>CM060901.1:196041906-196668692 GCA_030737815.1 Allium fistulosum | reverse complement strand
AGAACCCGGGGCAAAGGATCTAAAATCTAGGCATTCATTCCATAAAAATCTCCGATTAATTTTTGAATTAGGTCCGTAAATATTTGAAATATTTAAATAAGAGTTATCAGAAAGATTAATGAGAATAACGTGAAGAGAATGCTGTTTAACAATACATTGAAGTAATTTAAAATAATTATCCCGCCACCCTATCATTAATCCCCCTAAAGTACCCACAGAAGGTAAAAAAAACCCATTTTCTAAAATGATATCCACCTAATCTTCTAAAAAACCTAACATTAGGACATCAAATTTTAGTTTCTTGAAGCAATGCAATGTCAATCAAATAATCTTTAAAGAACGCTCTAACCTTATCACATTTATTCAAATCATTCAAACCTCTAATGTTCCAACTAATGATCCTCATAAACTAACTGTACTAGCCCTCTCTAATTCCTTACATCTAATATACTCTCTATCTATCTCTGCATCAGAAAAAATAAAAGATGTATCACGAGCTAGCCGACTAAACTCAATAAATGAAAGACTGCCTAATGCATAAGTCGAATACGTACTACCCAAAATAGAGCTCATACTTGAGCCTGGATTCGTAGCGCCACACGTGGCACTCGAACCAAGTAACTCACCCGTAGACTGAGACTGGCTACTTCGGATTCTGGCACTACGTCTAACAGAACCACTAACAACCAACTTTTTTCTCTTATCTTTCTTAGTCAAAGATGAACAAGGAAAAGACTGGTTACTGCACCCATCATTTGACATACAGATATTATACTTTGAAGCGATTATGTTGTTGTATAACATAATGTCATTTCTCGGCTCTGATTCAACATTGTGATTAACAACCAATGAGTTTGAATCATGCAAATCAGCATTATTGTTTTCTGTAGCAAATTTCACACTGATATCTTTAGACATAGCGGTATATTTAGCAATGCGCTCATACTAGAGTCAACATTCTTAATGGTTTATTTAAACAACCTAGGATTATGTATTTTCGACATTGATAAGAAACTCGTAGTTTCCCTTCAATGTGCGAGATTACACCTATCCTTACCGAGAACTGCTTTCAAGACATGAAGGAACCGACTCAAAGTTACAACACCTAACCCGACCCGAGCTCAACAACCAATAGAACCACAACAAGAAACAAATATTACATGAATTAAGGAATAGGGGCAAGCTATGGTAGCTACATCTAAAATCTAAGTCAAATATGGCATACCGCACTAAATTTTATAGGCAGTACATACCGAGTTGTGCTGAGCGTGTCTTCAAAGCTCATGTTTTGTCAAACTTATGGGAACAAGTCCACACCAGCACATACCGAGGGCAACCTAGAAAACTCTTTACATAGTCGAAAGCACATCAAAGGGACTGTATATAGGGTCATTCAATATATACTTCAACGCAGAGCCATACCTATAATTCAAATCACAAATAGCCACAGGCATGTTCCGACCCAATATACTATCAGGTTATGAAAACAAAACAAAAATATCAGCAGGGCAGCATGACCTGGGCACCAGGCAATAAACTACCGTATCTCCTCATATGTATCAACACGATAACATCGCATACTAGTTAGCACAGACACATTGAGGTCAACAAGTGACAACAAATATCTCTTTAGAGGCCCGTAAGCAAGCTCGATTCAAATTTGAATTCTCCTGCCATAATTTCAATTTTTCCAGCTCTAATTTTGGGATTCCCACCTCCATTCAAACCTCCCACCAAAGAAACGTAGGAAATCCAGTCATGTCAAATAGACAGTACAGATAAATGACATTTGGCACGATCTAAGGGTTAAGGCATAACGTCGAGAAAGAAATTCCAGAAATCCGCATACATTTCAGGACTATAAATAGAAAGGCGCTGTAGCATGAAAGGGACTTCTTCTTCCTCTTTTGACATTTTTTTCTTTTGAAAACCTTTAAGGTTTAGTTGTACTTTCTGCTATGAAATTCTATACCAAATCATTGAAAAAGGAAGAAAGTGAAACTTTCCTCATGGACGTAGGATTTCTTAAAACCCAAACCACATAAATCCTGTGTCCTTTACTGTTTTATGTTGTTTCCTCATTAGTTGTTGTACTAAACTCTTTTTACCTGTACTTAAATTAAATATTGGTTAGATCTAACACTTTAACAAAATTAAAGTGCAACTACTCGATTGTGTAAGTGTTCAATGGCATAATCACCACCTTATGGCAAAATTAAGATTACTTAGTTTTGCTAATTCAAAATCAATAAGTGATTAGTGAATCATTTATTTTGTACGTAATCGAGGAGTCAAAAGATGAAAAAGTTCCTCAACATCTTTTGACGCTGGAAGGAGGGCTCAAACCTCCGTACTTCTATTCATTATCCACATCTAGTAAAATAGTATACCACGAACCGTGAAACCTACCGATCCACCTATGGCCTTGATTCAAGAATCGTACATCTAGTAGCAAAAACTATCCCCAAATCACTATACTCTCAAAAACATAGAATGAGGCAGGAGCTTCAACTGAGGCCCCTATAGATACTATCTTGGCCACAGTCCAATCCTTGTAAGGACAAATGAATCGACGTATAGAAGGATTGGAGAAAATGATAACCCAACATGTCATTCAAGGGCCATCTTCACCTCCCCACTCCATAGCTCACCGCCATTGTTCCACAATTGCACTGAATATTCAGCAGGTGAACGATAAGGGCACTCCCATTAATGGAAACAATGATGCTGGATTAAAAACTAACACCAAATTAAGAGTAAAATCCAGGTTGACCCCAGGATCAAAACCAAGCCGACTAATATAAACTCTCTGTTGCTAGAAAAAACTAACCCGATTTGCTGGAAATGATAAAGATGCCATGTCTGATGATAATTCTACCCAGGTTGACTTAAGGGAATATGAGATCCAATAGCTCAGGACTCAGATAGAATAGCTAGCAAAGATTTTTCAGTAGAATACCAGAGAAAAGATAAAGGAAGGAATTTGCATTACTTTTAGTGAGACTGTTATCGAGGCTGATTTTCTCGATAATTTCAAAGCCCCTGCGATTGATAAATTTGACAGAACCACCAATCCCGAAAATTAGCTCGGCACTTTAAAATACTTTATGGACATCTTAAAGGTTAGAAGGATCGTCCGGTGCAAATTGTTCCTGTATACTTATCTGGTGCAGCTTCAATGTGGTTCAAAAGGTACGGATTGGGAGAGGTCAAGAGGCAATTGTTTGTTGATTTCTTAAGACAATTTAATTCGAGGAGGGAAACTTCCCCAGACATTCATACCATATCCTATGTGAAGCAAAGGGGGAATGAAAGTCTGTGCAGTTTTATCAAGCGTTTCAAGATAGAAGCTCTTTGGATCGGAGCGACTAGTGAAGAAGCATTACTAATGGCGGCTCACGTCGAAATTAGGAGAGTGACCGCTATGTAGGATAAAAATAGCAGGAAATTTTTCCATAACATGAAAGCCTTTTATGAGAGGGTAGCAGGGTACATCAAGGTGGAGGAAGCTGGATCTATATCCCAATCTCGTGAAATTTCTGCCCCCAACTATGACAGGAAAAGAGGGACAGATTGGTATCACCCACTCCCCAAACGGTTGAAAGGGCTACACCTTACTACAAAGATCCCCCCTCACTCATCCCCTTAGGAAGATATGTGATGATCAAGGATGAATCATCTTATAACTTGTCGAACAAAGGAAAGAAACCGAAACAGAAGTGGAGCTTGCTGCTGCTTCCACACAAAGCAAATGGTCACCATACCGATAACTGGCGACACCTGAAGAAGGAGATAGAGAGGCTAATCGAGAAGGGATATTTGGGTAGCTTCCAGAGGGAGAATAGGGGAGATAGGGCTGGCAAACTGACTCTAGATCTAAATGAACATCAAGCCGGCAACCCTTCAAACCTGGTAGCTTCAATTCATGGAGGACCACACCTCGCTAGTGCAAGCAAGAAGACATATGAGAGATGTGCAGGAAGCTAAAACCCAAAGGGTGATCTTCCATGTCAAACAGAAGCCTGCACCAGAAATAACCTTCAGGGCGGCTGACTCTGCTGGGGTTATAGTCCCACATCAAGACCCGCTTATCGTTACGATGTAGATATCGAATTGTACTATGAAGAAAGTCTTCATTGATTCAGCCAGTTCAGTAAATGTCATCTTCAAATCTGCCTATGATCAAATGAAATTACCATCTGAAATCCTGAAACCCAGCCCTAAACTAATTTTTGGTTTCAACAACACTATAACCATTCCAGTAATGTCAGCACACTCGCCTGGCACAGCTGGAAGTATCCTGTTACACAAATCATTCGATGCAAGTTTCCTAATCATCAATCAACCCACATCATACAACGCTTTCTTAGGAAGACCTACTCTGGTTGTTATGGAGGTAATCATCTCTTAAAAGGATTTGCTCATGAAATTTAGTGTCCCATCTAAGATAGGATCATTAAGAAGGGAATAGTTTTTAGCTAGAGAATTATATCATGTAACTCTTCACTCTAGCAATAAAATTGTTTCAAACTATTCTGCTATTTCTTCTAATATTTGTAAAGATAAAACTGAAGTTAAATCGAGACATAAGACTGCGGCGGTATCAGACACTCAAGCTGATACTGTGGCAAGTGGTCCTGTGCCCCCTAAACCTAAGAGGAAAGAGAAGAGAACATATATGTACATGATTATCCTAGAAATAGGCGTCCTTTATGAATTCACCACTAAAAGAAGAGCCAGGAAGCAAGATAGATCTGAGATTAGGGGCGACAAAGAAAGAGTTAAAACTGGTAAATGATACCGAAGATATACAAATAGATCTAGAGAACCCCACAAAGGTGCTCAAGATAGGGAAGAACCTTAGTGTAGAGGCCCGGACAAATTGATAAACTTCATAAAATGGTTTGTGAATGTATTTGCTAGACTCATTCAGACATGGTAGGAATAGACCGGGCCATCATTTGCCATGTGCTGAATATCGACCCAGATGCGCATCCAGTCAGAAGTGCAGAACTCTAGACCAAGAAAAATACAATGCTCTACATGAAGAGGTTAAGAACTTAAAGAAGAATGGGTTCATTTGGGAAGTTTACTACCCTTAGTGGATCGCCAACCCAGTACTTGTGAGAAAGTCCAATGGAAAATGGAGAACCTGCAGAGATTTCATGATCTCAACAAGGCTTGCCCTAAGGACAGTTTTCCCTTGTCAAGGATTGACAAGTTGGTAGATGTGACTGGTGGGCACAAACTACTCTCATTCATGGATGCTTATTTGGGGTATAATCAACTATGTTTGAACCAGATCAGGAACACACCAGCTTCGTGATAGACAAATGGTTATACTACTATAAAGTCATGTTATTCGGACTTAAGAATGCATGAGCAACCCATCAAAGGTTAGTTAACATGATGTTTGTTAAACAGATCGAAAAGAATGTGGAAGTATACGTGGACGACATGTTAATTAAATGAAAGGCAACATCAGATCATGTTGAAGACTTGGAGCAAACCTTCACAGTCCTAAGGTAATATCAAATAAAGCTAAGTTTTATAAAATATACCTTTGTTATTCAGTCAAGCAAGTTCCTAGGATATATAGTGAGTGCACGTGGCATTGAAGCAAACCCTAAAAAAATCGATGCCATAAAAGGGGTGGGAATCCCAAGGAAACCAAAAAATCCGATGAACCTCGATGGTAGCAGCAACCCTAAGCAGATTCATATCCAAAGCTACAAATAAGTGCATCTCGTTCATCAATAAAGTGAAGAAGGGGTAAAACTTCATGTGGACTGAGGAATGCAAAGCAGCTTTCCAAAACCCAAGGACCATCTGTTCAATACTCATATATTATCAAAACCGGTAATATGTAAGAAATTATACATTTATTTAGCTGTAACTTATTAATCCATTAGAGCTGCAGTGGTACAAGAGGATGAAGGGACGCAAAGGCCCATATATACCATGAGCAAGTGGCTGTCAAAGGCATAGCTAAACTGCTCAGTTGTCAAAAAGCTTGTGTACAACTTGCTCCTTACAGAAAGAAAGCTACGACCTTAATTCCAGGCACATCCCATCAAAGTCCTCATAGACAAACCATTCAGAAAATACTGCAGAAGCTAAAGACATTAGGTTGTCTACTAAAGTGGGCCAAGGAACTTAGCTAATACGATGTTACCTATTGCCCCAGGAAGGCAATCAAAGGTCAAGCACTTGCAGACTTTATTGCATAATGCACCTTACCAACCGAACCCCACTCAGAGGAGGAAATAAATACCCCCAGTGCGGACACATATGTGTAGATGGTGTATCAAATGAACAAGGGGTAGAGATCAGATATGTATTGATCAGACTGAATGGGCAAAAGTTACACGGAGCAGTACAACTCGATTTTAGAGCAACCAACAATATGTCAGAATATGAGGCTCTCCTCGCAGGCCTACGAATGGCCTATGTAATGAAGGTAATGCACATTAAAGTTCTCAGTGATTCTCGGTTAATTATGAATCAAGTGCAAGGCATTTACTAAGCGAAGGAACCGACCCTAACCAAATATGCAGAACTATCTAAGAAATTACTAGAGTGGTTTGAACAATCCGAGATAGAACAAATCCCTCGTGAAAGCAACTCATCTGCCAACTCTTTAGAAAAATTGGCTAGTACCAAAATGGATAATGAGATGAAGACAGTATCAATAGGGCATCAAGCAGAGCCAAGTATTATAGAATCAAATCAAATATTGGTCCCGGCCTGAGCCCAATTGGCCACTATTCATGGCACATAGAACCAAGAAATGGTGGAAAGTCAAGAGCAACGTGCTATATAATTCTCACTTTAACAAACTGGGGAGAACAACTGGATGACTCCTATAAAATAATATCTTCTAAATGGAGTCTTACCTTCGAACAGAAATGAGGCCCGAAAGATAAGATAATAGGCTCCATACTACTTCTTCTTTGATGGCACATTATAAAAGAGATGGTATTATACCCCTTATCTTAGGTGTGTTTCCAAGGAAGAGTACAGATCATGAGGGAAGTACATGAGGGACAATGCGGTGATCACTTCGGGGGAAACAAATTGGCAAAAAAGGTGCTAAGACACGGCTACTATTGGCTTACCACACTTCAAGACGCAAAGGAATTTGTGAGGAAGTGCGATAGATGTCAGCGGTTCGTCGGTATCCCTAGACAGCCATCCTATGAGCTCATCCCACTTGCAAGCCCATGGCCATTCGATGTATGTTGGATAGATCTGATAGGACCACTTCCAATGTTGAAAGGAGGAGCTAAATATGTCATAGTGGCCATATATTACTTCACTAAATGGGTAGAGGCGGAGCCTATAGCCATATTTACTACAAAGAAGATAATCACTTTCTTAGTATGGAATATAATTACCAAATATAGGATACCCCATAAAATTATTTTTGACAATGGCACCCAGTTTGAGAGAAAGGAATTCACAGAGCTTTGCGAGAAAAATGACATAAAAGTTTCTCTACGGTCGCTCATCCATAGGCAAATGGAGAGGTGAAGCTATGAACAAAACCATCAAAAAACTACTAAAGAAAAGGCTATAGAAAGTTAAAGGCAAAATAGGCAGAGGAACTCTCTTTAGTATTGTAGGTCCATCGAACTTCAACCAGAACCCCTACAAGTCATACTCCTTTTTCGCAAACCTATGGATATAAGGCCATGCTACCTGTCGAAGTTGAAGTTCCATCACATAGAAGAATATCATATACCATAGAAAAGAACAAGAAATTGAAAGAAGCTGCCATGGGTCTTATCCAGGAGAGAAAGGATGAAGCAGCAGTAGTAGCAGCCACATATTGGTAAAGGATGACAAAGACTTATAATGCGAGGCTCAAAGAAAGAAACTTTTGCAAATGGGATTTAGTACCATGGAGAGTAATGACCAATGCAAAAGACCCGGCGGATGGAGCATTAAGACCAAACTGGGAAGGTCCATTAGTCATAGCAGAAGTGTTAGCAAATGAGGCATATCGGTTATCTAGACCTGATGGCAACTTTGTCCCAAGAACTTGGAACTAAGTGCACCTTAGACCTTACGTTGTCTAACTTACATTGCTTACGTGATATACATTGTAGTATAATAAAGAAGTAACAATACTACAAACTGGACATAGGGATATTATACAGCCCGAACTAATGTAAAAGTCTCTATATTATCCATGGCAAAATCAATGCACACTCACAGGTCACCGCCAGTAGTCACTGATTTGGCGAAACATGAAGTCAGTGTGCGAAAATGCAATCTCAACAATGAGAACAGTAATATTGGCCCTACACACTTTGTAACAACTCGGGATTTTCGACCCTCGAAAATCGACACTAATACGTCCACTGTATTCTGTGCCGAGCAATCAAATGTCGAAAAACCCGATTGTTAGGGGAAAAGAAAGAAGGAAGAAGAAAGAAGAGAGAAAGAAAACAAACAACATAGAATCTCACAGTGGAACAAATAATCTATAATATACAATAAATCTTTACACAAAGAAGAAATGTAATATACATACATCAATCACAGTATACTAACCTATTTCAGCCTGGGCAGTTATAACAACCTGTCCTCATAATTACTGATAAATACGACAATGAATGTAACGGAAAAATAACTATATACGCAAATACATCTCTAGGCCTCTAGCTTGTCTCCTGAAGCTCCAAGCATCCAAACTAAATCTGTAATATGCTCGGTCTGACCCAAGCATTATCATAAACTAACACCCGAGTCGGTCTGGAAAACCAGCATGGGAAAATGCACTCAATTGAATTTCAAAATTATAAAAAACCTTTGAAATCAAAAGTATATCGTATGACCACACCGCATATAAACACAGACGAGTTTTTACCTTACGATAACCAAAGCATTTTCTATAGAAAATCCATTGATATTATAATAATGTCTAGAGGTCAAAGTAAAACATGAATATAACTAAAATGCTTGCATCTCATGTTTCAGCATAGTTGGGCATAACTAAGTCCGTATGGCGCTTATTGGAGAATGGATTCCATATAATGACTGTGGTACCGCCTGCCACGATGCATCTCCAGATAAAATAACACCAAGGTCGAACCTATCGACCCTACCAACGCAGAACCAGCCTATCCTTTACTGGATGTACCAAATATGATCACCATTTGTTTAATAGGCCCCGAAACATACAAATGAGAGAGAATATCGACTCTAGATAGGGGTCATACCCTACTTGGAAGCGACCCACTTAGCCCTGCCGCATCTCCCATGTTTTAGTCATTCCCGGTTAATGAGGCTTGAGGTCGCGTTTACCTTTATATAGCACTTCCCACTTGGAATGCTACACTGCCCTCCAAGCAACAATGCAATGCCAACATTCATTCATACAAGTTTGTTCTGGGACTGAACGAAACCGAAGGCACTACTTCTACTACATCCATTTTCGAATCATCCTCAGGATCAGTAGTAGTCCTTGCGCTTCAAAGAGCTCCATCTTCAAATTCCACAAAATGCTTGAGTTGGATCAAAATGGTTTTCGGATAACATATCCGATCTCGGTCTCTTCGAAACAACTTCGATAATTTCTGGTAAACTCAACCCCAGTTCTTTAGAAAATAAACAGCCAAAGATAAGAGCGAAGATCATCCCCAACCGTTAGTGGACGGATCTCCTCATCATTTTCCTAGAAGAACAAAACGAGATTTATACGCACAGTATAACATCATCGGAGATAACTATGTCATATAACTCACGTGTTTCTCTTGGATATTTCCAAAGTTATGTTTTGGGTCCATATTTGATAGTCTGTTTTTAACTATCAATAAACACACATCCAAATCAGGGATTTAATTCCATAGGGAATCTTTTCATTAATTAAAATCACTTCATAAATACTTGTATGAAAATACCTTTACAAAGATATACCCACAAATCCCTATATTTCAATACTTAGAAAATATCCCTATACTTATCTCAATGGTATAAGTATATTCACAGAACGAAGGAAGATTTCATTTTTACGCAATTCTAAAACCATTTGTAAACTCCTTTATAATCCTCTAAAAATCATTTATAATCTCTTTTAAATCCCAAAACATTTATAAACTCGTTTTATACATTTCTAAAAATCATTTAAAGACCCTTTATAAATCCATAAAACCATTTATAAAACTCCTTTTATAAATCTAGAAACTCATTTCTAAAATTCGTTTATAAATATCTAACCATTTATAAAAATTCTTTATCTTGTAAATAATCTTCCTTTAAGCCTTTAAACCATTTTATAAGACTTCCCTTATAAAAACCAAGTTCGTTTATAAAACTCTATTTATAAATATCGAACATTTATAAATAAATAATAATCATTTACTTCAAGCACTATTATATAATAATAAATATCAATAATACTTTATAAATAAATAAATAATTTTATTAACCTTAAAATATCTTAAAATAATAATTAATAATTCTAAAACATTATTAAATAAACAATAAAAATTAATTTTTTACCATTATTATGAATAGTAATAATTTATTTCCAAACATTATAAATAAATCATTATTATTAATTTCAAGCCATATTTATTTTTAAAATAACTAACTTTTAAAAATATTCAAATATTGATAAATAACTTTTAAATAGCATTTAATATAAATAAATAACTTTAAATGATATTAAATATAAATAAATAATTTTAAAAGCAATATTAAATATAAATAAATAATATTAAATAAACAATATTAAATACAAATAAATAACTTTAAATGATATTAGATATAACTTTTAAAAAGAACATTTCTACTGACTTAGAAAACGCCAGATAATAAGGTTGGACTAAAATAGAAATTTAATCCTTTTTAAACAAAATATTTCCGAAACCCAAATTCAGATTTTAAAATCATCTCCTGTCTCAAAATTCAACACTACTCCAATGATAATTTATAGTATTTTAAAATACTAATTTGAAGCCAATAGCTAACAAACGCTTAACCAATATCAATATTGATTTTCTATCACTACTGGGTTTCAGTTTTAAACATAACAATGCCATAACCAATAGTGTCCATAAATCATGTTTAATATCCAATAATTCATATAATAGGAATTTTATTGGAAACAAATCAACAATAGCGAGGAATCCCATTGGATCCCTCCAGCCTGTCCTTCTGCATCATAGCTTATATATATATATATATATATATATCAACATATACACACACACATGCGTGTGTTACAGCACGCGCTGCGCGCGTGACAAAAGCACACGCTCCGCATGTAAATTGATTTTTTTTTACAAATTATATGTGTCTAACATATTTAAGAGAAATGATTTTCAAAAATATTTAGGTTTTTTTTTTACGTTGGAATCACGTGTAGTTAGTTTGAATTTTTATTTCTAAATTGGAACATTTATTTTTTGTTAGGTTTAATTTTTTTTTCTATTATCAATTAATAAAGAGCGAAAATGTATAGGAAGTTTAATTTTTAAATCTTATTTTTAAGTGATATTAAGTTGGTAATATATGTAAGAGAGCGTTTTGAATTTGTAAAAAAATATATTTGCTATACTCTATTGTAAGCGATATTAACATTTGGTAATATATAAACAAAGGCGTTTGAGGAAGTTCACACCGGTGTTAAAAAAATATTACGCCAAAGCTATTATAGTTAAGTCCTGATGGAACACGCTACACCTGTGCATTTAAATAGTACAAACGATGTGTTTCAGAAATGCAAGAATATATATGTAACAGAAAAATATATGATTTGCTAGTGCAAATTGACATACAAATGGCATGCACGAAAGCGAACTTCTAAATATAAAATAATCAATGAAATGAAGATTTATTTCATCGTTGATGATTGTTATTCTAGAAGCTTGTATTATTTAGAAAAAGAACTAAAAAAAAAAATTGTAAATTATGTGTCAAACATCAAAAAATGAAATAACTAATGAAAAATGATATCAAATTTGTCCTTTTGAAGATACTAGCACATCCTTGTATACAACATTTCTAGTGTAGGTTCTGAATTATCCTTGAACTTCACTATTTTTCACTAAAACTTTGGTATTATTCATCAAAACTCCTCTTGATAATGCAACATAAAGTTGACCATGACTGAATACATCTGGGGTAAGTAAATTCCAACATTTGGAATTGTTTGCCCTGGAGCTTTGTTAATAGTTAAAGCAAAATTTAGCCTTATATGGAACTGTTTACGTAATAAAGTAAATGGTAAACGGATATCTTCAGAGGGCTTCATAGGTATTCTTGGTAAAAAAAACCCGAGTTACAGCAAAGTGACCGATGGCAATCTCTGCATATATGATGTTTTTGTGAAGTTCACGGCATATAAGTCGCGTACCATTGCATAATCCGTTTTTTGGATTGAGGTTCCTTAGTAGCATAATTGGTGCACCTTTCTTCAAGACCAATTTATGTGGGGGTAAACCGCTTAGATTTATTGAATTCAAATATTCAAGCTGGTATAGATTTCTTATATCATCTTCCACATAATCGAAAGAGTAGTAGACATGGTGATCACCAGGAAAAAGATTTATAACTTGATCATTCAACATATCCACATTTTCATTAAGTGGGGTTATCAAAGCCCTTGTAATCATATATTTTGTATTGAATGCATTCACGTATAAGTTTGGAAAAGTTGAATTTATTAGAGTAGTTGTTGATTTTTAATCTTCCCATGGTATAACCATTCCGTTTGGGATTCTTATCATGTTCTCACATATATGTGGCTCATTTCCATCACCAACTCATAGCAGGAAACCCGCATAGAATGGATCTTCTCTTGCCATCATATTTTAACTGAGATGGATCACTTCTACATGTTTCCATAATGACGAATTAACTATGCACGCATCAATTATTTCTGATATTGTACCATTTTGTACAACTGGTAAAACTTGTCTAAAATCCCCTCCGATGATTATAACTTTACCTCCAAATGGCATATCATTTGCCAATATGTCTTTTAAAGTTCTATCCACTGCTTCAAAAGCATATATGTGGGTCATTGTTGCTTCATTCCAAATAAGAACAGCCACTAATCTCATAAGTTTAGCCACTTTAGACTGTTTAGGTGTTGTACAAATTGATGTTGAAGTTGGATTGATCGGGATTTTAAACCGCGAATGTGCTGTTCGACCACATGGTAAGCTTGTTGCAGCTATCCCCGATGCAGCTGTTGCAAGTGCAATTAAACCATCCTGCCTAAATTTCAAGTACTTCTCGATAAAGAAAGGTCTTTCCCGTCCCACCAGGGCCATCTATGAATTAGATTTTTCTTTCCTTATGATAAACCGCATTAGTAATTGTAGTATACGCATATTTTTGACATTCATTTAACTTTTTGTTAAATGTAAAGTCCTCTTTAGGTGTTACAATAGAATATTGTTCCTCTATCAATTTTGAAGCAAGGGAATTATCAGCTATATCATTCCTAATACTTGGAAGATCAAAGTCGGATATTAGTTTATAATGGTTCATTAATAGATCATTAAGATCATGTAGAAGAAGATTTTCAAGTATAGGCCGAGCCATTGCACTTGAACTTGGATAATCTTCAACCAAATGATAGAAAAATTCTTCCCATAATTTTCTCACTCCCATTGGTGCACAATAAATTAAGATCGTTACAAATAATCTTCTTAAAGATGACAACAGTTGCATGTTTGATGCTTCAACCAAACATGCCCTTATACTTTAGTCTTCTTCAAGTAATCCCATCTTTTCCGCTGTTTCTGAAATGTTAGGTATTTGATACCATTGATGGTTAGAAGATAGTCAAATGATGGTGGTCCTTCTACATGATTCAAAAGAATTCGCAAAGAAGTAACATTCTCCTTCTGATGGAGAAACATTGTAAATTCGTCCTATGACCTTTTTATGTGATGTCTTCGTCGCCACTTTTTAATATCTGATATCCAGGTGTATTTCTCTGGAAATTCATGGTATAAAAAATGCCTTGCTTTTGAATCTTGTAAGTTTGTGTTGAAGAATTCAATTAACATTGATGTAGAGAGGTTATCATCCAATAAAACATTAGATACAGTTTGGTTAGCATGATAAGTCACTTGTTGCCTGCTTGGAAAGTGTATCTGTAGATGTTGTACTGAAGATATATTGTATGCAAGGAGAATTCAAAAATTCTCCAAAAGGCCTCTTGGGGACATATCCACCTTGCATCTAAAAACATTTGAATCTCATCATTTTCAGATGTTGGATGATTTTCCACTGTCACACGATCCGGACCTTTGTATATATATTTGTATAAATATTTAACAGATTTGATACTACTATAAACTTCAACATTCATATGACAATCATACTTTTTTAGCAGCCATGGGTTATATGGAACAACCCAACGATTATCCATTATAATATCACCATCATTGTCTAGTGCGATGTTTATACCATTTTCCCACGTTTGATAAATACGGTATGAATCATTACCTTGAATAGTACATGATGAAAATTGCTTAGGATATTTTTATTGCAATTTCCGTCTTTCATGCATGGAGCATTTCGTCATTGTCTTCCACATGGCCCATGAAGCATCCATTTAATGATAACAATGTACAACTCTGGTTCTTCACCACGATTTGAGATTTCAGCTCTTACAACAACATCATAATCATCTGGGCTATGTAATTTATCTTTTTTTTCTAGAATATTAAGCATATAAGCATGGGGTAGTCCTCTTTTTTGATATTCGATGACATGAATATGTGCTGCAACCATTCCAAGAACTTATTTGTCGTAGATATCATGCTTTAATTCTTCATATTTGGCACGAAAAATTCTAAGTAAGATCTGGGCGATCTTGCGAAGTTTGTCCCTATGATAGTTCTGATGTGATTTCGTCCCATGTAGGATTGCATGTCATTCTAATAAACAAATCTGGCTTTCCAAACTTTTGTACTAAAGTCATTGCATCTTGATAACGTTGGTACATATTACGTGGACTTCCATTGAATGAAGAGGGTAATATTACTCATCTTTCGATGTTACCTATGTCAAAAAAATTAATTTGATATAAAATTATATATATATATATATATGTATGTGTGTGTGTATGTATATGTATGTATTGTATAAATAGACCAAAGAGAAGGGAATAGTGTCATACTTGCATTATTTGCTCTAGCATTCAATGTATTTTGAAGTCCCACATACAATTTCGATCTAATATGATTTTGTTGTTGACGAAACCATCTCATTCTACCACTTTCAATTTTCACATAATTATCCATGACATATTGTTGTAATAAACGTCCTCCATGTAAGAAGAGAAAAGTATCTTCACGTCGAATCTAAAGTTTAAGTTGATTAGAAATAGCAAATGGAATATATATATATATATATTATCTATAATAATTACTTAAGTTGATTAAAACTGCTAGATCTTGATGCCTATTATGTTTATGCTTGATTTCTTGTGTGAATCAAAAGAATGAAATCCATTATGTCATCAATTGTGTTTAAATTTATGCCCAATAATTAACCGATTTTTATAATGTGATGATGCTAGCTATAAATTTATAATTTTATGAATGTAAAACTACTTGGTACCTGCAGAATATAAGCATAGTACTCATGACATGTAACAGGGGTTCCACTTATATTATGGCTGTTAAGGTCCCAACCATAACTTCCATAAGGTAGTAGGAGAGGATACTGTAGAGGGTCATAACAACCATGTGTTTTTGGAATTCTCATAAGCTGACCAGTCGTCGTATATAGAACAATATCCCTACCATTTATAAGACTTGTCTCATCCTGACCAACTATCATTGCGGAAACTTGTGAAGATGTAGGCAACACATATTGTTGGTGCAATGGATTTTCTTTAATTATAAATTTATAATTATGGATCTCGGGAAGTTATGAAACTTGATGAAAGTATTGAGCGAAATCATTATTCTCATCCAACATACGTTGTATCCTTTCCAATATTCCTCTATTCAAGTCTTCATTTTCAATCATTCGATTTTCAATTTCATGATTAGTATCATATATATATATATATTTAGTTGTAGAAATCATGGTCTATCTCCTTCTTTAGGAAGTAGGTTTCTAATATTGTGATATATACATCCTTGAGCACGGAAAGTGTAAATACCAACTCTTTCACTTGTTAGGTTTTCATCGACATGCACTCCTATTGAAGTGAAGGAAAATACATGATTATATGATCGAATATTTCTTTTGAAATGTATACCATCAGCACCTGTATCCTTATAGAGCTCCAAGAGCTCATTTGGTGAATGCACTGGGGGGAGTATGGTTCTTCCATTTGAACAACACAATGATGCACTCTCGTGTTGAAATAATTTTCCCAAACAACGTTGACAAAATGTTGGTTGTTTTAATAAATGCTTTTGAAATCTAGTATGATCTTTGAAATTTTTTGCAACATTATGAGTTCTAACATTTCTTTGCACTATTTGACGTCTTTGTAGTTGATTATTGTTTCTTCCTAAATATGCATTTTGGGATCTTTCTCTTCTTTGTCGGTACATTTCACGACACCGAGCTAGATAATTTTCTCCTTTTTCTTGAATTATAGCTCTACTTCATTCTCTATCTCTCATACGACGCATTTTTGTTTGTTCATCACTTAAAATATTTGTTTTTCTATTTTGTCTCCGTTTACTATTCATCTTTGATATATAGCCGGCTGGAAAATAAATATGGTTAGTTTATTAATTTTTTAATCTTAAATTCTTTCTTTCACATGGCATTTGATGGTACTTGTTAAGATAACAATAACTATAATAGTAAAATTGTTAGAATGAAACTGAATTCCAACACCACATAAAAGATAAGGTAATTACACTATTTGCAAATATTAATATAAATCAGAATTTTATTTCAAAATTGGGATATACAAAAGTAGAGAATATATAGTGATTTCCTTATTAATAATAAAGGCCGCAACATCTAAAAAGTACTACTAATAAATGTTAATTTTTTTATCCTACATAGTGACTTTTTATTCAAATTTATCGCATCATTATCACCATCCATTTTCCTCCATAAATTTTACCTGCAAAAACATTAAGAGAAAACTGATAAGGCAATTGTTAGAACCAAAATTGGTCACTAACACCCTTGAGTAGAATTATGTAGAGAGATTAATGAAGAAAGTAAATTAAAACAGAGGAATATCACAGTGAGATGCAATTAGAACAGTAAAAATGAGAACACTAGAATTATAGTGGTTCGGCGTAACTGCCTACGTCCACTTTGATTAAAATCTTTATTGCTTCTTCAAAGAGTTGAATACAGATACAATCCGTACATGAACAACTCGAGTACAATTTTTGACAGCAAAGAAATGAGTATAGAAAAGGGTAGAGTCTCCCTAGAGTTCTCCCAAAAAAAGGTCCCTTTCACTACACCCCTGCCCCTCTATTTATAGGCGAAAATAGGCTGGCTCACCCACATAGGCCCATGACCTAGATGACTCGGCCTAAATATGGTAATCTCAAGTTGGCCGGTCCAAGCATACCGAACGACTCTCGGCCGACCGAGAAATGTCGAACCAGTATGGCTGGTCGGCGGTCATTTAGCAAATGACTCGAAGCAAGCTTTCAAAGGACTCGGGGCAACTTGTAGTGAATCTTGAAGTAGAACAATGCCGAACTCCTCACATCGTTGTTGACTCCAAGAGTGGGCCAACTCCCTCACCTTGCACCGAACCAGATACATCGAACACTCGTGTCGAACCACTCTTGGCCGAACGACAATAGCCTCCTAACCACGACCGAACGATGCCTGCTAGCTCGTCCAGGCCGAACGATATTTGCTAGACCATCTAGACCGAACCACATTGTCTCCCTACTGGTCGAACCACTCTGAACAAAACTTTCCGAGACCGAACGAGGAATGCCGAGCACTCTTCCCTGAGCATCTAGACTGAACTGTCTTAGCTATCCTTCCTCGACCGAGCGATGAACTTCTCCTCTAGGCCGAGCGACGCACAACCGACCCATTAGGTCCGAACCACTCTTTCATGCTCATCTTGGCCGACCCACTCTGTGCCGAGCGACTGGGGCCGAACCAGACTTGAATCTCACTAGCCTCCTATACTTCCAAACCATTCTTAGTTTAAGTCGGTTCAACCACGAACCATAAGCTCTGTGACTATCGCCATGTAGCCGAGCCAAAGTACCAAGTAACATTTTCTCCACAAAGCGCGTCGTGTGAATCAACACGACGTGCTTTGAACTAACGACCAGTCCTTGCTTTCAGGAGTTAGCTCATCTAGAATGACAATCATCTGTCGTTTAAATCCTATTTTAACTTTCCAAAAGCTGAATGTATATAACCTTTCGAAGGTTAAATCATGATGGGTTTCTCAAAACTATGCTTCTCCGCCTATAAGGTGAATTCAACCTCTCGTTGCATTACCATCTTGAATTATTGCTACATGTATAAACATACTCACACTTCATCTTAACATCATTTTCACTTACTTGTTACCTTACTTATTATTATTATTATTATTATTATATTTTCTATTATATCCTATTTTATCATGGTTCGGACGACATACGAGCGCCGATCCACTCGATCTTTTCACTCACTACCGCTCGGCATGCTTGCTCACCGACCCGCCGAGGTACTCTGACCGGTTCCACTAGTTAGGCTCGTTCGCCTCCCTCTCCCAATGTATAAAAGCCTACACTTTGTCATGCTTTATATTATTTTTTCAAATTTCTTAACCGATATATCACTTACCACTTCAGAAGTAAATTTATCATTCCAAAAATCTTTGTTGAGAGAGACTTTTTATCAGCATTTGTTGGTTGTTCGACATGTGCACTATCCTTCGTTGAAGATGCTTTTGAAGATATATCATCATTTTGACTCGACCTTTGCTTATCACAGTGTTTAACATCCATCGTTTGGCTGATAAATTATGTTGAGTTAACATAATATATTGTCATGTTAATTAACCACTAGAAAATATAGTTCTATATTTAACTACAATATTTTACTAGAATCACCCAAATAATATAGTTAATTACACTTTAATTAGAATGAAGTACAATTTTCTGTAGGTAGCATGCTATCGAAATATGTTGTAGATGGCATTGATGCGGTTCTTATTGCCAAGTAAGATCTCAAATATGATGGAGGTGCCCAAAAAAATAAAAAGTTATGTCGTTGAATAGAATATAATTTTACGTTAATTTAGAACTGCAAAATGTGATGACAAAGCATAATAAAGATATGGCTTTATAGTTGCAACCTGATAAATAACATATAGTTAAGCCCAAACTTCGTGAAGATTTTCAATTGAACACCCTTATTACTACCTATTGCGTTCTATGGAAAGAATATATATCCTCACTTATGGATTTCAAAATTGATACCTACTAAAATTTCTTTTTAACACACGTGACCTCTTCCTCGATGTAAAGTAGACAGTTATGATTGCTTTTACAGTTAGATTGCTTATCCCATTGGACCAACTAAAATTTCTTGCATTCATTATGTCTTTGTTTCATTTTTGTATTTTTGTACGTATCTATATGTTTGCAAATATGTTTTGTATTTATTACATCTTTGTTTCATTTTTGTATTTCTGTACATCTTCATTCACATTAACTTTTGTTTACCAAATATTAATTTTAATTCACATTAACGTTTGTTTCATTAACGTTTGTTTGAATTTTTATCTAAGTTACATCGTTTAATTTTTTTTATTAGTTTGAATTTTTGTTTCCATTATCAATCAATAAAGAGCGAAAATGTATAGGAAGTTTATTTGTTAGATCATACTTTTGAAAAATATGATATCACCAAATAAATATAAATATAAACCAGGTAAATATAAATTTTGAAAAAAATCAATACATTTGTTCATATATCAGCTTTGAAAAATGGCCTATTAAACTGAATTTATATCAACAAACGTATTGATATTTTTCAAAATTCATATAAATCAGCCAATTAGGTGTGTATTATTAGTTAATATAATTATGAAATATGGCTTATTAACTTGAATTTTTGCATTGAAAAAGTTGAAACACGTAAGCTGAGGCCAGAGCTATATATAAATAAAGTAACGCAAATCTAGTACTATATATTTTGAAAAATAATGCATGATGATATGTAAATCCCAAATAAAGGGTAACATGTAAGCTAATTGATGCCCAGTCAAACGCCTAAAGCACACATATAACTGCATGCCAATTTCAACTCAAAGCACAATGTAAGGCATAATTATACATATATATATATATAAAGTAAATTATAAAAAGAAAGAAAGAAGAAGTTGGAAGACGTTGGCCAGATCAATATCTCAAAGGAAATGTGCCATGATGATATGGCTTATTATTAGTTAATATGTTCCATGCTAACGTATATAACATATATTATTATAAGCTTCAACGTGTAGTGCATGATGTAAGGCATGATGGTATTATTATTAGATAAAGAAAATGCAAAAAATAAAGTTTGTAACATGTTAGCCAGATCTATATATATATCAATAGGTAAGTTTAAAGCTAACCAGTTAATAAAATTATACATGGCTTATACCGGTTAATAAATTTTAAGCATATATAAGAAAAATTCAATATTGGAGTATAGAAATCATGCTTCATTACTGGTTAGAACATAGACTATTCCATGTTAATATACATGAATTTAGTATTTATACATTCAGAGAAGCCTTGATATATCAATAGAAATATTATGTAGTAAATTACTGTAACCCATGATAATATTGCTCCTTAACTTTTTCATATATTCATGCAACAAAACTTAATAAAAGTAAGCAGAAAAGCTAACTCGAAGCAAGGTTGTGCGGGAAAGGAAACGCATGTGGAGTGAGATGTGATTAGGAATGACAACATATAATAATTGAAATGAAATAGTAATAGAGAGATGTGACTGTGAATGAGTAGAGTGACTGTTATTTATAGGGTTGTAGCAGAATTTTCTAGAATACTATATTTTTGTGGTATAAAGCTTGAATATTTCTAGGTTGGACCCACTCAAAGTTCTATATTTATTTGGTCCACTACAGTGTGATGGTAAATAATTTTCGGCTAAGGTATGCATAGGGCTGCACAAAGTATGGGTTGGGTCGAGTCAGACCAAATATTTCATCTGACCCGCATAGGTATGGATTTAAGGTAGCTCAACCCGTATCCGACCCTATATGAGGTTGGATATGGGTTGGGTCGAAGTATGGGTTGGGTCGGGTTTAGTAGGGTTGGGTTAGGTTGCATGAATCTAATAAAAAATGAGAATATAAGGGAATATTTTCAAAAAATAACATTAAAATGTTCAACATAATATATTAGATATTAGCTAGCATAACGCACTTAAACTAACTAATTCATTATAACATATATTTTATTAAAATTTCATTGTAAAACACATCATATGAAATTAATTCACTACATAGTAGAACAAGTGTTTCATTTTAAAAACATTAAAATGCCCTTTGGAATATCTTTGCCAAATTCTATCTTGTTTGGGTTGACATAAAATATGCTTTTTCGTATATTTACTCTAGAATACATAAACATTATTCTAGGATTAGACTATTCTAATTTTAAGTGTATTGATATTAAATTAGGTTTTTAATATAGGGTTGGGTTGGGTTAAAGTAGGGTTGGGTTGAACAAAATAACACACCCGACCCATATATAGTATGGGTTACAAATTGTAACCCATATCCGACCCGAACTAGGATGAGTTGGGTTGGGTTTATGTGGGTTGGGTCGGGTTGGTGGGTTGGGTCGGGTTGGATATGGGTTGTGTGCAGCCCTAGGTATGCATACGCTATTTTTAGGGTTAATTATAATACAAATTTTCAAAGAAGGTATATAAAGGGCAATATTGGTACTCCCCGGACCAAAAAATTACGCTTCAAGCCAACTATTAATAAAGATATATATATATAGATAGATAAAATCTACAATGGTGAGGAATCATATTGGATCCCTCCAACTTGTCTCCCTGCATCACAAACAATATATATATCATATAATATGAGTCATCAGCTACTAGGCGGGTACATAAAAGGGTCATCCGCTCTAGGGGCAGGAATAAATCCAAATCAACTGAATAAAATAGTAAATCACCCAAACATTCTAATCAATAATTTTATTCCACTATATAATATAACTGGTTAACCCAAAAGGTGAGTTTAACTCATCATTATTCCAGTTGTCATTGTGGTATTTGGATTATCTAAATTGAACGACGTTCGATTTAGCGTGAAATTCAGCTAGTGTTACCGGCTACTTGGCTGGGCTACGAGGCGATAGTTGCAGAGGATATGGTTGGACCTAGATGAGACTCAAGCCAAGAAAGAATTGGAATTGTGAGGGATCGGTGTAGCTTGATACGATCGACATGTTTGTTATGTATTGAAATTGGGAGTGGGTTGGCGTTAGAATATGGACATGGTGGTTTGGTATTAAATGGTGGTTCGGCTAAAATGGATCAGCCAAAATGGGTCGGTCAAGGTGGGTCGGTATAGCTGGGTCGGTTGTGGATTAGTTGATGCTGTTGGCTATGATCGACCTAGGTGGTCCGGTTTGGATGGGACCGACCTCGGAGGAATCAGTTCATGTGGGTCGACTTTTAGTGGTTCGACCTTGGAGAGCTAATATGAATCGTTCGTACATGGTTTGGCATATATCGTTCGGTCATGGTGAGAAAGCTAAGGTGGTTCGATCTTGCATGGCACAACATTTGTCGCTCGATACATGTGGATTGGCACCTTGGACCCAGTCTCAGTGCTTCAGCATACCTGGTTTGGTATGCATCAGGGAAGCCAACAAATTACCATAAGGAGATACGATCGGTGCTTCATCACTTCGAGTCTCGTGTCTAACTGCTACGAGTCATATGGTAGCTTGCTTCGAGTCATCCACATGGGACCCCTGGTTCGGCCAGAGTGGCTCGGTAGCATATGGGTCGGTCATCAAGGGTCGGTGTCCATGGATCGAAGAATATGGGTTTTGCTGTGGGCCTGAGTGCCTTGGTCATGGGCCTGTGCAGGGAAAGCAGCCTGTCTTCATCTATAAATAGAGGGGCAGTGACACAGTTGAAGGGACCTTTTTTCGAGAACTCTAGGGAGACTCTGCCATTTTATGTACTCGCTTCTTTCCTATTGAAACTTGTATTCAAGTTGTTTGTTTACGGATTGTATCTGTACTTAAGTGATTGGAAAAGTAATAAAGATTATATTCAAAGTGGACGTAGGCAATTACGCCGAACCACTATAAATCTGGTGTTCTCATTTTTGTTGTTCCTTTTGTACTCAATTGTGTTACTTCTCTGCATTAATTTACTTTCTTCATTAATCTCTCTACACAATTCTATTCAAGGGTGTTAGTGACCAATTTTGGTGCTTTCACCAAGAGGGTGCATTCTCAAGCTGTTAGGATCTACTTTGTTGCTACTGGATTGAGGAAATCCCCCGAAGGAGCTCCAAGTTCATTCTCAAGAGTTCATAGATTCTATTTAGAGTTCCTATGAATAACTCTAAGATGGCAAGACCATGTACCAGATCCGCCTCCCACAATGTGGATGCTAATGAGACTGCCAGCGTACAACAAGTGGGACCCAGTAATCAGCAAGCTAATGCAGGTGTAGAGCTCGCCACCATCTCAAACCAACCAGAAGCTGTCACCAGGACATAGTTCAATGAGCTGATGAGGGAGCTCGTGGAAAGTAGGAGGCAGCTTAACAAGCAGATTCAAACGAACGCCAACCTGCTGACCCAGATCGCTCAGTAGCAGCGTCAGAACGCTGGAGGAAGTCCTACTTCCTACTCATTATCTGATAGCTCCGCTTCATCAGATGAACATCCCAAGCGTAGACGCTATAGGATCGAAATGGCATATACTGGTGCAATAGAGCAATTGGTGATGACTTGCCAGGAGCAAACCAACAGAAATGGTCTAGATTCCCTACCTGGAACCGTGGCCCCTCATCTGCACCTGGGGAGTCGCACCCAACCTAGAGTAGGAAACTTAGGATCTAGAGCACGCTTGGGAGCTAGTCCACCACCTCTCCAGGGTCGTAGTGAAGCAGGTCCTCGGGATGCGCACTTAGATGATCGCCTACCGAGGAGGCACCAGCCGAAACGATCGCGCATGATGGATATTGACTTGCCACCTCCCATCCAGACTCCGGATTTATCAGCTATGGTCAGATAGCTTATGAGGGAAAATCAAGGCTTAACCAACGATGATTGGGGGCATATCTAGAAGCCAAACTCCATTTAATGAACCATCCTACAAGCCGAGTACCCCTGGAAATTCAGCATGCCTACTATTCCAGCTTATGAAGGGAAGACCGATCCCCGACAACACATAATGAAATACGAGTGGATGATGGACTCCGCTAGGGCAAATGATGCGACCAAATGCATATGCTTCCTAATAACCTTATCCGGAATCACTACCATGTGGTTCACCGGACTTTCCTTGCAATCAATCTCCAGGTTTGATGAGTTAGCGGTGAAATTTGTGGAGCAGTTTAGGATCCATGCCACTCGCCCAAAGGACGTAATGTCGTTGTGCAGTGTGATCCAGGCTCCGGGAGAGTTGTTGAAGGATTATTTGCAAAGATTTCACGTTGCTGCTACCAAAGTTAGTAATCCGAATGACCACGCTATCCTTATGGCCGTGATGCGAGGAGTAGATCCGGACTCGGAGTTTGGTGACTTGCTGGCAGGCAAACCACCGACCACCCTGGAATGCTTTTATTCGAATGTGAACCAATTCATGAGAAGGGAAGAGGCTAGGTAGTCTAGACGAAGTAGCACATCAGAGCCCAGCAAGGAAGCGGTGCAAAGCAACATTGTAGTAAAGCAATCTGACAAAAACTCTGGCAAAGTCCAAGTCAATGTTCAAAATAAGCCGGAGCAGTCTAAAGGATCCAAAGGAGGAAATTCCAGACGAAAGAGGGAAGCAGGAATGTGGAAACGAAGAATCCCAACCTATAGCGAATATACTCCTCTGAATACATCTTTGGAGAATATTTATCTATCAACTTGTAATACATTCCAATACCAAAAGCCACGCCCAAAGGAATCCACCGAGGAACAAAAGCAGACTGGAAAGTATTGTCGGTTTCACGAGACCTATGGGCACAATACTGAAGAGTGTAGACACCTCCATGATGCTATAGAAAAGTTGATTCGCCAGAAGAAGTTACAGCAGTTTGTTAAGAATCCACAGGAAGGCAGACATGGGACATCTGACCCCAATCACGGGCAAGCTTTACATCGACCCGAGGTGCCCACTTGGACCGGAGGAAGGCTGGTCATAAACACGATAATCAGTGGGCCTCAACCGCCAGACAAGAGTTGGCAAGAAATGGAACGCTATGCTAGTTCCTTGAAGCATGCGGGTTTCGAATGCTGCTCGAATACAGAAGATAGGACTCCAACGAAGCAGTAGCGAATGATGACTGATGATATAGTATTCAGGAGCAGGGATGCCGATCAGGTGGAGGCACCTACCATTGACCCAATGGTTATCTCAGCTACGATTGAACCGGCACTTGTGAGAAGAACACTGATTGATTATGGGAGTTCTGTTAATATTATCTTCAAAAAAGCGTATGACCAAATGAAGATGGAGGCGAAGGATCTGAAACCATCTAAAGCCCGCATTCATGGCTTTAATGGTGCGGCTACTGATGCAATAGGTTTTTTTGAATTGCCGGTTGAATTATGAGAAGGTGAATGCAGGAGGGTACAGATCCTACCGTTCATTGTTTTGGATGTTGATTCTCCGTATAATGTTTTTCTGGGCCGACCGACCCTAGCGGAGTTTAGGGCAGCTTTGGCCCCGTGGTGTTTGACCTTGAAATTTCCAACGAACAGAGGAGTTGGTGTAGTGCATGGCGATCAAGCAACTGGTCGTGGTTGTTATGTGGTTGAACTGAGAGAGGCCCAACGAAGAGAGAAGGCCAAGGGTGTGGATAACCCTATTCGCATCCATGTTGCCGAAGATTGACAAGTAGCGCCTAAGCCTTGGTTTGGGCAACACAATCGGATCTATAGAGACATAGATCCAAGAGATGACGATGAAGAACTCAAGGAGGCCAATGCAGCACCGGCTGAGCTGACGATTGACATTCAGGTCAGCCATGATAACCCATCATGGGTGCTTAAGATTGGATCACAGCTCAACCCCTCGATGATGGAGGATCTTACTGATTTCCTCCAAGCGAATCTAGATGTTTTTGCTTGGACCTATTCTGATATGTGTGGGATTTCTCCCGCCATTGCAATTCATATGTTGAACGTTGACCCAAAGTATGTGCCAGTGAAACAAAAGAGGAGAGGCATGGACCCGGAGAGGTCCGCTGCTCTCAGAGAGGAGGTGGATAAACTCAAAGCCAATGGGTTCATCAGCGACGCCCTCTATCCTGAATGAGTATCTAATCCCGTACTGGTGAGGAAGGCAAATGGGAAGTGGAGGACCCGTGTTGATTACTCGGACCTGAACAAGGCGTGCCCTAAGGATAGTTTTCCTTTGCCCAAAATTGATCAGCTGGCCGACTCGACAGCATGACACGAATTGTTGTCATTCATGGATGTGTATTTGGGATACAATCTGATCCAGATGCACATTCTGGATCAGGAGCATACCAGTTTTGTCATGGACGTTGGACTGTACTGTTATGTAGTGATGCCTTTCGGGTTGAAGAACGCAGGGGCAACTTATCGGCGTTTGGTGAATCGGATGTTTAAAGACCAGATTGGTAGAACAATGGAGGTCTATGTGGATGATATGCTCGTGAAGTCGCGATAGTCAAATGACCACATTTGAGACTTAGCAGAGATGATTTTGATATACTTAGATTTTATGGAATGAAAATTAATCCATTGAAATGTTCCTTTGGCGTTGTGTTGGGGAAGTTTTTGGGTTTCACTGTCAATGCACGGGGAATCGAAGCCAACCCAGAGAAGATTCAAGCTATTTGAGACATACAAGCACCCAGAACTGTAAAGTAAGTACAAAGCCTGAATGGGAAAGTCGCTGCGTTGAGTCGATTTATATCCAGCGCAACCGACAAGTGTATTCATTTCTTTGATGTGATAAGGAAAGGGAAATGAAATTTTGAATGGACGCCGAACTGTGAGGACGCGTTCCGAGCTCTGGTGAGACACTTGGAGAGGCCCCATGTTCTGTCAAAGCCCGTAGACCATGAAGAGTTGTATGTTTACTTGGTTGTATCCCAGCATGCCATCAGTGCAGCTTTGGTTCATGAAGAGGACCGAATCCAAAAGGCAGTGTACTATGTTAGTAAGCGTTTAATGGGGGCAGAGAGAAATTATCCTAAGATTGAGAAGCTTGCTTACTATTTGGTGATCGCGTCACGCAAGCTTCGTCCATATTTCCAGGCACATCTGATCAGTATTTGTACCGATCAACCTTTGTGGCAGGTGCTCTAACGACCGGAGACTTCTGGAAGGCTACTCAAATGGAACATTGAACTAAGTCAGTTCGACATAACCTACCTGCCACAGAGAGCTATCCAAGGGCAAGTGTTAGCAGATTTCATTGCAGAGTTCACTATATCAGATGAGCCAAGTGGAAGTGATGTGATTCCTGCTGTTCGATGGAAGCTATATACCAATGGGGCATCCAACAACCATTGTTCTGGGGCTGGTGTTATCCTTGTAACTCCTGAGAACCGATCGATTTGTTATGATTTGAAACTTAATTTCCCCGCTACGTAAAACGAAGCCAAGTATGAAGCGTTGATCGTTGGAATGAAGCTTACCAAAGAACTTGGAGTGAAATCGGTGGAAATCTTTTGTGACTCACAGTTAGTGGTGTACCAAGTATGGGGAGACTATAAGGAAAAGGGGCAAAGGCTTGCCCCATACCTCGCTCGGGTTCAAGAATTGTTGGCGGACCTCGAGTACTATGATATTTTGCACATTCCGCGTGAACAAAATAGGGAAGCCAATTCCTTGGCAAAATTTGCAAGCACTGGCGATGTGCAGCAGATGGGCTTGGTTCCCGTTGAAACTTTACATGCCCCGAGTATAAATGAGATGGAGGTAGATTTTGTGTCAGAGGCAGAAGCTGAAAGGGAGTCGTGGATTACCCCGTTCAAAGAATACTTGCTACACAGAACCTTGCCCGAAGGAAAGAACGAGAGACGACAAGTCGTTCGCAAGGCCTCATGGTATATAATGCAGGATGGAATGATGTATTGGAAGGGATTCTCCATTCCCTTACTTAGGTGTATCGCCCACGACGAGATAAAGTGGGTTTTAAGAGAAGTCCATGAAGGAGAATGTAGCGACCATACTAGGGGCGGACATTGGCCAAAAAGATACTCCGCTATGGGTACTATTGGCCGACCGTGAATCAGGACGCCGCAGACTATGTAAGGAGATGCAACAAATATCAAAAGTACGCAAAGATCCCGATAGCACCGCCGACGGAACTCACACAAATGGTTAGTCCATGGTCATTTGCAATATGGGGGATCGATATAATCGGCTCCTTGCCAATCTCCAAAGGTGGTGCGAAATACGCAATCGTCGCGGTCGATTACTTCACAAAGTGGGCAGAAGCAGAGCCACTAGCTACGATCACCACCAAAAAGGTCGTTAACTTTGTTGTGTGAAACATTATATGCCGCTTTGGCCTCTTATGGACTATCATTACTGATAACGAAACTCAATTTGAGAGTAGAGAATTCAAAGAGTTCTGCCGAAAATATTGCACTGAGAAAAGGTTTGCAGCAGTCGCTCACCCCAAAGAAAATTGGCAAGTTGAAGCCGTAAATAAGATAATCAAGTTCATCTTGAAAAAACATTTGGAGAAGGCTAGATGCAAGTGGGTGGCTGAGCTTCCAACAGCACTCTGGGCTTACAGAACCACCCACAAGTCCACAACTGGCTACACTCCTTTCACCTTGGCATACGGCACTGAAGCTGTTATATCCGTGGAACTTGAAGTTCCTTCTCACCGGGTAACTCATTATGATCCTAGATCGAATCGAGATCTTTTACTGGAGTCGTTGGACTTTGTCGATGAGAAACGTGAAGAAGCTGATTTAAGGGCGGTGGCATATCGGCACCGATTCGCCTGATATTATAATGAAAAAGTTCGACCACGAACTTTAATCTGGGCGACCTAGTTTTGAAGCGAGTTTTTCCGGTCCCGTCACATATGAATCCCATATGGGAAGGTCCCTACGTCATCGAACGGAGGCTTGGAGAAGGAACCTTCAAGTTAGCAACTGTTGATTGCGTGACACTCCCCAGGGCATGGAATAGCGAACATTTGCGCCATTGTTACACTTAGTCTATTTCTTTTGCATTTTAGTTGCAATTGTTTCTAGTATGTGTTTCTTTATTGTTCTCTTTTTCCGACATGTAATAAGACAATTCAGTTTGTCCCCATTTTTTACAATCAATAAAGGCTTGAAGCTATTTTTCTATAAACTATTGATGCTCCATGTGTTACAACTCGACAAAGTTAAATTGCATTACTCTGTCCGGTGTATGAACGCACACACAAAATTAAAAATCGATCAATAAACGATTCAAAAAATCTCTAAGTCCCCAGAGCACGGACTAGAGTACTCTAAGCCCCCGGAGCGTGGACTAGAGTATAAACGATTCAAAAAAAATCTCTAAGTCCCCGAAGCATGGACTAGAATACTCTGAGTCCCCAGAGCGTGGACTAGAGTGTAAATAATTCAAAATATCTCTAAGTCCCCAGAGCGCGGACTAGAGTACTCTGAGTCCCCAGAGCGCGGACTAGAGTACTCTGAGTCCCCAGAGCGCGGACTAGAGTATAAACGATTCAAAAAATCTCTAAGTCCCCGAAGCGTGGACTAGAGTACTCTGAGTCTCCGGAGCGCGGACTAGAGTGTAAATGATTCAAAAAAAATCTCTAAGTCCCCGAAGCGCGGACTAGAGTACTCTGAGTCCCCAGAGTGCGGACTAGAGTATAAACAATTCAAAAAATCTCTGAGTCCCCAGAGTGCGGACTAGAGTATAAACAATTCAAAAAATCTCTAAGTCCCCAGAGTGCGGACTAGAGTACTCTGAGTCCCCAGAGCGTGGACTAAAGTGTAAACGATTCAAAAAAATCTTTAAGTCCCCGGAGCGCGGACTAGAGTACTCTGAGTCCCTAGAGCGTGGACTAGAGTATAAACAATTCAAAAAATCTCTAAGTCCCCGGAGCACGGACTAGAGTACTCTGAGTCCTCGGAGTGCGGACTAGAGTATAAACAATTCAATAATCCCAAAGTCTCCATAGTGCAGATTAGAGTATAAATAATTCAAAAATCTCCAAGTCCTGTGAAAGCGGATTGGAGTTTACGTGACCCACAAGACTTTGAACTTCAATTACAGATTATATTATAAGCTAAGCGATAAGAGTCTGGAAATACAAAGAAGCAAAATTTTATTTACTGATCGAAAAAGAAGTTTCATTACAACTTCTCCGAAGCCTGGAGCCAAAGTCTATCTACGATGACTATATTAAAAAAAAGAGGAAGAAAAGAGGAACAACTACATGATCTTGGCTTATTTAAGCTAAGCGAAACATGACCAGACGACAGCTACTTTTTAGGCTTTCTTTCCTTCTTCGACTTCTCCGAAGTCTCCTCAACTGAGCGTTTTCTCCTGGACCCCTTACATCGACGTGGTATCCAAGGAAGGAGGGGGACTTCCAAAGGTGTGGTCCTACCGGGGAGAATGACCTTCAAGGGCCTATTTAAGGGATCGTCGAGTTCCACCACCTGAGATTCTATCTTAATTTTGGTTTTCTTTTTCTCCTCTTCCTCGATTTGTTCCTTCATGCTAAGTTGGGAAGTATGCTCGGAAGCGCCTGTGATTTTGACGTCGTCGTGTCCCTCTACAAGTGAAGGATCTTCGAGCTTATCTTCCTCAATCGCCCCTATTACTTGGGCGTCAGGACTAGGGGTGTCACCGGTGTGGAGTACCTCGGTCTCTTTTTCTTCCCGCTCCATGGCAACATCGCTCCTTGGAGTCGGTTCAGGACCAGAATGACCTGCATGAATTCGTGAAAAGTGAATGTTAAGATATGATAGTTATTCGCCAAAAGCAATGACTCTATGAAATTTAGGAGGAGGAGTCATGTACTAGCTTCCATTTGGCTCTCAGTCGTCTTGGGAGTATCACCCTCCAGAATTGGGGATAGAATGTGGATGCCAAGTCCAGGCTTCTCCGGATCGTAACCCACATGTTGCTCGGAGGGATTAAGCGGTGGAGTTTTGATCGAGTCAACGGGGGGAGGAATCTGGGGCTCGGAGCCCAACGGGCCAGCGACATCCTCTTTTTCCTCTGATGCAGGGGAGCCTCCCCCGAAGAGGGCTTTCGCCGTAGATAAGTCTGAGGGTTCTTTGCCTCGAAGCACTTCCCTCACCAGAGTCTCTTCATCAATCTCTTTGACACCCAACTCTACATTTTTAATCCTAATCAAAGTATCCCATGCTTCGGCAAGTGACTCAAGATAATTCTCGCCCAAGAAAGACAAGTCACGGTGCATGAGGACTCTTGCATTGAACTCGGCAATGAGCGGATCAAATAAACATTTGATTTCTTCTCTGCCGGCTTCGGTAGCAGCCTCGAGTGAGCCTCTGTGAGTGCCATCTTCTTGCCTTCCTCACGAGCTGCTTCTTTTAGTGCTTCAACCTGGGATAGCTCTTCATCAAGTTTTGTCGTTAGAAGTCGTGTTTCGACGATCTCATCGCAGTATCTTTGTGACTCTTCCTGCGCTACAATTTACTCTTCTCTCTCTTTAAAGAGCAATTCCTCTAGTTCTTTGACCCGTCGAGCGAGAATGTCCTTTTCTTTTTGGATAGAGTCTTTCTCCAAAGCTAGAGCGCCGCTGCGTTGGATTGCCTCATTGAGTTCTTTCTTGTAAGTGGACTCCAAGCGACTAACTGCCTCGGCTGTCTCCTTAGCATTTTTTTGGGTAGTCTCGAGCTGAGATTTATACGAGGATAGCTCTTCATCCTGGTCCTTAATGATGTCTTTGTCATGAATAACTTTGAGTTTGAGGCGATCAATCTCGTGTTGGCATTCAAAAGAGACCTCTAAAACTTTCTCCACCAAGTGTACGAACGCATCATGCTGAAATATACATCATTGTTGCAGGCAATGGCGCTCTGTTTGACATGTCTAGGGATAGGATAGATTGCGGGGAGAAATTTCAGTCCATCGAAACATATCTTCGGGAATGTAGCCTTGAGCTCAGCTAATTTATCCGCCATCGACGAATCGTGAGCAGAAGCTGGGGGAGTCTGCCTAATCGGAGTCACATATTTCTTATAAGGATCACGGGATTGCTTGGTACTCGAAGAGCTAGAATGTTGGTCGTGAGGAATTTTAGACTGGGATCCCTTCTGAGCAAACTTCTCCCCACTACATTTCGGATGATGGGGAGGATCGTTTGGATATAAATAATGGCCGTGGGTTCTCCTTCTGAAAGACGACGACTCTCTAGAATGATAATCTCTATCACCGTTGTCATTCCCGTCTCGCTGTTTGCCTGATCCCGAGTCTCGACTGGAATGGTAAAAGATAGAGGATCCGCGAAGGCGGTCAATGCCATGTGTACGCCCCATTTCCCTTGCACATAAAGTCAAATGAGGACAAGTTAGTAGGAGTCGCACGATGAATGGAATTCGAGTGCGTGGTGGAGTGTAAGTATTTGTGTGTGTCCTAGTGCAACCCCCCGACGAACCAGTGTTTTTCGCTTTACTCATTGGAGTTTTCTCTCCCTGATGATGTCTGAGCGCCTCCGTCGCTTCTCGCGGGTGAATTAAATCCCATAGCCTCGAGGTTATTAAAACCATAATTCAGTATGTCGTCAGGGATGGTCAAGTTAGATAGGCCCTTTAATGAGGCTTCTAAATTTTAGGAAGACGACTTCTTCTCGATCGGAGTTATCGTGACCTTTGAAGTTTTGCCAACTTTTTTCTTTTTCACCTTGTAAGCTAGACTCTTTTTCTTTATAAAAGGAGTTGGTGGTTCATCAGTGCCGAGTGCATCAACTACTGGCACTTGGCCAGAACTTACGTTCTCGTCAGTCGCCACTGGCACCTCAGTTTCTTTAATCTCGCCTTCCTTGGTAGTATCGGGGGCTCGTTCGGTAGGGGGCACCGAAGGTCCAGCTTGTTCTTTGCCTGTTTCCGCAGTCGTTCTTGCTATAGTGGCACCAATTGGAAGGCGAATCTGGCGGCCCTCTTCCAGTAATATGAACTTCGAGAGCGGTTCGTTGGCAATTACAGATTTAATGTCCTAATCTCCCACGGGAGTAGCTCGGATGGCCTAGACGGCCTCAGAGTACCCAGCGCCTTCGGGCCATGGACGAATATCTATAAGAGTTGAAAGAAGTTCAGAAAAGATGCACTTCAAGCCTTAAGACAAAGATTGGGATAAAAATGGGACTTAATCCCTTCTAGCCAACTTCTCGCGAAACCAAGAGGACAGCGTACGTAGAACCACTCTATTTATACTGAGAAATTTGCTCCACGCACCCATCAAGACTTGACATTTGGGGTATGGCTTGAGGAATATGTAAGAGGGACCGTCAGTACTCTCTTGAAGCGGTAAATATAACGGATATCCTCGGGAGTTGGGGGTCTGAGTAAGATGCTCATGAAAAGAACGCATGTACCGTGAATAAATGCATGGCTATTAGGGTGTAGTTGTGCTGGAGAAATCCTAATATACTGTAACACTTCACGGATGAATGAATTGAAAGGTGGCACACTTCCAGCCTAGCACATAAATTTGTTGCACGCAGTATATCCTACTAGGGGCAAGTGAGGCCGATCTTGTGCTGAAGGAACCAGAACGTCTTCGAAGGGGATTCCGTGGATAGAACATAATCGACGGAGAGAAGATTCGCCGATTTCGAGGCTTGAGAGTCGATGGGGTCATCCAGAACAATGGCCCCATCAACAACATTAGGAGTCGGGCCTAGAATCGCGATAGATGGATCCGAGATGCCAGGTATGGGGGCTGACGATGGGTTCAGAGTCCCCACTGCCTCCTGTCGAGAACTTGGCTTAGGCTTGTCAGAAACAGTAGCGGAGCTTGATTTTTTGGACATCTCCAAAGAGCGACTGGTGTGGATAGATATATGTTTAAGCTATACTTAAAAGATAATAGACATCAGATATAACAGCAAAGTATTCCCCCGTGTTGTGGGTGAACTAGTGCGATGATTCAAGCAAAGAGTACAAATAAATTAAAGTTCTAAAGAACAAAATATAGTGTGATGGAGCTTTAAATTGTCATCTCTAGAGACCGTCATGCTGACCGTCACCAAAATTTGTCCTATGGTCGATAACATAAGTCCTAGGATCAGACATTGGCATCATATATTGTAAAGGCTTTTACTTATTTTTGTTCGGTTGGATTCGTGTTTAGAATTACTTGAATTATAGAATTGTTAGTTCGAGTTAAGTCCACGGGTTCATATGCTTTGGTTCTTATCACTGTCCATTGTTTCATGCTTAGGCGTGCAAATGTGTGGTCCTGGTGTATGTTGTGCTCAAGTTAAGATAGTCCAGAAAGTCAATGTCGATCCCAATGCTCAGTAACGAATCCAACGCTCGATACCAAACCACTCTCTAGTTATTGACCCAGACCTCACTAGATAGCACACCGAACGACCCACTCGATTTCTCAAATTACCAACCCACACTCTACCTCTCTCGTTACCGACCCATTATCTTCTTTAAACCACCAACGCACTACCTAACCCAAACAACCGATCCACTTTTTCTCTCGCACCGACCCAGACTTATAAACTCCTCTACTGATCGATTATTATTGGAGTTTTTCAACCTGACTCTCCCTTAGGGGGTTAGCCTACAAAGGCTGCCGACTGGGTTTCCTTACTCCACGAGCACCGGATCACTCTCTCTCAAAACAACAAACTATCTACAAATCGCCAACCTCCCTTCCTAAAACCACCGATGGCGGCTCCTCTCAACCTGGTGCAATCCCATGTCAGAAACACACTGTTGTCCACGCCTGTCCCCTCATTCACCATGTTTCTCTCCTCTTCCATTCATTGCATAGGGCTGTATGCAGACACGGTCCTGATCTAGTTCGATTTCAAGAAGGCATGGCCTAGAAATTTAAGTTAATTCATGGAATCTCACCTATGCATTAATTCGAGGTTGAGGCGAGTGATTCTTGAGGCTTGGAGTTGAGGAGGATAGGGCAGCACGTTTGGAAGATGATGGAACGAGGTGGGAAAGCAGTTTGGTGGAGGGAAGGAGTTTGGGTTTGGAGCAATGTTGGAGAAGATAAGAAATAAAGTGAGAAGTGGGAGGAAAAGAACAAAGGCGTGGGTTTATATATGGTGGAGGGGAGATGAACGGGCATTTTCCTATAGACCTGGTCATCACACATCGCTGGATCGGCAAGTGAACATGCCAACCGTTGTTAGGGGAACATACCGTGTGGATCGGCCTTCGTATGCCGATCCACCTCTTGTTCTAAAAAAAGAAAAAGAGGCAAATAAATCAATAAATATGTATATATATGAACATATAATGGTAGTTAAGGATGGTATGTGATAAAGAGACGAATACTATAGGATAAGTGGAGAAGCGTGGGTTTGGAAAATCCACCGTGGTTCAACCTTCGAAAGGTTGTACACATCTAGCTTTTGAAAAGTTAAAAACATGATTTTAAGAGCCTCTTCGAGATTGAGCTAATACATTCAGACGACATGAAGCTTCGTCGAAGGCCAATGAAAAGGCAATAGACATTTATCATTCTGAACGAGCTAGCCTTTGAAAGCAGGGATTGCTCGCTGATTCAAAGCACGCCATGTTGATTCACACAATGCACTTTGGGGGGGGGGCAAATGTTACCCGGCTACTTGGCCGGGCTATGAGGTGATGTTGTAGAGGATATGGTTGGACCTAGACAAGACTCAATCCAGGAAAGAATTGGAATTGTGAGGGATCTGTGTAGCTTGATACGATCAGAATGTTTGTTAGGTATTGAAATTGGGAGTGGGTTGACGTTAGAATATGGACATGGTGGTTTGGTATTAAATGGTGGTTCGGCCAAAATGGGTCAGTCAAGTTGGGTTGGTATAGCTGGGTCGGTTGTGGACTAGTTGATGCTGTTGGCTACGATCGGCCTAGGTGGTCCGGTTTGGATGGGATCGGCCTCGGAGGAATTAGTTCATGTGGGTCGGCTTTTAGTGGTTTGGCCTTGGAGAGCTAATATGAATCGGTCGTACATGGTTCGACATATATCATTCGGTCATGGTGAGAAAGCTAAGTTGGTTCGGTCATGCATGGCACGACATTTGTCGCTCGGTACATGTGGATTGGCATCTTGGACCCAGTCTCAGTGCTTCGGCATACCTGGTTCGGCATGCATCAGGGAAGCCAACAAATTACCATAGGGAGGTACGATCAGTGCTTCATCACTTCGAGTCTCGTGTCTAACTGCTCCGAGTCATATGGTAGCTTGCTTCGAGTCATCCACATGGGATCCCTGGTTCGGCCAGAGTGGCTCGGTGGCATATGTGTGACGGCCCGGGATTTTAGCAATATTATTTTAATAAGCATTCAATCTGATTTATTAAAATATAAATTATCATTTTAAAAACAAATAAGACTTTTGGAACATGTGCCATTTATATATATATATATGTGTGTGTGTGTATTTTGGAAGAAAGCTATGATTTAAAAATTTAAAATAAAGTCTTTCAAAAATATTTAAAAGAAAATCTATCTTATTCACATTAAATTTAAAGTAAAACTCTACCTTATTAACTTTTGATCTAAATATATATGTATGAATGTAATCTAGATAATAATCCTTGTAATGAAGTCAATCTTATCGATATTATATAAGTATAACAAAATAAATGATTATAAAATTAAATGTTTGATAGTTAAGCTTAAAATAAAAATAAAAATAAAAATAGGGAGTTATGTTAGAAATAGAAATAAATACACAAGTTAACATAATAACAATAACTATATCAACTTTATAGTGAACACTTAAGATAATTCTAGAAATATATAACCTATGAAAATACATGTATGCAAGGCAAGAAAAATTATATCTCTGTACGTACAAATCAAAAGGGGATAAGTATGGAAAATAAAACCAGACAAGCATTAAATGCTCTCATCTCAGCCTCTACAAGCAAGAAAAATCTCTAACTAAATTTTGTACAAGAAATATCTATTTCCTGTAAACTCTTTTCTACATATATCTTTCTTATTTCATTTCGTTCATTTAAAACTAAGTATACCAGATAATAATCTTACCTCTGAAGCTAAATTTACAACTCAACCCAACAAGCAAGAAGATTTATAAGAAGATCAGACTGATAACTGTTCAAAACAAGAAATCCGCTCTCTGTTCAAATTATCTTTCTGGTGAGTAAACAATTTATTTAAAACTTAAGTAAATAAATCTGTTGCCTGTGAAGTTTTGAGATGAATGATGTTTGGTTTGTGCATGTTTAAGTCATATCTGTGTTTATGAATATATGTAAGTATGCATGCCTGTTGTATTTAACATCTCTGTTCTTTATTCAGAACTTAAAGTTTTGATCAAATATTCAAAATCTTCTCCTCTGATCTTTGTTAGGCCGTAGTTTTCAAACAAATTAAGTTTGTTTAAACTTGAACTAGAATTTAAAAATAGTTTAAACATGTTTATATATATATAGCATCTGGAAATCCAAATTTACAGTACAAATATTATATGCATGTTAAAATCAATCATTGTAATCTGCTATTTCGGGATTATAACTTGAATCTATTTTGAAAGTTAGGATTTTTAAAACAAAAATCACAGTTTTTAATAATGTATTGAGTATGCATTTTGGGAATGTCTGGGAATTAGGTTTGAGGCTACCTTTGGCGATCAAGGGGTAGTGAGGTCTCGGGATCTTGATTAGAGGTAGGGGAAGGTTCAGGGGGTTCGGCAAAAATGGTGTGAAGGTGAATATCTCACCGTGGTGTCGACGGCGAAGTAATCTAGGTTTTAAACCTAATTTTGGTCGAGTCTGGAATTGGGGGTGATGCATTACCTCTGAGTGATCGAGTGGCTTGGCATTTTGGGAAATGGCAGCGTGGGGTGTCAGCTAGGCATGGCCGGAGTTTGGGAGGCTCTGGTGGTCGGCGACATGGATGCGGGGTAGTTTCAGGCAGTGGTTTTTGTTCCAGTTTCATCTGAGTAGCTCGATTTTGATTTTGGGCATTTGGTGACGAATCGATGGTCGGAAGCGATTGTCGTGACGATCGCTGACTTGCTGGAGGCGGTGAGGAACGCCAGAGCGCCGCCGTGGCATTGTGCACGTGTACGGCGAAGTTTTGCGTGTTTGTGTCTTGGTTCGTGGTCGACTCGAAGACGCTCTCGGGTTTTTGGGGTTGTGACTCGAGTGGAAACTCGAGTAGATGTAAGTATATTTGCGAGCAGTTTAAACTTAAAAATAAATCTAAGTTATGAAAATGGGAAGTAAGGGAAGAACTCGGGTTTAAACCCGAGTGGCATTCGGGTATGACCCGAAGTAAATCTAAACTAGTTTTAAAAAGAATTTTAAAACAAGATTTTTGAAATTTAAAAATAAAATTAGTTAAACTTTCTTATATAAATTAATATATATGATAATTATTTTCTTAAACAATTGATTATGAAGTTTTAAAATTTGTTTAATTTAAATTTCGTAAAGTAAAGTTATTTTAAAAGTTAAGTTATTGATTGAAAGGAAGTTATGTTTTGTTAACTTTAATTTACCAAGTTAAATGATTGTTTATTTTAAAACTTAATTAATGATTTAATTAAGTAAAGTTAATTATTAAGATAAAATGTTTAATGATAATTAAGGCATTAACAAGATAATGTTTTTATCTTAAGATAATTAAAGTTATAATGATTTAAGATTAATTAAATTAATTAAGAAATCTTAAATATAATTATTTAATTAATTAATGATAAAGGATTAATTAAGAAATTAATTAAGAGTAATTAATTAATTTAATTAACTCAATGATTAAGATTTATTTAATTAATGACTAAAGATTTATTAATTTGTAATTAATTAATTAAGTAATTAGAGGTTGATTAAGTTGTAATTAAGAAGTACTTAATTAAGTTTATTAATTTAGTAATTAGAGGTTTTATTAATTAATAAATAAGAGATAATTAATCTATAGAGATTAATTAAGGGTTAAGTGATTAATTCTTAAGTAATTAAAAACTTAATTTATTTAATTAATTATAATATGGATTAATAATTCCTGTTGTGGATGATGGTTTGAGTAGAATGTCTGGATTGATTGATGTCTATTGGATGATAATCTGTGATATTCTATGATGAGATATTGGATATATCTGTGATAGATGTGTAATATTTATCTGTGTTAAATGCTGTGTGAATTCAATATTAAATTGAATTAAATTGTTTAAACCTTAAACAACTTGGCCTTTAAAACACGTTTGGATTTCGATGAGACCGGGATCGGGAATCAGTTATGATTATCCGAAAACCACATCGATCCAAGTTAAACGATAGGTCGTGATATCTCAAAGTGAAGATCGAGATGGTGTTTCAGAGTGCAAGGGTTATTGTCGTTAACTCTGAGGGTGATTCCAAAACGAGTGTAATGAGATAATGCCTTCGGTTTCGTTCGTACCCGGAACGAACTTGTATGGATTGAATGCTTTCAGCACATCGTCAGGTGGACGATGAGCATTCTAAGAGATCTATTCTCTAAAGGTAATCGTAGCCTCAAGCCTCATCAACCGGGAATGGCTAAAACAGGGGAGGTGCAGCAAGGTTAAGTGGGTAGCACCCAAGTAGGACGAGATATAACCCTGTCTGGATGTCCCTTTTTATTTCAGCTTAGTGGGCAGTTGTTGGCCACAACTGTGGGGTTATCTTGTTCGGGACTATCCAGTAAGGGATGGTTCCGGCCTTGTGTTGCAGGGGGTTGGGCGTGATCCTCGGTACTCTGATCTAGGCCAGGTACTGTGACGGGCGGTACCCCAGTAGCCCTACCATTGTATGGAATCCAATCTCCAATAAGCGTCGTACGTTTTGATTGTGCCCAACTATGTTGGAACGTGAGATGTAAGCATTCCAGCTATTTTCTACTTTACTTGAAAACCCTAGACACTATTATAATATCACTGGATTTCCTATAAAAATGTTTGGTTCGCGCAAGGTAAAAACTTACCCATGTTTATGTGTGGGAAGTCTTACTTGATATCTTTGTTTCAAATGGTTTTTCAAAGTTAAGTAACTTTAACCCGTTTACTCACACCAGACCCTTGTCTGACCCGGAGTTTATTCTGTTTTTCTTAAACTCTTGGGTACTCAAATTTTTATGAGTAGCCAAGTGATCAGGTCTTGGATTATTGAAGTCTGGAGGAGCTTGAAGCAGAAGTCCAGACGTATATATCTATCTATCTAGTTCCACTGTGTTAGTGATGTATGTTGTATTTTGGGATGTATGAAATGGCAGATATGTATATATATGACTGTCTTGTTTGAATGATGTTGTGTAACTCTGATATATGTAAGACTATGTAATAGTTATGTGATGTATTATATTTTGTTCCGTTTCCGCTGTGAGATTCTGAATTGTGTTGTTCTTTCTTCTTTCTTTCTATTTCTATCTATTTCTTTCTTAACGATGATGCGTCTTTCTGTGGATAGAAAGGCGGGTTGTCACAATATGGGTCGGTCATCAAGGGTCGGTGTCCATGGATCGGAGAACATGGGTTTTGCTGTGGGCCGAAGTGTCTTGGTCATAGGCCTATGTAGGGAAAGCAGCATGTCTTCGTCTATAAATAGAGGGGGAGTGGCACAGTTGAAGGGACCTTTTTTCGAGAACTCCAAGGAGACTCTGCCATTTTCTGTACTCGCTTCTTTCCTATTGAAACTTGTATTCAAGTTGTTTGTTTACGGATTGTATCTGTACTTAAGTGATTGGAAAAGTAATAAAGATCATATTCAAAGTGGACATAGGCAATTACGCCCAACCACTATAAATCTGGTGTTCTCGTTTTTGTTGTTCTTTTTGTACTCAATTGTGCTACTTCTCTGATTTAATTTATTTTCTTCATTAATCTCTCTACACAATTCTATTCAAGGGTGTTAGCGACCAATTTTGGTGCTAACAGTTAGCTCCAAATCAATCCAATCAAGCTCTATGTCGAAGTTCTCATTGATATGAACGTAACACAACTCATCGCGCTCGATTCCGACCTCGTATGAATTTGTTATTACATTAATTAGATTCATAAATTAAATAATATATTTATATATACTAATTACATCATTAAGTTAACCATAATTAGCATCTCCCCAATCCTTCTTCTCCACTCAACTGCAAAAATAAAAATTGCCACGCCTCCACTCCGCCGCCTACCATCGCACGCCGCCTTGAGCTCACCCCAACCTCATGCTTCCTTTTGCCACCGGCCTTGAGCTATGAAACGCCGCCTCGACAGCGAACGAACGCGAAAATCATTCGCTATTCAACCCCAAAATTCCAAAGCCACCCTCAACCAAATGCCACCAAACTTCGCCAATGCCTCGCCCACACTCTACTCGACAAATCTCCTTCAGGGTCCATCGCCTAAAAAGGAGCCAAATCGCCGAAATTAACGAAATTATGACCGTCGTTCATCGATGAACTGCGGCCATCACTTCTCAATCCAACCAAATTAAACCATTGAACTTCCTCGTCTCGATGCCGCGAACATATCTCTAGTTGGAAGCCTTGCCTGAAAACGCCACGATTGGCTCCGATGATTGTGGGACCCTGGATTAGGAAAATTTTTGAATTGAAATTTTTTCCAACCAATTTTCTATTTTTGAACGCGGATTTATAACTGAGGGGTATGGGTTTAGACATGCTTGGGTAAGGCTGTGAAGTTGATGGGGTATGGGTTGAGTATGGTAAGCATATATATATATATATATGTATTATACTTTTAATTAGAAAATATATAGCTTTAAACGACCTAAAATCTCGAACTCTAGATGAGGCATGCCACCCGGCGTTCTATATGTAATACCCCTATTCCGAATACAATAAAACTAGTTTAAAGACCTAATTCGATTATATACAAAAGATAGATTTTCAAACCCAATTATATTATATTAATTTCTGAAATTAATTTCTAAGCATTTTGAGTTCGCACGACCAAACGATTCGTCCGATCATCATGAAATTTGTTAACATATAATAATACACTGTTATGGATCCAATGACACTGGTTTCGTCAAAATCCAAGAGAGTGCCCCAGAAAGCCATTTTTACACGTTAATTAAAATAAATTATTATAAAAACCAAATTAATCACTTTTAAATCTAAATTAAAAGTTTATTATATCCATTCTTATTCAAATAGAATTTAAATCAACTTTCGAAATCATTTTATTCAAATTAAATTCAGGATTTAATTATTTAAACAATTCCAAATATTGAATTTAACAATTTAATTATCAAATAAATCGCTATACTTGAAATTCAAGTTATTTAACTTATAAAATTTACTTTTCAATATTTAAAATCAATTAAATATTCCGAATTCAATGACTGAAATTCTATGTCGTTACATACTTGGACTTGCATCAACGCGAGTCCAGCTTTTTAGCCAAAATACTATGCTGGACGGGATATTAGACTGCACTAACCCAGTAGGAATATTCCTATGATAACAATCGTTGGAAGATTGGTCATAGGGATATTGGACAGCCTGAACTAGTATAAAAAACCTCTATGTTAGTCAATTCAATAGACCATACTGGACGTATGGATATTAGACAGCTAAAACCAGTACAAAAAACCAAGCACATGCGATAATTGGTTGTATATACACGACCTGACTTCTCTGTCAAATTTTCTTTACTCTTCATAGCTCACAACCATCGTTCCAGAGGTATAGTTCCACCTATGAACGACAACAACAATATCAGAAATGAGAACGGTAATACTAGAGAAGAATACAACTCATCATACGTATGTCATTACGCCCCCAAGGGGCATGTCGTACCAAGCATGCAACTAAGGACATTACGCCACCAAGAAAGGGGCAAGGTCATACCAAGTATACGACCAAGCATATGGCCAAGGAAATTTTGCCCCTAAATAGGGAGCAAGTCGAAACAAACATACAGCCAAAGACACGGCTAAAGACATTCCGCCTCAAATAAAAAGGGTAGGTCGTCCAAAGCGCATAACCCACCGCCATCACTCAGTAGTGGTACTAACAACACTACATGCGAGTGACTACGACAATCTCAAAAATGAAAATGGTGACATTAAATCGAATGATATAGGTCATAGCACAAAAGGCCCACGTCCTAAGTAGTTGGAAAGAAAGAGAAATCATGCAAGAATAACAAAAGGTGCAAGGCCGGGTGCTTAAGAAAATAAGTCTAACATGACCTATGATCGCAATAGACTTGGGGAAATAAGTGTTACACTCGTCCTTACCGAGAACATCTTTCAAGACATGAGGGAACTGACTCGAAGTTACAATACCTAACCCGACCCGAGCTCAGCAACCAATGGAACCGTAGCAAAAGACAAATATTGCAAGAATTATGGAACGGTGGAAAGCCACGATGGCTAGATCTAAAATCGAAGTCAAATACGGCATACCGCATTGAAGTTTAGGAACAGTACATACCGATTTGAGCTGAGCGCGTCTTCAAAGCTCATGTTTTGTCAAACCTATGGGAACAAGTCCACACCAACACATACCGAAGGCAACCTATACCGCTCTATGCATAGTCGAAAGGATATCAAAGAGGCTGTATACATGGCCATTCAGTTTATACTTCAACGCAGAGTCATTCTTACAATTCAATTTAGAAATAGCCATAGGCATGTTCCGACCCAATGTAACTATCAAGTCAAGCAAATAAAAAAATATCAACAGCGCAGCATGAGTTAGGCACCGGGCAATATTCACCGTCGTATCTCTTTATATGCATCAACACCATAACATCACATATTGGTCAACACATATAAAGTGAGGTCAACAAGTGACAATAAATATCTCTTTAAAGACCCACAAGCAAGGTCAATTCAAATTTGAATTCTCCCACCATAATTTCGGATTTTCCCACTCTAATTTTGGGATTCCCACCTCCATTCAAACTTCCTGTCGAAGACATCTACAATAATCTAGTCACATCAAATAGATAATACGAATAAATGACATGTGGCAGGATCCAAATGTTATGGCACAACGACAAGAAAGAAATTCCAGAAATCCACGTGTATATCAGGACTATAAATAAAAAATGCACTGTAGCATGAAAGGGACTTCTTCTTCGTCTTCTGACATTTTTTATTTTGAAAACTTTAAGGTTCAACTGTACCTTCTGCCATGAAATTCTATTCCAAATCATTGGAAAAGGAAGAAAGAGAAACTTTCCTCGTGGACGTAAGATTTTCTAAAATCTGAACCACGTAAATCCCGTGTCCTTTACTGTTTTATGTTATTTCCTCGTTAGTTGTAGTACTAAACTCTTTTTTTACCTGTACTTGAATTAAATATCGGTTAAATTTGACACTTGAACAAATAGTTAAAGTGTAGCTACTCGATTGTGTAAGCGTTCAGTGGCTTAATCACCACCTCACGGCAAAATTAAGATTACTTCATTTTGCTAATTCAAAATCAATAAAGTAATTAGTGAATTAATTATTTTGTACGTAATCGAGGAGTTGAAGGATGAGAAAGTTCCTTAATAATACTTATTAGACACTCTAATGCGATGTGTTCGTTTAGGTTAGTTAATTTCATTTCATCTCATGTAATTAGTTCTATCATTGGATTGTATCCAATTCCATTTTACTAATAATTTCTCAAAGAAATTCCTTCACTATGAAGTTGGTGTTTCTTGAAACTACAATTGTTTTTCAGTGCAACCGAATAGGTATTCATAAACACTTTATGAATTACCTTTTATATTAAAATGATTTAGTTTTAGTTTACAAAACTTATGTTAAAAACATAAATATGTCATCCAATGATAGTCTTTTCCAAACTCCTTTTGAGGCGATTCATACAAGATTCCTCACGAACAGTTATTACATGCAATCTTTCGACTCGCACAACCCACCAACTCCTTGGTCTAGGGTATGTTGGGGTTTCTTATAAACCCTTATCTTGTATGATTATGTACCTATTATTTAGATGAAATAATATTAACCTTGTGTACTACTCTTGAATACACGACCTTATAGGAAAAAAATTAACTCAACTTCACTCACAATTAATCGTATTTTGTCCAACAAAGTTCGATTGCTCCTTATCGATACATCATTATGTATCACATGGAGGAGTGACTTTTGTGATTGAATGTTTATTCCTTTTTAGGTATGTTTGGAACTCTTTCCAATATACTCACACATTCGATCAAATCGAATCATTTCTATTGCATATTATATCATTTACTTTCGTTTTATACTCTATGAGTCTATCTTAGATATACTTCATATGTATCAAATACATACGTCTATGTCGGTAATAACTCATTGGTGAATATGACGAAGTAAATGGAACTATTTTTGTATTAATAGACTTACGATTGCATACATCTATAGGTATCGATCCAAAGAGTTCATTAATTCTTATGATGCTTCCACTCAATTGGTGCATAGCCTTTAATCGCTAGAGACATAATTAACCAGTATCATATGGTTAGATAATCATATAATAAAATTATTTCTCAAAACTACGGCTTAGTCTATATAACTGTAAATAATATTATATACTTCTGTATTTTTCATCACTTTTGTTATGAAAACAAATACCACATTACAGTTTTATTTCTTAACGAATATTCATAATATTCATATTGAAATATAGCTATGTCTATCTTTTATTCGATACCCAAAAATAGTCATTATTTCATAAATAATGTTCGTTATGTTTTACGAAAACAATTTTTGTGATTTAATACAATCGATAAGTGTTATATGACATACTCCCACTGTTTCCGCCATTACTATAATAGCATACTAAATTTGGAGGTCCACCATTCACTTAATATAGTTTGTTTATTTCCCATACTGCAACTAGTTTACAGTGGAGAGTTCTTTGATCAAATATCTTGAACTCAAAGAAATAAATCTCATAGAAAACAACTTTCTATATGAAAATACATTTCGAAATAGAAATAGTATTTCTCATTTCAATGTTAAGTATCGATTATTATTATTACAATTGCCGTTTCCAATGTTTCTTTATAAAGCAGAAGTGACTATTCACTCTCTCATCCCAACTGTACCGTGAATTATATCTACTCTTATACATTCATTTTGCTTTTAAATGGTCAAACCATTTAAAAGAAAACCCTTATCATAACACACTCTTTACAAAAATGCATTTGATTATCCTTAACATTTAAGGACATCAAATATGATGCACCTTTTGTAAACTTATCAAACTGATATTTCAGTGATCGAATTCTAAAATCTTTCTTGTAGTTTTGGTTTAGTGTTACATTAACACAATACAATTCTTTTGTAATCAATCAAATTGAATACTCGATCTGATAGTATTGTTTATTGGCTTGTTTCGAATGAGCCAACTTTATCGAAGTATCGTACATTAAAAACTATGATCATTCCCCATATGACACTTATATACGATAACATGTGGATCAAATATCCATAGTCTTGTATTGTTTAGAGTTTGACACTCATAGAATGCAATACTTGGCCTTGGCCAAATAAACGTGTAAGTGACCAAATTATGAATGTATTTAGTAGTTGTAAAATGTGCTTGCAAGGGTATTGAAACATTAACATGTAAGAGGCATTTATTAGTAAGTATATGGTATATTTCTATTTGTCAATCTTGGATTTAAATCATTTGTATATCTTAAGTGATAAAGCTTTATCAATCGTATTAAATGCACAAATTTATCATTGTAGATTATCATAACATTATATAGCATATGTTCTTACAATATTAGAAACGTTAATTGTTATCATTTCATTTTTTAAATAAGGCTCCCACTAGTCATTTACATTTCACCAAACTCTAAGCAAAACATAGAAATCTTTTGACTTCACTAGTGGGTATTAAGACACGTATGCCTTGAGATTCTAACCTTGAGAAAAGTTTAACAAATCATAGACCCACATACGATGGATAACTCCTTATCAGTTGTATCATATACAACTCTTAACATATGGTACCTTGTCATATCTCGCCTTTACCTTGAGGAAAGCTCAACAAGTAAAGTGGGACTATTCACTCGAACCTATCATTTTACGACCTCCTAAGTATAATGCACATACCTTGAGGAAAATTCAACAAATATATCCAGTTATCTTACCTCGTCTATTCAATATATTAATAGTACTACACGTAACATCCCTAGCTTGAGGAAAGCTCAACAACTAAAGAGTATGCAAGTAATCTATTAATATATAAATGATAGACGACAAATTTATGTTAAATATTCATAGTCCTCAATATATTATAACGAGTGATATCGACTTATGGAATAATGTATTTCTTATGAAATACCCTAAGTGATTTAAGTGTCGGATACATTTAAAATTATGGTATACATGCAATACGTGTGTATTTATCTCTTAAGTCTGTTTAGGGTTTCTTTAATGTTCCACGTTTAGTTTATACATTCATATTATACAAGTTTTACCATTATATAATTTTTATATTTTATATTACTTATATAATAGTCTTATGTATAATATTATATTAATTAAATCTTAATTAATTAACTAATATTTTAATTAATTTTATATTAATTTAATATAACATTTATATTAAATACTTATTACATACCATAACCTTTGTAGTAGTACAAATATGTCTTATATATATGTAGATTCATTTAATTAATTAACCTTTAATTAATTAACCTTTAATTTATTTATTTAAATAATTAGCCTTTAATTTATTTATTTAATTAAACAATTTTAATTAAATTATATTAATTTAAAATTCAATTCATATACATACATGTATACTTATTTTATTTTAAACATTTTAAAACAACATAACATATATCATAATATATAATACATGCATACATTTATTAATTAATTAACTTATTTAATTAATTTATTTTATTAATCCAATTAATGAATTTTAAAATTTTCAAAACTATTATATATTTTCAAACATTTGAAATTTTTTGTTATATTATAATTTTAATAATATATTTATATCTTGTTTTAAATTTAACTTTTAAATTTAAAATCTTGTATTTTTAATTTTCAAATAGTTTTGAAAATTAGCCTAAGGCCCAACTCAAATTTGGGCCTATTCTATTAGAGATAATCTTTGAGCCATGAGCTTAATAGTTAACCTTAATATGACTAATTTAGGTCGTATAGGCTATTAGGTTCTGATACTATTATTGTAAATGGGCCAGCCTATAGTAGAAGATATGAGTGAATTTCAAAAAAATTACCCTATTGGATCACTATATTTATTTAGAACATTTCTGAATCAAGTTTAAATAAAATCAAGTATTTCATTTTAAATTATTGTATAAAGTTTATTTAATTTAGTTTTACTCAATATATAAGTATATATACGTATCATATACATATGAATATGTGTGTGCATGTGTAACATAATATTCCACGCAAGGTATAACATGCTCGTATATAGATGTTGGGATTTACATCAGAACGAATACATTAGCTCATTCTATATATATTGTATGTTGTCCAAATATGTGCATACACTTATAGTTATAAATATCTAAGTAATTATATATATAAGTATACATATATATTATATAAAAAATATTATATATATTTTATTTATTATAAATAAAAAGTAAACATATATATGTATATATAAAATTATATATTTATAGAAATAAATAATTTTAATTATTTATACACACACATACGAATTAAAATAAAATAATTATATAAAAACATACATACACACAAACACACACACACACACACACATACATACATATATAATTATGAATATAATAATTAAATGTAAGTTTGTATAATAATAAGTTATATATAAATATAGATATTTATATATAAAATTAATTTTCCAGTTCAAAATCATTACAAGTCTAAACTTGTTATAAGTTAAAAATATGAATATATATTTATTATGAATTAACTAATCAATTTGTCATTAATTAAATAATATAAAGTATTTATATAAAAATACCAAATTTTAAAATTTTCAAAAATCAAGAAAGATATTTTAAGTGTTGCGAATTTTTTTTAGATTTTTTTGAATAAAATTATATTTTTAATTAATTAAATACTAAACAGTCGATTCTAATTTTTTTTTTAAAAATACGAAAAATTTGAAATTTTGATGAGAGCTTTGAGATCATGAAGTAATTTTAAAAAAATAAAATTGAATTTTCAAAAGGTTATTTATTTTATTTGAATTTATTAAATCTAACGGTGATTGAATAATAATAAAATTTAACTAATAATGTCAAAAAATTATTTTCGGCTGTTAAATTTTTTAATTGATATAAGCATATATTAGAAAATTATTGTATTGATTTTATATATACACATGCTTTGATATAAATAGTGTAAATGTATTGGTTTACATATTAATATATATATATATATATGCGTGTATTAATTAATATGATATTAAAATAAAATACCTTTATGTAACATAGATCATTAGATTATTAATAAAATATGAGTATGTACGAGCACATTAAATTTATGCACATATCCAATCATTATTGTGACAACAACATTGCCTATAGAAATCTCAACTAACTAATTATGCAACAATAACATATATATACATAGGTGTACATGAGAAATAAATTATTATATCATAATTATCGACCTATTATGTAAATAAAAGGTTACCTACAATAGACGCCCTCAAGTCCATGTTGAAAAGATGAATCCCCTTCCTTTGGAAATTTCTTGATTCGTCAGATTACTAGTTTTGAATTACAAACCTTCATGCTATCAAATAGCCTTGGATTTAAATAAATTTCATTTGAAAACTATTAGGGCTTTTAGGGGAGAGTTTCGACCATAAAGAAGATAATGGAGGCAGCCAAAAAAACATAGCAAGTTAGGTTTTAGAGATGACTTTATATTAAATGAATAAGTGAATAAGAGAGAAAATATGATAGTATCTCATACTCTTTCTTTTTGAATCTCAATCATTCATTTCAAAACCAATTTTGCCTCTTTGTTTACCGGCCCCATGCTTTGTTGCAGCCGAACCATATCTCAAACAACATAGGCCAATAGCCCATTTAACCCCAAATAAATATGTTTAATTAAATCCAATTTAATCCATCATCGATATTTCATATCGATCGATATATTTATAACCATCATAAATATATATGATAATATTATATTTATTTATCAAATCATATTCAAATTTTATAATTAATATTTTATAAATATTAATTAATTTATAACAATTATAAACTAATTAAATCGTTTGGTCCAAAGTGAATTCATCATTTCGGTTGTGTAACTCTTAGGTGTAAATTCGATTAGAAACTAGCATCATACTATTCGAATGTTAATGTTCACATGTCACTTCGTAGATGGTGTGACATTTTGGCCAAATTTTCACTTACTTAGTTTCAGTAAAATCCAATTTCACTTTATTAAGCGTTATCCGGTTGTGACATATATTTACACTAATTCTCTTCGTCAAAACTATATCACTTTGGACTTATGGAATTTGGTAATGGTCAAAATTCCAATATCATCCATATTCTACTCTATAGTCCAAATAAAAAGTCCTTGGTTTAATAATAACAATTATTATAACTGAAGTGCTCTGACTAGAGAGTTTGACTTTGAGTTAACTTGAGTTGACCATGATACTAACCACATATAACCGAGGAGATAAATCCTCTCTTGAATAGTGCTTCACCTCCAATACTTCCACTCGAACCATTTATAGTCACTCGATGGAATTCCATGCCGTAATTTGGCTATAATCAAAGCGGAGCTTTCGTATTGAAAACCCACAACATTCTTAGTCGAGAGAACTGAGTAAATTAGTCATATCGATATTTTCTGTTTGACCTTAGTTATATTAACTAATAGAAAACTACGAATGAGTCGTTCCATAGTCATCCAATAACTTTTAGTACGTAACCACTTGGTGCCCTCAATTGTCATGAGTAACACACTATCCAATATTTCGAGAGAGTTACGTACTCTTGTCTCAATGGATACAACGATATCCAGTCTCGATGCATCTTGACTAGGAATATTTAAAATGATATATTTGCTTTCAATGTGATAAATTACTCACGGTTACAGCACTTTGTAACTAATATCACAAAACACACCATTTATAGATTTTCTATTAAATATACTTTCAATTTAATTAATTAATTAGCATAACACATTATTTCAAGTGTATAATAGAAATAAAACACCTTAATTTTGAACAAGATTGGTCAACAAGTTAGATATATGTAATGAATTACAATTGCCCCTAGGGCATACCCATAACTCTATCAGGCTTATATTAGGCTCAGGTTCAAATTGCCCAATTTATTCGGTGACCGGTGCACCGGTGTGGGCCACCGATCCACCGGTGTATATGCCGAAACATAGTTTTATGGTTTTATATAAGTTTTTGTATTTCCATTTTTATTTATTTGTTTTGTTAATTCCTTAGCCTTTTAATTTCATACTTAATAACATGCATCCACAATACACTTTGCTATATTTTTCCATAAATTCTTTCCATCATTTTCTATTTTAAAATCTTAATTTATTTAACTTTACTTTCATATATCAAGTACACTATATAAATTCATATATATAGTTTTAAATTAAATAAAAACATATTTCTTAATGGAATATACTTATAACCCTCCATAAATAAAATTATGTTTTTTAAAGTATATTACATGTAATAAGAAGCCCTCTATTTGAAGCTTTTGAAATGTCTAAACTGCCTATTAAAATTCCTGCCTTAAGGATACTTTGGTCATTTGTATTCTTCATGTTAGTGGTGGAATGATTCCCATGGCGTATGGCTCCCTACTATTTTCCTTATCTTTCACATATTAAACTACTTATCTTCTTACACCATTCGATTTCATTGATTTGTGATCTTAATACTAGTTTTTTCAGTTTTGATTTGTTAATCTATCGCCGATTTCATTCATTTCTCTCACTGATTTCACTAATTCAGGATTGCTCCGATTTACAAATTCAATCTATGATTTAGTTTTTTGTTTTCTACTTTTTAAAGATCAACTTTATTACTTCCTAAGTGCAAGTATGGAGATATATTGACTTTCTAGTATAGATTATATTAGGGAGGTAGAAATCACACACATTTCCAAGTTTAAGAGGTAGCGATAGGTTTTTGATGAGAATTTCATAATCAACTGATTTAGTATAAAAGATATGTCCTATGTAGCTGATTCACAATTTTTGCAGTAAAAATTAGAAATGTTATTAGTTATGTTTAGACAACAATAAATATTCACCATTTTTTAACAATTTTTGCTGCACATTTGAGAATATATTATGATATCAAAATATATTGATATATACATATATTTTAATTCTATAATTAAATAATTGAAATAAGATATTTTGGTTTTGATAGCAAGGTGAGAGGAGCGTTAACCCATACGATGGTTGTCCATTTTTTATTTATGAGTATAATAATGTTCTTTTGGTGCAGTTTAGCTATCACCGAAAGCCTAGTAAGGAGGATATAATAATCTACACTCAGCTCTTCCAGCTTTTATTCAAGAGGCTTTGCACGAAAGGTCCCTATTTTTGTTGTTGTTATAAGAAAAGTCCCTGTAGAAATAAGTATGTAAATTAGGTCCCTGTTTTTTCTAAATCAAAAAATGCAAGTTAGCTTGCGCTTTTTAAACATTAATTTTTTTTGAAAATTTCAAATTTTTTTAAAATATTTCAAAATCAGAAAGTGCAAACTAGCTTGCGCTTTCTTGATAGAAAACGCAATTTATCTTGCACTTTTCAAAAATTTCAAAATGTTCAAAATGTTCAAAATAAAAAAGCGCAAACTAGCTTGCGCTTTCCTGATAGAAAGTGCAAGTTAACTTGCGCTTTTCAAAATTTTGAAAATTTTCAAAATTTCGAAAAAAATTCCAAAATCAGAAAAGTATATGTTACCTTGCATTTTGTGTCAGAAAAGTACAAAGCGCCTTGTGTTTTTTATTTTTCAAAAATAGGGACCAAATTTATATATTTATTTCTCCAAGGACTTTTCCTATAACAAAATAAAAAACATGGACCTGAGACTCTTATCTTGTTTATTCAAATTACGTATAATTACAAACACATTTCCAAGTTTAAGAGGTAATGATAGGTTTTTGATGGGTAATTTATTTAGATATATACAGGAAAAAACAAATGATTATCTTTTATTATTAGGTGCGACTATTGAAATATGGTAAGCTGAATCCGTTTGTTCATTTCCTCAAGTTGAGTGCTTTCAAATACATGTTTAATTTGTTATCAAAAATGCTATTTTGATATGTAACTATATTTTCAATTCAATTTATACTCTTTCATTGTTGCCTGATGCTTTCAAGCGAATCAACCAAACAAAAATTGTTGATGAGGGATTTCGTATAAAAGGATTTTTTAAGTATGACATTAATTACTAAGTTATTTGTTTCTATTATTTTTTTATTAGCTTTCATCATTGAACATTGTTAGACTAAGCAGTTGAAATAATCATTTATATACTATATTTTGAAAATCAGTTGGACCCAAAGTTTGGTGTCCCTGTGTGCCCGTCCAATCAAAATGCTTGAAATTTTACAAAAAATTCCAATTTACCTTTTTTTCAAGGACTTATTTGTAAAATAAATGCATACATGTTTTCCATTGAGTGGTTGGACACACGGGACACCAAAGCTTAGCTACAAGTAATTGACTTATGGATTCTTTCTACTATCATAACAAATTTACTATATGAATTGTATATAATATTGTTATTTAATTGTACCCACAGGATTAGATATCACATCATTTGTATAGTTTAGAAACTCATGCTACAATAAATTACACTGATCTTTTTGATGACGGTTAAGAACTTGATAAAATAATGTAAAAGGAAGACAAAAGGTGGAGGATAGTCAAGTCACGTTATTGTTATATTTTGGGGATTGACCAAATAAAACCTATAATCTTAAAGTCACTTTGAAGAGTAATCCCTATAGCTTTAAGTGAACCAATTATTAGATGAACTACCTGTAAAATTTGAGAGAAAATATCCGATAAGGATACAAAAAAAACCGTGGATATGATTGTCTTTACATGTTTCGATTTTCTTCACAATAAACTTTTAGTTCTATATTTTGTATATTGGGTGAAAAATGACAATGAAAAACTAACTGAAGAAGTAATCAAGCTTTTTAATCAATGTATGTGTTTGAAACACGTGACTTTAAATTTTGAATGTGCATAAAGATAACTGACTACATGATTGAAACTTAAAGCAACAAAAATTCTTCTAAAGGAAATTCAATAGATAGAAAGAGGACATGTTAGCTACATTTTCTCTTTAACTTCAATTATGGGTTAAGTATACTATAATGCTAATATATCTAAATAAAATGTTCTTTTGAATATCAGTTATAATGCATACTTGAAAAGTTTTTATTTTTCAAAAATACCCATATGAAAGTTTTAAAGTAACTAAATAAGCAACTTAAATGTTAAGAAAAGAAATTGTTCTTCAAATTGCTTAAAAGCCAGAAATAAATTAGAAAAGCAGTATCCAAACATACTTCCAACCCATTTATCACATTAATTTAGAAGTGATTAATTAACACAGAGTCCTTGATGAACTTTGTATTGTATATAATACATACTAATTTTATTTGTTGCCATTTCCTAGGTCTTTCATTTTATATGTTACTATAAATAATTCAATGTAAAGTTGGTTTTAGTATAATATTACTTGTTCCAAATCTGATACATTAAACTTAGTCAAGCACATATCATCCATAGTTGAAAGAAACCTCATGAACTTAGGTAAGCACATATTTAAAGTCGTCAACAACGATTTGTTGCTTCTTATAGTAACTAAATAAAGTATTATATCATGAATATATATATATATATATATATCATATCCATACATTTTATATCTTTCTATGATTATTCGTTGCTTATAATGTGGTGGTTTATAAAAGCCCGACCCTTCCCTAAAGCGGGGAAGCGATCGCTTAGGGCACCATTTTACCTAAGACACAATTTTTTTTTCCGATTAGCATACAGAGATTAAAAAAAAAATTGAAATCGTGATTCGCGACCCAGGCATTCCCATTCATCTCGTCGGCTAGTCCTCTCCATCTTCCAGGGCATAAAAATATCTACGTGCAGCAGTCTCCGCTCCATCCTCCAGGCTCTAGCGGACCAGCTCCTTCATCTCATCGCCTGGCTAGTCCTCTCGAGTCTCAGGTTGCTCCAGCCTCCAGCCGTAGCCGACAATTCAAAGTCAAAGAATTAGGGCATAACCGCATAGGCAGACTGCAAACGCGATCTCATCTGACGTACATCTCGATTTGAATTTTGAAGCTTGAAGGTTAGAAGAAAAGGTACCATTACAACTTTGAAATTCACAGTATACAAATTCAATTTAGTAATGTTAATTTGATAATTGCTTTTGTTTGTCTTGTATGCAGTAATCAGTATGATAGTATCATAGTAGAATCTGATAATTAATAATTGATAATTATTTGATAATTCAATTTAATAATTTACAGTACAAATTCAATTTAATTTACAGTACCATAATTCAATTTAATAATTCAATTTAATTTGATAATTGTTTGATAATTTGATAATTCAATTTAATAATTTACTGTACAAATTCAATTTAATTTAATTTATTAACTGAATTTACAACATGGTCTTGAAGGCTGAAATGATGAGAATTAGAATATGTGTGGGATATCATAATATTTCCATGATTCTAAGGCTTGAATCGCTCATTGGTATTGTCATATTCAATTGAATTGTATTGTCATGTTCTATTACAATGAAATGTAAAATCAAAATTCAATTAATAAAACTAAGGCTTGATTGATTCACTCAATTGTATTGTTATATTTTCATTAATTTACAAGAATCCAATTACTGGAATCAATTGTATAACAACTATTTATTTGGACTTTTATAGTGTTTAGAAATGCGTATACAAGAATCTGGACATGCTAAAAGGGTTAGAAAAGGAAGGCTATAGGAACTCACTAATTCGCAGAAAGGCACTCCCAATAAATTTTTCATCAAAAGTAGTCCAGTAGAAAGTTCGAGTTTGAACGTGGGCAATGCCCCCCTTATTGATGAGAATGATGATGATATTTTAATGAGTGAACATGACAATGAGAATATGAGTGAAGAGGAAGCAAACATTGATTCATCATCATATCTGGAGAATGCTAGTGTAACAGCTCGCAAATCCATACCCCTTGAATTGACATTAATCTCCATTAATGAACTCAAGAATAACGGAAATACGAACCATTTGAGTTAAAGAAGAAGAGGTAGAAGAAGAAAATAGAAAACAACAACATCAGAATCTCACATCGCAGCGGAATAAAATATAATAGATAACAACTGATCTTTACATAAATTAAAACTATATCTGTTTTACACAATACATCATCAGAGTACTCATAACATACAACTGGACAATAATCATATCATGTCCTTAATACAACTGAATGTACATCAATCTACACAGCGGAATATACATACACAAATACGGAAGATACGTCTCGCCAACTAGCTCATCTCCTGAGCTCCACAACATCATATCCTGTATCCTATAATACTCGGTCTGACCCGAGCATTATAGTTAAATAACACCCGAGTCAGTCTGGAAAAACCAGCGTGAGGAAACACACTCAATTGGATTGTTAGTTTCCAAACCCTTTGAAATCAAAAGCATCTCGTAAGACCACGCCACAAATAAACATGTTGGGTTTTTACCTTACGATAGCCAACACTTTTTATCAAAATCCTCTGATATTATAGTAGTGTCTACATACAAATACTTATTCGAATAGCTGAAATTGTTACATGATTAAATTCCAGCTAATAGGTATACAAACAAAACCGTAAAGGCACGTAGGGAGAATGGATTTCCATCAATGACTAGGCACTGAGGTACCACCTGTCACAGTACGTGGCCTAGATCATAGTACTGAGGACCCACCCTAAGTCCCCTGCAACACAAGGCCGGAACCATCCCTTACTGGACAGTCCCGAATAAAATCACCCCACGGTTGTGATCAGCAACCGCACCACTAAGCCAAAATAAAAAGGGACATCTAGACAGGGATGACCTTACTCTCAAGTGGGGGCGACCCACGAAGCCTTGCTGCATAACCCCTGATTTTCAGTCATTCCCGTTTGATGAGGCTCGAGGCTAAGCGTTACCTTTTAGAACATATCCCTTAGAATGACCATCATCCACCTGACGATGTTCCGAAAGCATTCGTCCATACAAGTCCGTCCCGGGTTCGAACGGAACCGAAGGCACTACCCCTACTACATCCATTTTGGAAATATCCTCAGGATTAGTAGCGACTAGCCCTTGCACTTCACTGCTCCAACTTCGATTCCAAACTCGTTTTCCATGAAAACGTACAAACCAGATCGAAGTGGTTTTCGAGAAATAAACCTCGATCCCGGACTCTTCGAAACGATCAGCGCATTGGCCAATATTAATAGTCGGTGATTTAACTATCAATTAACATTCACAAACATCCATCAAACAATAAATAATTTCCCAAATTATTTATTGACCTCAAAATATCTTCGCAAGATATATTTCCATTTTCAATCCTTTGAAAACAATTTCAAACCGTCCTTCTCTCATGTAATAAATCTTCCAAATATTCCTATTTCCACGGAAATCACCAAGTACCAAAACATTAGACTTTTAAAATAATTTAGAAACTCCTTATTATAAAATATACTTTTAAACATTTAAATTAAAACTACTTTAATACTTTATTCAAAGATATATACTTTAAGAATATTTAAAATAAAGCTACTTAATAAAATATAAAACTAGATTCTTTTATCATTTAAACATAATACCAAACCATCTTTAAATAATTACTATTAAAATAGATTTGAAAATACTTACTTTAAAGTTTAAACATTTAAAAATAATAGATTTTCCAAAACATACTTTAAATCAACTTTTAAACCTTTAACTTATACTTAAAGTTTACTTTGAAACGTACTTGGCTATCCAGGGAAATACACTTCTCTTTCATATCTTTTAAAAATAAACCACTATTTATTTTTAAACAAATTTACCCATTTCTTTAATAAATTCCCATCGTGAATTTATTCTTCCAAATATCCACTGATATATTTCTTCACTTTTATAAACCCCGTTTATAAATTCAAAAGTCTCACTTCTCTTTTAAAAATCCCGTTTTAACACTTAAATCAATTTCCAAATTGATTTCTGATTTACTTTACTTTCAAATAAATTTCTTTACTTACTCTGTTTATTTCAAAATCCTTTAACTTTAAATTTCATTTCTTTATTATGATTGAAAAATCCCTTTAAACTGAGAATACCAATTTCAGATTTTCCAAATCCCTTCTCTTTTCTTTTTAATTAAATTCAAACCTTGAATTAAAATAAATTCTTTATTCTTTTAAATAATATTGCTTAAGCTTAATATTCATTATTTCTCTGCTTATTCAAAATCCCCTTTTTCCATATTTATTAGAATTCTGAATCGCTTTTATTTTTATTTTCTTTCCAATTCATTATTAAATTTATTTCAATTCACTCAAATTATTTTACTTAAAATTTACTCTTTTATTTCTTTTCAAAATCCAATTCTATAGAATTTAATAACTCATTATACTTAGATATTCAATCCAACTATATCTTCCAATATTTCAATCATCAATAAAATCATCATAGGATATCAATATTCATAGCACAGATTATCAAATAATCTAAATAATTTTGAGGAATCCAGTTGGATCCCTCCAACCTGCTTCCCTGCATCTACAGACGTTAGCACAATACCAATTCCACTTCGAGGTGGAATATCGCGGTATATGGGATTAATAAAATATCATCCGCTATTATGCGGCGCATAGGGTCTCATCCGCTATATAATGCGGGAAACCAATAGCTCAATACTACTATTATATATATCATATCACATCCAATCAATTCAACCATTCAACCAATTATTTAAATTTAACCATTTAAATTTAGTAATAACCCAGATGAGTGAGATTAACTCACCTTTTAAGTTTGCAGTTTGTAATCCATTCCAACCAGCTTGTTTTCTTGATTTCAGACCTTGTATAAACAATTTTATGGTTTATTAATATTTGAATTAATTTAATAAATCAATTTCCATGTAATAAATTTTTAATCTAATAATTTAAATTTAAACTAATATTTTCCTTTAAAAATTTCTTAGTAACCAAAATAATTAAATTAGTTAATTTAACAAATTAATCTGCATCATTTAAAATTTTAACTAGTAAATGAAAAAAAAGTATATGTGTATATATTTATATTATCATCTCTGTTTATTCAAATTCCCAAACTTTATCTATATTAAAATAATTTCCTATTTCCATATATACATTTAAATTAAGAACAGGCTGCTTAGAAAAGATATTGCTGCAGTTTAACTATATACATATTTTAAAATAAAACATGTCTTACTGTGATAATATATATATTGGTTTCCTGCATATTCTTAATTCTTAAATAGTATATAGATGTATTATACATATATATATATATAATCTATATATTCCTTATAAAATAAATAAACAAAAAGAAGCTATACCTCTTACAACCCCAACAGCAACTTGCACGCGTGCAAAGTCGCAAAGGTCACCACCTTGCGTACGAACCCTAGCTTCCAATCCACCCGAGCTCGGTCTACTCTGCCTCGCAGGCGACCCACTGACGAACTCGCGCAACCCTGACAGCTTCGCGACCGAAACCCTAAATGCTAACGTGAGCTCGAAATCGAATGCCCCATCCTGACCAGACGACGACAATCCCATACAGAACTCGATCACCATTTCCCCCATGAACGATTCGATCCCCTCCTTTTTGCTCATGGCGACGTCGCCTTCTCCCTAGACAGTCGCGAAAGGAAATCGACGAGCCTGACTTCGATTGGTTCGAACGAGCTTTCGATTCAAACGAATATCCCTTCGTTCGAACATGAACTGAAGGCGCTCTCAACGGAAGAAGAGACGAAGGGTATCGGTGTTCTTGACCTAGGTCTCGATTTAATTACGGCCATTTTTATTGAAGCACGATTTTTTTTAATTTGAAAAGGGAGAGGCCGGTGATTATCTCCTATGATTTGAGAACAATTTTGTGAAAATGGACTGAAGAGGGGAACGAAATGTTTTGTTAAACTCGATTTAACGAAGTAAAGGATGAACGATGGCGTGTAGGGAAAGGAAAAGAAATATGTACGTTTTAACTAAAGATGACAGCCATGACTTTGACTAGTCAACAATATATTATATTTAAATCCTCGATATAGATTTAGGCGTGTTTACCTACCGTATGCTCACACAACAACTCTAATCACTACGAAAACTGAAACCCGATAATTAAATCCAATAAGTAATTATCCCATAAATACTGATATTTGAAATTTAAGTTAAAAATCAACTCTTAAATATTTAAAATTAATTAAATATTCCAATTTCAAATATCCAAAGTTACGGGTCGTCACATTCCTCCCCCCTTAAAAGAATTTCGTCCCCAAAATTACTAGTTAGGAATGATCTATAACCCATTAACTATTTCCTCAACCCAAAATAGTTTTAATAACTTGCCAAAACAATCTTTTTATTAAAGACACACTATCAATTTTATTAACTTCCCAACCCTTTCATAGTTCCTAATAACATTATTTACTTATCAATTCAAATTTAAGTCTGAAGCCAAATTTTGAATTATCAAAATTTTCTCAAAATTTTTCTAACTCCGTAAATTTTCGAAATTTTTTGCCAGCGTCTCCTTTGCGCGGCTAGCTCGGTACAACTACAAAATGGCTCTACGGCCCCCAAATCTCAAAAAGAAACAAAAGCCAAGTGGCTAGATCAAAACCCAAACAAATTTCATACAGAAATTTATATACATACCTTTTTAGTCGAGCAATTCAATTTATCTTCTGAAATCAAAAACATCCATTTATCCTTTGTCTTAACATACCTGTATATCCTGTTTAGCAAGAGTGTCCAATTACAACATTCAAAATAATTTTATTGACTTCTTTTCAAAATTTCAGTATCTATTCATTTAAGTCTGTACGATGTACACATATCATTCGTACGCAATATCAAATTCGATCGCTCACCCGATCACACAATTTCACTTCCGAACTAGTATCGTCCACCCGACTTCCTAGTACGGACTCAGATCTGGTTTCTTGATCAGAAACCGTCATTCTCCTTGCATAGCCACAAACTATGATAGAGAATATCCAGAATCAATCAAAATCCATATCCAGGGTTCGCCGTCGAAAATCGAGTGAAAAATCCCAACTCGGACCAATATAACTATCTCGAAATTCTGTGTTCGAATCTGGATCAAACCGCTATGCGAATAAAATAATATACGTTCATCCTACGTATAAATTTCAATTGATTATCAGCTATATCAATTCTCTTTTATTTACATTCATTTGATTTCTATTCACTTATCCACAATTATCCCATTTCACAACTTCCAATTTAAATCTTCATTCAATTATTCTGTAACGACCCCGACTTCCTATGCCCAGGAAGGCGCATCATTGATAAGAAAGAAAGGGATAGAAAAGAGAAAAGAAGAGAAGAAAGAACTAAACAATATCAGAATCTCACAGCGGAAACGGAACAAAATATAATATATCACATAACTATTACATAGTCTTTACATAATCAGAGTTACACAGCTTATATAACACAAAATAGACAGTTATAAATTTCTGTCTATTATACAACTCAAGATATAACTCAAACAAAAGACTCAGAGAAACCAACATAGCGGAATACTATATATCTACGAATGCTGAAGCCTCCTGCTCCATATCTCCTCCATAGATTCCTCAAAGCTAACCTGAATCCCTTGGCTACTCGTAAAAATTTGAGTACCCAAGAGTTTAATAAAACAGAAAATAAACACTTGGGTCAGACATGGGTCTGGTGTGAGTAAACAGGTTAAAGTTGCTTAACTTTAAAAACCTTTGAAACAAAAGGTATCACGTAAGACTTCCCGCACATAAACACGGAAAAGTTTTTACCTTACGCTAACCAAAACATTTGATAGGAAATCCGATTATATTATAATAGGGTCTAGGGTTTTCAAGTAAAATACAGAAATAGCTGGAATGCTTACATCTCACGTTCCAACATAGTTGGGCACAACTAATACGTACGGCACTTATTGGAGATTGGATTCCATACAATGGCAGGGCTACTGGGGTACCGCCCGTCACAGTACGTGGCCTAGATCACCGTACCGAGGAGTACGCCCGCTCCCCTGCAACACAAAGCCGGAACCATCCCTTTCTGGATAATTCCGAATAAAATCACCCCACGGTTGTGATCAGCAACCGCACCACTAAGCCGAAATAAAAAGGGACATCTAGACAGGGATGACCTTACTCTCAGTGGGTGCTACCCACGAAGCCTTGCTGCACCTCCCCTGTTTTAGCCATTCCTGGTTGATGAGGCTTGAGGCTACGATTACCTTTAATCAGAACACATCACTTAGAATGCTCATCATCCACCTGACGATGTTCTGAAAGCATTCAATCCATACAAGTTCATTCCGGGTTCGAACGAAATCGAAGGCATTATCTCGTTACACTCGTTTTGGAATCACCCTCAGAGTTAACGACAATAACCCTTGCACTCTGAATCTTCATCTTCACTTGAGATTCACGACCTATCGTTAATTTGGATCGATGTGGTATTCGGATATCCAAATCTGGAAACCCGATCCCGGTCTCATCGAAATCCAAAACGTATCTTTTAAGGCCAAGTTGTTTTAAGGTTAAAACAATTCAATTCTATTATCTATATACACACAGATAGATAATTCACAATAGATAATTGTTTCCTGGGGAATTGACCAGGCAACTTAGTACTCGGCCTCCCCATCGATCAGTTAAACAATGAGCGTTCGGCATGTTAAGACCGTTCGGCACGAGCACAACGCTCGGCATCTAAAGGGCGTTCGGTATGGGATAACGTTCGACATCTAGGAGCATCCGGCATCGAGAAACGTTCGGTAGTGAATACCATTCGGCCAAGGAAGAACGCTCGGCATAAAATCGTTCGGCATCCATGAACGATCGGCCTACAAGGTACGCTCGGCATTCCCGGACTGTTCGGCATTCCAGCCTCATTCGACCTGCATCCCTCACTCAACACCACATCTCTTTCGGTACGTATCTCGTTCGGCAATCACCTGCAGCTCGTCATCCAAGGTCATTCTACACAAATGGATGTTCGGCATTCAGAGTGTCCGGCCTTACCTCGTTCGACATAAAGGGGGAGGCTCGGCATTCTGTTGTTCAGCCTATCTGGTTCGGCGCATAGGACTTACACTATTTGGACCGAGTTATTCAGCTACCAGGCCCACCAGAGAAGTCCAACCCACCTTCGTCTATAAATAGAGAGGCAGGGACACAATGAAAGGGATCCTTTTTTGGGAGAGAACACTGGGGAGACTCTGCCATTTTCGAGACTCATCTTCTCTACTTAAACAACTTCATGCAAGCATTTGATTCACGAATTGTATTTGTAATCAACTATAAAGAAGATCAATAAAGTTTAACCTCAAAGTGGACGTAGGCAATTAAGCTGAACCACTATAAATCCGGTGTTCTTACTTTCGGCAGTTAGATTAGCATTGTCTTCTCTGTTTAATTTACTTTCATCACTTATATCTCTACACAATCTTTCTCTACGAGGTTAGTGACCAATTTTGGTGCCAACACTTTGGTGCTTTCACTGAGAATTGAATTCTCAGACCTCAAGGATCTGCTTTGAAGCTACTGGATTGAACAAATCCCCCAAAGAAGATCCGACTCACTGATAGGACATCCGTTGATTCTACTCAGAGTTCATACCGATAACTCTACAATGGCAAGACCACGTACCAGGTCAGCTTCTCATAATGCGGATGCCCACGAAACTGCTAGTGTGTAACAAGCAGGACCTAGCAATCAACCAGCGATTCCGAGTGCAGGAATTGCCGCTCAAGAACAGACTCCAGTTGTCACCAGAATAGAGTTCAATGACTTGATGAGAGAACTCAGGGAAAGCAGGAGACAACTAGGAGAGCAGATGCAAGCTAACGCCAACCTGATGGCACAACTCACTCAACAGCAACAACAGAATGCTGGGGGCAATCCCGCTCCTTACTCTTCATCTGCCAGCTCAACTTCCTCTGATGAACCTCCCAGGCGCAGACGCCGCAAGACTGACGCTGCACGAGCAGAAGCTGCTGTTCAAACAACTGGAGACCGTGACCAAGCAAGAGCTGGAAACTTCAGGACCGGGGTACAGACGGAGGATAGAGGCCCGGATCATCAAAATGCTAACAATGTTGAACCTCAAGACGCACGATTGGCAGACCGCCAGGAGAGGAGGCATCAGCATGGACAGGCGCGTAGAACAGACACTAACCTTCCGCCTTCCTACAGACACCAGATCTGACAGCCATGATCAGGCAGTTGATGAAGGAAAATCAGGGGTTATCGCATGATGATTGGGGAGTGTCAAGAAGTCATACTCCGTTCACGGATGTTGTGTTGCAAGCGGCGTACCCCAGGAAGTTTAGTATGCCTACTATCCCTGCGTATGAAGGGAGGACTGACCCCAGACAGCATGTCATGAGGTACGAATGGATGATAGATCCAGTTGTTTACTAGAAAACTTCCTATTCTACTCAGATTTGAAAGAAATCTAAAGGAAGCTGATAGCCGTAGATTGGATTCACTGATGTACGCAAGATCTGGGGATTGGACGTTGAAGTTTGCACTCAAGTTGAATGAAGGCCGACCCTCCTCTGAAGGCAATTCGGCCGATCACTCCAGAAAAGGCTTATGCCGATCGCCTCAGAAAAGGCGTATGCCGATCGCCCCAGAAAAGGCGTATGCCGAACGCTCCAGAAAAGGCGTATGCCGAACGCTCCAGAAAAGGCGTACGCCGAACGCTCTTCCAGGCCGAACATACCTCTAGGCCGAACGCTCTTCCAGGCCGATCCACTTTGGTCGAACAGCCTTGGCCGAACAGCTTTGGCCGAACCACTCCAGACCGATCCACTTTGGCCGAACAGCTTTGGCCGAACCACTCCAGGCCGATCCACTTTGGCCGAACAGCCTTGGCCGAACAGCTTTAGCCGAACCACTCCACGCCGATCCATTCTACCGAACAGCCTTGGCCGAACAGCTTTGGCCGAACATACCTCTAGGCCGAACGCCATTCCAGGCCGACCATACCTCTAGGCCGAACGCTCTTCCAGGCCGAACCATACCTCTATGCCGAGCACCTCTGTAATGCCGAACGGTATTGTATGCCAAACGACTCGGTTGTGTCGAACGAGAACGAATGCCGAACACCTCTGGAATTAAGTTACACCGGTCCCTTATACGACCCCTATTTTCAAAAAAAAATATTTTCGGGTACGACCCAAATTTTCAAAAAAGAGGCTAATTTTTTTTTTGGGGATAGAGGATAGTGAATTTTTTCGGGTACGAACCCTAGCCGCAGCGCAGTGCCTCCGGATAGTGAATTCAAAACTCAACTTAATAAAAGAACATTCTATCCACTTCCTTGACATCCCATGATCGACCAGGGCATAGAGGATCTAGCGGTAGCTTATGAACGACATCAAGGGAACGGACAAGCAACCGCTATTCAAGCGGTACTCCCAAAGGTTGGAGAACATAGATGATATGACTCTAGCAAATGCCAAGATGACTCCAAGCAAACCAATGCTCTAAGCAATTTATTCCAAATACTAACAAGGGTATCATACTGATCGCGTTTGAGGAAAGTCGACCTCCAGATATATTTTGGCAGCTAGTTAGCTAAAGAGCCTCCTACGACTATGGATCGTTTCTTTTACAAAATGAATCAGAACTGAAGTTAGGAGGAGTGGAGCAGATTAAGAAAAATAACAATGAAGGCCCATTGGCTAAGGATGTAGATCCCAGTAGCCGAAACAAGACTTCAGAATTTAGCTCATATGCTCTTTGAAAGATTCAATTGACAACCTCTACTTGAAGACTCACGACTCGGAGTGGTACTGGAAACCAACCTCGAGAGAGTACACCAAAGTCTAAAGAAAATCAGGGGAATGTTGTATATTCCCGGATGCTCGCTGATCCTAACACGGGCGATTACAAACACCTCCGAGGTGTGATCGAAAAGATGACCTGGAAAGGAAAGCTTCAATAGTATGTACAAGTCCTGCAGAATGGCGGGCAGCGAATATCTGATGCCTATTAATAAAGGGCTATGATTATCAATTGGACAGTTGACGGCCAACATCCCTTTGAAAGGAGCCAGGGGCGGAGTCGAATAGCGAGCACACGATGCTGCTTCACATATCAATGAGATTTACCATAATCTTCTTTGAATTATTTCCATTTCCATCTCTATTTCAATTGTTCTATGAACTACGACTAGCTTGAACTAAACTACTTTCAAAACAATGCAGGTGTCCAGGTACTCAGATTTGGTTGCCAACCAATCTACACAGACCATGATCGGATGTGTGGAGTTACATCTGGACGAGAATAATTCTATTGCTCATCATCAACCATATGCCTTTGATTTGGGGCTATGGATTAAATACAATGTACAACATCACGATGCACGAAGAGCTGAATTCCATCCTGCAAGTGGAATTTATTCAAGTAGAGAGCGGCTGCGATACGACCAGCCACTCGCTAAGTGAAACTCGAGCTCGGGGGCAAGCCATCACATCAAGGCTAAAAATGGGTTGATACACGACGATCCTTCGCACAACTCCGTACTCCCAGAGTGCGAGACGGAGTATAAACATTAATCAACTCCGTATTTCCAGAGTGCGAGACGGAGTATAAACATCTACTCAACTCCGTACTCCCAGAGTGCGAGACGGAGTATAAACATACATCAACTCCATGCTCATCCCCAAAACTGGGGGCAGAACCAAAGCAAAGCATGCTAGTTGAACATTTGTCTAAAAGAAGATTGCAACAAAACGATTAAAAGACGACTGTCAAGCAATCAACTGAACGGAAATATTCAGCATGAAAGACTGCGGTTTTTCAAAGCACGTCATGTTTACACGAGACGTCCTTTGGGGGGCAAATGTTATCCCGCCTTTTGGCAAGGCCGTGACACCAAGAACTTGATTAGAAACCAGTGACAGTTCGTCTTGGAGATCGGTTACACAAAGGCTCACAATGGATATCGATGGATTTTGTCCGAGTCTGGATCGAGCCACGATTAACAAGACATAACAATCAAAGCCAGGGAAGCCAATGTTCCAAGTTTCAAGACGATCCGAGTTTGTATGCTCAACTTATGATCGATTCGAAAAACCGACCATCCATCCATCAACCTCCACACTTGACTTGGAGACCTAAACTACTTGGAATGAATATGGCCCGATCATCCACTCCAATCGAGTCATAGAACAAAGTTCGACAAAATACAGATACCCCTCATGAAGCTCAGTGACGTCGGGATTCGTCTAAAGTGGACGTGATTTGATCATCTACACATCAAATCCTACTCTGAACACGAAAGGTTGTTCGAAAGCCCAACTTGAAGTAGCTATGGTAGACTGCGTACTCGCTAACCATCGCTGTCAATATATGAACACGACTGCACCTTGGAACATTGCAACTTACTTTGTCTACTCAACAATCTATTATCCTTATTTTCTAGAAGGAGATACAGAGCAAATTGTAAGAGATTTGGCTATCTAACCCAACATGTATGTGATTCAACCATCTGCCATATACATCCTTCCTTGACTTGATTGGAAGAGCTATAATCTGTCATATACCTCCTTCCTTGAATTGATTGGAAGAGCTATAATCACCAAGAAGACGAGAATCGATCGTCCATTTTTCAAATTCCGTCCCTCATCCTGGGGGGCAGAATCCCATTCCGTGAGCAAACGTGGTTCGATTGTTCATTCGACGACATTAGCCTCGATACAGTAGATGAATACAAATTAAAGAGTGGAAATACGACTGCTCTCAACTTAAACCTCCAAGTCCCCAGAGTGCGGACTGGAGTACTCTAAGTCCCCAGAGCGCGGACTAGAGTATAAACGACTTAAACCTCCAAGTCCCCAGAGTGCGGACTGGAGTACTCTAAGTCCCCAGAGCGCGGACTAGAGTATAAATGACTAAAACCTCCAAGTCCCCAGAGTGCGGACTGGAGTACTCTAAGTCCCCAGAGCGCGGACTAGAGTATAAACGACTTAAACCTCCAAGTCCCCAGAGTGCGGACTGGAGTACTCTAAGTCCCCAGAGCGCGGACTAGAGTATAAATGACTAAAACCTCCAAGTCCCCAGAGTGCGGACTGGAGTACTCTAAGTCCCCAGAGCGTGGACTAGAGTATAAACGATTAAACCTCCAAGTCCCCAGAGTGCGGACTGAAGTACTCTAAGTCCCCAGAGCGCGGACTAGAGTATAAACGACTAAAACCTCTAAGTCCCCAAAGTGCGGACTGGAGTACTCTAAGTCCCCAGAATGCGGACTAGAGTATAAACGACTTAAACCTCCATGTCCCCAGAGTGAGGACTGGAGTACTCTAAGTCCCCAGAGCGCGGACTAGAGTATAAACGACTAAAACCTCCAAGTCCCCAGAGTGCGGACTGGAGTACTCTAAGTCCCCAGAGCGCGGACTAGAGTATAAACGACTTAAACATCCAAGTCCCCAGAGTGCGGACTAGAGTACTCTAAGTCCCCAGAGCGCGGACTAGAGTATAAACGACTTAAACCTCCAAGTCCCCAGAGTGCGGACTGGAGTACTCTAAGTCCCCAGAGCGCGGACTAGAGTATAAATGACTAAAACCTCCAAGTCCACAGAGTGCGGACTGGAGTACTCTAAGTCCCCAGAGCGTGGACTAGAGTATAAACGACTTAAACCTCCAAGTCCCCAGAGTGCGGACTGAAGTACTCTAAGTCCCCAGAGCGCGGACTAGAGTATAAATGACTAAAACCTCCAAGTCCCCAGAGTGCGGACTGGAGTACTCTAAGTCCCCAGAGCGCGGACTAGAGTATAAACGACTTAAACCTCCAAGTCCCCAGAGTGCGGACTGGAGTACTCTAAGTCCCCAGAGCGCGGACCAAGTATAAATGACTAAAACCTCCAAGTCCCCAGAGTGCGGACTGGAGTACTCTAAGTCCCCAGAGCGCGGACTAGAGTATAAACGACTTAAACCTCCAAGTCCCCAGATTGCGGACTAGAGTACTCTAAGTCCCCAGAGTGCGGACTAGAGTACTCTAACTCCCCAAAGTGTAGACTCGAATATAAGCGAATCGGATCTCCAAGTTCCCTGAATATGAACTATGACACAAATGACTTGAATTTGTCAAATCCCTGACATACGGGCTAGAAAGTATTCTAAGTGCTCGAAGCACAGAATGGAAGTTCAACGACTCCCGAAGAGTTTCCGAGTTATATGAAGATGGACTGAGAAGTCTATGTTACTCACAACTACTTGGATTAAAATCACAATCACAAAGAAAACTGAACAATAAGAGTCTTTTGTAAGACAGAAAAAGGAACTAAACCTTATTCAGAAATGATTTTCTATTACAACCCCTCCAAAGTTCAGAGTCGACATTCTATCTACAAGGACTAAGGAAATAGATGAAAATAATTACATGACTTAAACTAACCCTCGTTGAACGAGGATAGTAGTCACTTCTTGTGCTTCTTCAACTTCTTTCCAGACGGCTCCTCTCCAGAGCATTTACCCTTGGTACTCTTCTTTGATAGAGGGGTAGCAACTGAAGGAGTACGGAGGCCTTCCATGGGCTTGGACCCGCCAGGAAGGATGACCTTCAACGGCTTGTTCAAAGGATCATCCAAGTCCACAACTCGGGGATCTACTATGACCTTGACCATCTCCTCCCTCTCTTTCTCGAGCCGCTCCTCCATGCTCAATTCGGATGTATGCTCAGAGGCGCCTGTAATTTCTACTTCATAACCCCCGTCGGTAGGAGAGGAGGTTTCAAGCTTGTCTTCGTCAAGCGCTCCGATCACCTGAGCGTCTGGACCAGAAGCCTCCCCTGCGTGAGTGGCTTCACTTGTTTTCTCCCCCACTTCCTTGGCGACATCGCTCCTCAGAGTGGGCTCGGGGTTAGAACGGCCTGCACAAAATCATGGAAAACAAGCATTAGAATGCAATAGTCCTGCATAAAGAATAACGACTTTCGAAATCTTAAAGAGAATCTTAAAGAGAAGGATTATCTACCAGGTCTAGGCAAACTCTCAGCCATCCGGGGGGTCTCACCCTTTGGAACGGGAGACAGAATGCGGACTAAAGTACTCTAAGTCCCTGAGCGCGGACTAGAGTATAAATGACTCAAAAACCTCTACGTCCCCAGAGTGCGGACTATAGTACTCTCAGTCCCCAGAGCATGGACTAGATTATAGACAACTTTAGAAAAAACTCCCTAAATCCCAGAAGCGGACCAGATTACTCTTAGTTCCCAGAGTGCGAACTAGAGTATAAACGAGTTGACGAAAATCTCTGCGTCTCGAACTGTGGACTAAAGCATAAACCGTTCGACAAATCTCTAAGTCCCCGGAGCGTGGACCGAAGCATGAACACAAATTGAGCGCGAGTCAACCGGGGGGAGAATAACACTAAGTCACCAGAATGCAGAGTGGTGTATAAACATCGATAAATAGACGAATGGATTCCGACCATTTTCTATTCCGTAAACTTCGGCCTGGAATCGACAGGAGGATTATTAACACGCTGAGGATGGAGTTCGACCATCCAACTAGTGACCTGGCCAAATCAATGCTGGGGGCAGGGGTACAAAACACTAAAAAGCCGAATACGACAGCTTACTATAGCTCTAGCATGGCATTCTTTATAACTTGAGGCAGCGACTGCAGGGAGGCCTCAATACAGAACCAATCGAAATGGAATCCAAAGCTACGAGCAACCTACTATATCATACCTCAGACCAAGGGTTAATGCCGATCCGCACCAAGCACATACGAATGTGACTCGGATGTTTTTTGAAAAACTATGACCCCCAGAGTATGGAAAGGAGGGTAAACCACGAATACTTGGTCAAAAATTCTCCAGCACCCTCGTTCAATTCATCAGGAGGAGTATGAAACTGGATGAGCAGAACCCGACTGCATTTGTAGCCAACTTTACCCCGAGTTCTGATTACAGAGCATGAACCAAAGTGGACGTGGATGACCATCCACTGTCCAAATTACGCCCTGAAACTTACGTGGCATCGAAGTATTCCTCTTGGAATGAAAAACCACGATAAAATCCAAGATAGGCGAGACCTAGTCTCCCATCGATTGACATGATCCCACGATTCAACGGGAAAGAGAGTAATGCTAAAGTGGGCGTGGCTGGCTTTCCTACTTATCAGTATATGCCCCAGACCTGGGGGCATGAGCGAGAAGCAAGATGAATGTGAACCGACTATTCACCAATCACCTCTATGTCTTTGGAGTTTAGGTGAAAACATATACATAGCTAGGACGAGACTCAACCGTCCATGCAGTACATTTATCAACCCGAGACTGGGAGAAGACGCATGGTCATCCAAAAACTGGCTACGATAGCTCAGTATTAAAACTTATATATAGTGCTTACAACTACTCAAGGCAACGACCGAAAGGATGCCTAGAGATAGAATCGTTAAATCGATACCTTAGCTCATGGGCAATTGACTTTCACTCCAACCCGAAGGACGGGTAAAGAATCATGAATGCATTAAATAGAAAGTGCATTACTCGAATGCACAAGCAAATTCAAACTCATAGCAAGATCCAGCTATACAGTTGCGTGCCACTCGAGGCTGACCCCCACTCGACATTTCCTTTAATGCGCTTTTAAGCCTGATTTTTGGCCATTTGCTGATAATCTATTAGAGCATTCAGAGCCCTTCACTATTAGACTCAATAGCTCATGACAAGACTCTAGGATTCGACCAGAATAACCATCAACATTGACCGTCTCAACCATATTTCACATTTAATGTTATGCAAAATAGTTACATCTTTACTCAAAGAATCTGGGATGGAACCTGCTAAGCTGACGGTCGACATTACAGCCAGCCATGGCGAACCTTTCCATGTGCTGAATATCGGATCACAGCTCAGTGCAATGATGATAAAAGAATTAGTTGGATTTTTCTGAATAAATGATGATATGTTCCCTTGGACCCATTCTGACGTGCATATGTGATTTCATTAACTATCGCGAGCCATGCATTGGATATCAACCTGAAGCTACAAAAGCTAGCACAATCTCTATTTATTTCATCATGAAAGCTCCACTCCTACTTTTAGGCTCACCCCATCAACGTCTATGCCTACCAGCCGTTGCGACAAGGCATACAATGACCTGAGACGTCTGAAAGACTACTTAAATAGAATATCAAACTAAGCTAATTCGATATCACTTATTTTCCACGAAGGGCTATCCAAGGACGGAAATTAGCAGACCTCACACCCAAATTCACTACCTCAGAAGACTACTCGAAGAGTAGCAGAGAACCAACCATAAGATGGAAAATGTACACGGATGGAGCATCCAATGATCAGTGTTATGGCTTGATAATGACTCCTGAGGAACAGTCAATCTGCTACGTCCTAAAAATCGATTTACTTGTAACAAACAACGATGCTTAGTATGAAGCCTTAACTACCAGCCTCAAACTTGCTAGAGGATTTGAAGTGAAAACTTTACATATCTTTTGTGATTCTTGATTGGTAGTATACAAATTTAAGGAAGTTGATCTTGCTAGGGGCATTGTCTTGCTCCTTTTCTCGGCCAAGTCCAAGAGCTACTAACTGACTTCACGTATTACATCATTACACACGTACTCAGCGAACAAAATGAAAAGGTGTCATGGTTGACTCCTATCAAAGACTATCTAAAATGAGGAATTCTTACTGAACGGAGGAATGGCAAATGACGGATCCTCCTCAAAGCTTCACGCCAAATCATCTAAGAATAATTCGTGTGTCAAAAGGAGTTTATCCATCCCCATGCTTCGGCATATCGCCCATGATGATATCTTGAGCAAAGTCTATGAAGATGAATGCGGTAATAACATCAGGGGGAAAACCATGATAAAGAAGATACTCTGCTACAGGTATTACTGGTCAACTATCAACCCAGATGCGGTTGATCATGCTAGACAATGTGACGAGTGCAAGATGTTTGCAAAAAATCCGGGAACCCCGCCGATGGAAATTATTCAAATGGCTAGTTCATAGCCGTTTGCCACTTGGGGGCACTGAAATCATCTTCTTGTCGATCCTAAAGGTGGTGCGAAATACACCATCATAGCAGTTGATTACGTCACCAAATGGGCAGATGAAGAACCCTTAACCACGACCAAGATGAAGAAAATAATTCACTTCTTTATCCATAACGTCATCTGTCCTTATGACCTTCCATGATCCATTATAACTGAAAATGGATAGGTTAAAGCTGTGAACAAAATCATAGAGTCTGTACTGAAGAGAGGTTTGGAAAACGCCTTAAGTGGCTGATTGCAACCCTTATTTCACAAAAAATACAAACAAGAAATCGCGATTGAATTTCAATTAAACTAGATGGAGTTGGCGATGACTTATGAGCATATAAAATGCATCCGAGAGCCAATGGCAAGAACATGTACCCGAACGTGCATGTGTACATCTGAAAAAGTTCGACTTCTTGAGATCAACAGAAATTGAATTTTCACTAAGGGTTATTAAGAGAAGACTAGATCAGATAGCCAAAGCTTATTAGCTCTGCAGAATCAGACACGAATGGCCATTGATATTCTCAAGAAGGCATCTCCAAGAGGATTTAACCAAGGTTCGAAGCGGAGCATGGAGGATACGTAATTCAAAGCGTATCACGTTCGGTCACGTAATACACTTTGGGGGGCAAGTGTTTCCTGGGGAATTGACCAGGCAACTTAGTACTCGGCCTCCCCATCGATCAGTTAAACAATGAGCGTTCGGCATGTTAAGACCGTTCGGCACGAGCACAACGCTCGGCATCTAAAGGGCGTTCGGTATGGGATAACGTTCGGCATCTAGGAGCGTCCGGCATCGAGAAACGTTCGGTAGTGAATACCGTTCGGCCAAGGAAGAACGCTCGGCATAAAATCGTTCGGCATCCATGAACGATCGGCCTACAAGGTACGCTCGGCATTCCCGGACTGTTCGACATTCCAGCCTCATACGACCTGCATCCCTCACTCAACACCACATCTCTTCCGATACGTATCTCGTTCGGCAATCACCTGCAGCTTGTCATCCAAGGTCATTCTACACAAATGGATGTTCGACATTCAGAGTGTCCGGCCTCACCTCGTTCGGCATAAAGGGGGAGGCTCGGCATTCTGTTGTTCAGCCTATCTGGTTCGGCGCATAGGACTTACACTATTTGGACCGAGTTATTCAGCTACCAGGCCCACCAAAGAAGTCCAACCCACCTTCGTCTATAAATAGAGAGGCAGGGGCACAATGAAAGGGATCCTTTTTTGGGAGAGAACAATGGGGAGACTCTGCCATTTTCGAGACTCATCTTCTCTACTTAAACAACTTCATGCAAGCATTTGATTCACGAATTGTATTTGTAATCAACTATAAAGAAGATCAATAAAGTTTAACCTCAAAGTGGATGTAGGCAATTACGATGAACCACTATAAATCTGGTGTTCTTACTTTCGGCAGTTAGATTAGCATTGTCTTCTCTGTTTAATTTACTTTCATCACTTATATCTCTACACAATCTTTCTCTACGAGGTTAGTGACCAATTTTGGTGCTAACAATAATCTACACTATTATCACAAATAGATAATTCACATTATCATTCAACCAAACATCCATATCACAGATTAGCACATATCTCATCAGAGATATCACACAATGCAAAGCATTCAGTATTATTCAATCATCCATAAGTAATGATTTATACCATTTCTAATTAATTTAAAATAAATTAAATTAATTACTTCATTATAAATCCTGCTTACTTAACCATTAATTAATTATAAATAAATTAATTAATTATCCTTTAATTATTCATTTCAATTAATCATCCTTGATTAATTATCTTTTAATTACTTTAAGTAATTAACCTTTAATTAATTTCACAAATTAATTATTCTTAACCATTTATAGTAATTAACCTTTAAGTACTCTATTAATTAATTAATCCTTAATTAATTACATTAATCCTTAATTAATTACATTAATTAATTACTCTATAATCACTTATTATTGATTAATTAATCTTAATTAATCAATCCTTAATTACATCATTAATTATATTAATTAATGATCCTTAATTACTCTTAATTAATTATCCTATTTAAATTAATTACATTAAGTAATTAATCTTTAATTAAACCATATTTATTAATCACCTTTGATTAATCTCATCCAGTAATTAACTTCCCTTAATTACTTCATTACATAAATTAATTACTCCTTAATTAATTATCTTTAATTAATCCCTTGATTAATTACAAAAAGTAATTAAACTCAAATTACTTCCATTCTTAAATCATCTTTCATTAATTACATCCAGTAATTACCATTAATTACTTTACTAAGTAATTACAGTCCATTTAATTAATCACATTAATTAATTAGTCTTAATTAATCTTATTTATTAATTAACTTTAATTAATCACATTAATTAATTAGTCTATGTAATTAATCCCTAATTACCTTTCATTAATTGCTTCCATAAAGTAATTATTCTTTTTAATTAATTACATTTAGTAATTAATTAACCTTAATTTATCACATTAATTATCCTTAATTAATCATATTAATTATCCTTAATTAATGATCTAAGTAATTAATCCTTAATTACCTTTCATTAATTACTTTCAAAAAGTAATTATCTTTTATTAATTACATTCAATAATTATACTTAATCAATTTCCAAAGTGGTTATCCTTAATTAAACCAAAGTAATTATCTTAGATTAATTAATTAGTTATCTTCAATTAATTAAGTAACTATACTTTAATTACTTAATAAAACCTTAATTAATTAAGATAAACCATTTATCTTAATTAAACACTCTAATTAAATATTCTTTAAAACTTATCTCCTTTAAATATATTTAAAAACTTTGTTTAACCTTCATTTTTGAAACTTACTTAGAAACTTGTTTAAATTTCTTTTCTTAAAAACTTGATCTAGTACATTTATTTGAAAACACTTTTGAATTCAATTACAACATTAATCTAGTTTATATTTACTTTAAAAAAACAAACAATTTTAAACATTTAAATTTTTGAAAACATATTCAATTTTAAACATACTTTTAAAACTTGACTAACATTCTTTTTGGAAATTTAATTAATTTAAACTTGCTTTTGCTTTTTAAAACCTGAACTCGATTTCCCTTTTTAAAATTTAAAAACCTGGCAACTAAATTTACTTTACAATTAAAACCAGGATTTTTATACTAATAAAATACCCGAGCCAACGAACAAAAATCCCCGAGCCTACCCCGTGTCCCTCGCGATCACCCACTTACTTCGAGTCGCACTCTCGTTTCCCCGAGACCATCCCCGAGCATCTTCTTTCTTTCCCAAACCAACCAATCCCAGATATCACAAACGTGCACGTGCACGTACACCGACGACTTGGTCACCTCCGGCCATTTCGACAACCTCCAATACATCGACGAACACCTCCTCATCAATCACGAACGCCTAGATCATCCAATTCAACAGTAAATTGAAATCGAGCGTCACGACTTCTACCTGGAACCAAACGGTACCTAAAAGCTTCCACGCTTCGCCACCTCCGTCGATCAGAAGCTCCGCCATCGCATCCACACCCTCGCTGGAGTTCCCTACACCGATTTCCCCAGGTGCGGTAGCACCCGATCCACCCATGTCAGCGTTTGAATCCGAGAACCAATGCCAACCAGACTGGTACTAAAACCCTATTTCATCATCGTGCCACCATCTCGATGATCGGAAAATTTTCCGATCATTTTTGCCGAGATCCCCCATTCTCAAATATGCTTCAGTAAAAATTTCGAGGCCCATTACTTCGCCAATCACCATAAATTGAGTAAAACCCAAATTCTGATCATCTCGAGTTTCCTCGACAAACTCATGCCTAAAAATCCAGACATTTATACCAAAATTCAAGATTTCCTACCCTAAACCTATTTATGCAATCCAATCATGAAATTGTATTCATAAAATTTTGACCAATTTCTGATTTCCACAGTATTTTCTTATTTCTGAAATAATTATTAAACTAAAATCCTTGAAACCATTTTTAGAGTTGATATCATGTTGTTATAATCATATTTCATTCAAAGATCCAAGTTTAAGATTTGCTTATATTTGGAGATATGGATTTTTAGAAGTAATTCAAGAAACTGTGAAAACAACAGAGACCAAAATTATATATACAGACATATCCACACTATACATATCAATTCAAGTTTATATTCATGCTAAAACATCCATGCAATCCAACATTATCCCACACATTCACATGCATCCAAATTATATCTCAGATTTGAACTGTTTTTAAAATAAAATAGGTTTACTCACCAGTGAAAGATGAACAGAGCCTTATTTGAACAGCCTTTATACTTGTTTGAATGCTTTTATTATTGTTTTATCAATCCTTAAACTTGAATGCTGCTGAATGCCTTGGTTTTATAAATTGCATGCAGAGATGAGTTCCAGATTTTGAAAAGAAAATGCTGGCTTCAGATTTGCTTTGCATACTTCCAGATTAAAAGAAAATGCATCCTAATCATCTCAGGTTGAAGATAATGAATGCAGTTGCCATTGTTTGAAAACGTGCAGGTTTGCTTTAATTTGGAAATGATGGCTTTAGAGTTTTGAAACAGGTGATGCATGTTTGAAAATGTTACAGGCTCTTGATTTGGAAATGTGTTTACAGGGGTTTTAGGAAGTGGTTTCAGGTTATTGAATTAGATTTAGTTTGAGAAGTATTGATTTCAGATTTGTTTTGAGAATTGGTTTTTGAGTTTTTCTTTTCTTAGCTTTTGAAAAAGAAAAGGATAGAGAAAGAATGAAGGGAAAAGAACAAATAGTTATATATAGGCTGAAATCATTTTAAAAATAAATAAAAGAAAAACAAAATTAAAAACTTGACATTTGTCATATATCTTTGTTTATAGATTTACACATGTTATTAAGGTGTCTTAATATGTTAACACTTGTCTTTTAAGTATTTAGTATTATTATAAATATTAAATGAAAGCTTATATATATATATATATATTAGTTTATAAATACTTATTTCTATATATAGATAATTTGAAAGAAATAAAACCAATTATATATATTCAAATAAAAGCTTATACATATATTTTGAATCCAAATATTTTAAATATCTATCTTTTGAATTTCAAAACTTTAAATTCAAATTCAAATTAAATTCTAAAATCCAATTTAAAAATCAAGTTATACATATATATAACATCACAAATTCAATTTGAAATAACAATCCTATTTTTATAAATAATCTATTTGTAAAAACAATATATTATTAATATTGTTTGAAAATAACACATTTATCAATTTTAAATAATTTATAAAAGGAATTATCTCTTTATTAAGAAATATCTAAAAAGAAATAAAACAAACCTTTTGTAAATCTTATTTAAATTTAAAACTTAAGTTATAATATAATTTAAACCATTATACATTTTCCTTAAGTATTTTAAAACTATATAGTTAACTATTTGATTTATCTTTGAAAATCTTTATATTAAATTTAATCATAATCCCCAAATTACCAAAATATATTAGAATTAGAAAATTATGTTTTATTTGTTAAATCCAATCCAAAGCTTTTCTAATTACAATATATACAATTATATATATACATTATAAATAGAACACATTTTATTAGTTTTAAAAGATAAATTTACCAATTAAATACTTATTTAATTAGATTATTAAGTTAAATTCACATTTTATTATCAAATATTATCAATATCAATTTAATTATTTAACAGATTATTAAATTGATATTGCTCAAATTTCCGGGATATCACATTCCTTCCCCCTTAAAATAATTTCGTCCCTGAAATTTAAACAAAGGTAATTTAATAATCTATTTTAAGATTTTAATTTTAAACCACAACATATATTATCAACCATATGCTAACAACCATAGCAACCAATTCATCCAATCAAACAATTTAACTATCCAGACAAAATTCTAGATAGAACTTTCTAGAGTTTCCCAAGTAAAAATACCGGGCTACTCGCTCTATAGAATCCAAACAATCAATACTACTAAGCTACAGAGCTCTTACTTATCTAGTTCTACAAAACCAAAGAGAATATCAGACTACAGACGAGTCTGACTCAAAAACCAAATCTCTCTGAACTGCTGGTTCCAAAACCAGAGATAGATCAAACACGTACTCCCTCAGAGATACGGGAAACACATTGAATCCCAGTTATCCAAACTGACAATTCAATCCTATAGACCAAGCTCTTATCCAAATCAGAACACAGAAGAGATCCAAAATACATCAGAGCCGACTTTCCAGACTTTACCCAATCTTATAGCTCCTTCGATCGAAGAAAACTTATCCAAAATCAAATCTTCGACTTCGAAATCCAAATTCCTCCGTCTCTTATCCACAAAATTCTTAGGACGATCCTGGGCTGCCTACAACCTCCTAATCAGCTCACCCTTCGCTGATGCCTCTAGAAACAAACTGGATCAAAAACAACCCAACACAATGATCTCCTCAAGATCAACCAACAATCAAGAACAAACTCTACTCATCAAACAATAGAAGACTAAACTTATTCTTTCAATCCAAAAAGAACAAACAGGAGCACTCGCCAAACTGCTTTCGCTGCACAACTCTGATCTGGAGCAGATGAGAAAATCCATCGATGAACACGAGCACAGACTAGTCAACATATCCCATAAATATGGTTCAACAGATCCATAAAGAGAACTCAGATACTCCATCAAAACCTGAGCTGCTTCACCAAACTCCATCTCAAGGAATCAACCTTCAACAAGCTGAACCACCGGTATCATTCCTGGAATACAAGTCGATAAGAAAACTCAATCTCCAGATGCGGACAAACTTCTGACTTCCCTAAAGACATCCAGAAAACTTTAATAACCCAAAAGAACACTTAGCAATCGCAAATCACTTTTGCGATCAACCCAACCTATTTCCAAAGAAAACTGTTCTCTCTTTACCAAACAGAACAGCTTACGCTCATCTATCCAATCCATCGAAGAAATGGATCCACTATGCTGCTTCTGAATTCCACCACAAGAATAACTGCTCAGCCAGAAAACTTCCTGCCAACACACATAACACTCCGAGCTGCACTGCTGCCACAGATGCCAAAATTCCCTAACCAAAACTCTTCGAGAAACTCGAACCTCAAACCAAAAAGAATCACCATGCTGAACTCAGCCACAATACTGAAGCAGACATTCTTCCTTAAAATTGCTCCAAAAGAAAACATCTTCGGAGACATCCATAGTCACTGTGTCTCATCACACAACTACTACTTCCTGAGGTTGCCAAGATACTTTCACACACTTCTGACAGATCCAACTCTACTTACCCAACTTCAAAGATGAACTCTGAACCTTAACAGGTTTCCTTCAGAGATTGGTGAAATCCTTATACCACAACAAAGCTTACTCGAGACGGTATTAGGTCTACAGTTTCGACAGATACACTTCCAACCTCAAACATTCAAAACTCCAACCAATGGTAGTTGTGTTACACACACCACTACCCTATCTACCCTTAGAACTCATATTGGAGAACCCGAACAGGTAACCCAACAAAATAGGTAGAATAGATATATATACATATATAGTTATATATAAAAATTACAAATACGCTCTCTCAAGATAGACACCACTCCAGAGCCTAGGTATTCAATCAACCTATGCTCTGATACCACTGTAACGATGCGCCTTCCTGGGCATAGGAAGTCGGGGTCGTTACATATTCATTTAGTATATTCCCAATACCAATTTACTTAAGAACTTCATCATTCCTTTCTTAAGTCCGATATAAATATTTCTTATATTTAATTTCACTACTGAAGTTTACATTCAAATCGAACTCCAATTCCATATGAATTTCAATTTGCTTAAATTTACTAATTCATTTCAAATCTCAATACCTTTATTTCCAAATTTCATTCAGATTTTCAATTTCAATTTTACTTGAATTCAATTTCTCTTTAATCTCTGAATATTGAATTTTATTTACCTTTATCTCAGATTTCGATTTACATCATTTGTCGTTAGTGAAAATTTCCAAAAATTTCTAACTCCCAAAATTTCCGGAAAATTTTGGCAGAGTCTCCTTTGTACGGAGGAGCTTTTGCAATTTGACAAAAGAGATAAATATATATACATCGACCCATACGGTCGGAAAAACAAAAACAGTTCATATTTCCTATTTTTATTGCGTAGGCGTACCTTATTTAGCATTTTTAAGCAAAGCGGTTATTTATTTTAGCAATTTGCACAACCAAATCCAGCCACACGGCTCCACTATACCTGTACTTACTCAACTTAAATATGTAAGTGACAAATATATAAAGTTTTATTAACATTTCACTTATTTTCAAAAGCTAAATACATACATTTCATAAGCAACAAGTACTAAACACTTCCATAAGCAAATTATATGATTTCGAAACTAATTCAATTGCTTACAATCAATTCATATGCCATTTCATTCAATTTCAATGGTTTACAATTCAATTTCTTACATTCGATCCATTTTTAATCCAAACAAGCTCATATTCATGACAATTGATTCAAAAATCAATATTTGTTTACTTCTATCAATCCATAGAATTTTATTCAACAACATTTCCACTCCATTACTAACTTACAATTCAACTTTCATTTAACCAATTTAAATTCCATTTCCATATTTCATTAACTAATCAATTAACAATTAGTTTATTCCAATTTTATACCCAATATTTGATTTTTGTCTCAAAAATCACTTTAACTATTTTCCTTGAGTTTCAATCTATTTTATAATTTAAGTTCTGGATTTTTATTCATCTTCCAAAATACAAAACTATAATTTTTTAGGCATATTTATCCCACTTCTAAATTTTTATAAGCCACAACTTATTTATTATTCTATAAACCCTTTTAATTAACTTCCAGAGTTTTAAGTAATTTCTCAGCACTTCAAAATCACCTTTGAAATCGATTATATCCAAAATCCTTTGGTATAACCAACTGTTTCATTAAATTTTCAAAACAAAAACCCATTTTTTGCAAATAAACATCAATCCAAAACATCCAGGTAGCAATTCCTCTCTTGGAAACTCGAAAATGAACACCGATGATGTCGCGATCATCATCGGAATTATTTTCCAGCGACCGAAGAGAGTTTAGTGCTTTTATCCCAACCAAAAGCATTTCAAATATTTTTAAATCCCAAACCTCACCAGATTTCCAGTCCAATTCAAAATATTTCTAAAATAATATCACTATTATTTCTTCAAAACCTTTTGAAAACCATTTTCAAACTCAAAGGAATTTAAACTTCCTAAATTTTCAAATTCCAAATCCTTTCAATTTATATTCAAATGTTACTCTGGAAATTTTCCACATTTCAATTATATATCACACTTATAATTCACATTATTACAAATTCCATTCTGTTATATGAATTTATTTCCTTAACTTTGGTTATAAGTTTTCAATTTCTTATTCAATTTCTATACAATAATGATAATAATTTAATATTATCATTTCCTAACAACCAAACAACCAAATACTATAATAATTTACAAAAACTATTTCCTTTATATACAAAAATAATTTGGGCAAAATTATTTCATTTACCCCTTTAAAAACAATACTGTGTCGAATTGTTCTATTCAAGTGTTTAGAGATCCCTATCAATAACGTTAATTACTCGTATTGACCAGAATCCATAAACCACTCAATAAACCAACCAACACAATATAAAACCATTTTATATTCACTAACAAATACGCGCTCATATCTATTAATACACTCAACTCATTTTAGAGTACTATGGACTCTATTTCAAATGAGAAATCCCACCAGAGCCAAAGTTATCGCTAACCTGGCTCTGATACCACTGTAACAGCCCGCAAATCCGTACCCCTTGAATTGACATTAATATCCATTAATGAACTCAAGAAGAACGGAAATACAAACCATTTGAGTTAAAGAAGAAGAGGTAGAAGAAGAAAATAGAAAACAACAACATCAAAATCTCACATCGCAGCGGAATAAAATATAATAGATAACTACAGATCTTTACACAAATTAAAACTATATCTGTTTTACACAATACATCATCAGAGTACTCATAACATACAACTGGACAATAATCATATCATGTCCTCAATACAACTGAATGTACAGCAATCTACACAGCGGAATATACATACACAAATATGGAAGATACGTCTCGCCAACTAGCTCATCTCCTGAGCTCCACAGCATCATATCCTGTATCCTATAATACTCAGTCTGACCCAAGCATTATAGTTAAATAACACCCGAGTCAGTCTGGAAAAACCAGCGTGAGGAAACACACTCAATTGGATTGTTAAAGTTTCCAAACCCTTTGAAATCAAAAGCATCTCGTAAGACCACGCAACAAATAAACATGTCGGGTTTTTACCTTACGATAGCCAAAACACTTTTTATCAAAATCCTCTGATATTATAGTAGTGTCTATATATAAATACTTATTCAAATAGCTGAAATTGTTACATGATTAAATTCCAGCTAATAGGTATATAAACAAAACCGTAAAGGCACGTAGGGAGAATGGATTTCCATCAATGACTAGGCACTGGGGTACCACCTGTCATAGTTTGTGGCCTAGATCACAGTACCGAGGACCCACCCTAAGTCCCCTGCAACACAAGGCTGAAACCATCCCTTACTGGACAGTCCCGAATAAAATCACTCCACGGTTGTGATCAGCAACCGCACCACTAAGCCGAAATAAAAAGGGACATCTAGACAGGGATGACCTTACTCTCAAGTGGGGGCGACCCACAAAGCCTTGCTGCATAACCCCTGATTTTCCGTCATTCCCGGTTGATGAGGCTCGAGGCTAAGCGTTACCTTTTAGAACATATCCCTTAGAATGCCCATCGTCCTCCTGACGATGTTCCGAAAGCATTCGTCCATACAAGTCCGTCCCGGGTTCGAACGGAACCGAAGGCACTACCCCTACTACATCCATTTTGGAAATATCCTCAGGATTAGTAGCGACTAGCCCTTGCACTTCACTGCTCCAACTTCGATTCCAAACTCGTTTTCCACGAAAACGTACAAACTAGATCGAAGTGGTTTTCGAGAAATAAATCTCGATCCTGGACTCTTCGAAACGATCAGCGCATTGGCCAATATTGATAGTCGGTGATTTAACTATCAATTAACATTTACAAACATCCATCAAACAATAAATAATTTCCCAAATTATTTATTGACTTCAAAATATCTTCGTAAGATATATTTCCATTTTCAATCCTTTGAAAACAATTTCAAACCATCCTTCTCTCATGGAATAAATCTTCCAAATATTCCTATTTCCATGGAAATCACCAAGTACCAAAACATTAGACTTTTAAAATAATTTAGAAACTCCTTATTATAAAATATACTTTTAAACATTTAAATTAAAACTACTTTAATACTTTATTAAAAGATATATACTTTAAGAATATTTAAAATAAAGCTACTTAATAAAATATAAAACTAGATTCTTTTATCATTTAAACATAATACCAAACCATCTTTAAATAATTACTATTAAAATAGATTTGAAAATACTTACTTTAAAGTTTAAACATTTAAAAATAATAGATTTTCCAAAACATACTTTAAATCAACTTTTAAACCTTTAACTTATACTTAAAGTTTACTTTGAAACGTACTTGGCTATCCAGGAAAATACACTTCTCTTTCACATCTTTTAAAAATAAACCACTATTTATTTTTAAACAAATTTACCCATTTCTTTAATAGATTCCCATCGTGAATTTATTCTTCCAAATATCCACTGATATATTTCTTCACTTTTATAAACCCCGTTTATAAATTCAAAAGTCTCACTTCTCTTTTAAAAATCCAATTTTAACACTTAAATCAATTTCCAAATTGATTTCTGATTTACTTTACTTTCAAATAAATTTCTTTACTTACTCTGTTTATTTCAAAATCCTTTAACTTTAAATTTCATTTCTTTATTATGATTGAAAAATCCCTTTAAACTGAGAATACCAATTTCAGATTTTCCAAATCCCTTCTCTTTTCTTTTTAATTAAATTCAAACCTTGAATTAAAATAAATTATTTATTCTTTTAAATAATATTGCTTAAGCTTAATATTCATTATTTCTCTGCTTATTCAAAATCCCCTTTTTCCATATTTATTAGAATTCTGAATCGCTTTTATTTTTATTTTCTTTCCAATTCATTATTAAATTTATTTCAATTCACTCAAATTATTTTACTTAAAATTTACTCTTTTATTTCTTTTCAAAAATCCAATTCTATAGAATTTAATAACTCATTATACTTAGATATTCAATCCAACTATATCTTCCAATATTTCAATCATCAATAAAATCATCATAGGATATCAATATTCATAGCACAGATTATCAAATAATCTAAATAATTTTGAGGAATCCAGTTGGATCCCTCCAACCTATTTCCCTGCATCCACAGACGTTAGCACAATACCAATTCCACTTCGAGGTGGAATATCGCGGTATATGGGATTAATAAAATATCATCCACTATTATGCGGTGCATAGGGTCTCATCCGCTATATAATGCGGGAAATCAATAGCTCTAATATATATACTACTATTATATATATCATATCGCATCCAATCAATTCAACCATTCAACCAATTATTTAAATTTAACCATTTAAATTTAGTAATAACCCAGATGAGTGAGATTAACTCACCTTTTGAGTTTGCAGTTTGTAATCCATTCCAACCAGCTTGTTTTCTTGATTTCAGACCTTGTATAAACAATTTTATGGTTTATTAATATTTGAATTAATTTAATAAATCAATTTCCATGTAATAAATTTTTAATCTAATAATTTAAATTTAAACTAATATTTTCCTTTAAAAATTTCTTAGTAACCAAAATAATTAAATTAGTTAATTTAACAAATTAATCTCCATCATTTAAAATTTTAACTAGTAAATGAAAAAAGTATATGTGTATATATTTATATTATCATCTCTGTTTATTCAAATTCCTAAAATTTATCTATATTAAAATAATTTCCTATTTCCATATATACATTTAAATTAAGAACAGGCTGCTTAGAAAAGATATTGCTGCAGTTTAACTATATACATATTTTAAAATAAAACATGTCTTACTGTGATAATATATATATTGGTTTCCTGCATATTCTTAATTCTTAAACAGTAAATAGATGTATTATACATATATATATATATAATTTATATATTCCTTATAAAATAAATAAACAAAAAGAAGCTATACCTTTGACAACCCCAACAGCAACTCGCACGCGTGCAAAGTCGCAAAGGTCACCACCTTGCGTACGAACCCTAGCTTCCAATCCACCCGAGCTCGGTCTACTCTGCCTCGTAGGCGACCCACTGATGAACTCGCGCAACCCTGACAGCTTCGCGACCGAAACCCTAAATGCTAATGCGAGCTCGAAATCGAACGCCCTATCCTGACCAGACGACGACAATCCCATACAGAACTCGATCACCATTTTCCCCATGAACGATTCGATCCCCTCCTTTTTGCTCACGGCGACGTCGCCTTCTCCCTAGACAGTCGCGAAAGGAAATCGATGAGCCTGACTTCGATTGGTTCGAACGAGCTTTCGATTCAAATGATTATCCCTTCGTTCGAACATGAACTGAAGGCGCTCTCAACGGAAGAAGAGACGAAGGGTATCGGTGTTCTTGACCTAGGTCTCGATTTAGTTACGGCCATTTTTATTGAAGCACGATTTGTTTTAATTTGAAAAGGGAGAGGCCGGTGATTATCTCCTATGATTTGAGACAATTTTGTGAAAATGGCTTGAAGAGGGGAACAAAATGTTTTGTTAAACTCGATTTAACGAAGTAAAGGATGAACGATGGCATGTAGGGAAAGGGAAAGAAATATGTACATTTTAACTAAAGATGACAGCCATGACTTTGACTAGTCAACAATATATTATATTTTAATCCTCGATATAGATTTAGGCGTGTTTACCTACCGTACGCTCACACAACAACTCTAATCACTACGAAAACTGAAACCCAATAATTAAATCCAATAAGTAATTATCCCATAAATACTGATATTTGAAATTCAAGTTAAAAATCAACTCTTAAATATTTAAAATTAATTAAATATTCCAATTTCAAATATCCAAAGTTACGGGTTGTCACAGCTAGTGTAGTGTCAAATGACCCTGATACATGGAAAAAAATTGATAAAATATTAAGAGACTTGTTGGTTGAAAGAGATCCTTTTAGAGTGTTAAAAGATAATGACTCTGATTTTTTGAAAGATGTTATTAATAGACATTTTCCCTCCACTTTTTATATTAGACATTTTCCTAATGGGGATAAACAAGATAGAAAATGGTTGGTATATTCAAATTCAGTTGATAAAGTAATTTTTTTGCTGCAAATTATTCACAAATCAAACAACCACTAGTCATCTTGCTACTGATGGAATTAATGATTGGCGCAATCTTAGTACTAAACCGAAACAACATGAAAGTAGCAAAGATCATCTTTTGAATATGAGCAGTTGGATTGAGTTGGAAACAAGATTGAAAGTCCAAGCAACCATAGACCAGAGTGTAATAGATCAAATAAATAAGGAAAAAGAACGTTGGAAGAAAGCGTTGATAAGAATAATTGTTGTTGTGAAAACACTTGCTTCCAATAATTTAGCATTTCATGGAACGAACGAAAAGCTTTATGAACAAAATAATGGTCTTTTTTGTAATTTAATTGAAATGATAGCAGAATTTGATCCAGTAATGCAGGAGCATGTTCGATGGATTGAACAAAAAGAAATTCATATACATTACCTTGGACACAAAATTCAAAATGAGTTAAAAAAAGGCCAAGTATTTTTCGGTTATATTAGACTGCACTCCAGATATCAGTCGTATGGAACAGATGTCTCTTGTAATAAGAAGTGTTAATGTTTCAACCGATCCCGCAAAGGTGGAAGAGGTTTTTTATTGAATTTTTAAAAGTAGATGATACTACTAGACTTAGACTTTTTAACAACCTTAACGAAGTATTAGAAGATATTAAGCTTGATATTTACAATATCAGAGGACAAGGTTATGATAATGAATCAAATATGAGTGGAAAACATAAAGGAGTGCAACAAAGACCATTAGAAATTAATTCAAGGGCTTTCTACACACCTTGTGGTTGTCATAGTCTTAATCTTGTGCTATGTGATATGGCAAAATCATGTCCTAAAGCATCAAACTTTTTTGGGGGTGGTCCAACGGATATTTAATATATTTTCTTCATCCACACAAAGATGGCAAGTTTTTAAAGATCGTGTATCAAGTTGTACTATTAAGACATTATCAGATACACGTTGGGAAAGTCACATTGAAGCGGTAAAATCTATAAGATATCAAATAGTGGAGATAAGAGATGCTCTAATTTCCTTATCAAATAGCGCGAAGGATTCCATGGCGAAGAGTGAAGCTAGAAGTCTTGTAACAAATGAGATTGAAAATTTCGAATTCTTGTTCGGATTATGCATTTGGTATGAAATGTTGAAAATGTAAACGCTGTTAGCAAGATTCTTCAAACCGAGGATATGCAAATTGATGTTGCTATCATTAGATCACAAGAGCTTATTGATTTATTTAAAGATTTCAGGAACACGGGATTTAATTTGTAACAAACCGCATATTATACGATTATATATTTAAATGTTGAATTTAAATATAGCATCGTTAGTTGAATTTGAAGTCCGAAATGTGACTTTTTGTAAACGGTCGAATCCGGACTCGTGACCACTTCCATTGAGTCCAAAACGGCATTTTCGACCTTTTTGAGTATAAACATCGATATGTTTGGAGTTGATTAGAATTTTGATATTTTCATTTGGAGCTTTGGGTTTCAGACCACTAACCTAACAAAGTAACCCCAACTCCTCTACCTAACTCCCACTCCACTCCTCTTCATTCATTCATAACATTTCCTAACACTCAAGCTAAAGGAAAGAATGGGGGAAAAGATGGGAAATTAAAATTCCTAAGCCCTAGTTTTCTTAGGAAATTGAAGTTCTAGTTCTAAAATCAAAGAGAAGCTTAGATTGAAGATCATAAAGGAGTAGTTGAAGATGAATTCATCTTCCTTTGTTTTAGAGCTTCTCATTCGTTGTTTTTGAGTTTTAAAGGTGAGTTTTTGAACTCACATCTATGTCTATAGCTTTCATTGTTGTTAGGTATAAATTCCTAACATCTATTTCATATTCATTTGCTTTGATTTGAATTGATTTGGTGAATTTTCCAATTTTGATGTTTTGAAGTCAAAATCTAAAAAAAAATCCTATTTTGGATGTTTGGACATGATATTTAGGGTGTATCGAAGAGCCTATAAGGCTGGGTTGTCGCTTGGCATAAATCCCTAGTCTTCGTTGCTCCTCCGATCGCTTCTGAATCGATTTGGCCATCATTGGCCTAGGCAAACTGTTGCCCAGTACAGGTAATCAGACGTCTGGTTGGGCTAGTCCAAACGTCTGGTTATGGTCCCTGGAGGAAAAAAAATATTCGGTAGAAGAAAAAAAGGACCGAACCCTCGACCAGACGTCTGGTTAGACCATACCAGACGTCTGGTAGGGCTTCTGATATAAAAAAATAGAAATAAAATATAAATAGGCAGAGCCCCAGGTCAGACGTCTGGTCATGCCAGGTCAGACGTCTGGTCCTGTTGCCTTTTAACCATTTCGCCTATTTTCGAGTGGATTTCCAATTTTTATCGATTTTTGTTGATCCGATTAGTTGTTGTCATTTATTATCAACTTTGATGGCTTCTTTTCTAGATTTTTGGGAATATCCATTTGATGGATTTGATATCGATTTTTATGGTTTTAATTCACATTGTCGAATGTGGATTTTGATGATAGATTGTTTCTACAATCATTTCTGCGAGTTGTCACTTTAAAATACAAAGGTTTTTATACTAGCAGTAAATACTCAAACTCTTTCTCAAAAAACGATTTCAACACTATTTTTAATACAAATCTTGTTTTTAAAACCATTTTCCAATCTATTAGTATATACAAACCTTTACCTCATTCATATGAGAAATCTAATTAAACGACTTAGCAAAACAAGTGGTATGAAACGCTTGCGTTTACTTCGTCGGTTAATTATTGGACTTGTTCGATTGAACTCTCGTGACAATTTTCGAGTGGAAATCTACAATTTGTTTGTAAATATTTAAGTTAATCCAGTGGTTATGGGACATGAAGCTAAACTCTTTTATTTACTAGCTTAGTGTAATTCACACTTCTTATTGATCAATGATGATCATTTTGTGATTTAGACTAGCGATATGCGATGTCTCCTTGTCTGCGTGGGGGACTGTACCCCGTTTTGTTGAGCTTCGTCTTATTTTTTATAGGCTAGCGACCTATGGGTTTTATGGAGTTCGGTTCATCGGGCGTACCGTTGTACTATGTCGTTGTTCCAAATGATTTGAGTTTCAGGTTCCTCGGGCGTACCGTTGTACTACGTCGTTGTGCTGGCTCTATGGTTAGCGACCATGGGATAGCGACCGGTTTGTGATACACGTGTTGGTGAGTTTTCATGCTCCCATTTGTGATAGGCCTTCCCCCTTTTGTGTTTTCAAGATTTCTAATTATTGGTTTCTGGAATTTGTGTTTCACCAATTTTTGCGTTTGGCATTGATATGTTTTGTCAATATTTGAGGTTTGGTGAAAAAGCTAAAGACTGTGATATTCTTTTTGAATATTTGAGGAGATTTGAGATATTGTATGATTTTTGTTGTTATCTAATGTATACTTGTCACAGTATGGCATTATTGTTATCATACATTTTTGTCATATCTCTTATCCTATCTCATCTTGTATGATATTTATAGCTAGACTGATCCATTTATTATTTTTCTTCTTGAATAATACTCGGGTCAGACCGAGGTGTTACAGGTGCTTCCACTTGACTTCTTAGTCGGGGCTAGCTTTTGACTTTTGGCTAACTACTTTAGCTCAGTAGTTTTTGCTTTTATACATTCGAGATAGAGACTCCTTGATGTATACTTATTCTTTTGTGATGTTGTGGATCTTGTTTGACCACTACTTTGTTGTACACTTCTATGTGTTATATTCATATTTGTTTCCGCCTTAGTGATATGAATATCTGTGACTGATTTTGTGTTGTGCTTATTTTATATTTGTTTCCGAGGGCCACATAGCCACTGTGTAGTAGCTTTGAGTTTGTATTTGATATGTTGGATTTCCTCTTGAAATAAAATGCACGTCATTCTATCTGACATATTGGTACTCGTACAAAGCAATTACACAGAGGGTCGCTCCTCAATAACCTTATTCTTCGTGCTAGTCGATGACATTACCCAGTAGTGTCCTTGGCTAGTGTGAGTATAGAGGTGGGGCATCACATAATTCTACAATGGTTGATGCTAAAGAGGTAGCCCAAATGTTAGATACTGAACCAATTTTTCCTCAAAAAAGAATTATTCGTAGAAAGAAACAGTTCGATGAAGATACAAATGTTGAAGAACAGATGCAAACACCAAAAGAGTCTTTTCGAATCAATTACTTTTTGCAAATTGTGGATAAAGCTCATGTTTCATTGATGACCCAATTTGAGCAATTCAAAGAATATGATGACAGATTTGGCTTCTTATTTGATTTAAAAATGTTCACTTTTACAGATGATGAGAAATTGAAAGGTCATTGTTTAAAACATGAGGAATATTTGAGACATGATTTGCACTCTGATATTGATGGAAGAGAGCTATTTTTAGAATTAAAAGTATTGAAAGTTATCCTACCAAAGGAAAAAACAAAAGCATTTGAGTTGCTGAATTTCATAAATTCTTGTTCTAGAGAGTTAAATTTTCCTAATGCTTGTATTGCATATAGAATAATTCGGACTATACCAGTTACAGTTGCCCTGGCCGAAAGAAGTTTTTCAAAGCTAAAGTTGATCAAGTCTTATCTTTGTTCCACTATATCACAAGAAAGATTAAATGGTTTAGCACTTTTATCGATGAAACAAGATGTGGTCAATGAACTTGAATACGACAATATTATTAGTAATTTTGCAAGTCAGAAGGCTAGAAAAATGTTCATAAGCAATTAGTATTAATTTTGTTGTATGACTTTAAGTAACTTGTGCATCTATTACAGTTCACTTGAGTTGGTTTACATTGTATAAGTATGTATGTCCTGACTCGAGTGTTTTGTATTTTGCTTTACGCTTGGGTCAGCCTGAGTATCACAGCTCTGATTCACCTTTTGGAGCTAGAGATTTGCTGGAGCTTATTTATCTACCTGTCATCCATTTCCATTTCGGTTATTTCCTATTCAGCTGTGTTTATGTATTAGTGACTTATGTATTCAGACTTCTATTGTATTTGTTTTTCAAACTATGATATTTTGTATCTGTTTTGAGATTATTTATGTAGTAGCTTCATGAACTACTATGGTATTTTATTTCCGCTGCGAGTTATTCTGTTTCTGTGATTCTATGTTTGATTTTATTTGCTCCAAATTTTCTTAACAATCCACTGTTTTGAAGTATTCGAGTCCGACATGTGTGGATTTATTGTCGATTTGAATGGTCCAAAATAGTGGGATGTTATATTTGGTATCAAAGCCAGGTTTTAGGCAAACCTTAGCCTGCGGAGCAAAAACTCATTAGAGATAGGGTAGAAATACCCTAAAATGAGTGAAATCAATCTCAGAATCATTTCTTTGTGAGAGAACATATTTTCAAAGTATAAAATGATTTTCAAAGGATTTTTTTTTCAAAGATTATTTTGATATAATTTTCTTGTTTTGAAAGCAAAATTTTTCTAGACCTTATTCCTTTCCTTGTCCACCTTGTTGGTAATTTCTTGGTTAGGATTCTCATCGATTAGGATTCCTTTGAATTTTGGAATGCTCCCTCTTGCTCTGAAATCCATTCTTGTCTTACCCTATTTGTATTCTATTGATTTTGGAGCATTCCATAACTCCACTTCGAATGACCTCTATAAAACTCGACGATCCCGCCAATCTTTGAATGATTTGGAAAGGGGTGAAACTCCCTTACAATTGGCATTGATTCACTGAAGATTTCTATACCCTCGGTTTAGATGCTTCTATCTTTTGCTATGCCGAATTCTATCTCAGGCGATCGAATGTCGATTTGCCTTAGAATCCTGCATCGATCATATTCCTGAAGTCACGGTTGATCCGGTTAAGGTCGCTCGCGATTTATATAAGTATGTCCATCTACTATTTTGTAATTAATTATCTCATCTTCGTTCGAGCCTATCTTCGAATCATAATTCTATTTGATTAAAGTTCCTCTAATTTGAATCTCTATCTTTGTTTTGAAATCCATTCTTGAATCATTCCTTGAAAAATTCTTGTTTGTTTGTTTTATAAATCGAAATTATTATTTTGATAGGAATGATTATATTTTATATATAAAAGTGAAATGTTTCAGATAAGGATTATATACCTTTCAAAAATGAGAATTTGAAGTTTCGAAAGGATTTGAAATTTTGGAAATTATATAAGATATTGATTTATATAAAAAAATGAATAACTCAAGGGTTTTGAATTTGAAATTTGAGAGATTGAACTCCGACATATTTGAAACTGGTTTTAAGATTTTGAAAATATATAATAATACGATTTGAAAGTATTTTCCAAATAAGAAATGTTTCAAATGACTTTAAATGAGTTCCAATTGTTTCAAAGAAATTTCAAAGAAGTTCTCAAGAAAATAGAAGTCCAGAACCCACTTATGTCGCTGGAGAATGATTTCGGTGATGAGTGCATGCATCATCGACATTGATTTTCGAGTTTCAGAGTAGGGAAGAGGCTCCTTTATTAGCTTTGCTATGCGATTGATTTTGTGAAACCAATTTTGATTATGAATTCCGAAGTATGATTTGATATTCGAAAGATATATGTATATATATTTGAAACAGTTTGAACGAGCCCGATGTTCAGTCCTCGAGTTTTGGATTTGATTTGGTATAACCCTATCTTTTGAAATTGATTTACTGATTTGTTGCTGATTTCCAACTCTTGGATTGGAAATTTGATTTCTCCAACTTTTTTAATGTTCGAACACTTCCAAATCGAGGTTTAATTTTCAAAGCTGAGTAATTTCGAAAAGTATAAATTATTTGATAAAGTATATAAGTATAATTTTATATGTTTTAGTATGAAGTAATATGATTTAAATAAGTTTGAAACTGTTTTGTTAAGTAAATAAATAAGACTATTGTCAAGTTCTAGTGGTCCAGTGGTTAAGACATAGTGGAGTTGCTACATTGTGTTGTAGTGGCACCGGTTTGATACCCAGCGGCCACAATAATGAGACATAGTGCACGGCCACTTATAAAACCGGCTAACCGAAGGCTATGGAATACAAAGTATCCATGGCCCCAAAGTTTTTGTCAAGTTCTAGTGGTCCAGTGGTTAAGACATAGTGGAGTTGCTACATTGTGTTGTAGTGGCACCGGTTCGATACCCAGCGGCCATAATAATGAGACATAGTGCACGACCACTTATAAAACCGGCTAACCGAAGGATATGGAATACAAAGTATCCATGGCCTTAAAGTTTTTGTCAAGTTCTAGTGGTCCAGTGGTTAAGACATAGTGGAGTTGCTACATTGTGTTGTAGTGGCACCGGTTCGATACCCAGCGGCCACAATAATGAGACATAGTGCACGGCCACTTATAAAACCGGCTAACCGAAGGCTATGGAATACAAAGTATCCATGGCCCCAAAGTTTTAATTTTTCTTTAATTTTTTAAGTTTTTCTTCCATGGGGTCCCCGCCCTCTCCCATCCTTATTCCCGCAGTCCAGTCCCATCCATCAACTTCTAACCAACCCTGTCCATCCTCCCCTATCCTTGTCCCTCCCTCTGCCATTCCCCTTCCATCTTTGTCAGGACCATCCCCTTCTTCTGGTCCTTATGTCAGTGTTCCTGTTGTTCCACCATCACTTCCTGTAGCTTTACCCAATGTGTCAGTTCCCATCCTCCCATCCCCTCCTTTGCTTCCTCAACCAACAGCTCCTCCTCCACGACCTTGGACCTCTCTCTTTAAGGGAAAACCAAATAATGCTGGGAAATATGTGCCTCGTGAAATACAGCTTGATTATGTTGGTAATGCAATTGTGCCATCTGCTGACATTGTTCAAGCAGGAAACCAAATGTGGAAAGAATATCTAGTTGGCTTTTTTCTTGACAATCCTCTACCTTATTCAACTGTGCTATTCTATCTTAAAAGACTTTGGAAACTTAGTGGTTCAATTTCTGTCAAATCTGATGGGTTCTTGTTTTTATTCAAGTTCTCTAATGAGGATGATAGAACAAGAATTGCTGAATCTGACCCTGTTGTGATGAGAAATAAATTATTTATTGTAAAGCAATGGGATGAAAACATTGGCAACAGTTGTAGCAGCATTCGATCTGTCCCAGTATGGATTAAACTCACAAATATCCCCCTGTATGCTTGGTCTCCTTTGGGAATTAACTGGTTAGCTTCTAGAGTTGGGAAACTTCTATGTTTGGATACATCAACTGAAAAATTTGAACGCATTTCTTTTGCTAAATGTTTAGTTGAGGTTAATCCAAATCAAGAACTGCCTGACAATTTTTCAGTTAAGCTGCTGGATGGCTCTGAACAGAATGTAAAGGTTAGCTACTTGTGGAAACCAGAGATATGTACCATATGTAGGGAGTTTGGGCACTCAGTAAGCAATTGCAAGAAAGTTGTTTGTGTAGGTAATGAAGAACAAAGTGACAACAATGAATGGCAGAGAACTGATGCAGAGGAAAGAAACATGATGAAGAAAGGACCAGGCTTAGTAAAACAAGACAAGGTGAAGCAAGTGTGGAAAAAAGTCAGTAAAAACAAAGGGAAAAAAGATATAAATTATGAAGTACATGTTGAAACTGCTTTGAAGGGAAAAGGAGAAAATGATAAGCTTTCAAATGTTTGTACTGAAGTCAATCCAAAAGCAACAGAAATAGATTGTACACCTGCTAGTCAGGAACATATCAATAATGTTTCCATACATAATAAGTACAACCTGCTCCAATCTGAAGACAATGAGCAAAATGTGATGGATTTGCTTGATGAGGAGGATGGAGAGATAAATGTACTGCTTAATGGTAGACAAAACCAAAAATCAAACTCAAAATCTGCACCTCCTGATATTCACAATAAATCAAGTTGTCCTGACATGTTACCAAATCATGGTGTGCAGGTAAAGGATAAGAATGATTCTATGTCTAGAAAAAGTTCCAAAGAAGTTGGCAAGGAATCATCATCTTTAAATGTCAGCTCTAAAACAATTGCAACTGATTTTGACACAAGCTGGTGCAAATCGTTTGAAACTGAAATCTCACAATTAATAATCTCCATGCAAGAACCTGGTGACAACCCACATCCAGAAGCTCCATCTCATTATAATTTTACAATTAAGTTACCAGGATGGCCTTCAAATGATCTTTCCTCTCAATCTCATCCTTCCTCTTCTATTGATCCTTCTTCCTCCCAAATTAACTCCCATCCTTCCTCCCCTCCTAGCAATCCAAGAAGAACAATTGAAACTAGGTCTCTGTCTACACAGAGAAGGCATAACTCCACTCTTTCCCAATAATTTTTTATGAATAAGAAAATAGCTTCATGGAACATAAGAGGAGCCCACAGTAATTTGAAACTTGATCAAGTCAAATGCTTTATCTCTGAGTTTAATATCTGTCTTTTTGGTCTTCTTGAAACAAAGCTTAATCATTCATTATCCCTAAAAGCCTCCACCTACATTAATCCCCAATGGTCCTTCCACCACAATCTTGACTCTGCTCCTTATGGTAGAATTCTAGTCCTCTTCGATCCTTCTTACTTGTCCCTGACTCCCATTCTGACAACTAGGAAATTTATTCATTTTCATGTTCTTGTCTTCCAAAATCAATCCTCTTTCTATCTCACTTTTGTTTATGCTGATAACAGTGTTATTTCCAGGAATGCCTTTCTTAATGCATTGCCTCCCCTAAGACAATCTTCTCATCCCTGGATTGTCCTAGGTGACTTCAATTCCTGCTTTAGCTTTGATGATAAATTTGGTGGCACACCACTTAATCTGAGAGATATTGAACCACTTAATATGTCTGTATATGATTCTGAGTTGATTTTGGTGAATAAAACTGGAGCCAAGTATTCATGGAACAACTGTAGTAGAAGTGGTGTCCGAACTTACACTACTATTGATCATGCCTTTTGTAATTTCCAAGCTCTCAACCATTGGCCTTCCCTTTCTGTCAACCTTCCTCATCCAATAATGTCAGACCACTCTCCTCAAATTTTATCTCTGGGGAACCATGTTAGAAGAGAAAAGTCAAGTTTCAAATTTTTTAATGCTTGGTCTAAGCATGATCAATTTCTTAATATCATCATCCAAGCTAACTCTGAATTTACTTGTTATGGTAACCCAATGTTTAAGTTTTGCAGGAAATTAAAACAAATCAAGTTAGCTATCAAGACATGGGCTTCATCAACCTTTGGTACTGGATCCCTTCTGTCTACAAAATTAAAGGAACAGTTGAAAATAAAGCAAGACAACATGATGGACCATCCTCTTGATATTCAAGCTTCTGATGAGGAGAGGAATCTGCACAAGGAACTTAAAATTGCCCTATCCCTGGAAGAAAGTATGAAGATGCAGCAGTTGCATAAATGATGGCTTAATGAAGGAGATAAGAATACTAAGTTCTTTCATGAATCTATTAAGATTAAGCAAGCTTGTGAAAATATTTTTAGTATCACTAATGAGCAAGGTACCCTATTTTCTACTTCAGACACTGTTGATCATGCTTTTATCCAACACTTCTCTAACTTGCTAGGTAGCTCCAATGGTTTCTCCCCTGATTTGGACCAAATTTCTTCACTTGCTCTTAATAGAATTTCTCCACTTGAAGCTTCTTCTCTAATTATGCCTGTAACTGATGAAGAAATTAAAGCAACCCTCTTCTCCATGAATAAGTTATCTTGTCCGGGTCCTGATGGACTTAATGTTAATTTTTATACCACCACTTGGAGTGTGTTAGGTGGTGATTTTTGTCAAGCTATCCACAATTTTTTCAACAAATGTAAGTTGCTTGGGGAAGTGAATAGCACTAACATTGCTCTCATACCCAAAGTGTCCCCTCCAACATGTGTCACCTCCTTCAGGCCCATATCCTGCTGTAATGTCCTCTACAAGTGTATCTCCAAGATTCTAGCTACTCGATTAGTCAAAGTTTTACCCACTATTATATCAATGAACCAATCTGCATTTTTGCCTTCAAGAGACATAATTGACAATGTTCTCCTTGCCCAGGAATTACTCAAAGGTTATGGTAGAAGTAATTCCACCCCTGCTGCTGCAATTAAAATTGACATCTCTAAGGCGTACGACACCATACACTGGGAATCTATTGTTAGAATAATGGTAGTGATGGGATTTCCTAAAACATTTGTGTCTTGGATTTATGTGTGTATCTCTTCTCCTTCTTATTCTCTTGTATTAAATGGCAGACCTGTGGGATATTTCAAAGGGAGTAAAGGAATTCGCCAGGGAGATCCAATTTCATCATATTTATTTCTGATGGTCATGGAGGTCTTAACTGTTATCTTGCAGGCAAGCTACAACCACAAGGCAATCAAGTATCACCCAAAGAGCTCTCTACAACAAATAACTTCTATAATGTTTGCAGATGATGTCATGTTATTTACCAAACCGGAAATATCCGCCTGGGATGGAATCATGTTAGCACTGCAGGCCTTCCACTGTATGACTGGGCTTACCATTAACCAAGACAAATCTTCACTGCTTGTTACTGGAGTCAGTGAACTGCATGCTACTGCTCTTCAACACCACTCTGGCTTCTCAAGTATGGAAAATGACATGAAGTACCTTGGTCTCCCTTTAATTTCCAAAAGGATATCTAAAGCTGACTGTTTACCTCTTTACACCAAAATTACCTCGCTAATGTCTGCATGGAATAATAGGAACTTAACTCAAAGTGGAAGGCTTGTTATTATAAAATCTGTTGTGTTTTCCTCCATAGTTTACTGGGCTCGCACCCTAATTCTCCCAAAGAAACTATTGCATATGGTTAGGTCTGCCATGATCAGATATTTTTGGACTGGCAGTATTCATAACAGGAAGTTAGTGCCTTGTTCCTTTACTAAAATTGAGTCTCCCCTGAGACTGGGAGGGCTGGGAGTTCTTGATGTTAGGAAATGGAACATAGCTGCTATGAGTAAACATTTTAATGCCCTTATTAACAAAAGAGGTAGCTTATGGGTTGACTGGTCTTGGCAATATAATATAAAGAACAAGTACTTTTGGTGCATGGATATCCCTCAAGTTTGCAGTTGGACTTGGAGAAGTTTACTAAATCTCAGAGAAGTTTTCCTCCCTATGATACTATATCCCATCAATGCTAGCAATGATGTTAGCTTTTGGCATGAGCCATGGATTAGTAATGGTCAAATCCTATCCAAAATATGTGATCATTTTCAAATGACACAATCTGGTATCCACAACCATGCTAAAGTGAAGGACTTTCTGCATCATGACCAAATCCAGTTGCCAAATAATAGTAATCAAGTGATAAGGCAACTGTGGACAGAAATACAGCAAAAAACTTTTAAAACTAATCAGGTTGACACTGTCACCTGGCTTATGAAGACACATACTGCTGCTACAGTTTACAAATATGTTGGTCCCAGTTTGTCTCTGCCTGCTAGCAAATGGTTTGCTGTCATTTAGTCAGCTGACTCTAGTCCTAAGGACAATCTAATGATGTGGAAAGTCATCAACCAAGCGTTAGTTACCAGATGCTTGTTGAATAGCTATGGTATGACATGCTATGCTGAGTGTATCTTCTGTAATCAACAAGATGAAACCTCTGAGCATTTGTTTTTTTGGATGTCCTGCTCTTCAATTCTTGATGGACAAGATAAGCTACATTCTTGGTTATAATCTGTCATGCACAACCTCAAGTATACAATGGAGTTTAATCTATAAAGCAACAAAGTGGAGAAATGTGCAAGGCAGAGCTCTTGCGGTTTGCTTAAAAGTGTGTATGTCAGTAATTTGGAGAGAGAGAAATGCCATAATCTTTGATAAAGTAAGAAGAAATGATGATCTGATTTGGATTGAAGTTAGAACCAGAACTTATAGGCAATTTCAGAATAGTCCAACTGTTTTTCACCAATCCATGATTGATGCCTGGACTTGATTTTGCTGAGCTTACTTGCTTGTTCTTTGTAATTTCCTTTCTTTTTTCTGTTGTACCTTTTTATTGTTTGTTGCAATAAAACTGGTAGGGGCCCAGTTAACCCCGCTGGCTTTGCCAAAAAAAAATAAAAATAAATAAATAAGACTATTTTGAATTATACTAATATGAATTTAGTTTTAAAATATTTTAAATAAAATTTAGTTTTAAAATTTTTAACTTAGTAACATCTTTTATAAAACTATTTATATATACAATAATAATAATTTTCAAAGGGTAAAGTGGATCTTTCAAATAAAAATAAATAGTTTAAAGGTTTTAAGAGGAGGGGTTATAAACTTGGTAGTCATTTTTGGGGAATAATTGATTTTGAGGAAAAGATTTGATTTTGAAAATAGATTGGGATTTAAAACCTAGTATTTATTTGATATCTATATATTTTCAAATATAGAGTTTATAATGATTCAGGTTGGAAAGATAAATTTGAGATTGATTTGAAATTATATTTATTTAAGAATTATACTTAAATAAGTTTGATCTGAAATTTATTAAAAACTGAAATTTCAAAGATATGATTTTTATAACTTGGATTTGATTAAAAGTGACTTAAATGCATGTTTCAAATTTATATAAATTTGAATGGGATATTTTTTTATTTAAATTTGAAAATTGAGGTTGTATTTAGATGTTATTGAAATGATTAAGTAAATATTTCAAACAAAATAATAGTAAAGTGAATTTAAGATATAAATGAAATTATCAAATTTAGTTTTGAAATATTGAATATATAAAGCTTTGAAATATATTGAAATTGAAATGGTTTATTTTGTGGTTCAAATCTGTATTTGAAATCGATAAAATTTGAAATGGTTTATTAAGGAACTGAATTGAATTGAAATTAATGAATTGAGATTAAAGTTAATTTGAATCTTAAAACTCGTGTTAATTTGAATTGATTGGTGAAATTTGAGGAAACTATTTTTATTATATAAAGTATTTTAAATTATATTTAAAACTATTTTTATATTAATTTTAATATAAACTATTTTTAATATAACTATTTCTAATATAAACTATTTAAAAAATACTAATTATTTTAATATAAATTGTTTTAACTTATTACTATTTTATTTAAATATTTTGTTTTACAAACTATTTTATTTTATATACTATTATTAATATCTAAACTGTTTGAAGGAAAGTGTTATGATTTCAAGTGTTATGATTTCCAAAGTTTGAATTTCAAAGTATTATGATTTCCAAAGTATTATTATTTTAAATTGTTTGGGTTCGAAAGTATTATATCCTTGAAAGTACTATGATTTTGGAAATGAATTTGTTTGACATAAAATATGTTGATCTGGAAACAAACTTGGATTATTTTCTAAACCTATTACCTTGGAAACTTTGAAACTGAAGATATTTAATTTGGAAGAAATAATTTGGTGAAATCGTATATGATTTTGAAACTAAACTGGTATTGAAACGAATTGGAATTTGAGAATCTTATTTTTCTAAATACTTGATGTGGGAGTTATCGAACTTATATAAAATTGATTTGTATATGTATGATGTTGATTCGAAAACTATTGATTTGGAATGGTACTCAATTTGAAAAGCGAAATCTTATATAATCGAAGTCTATATAAGTGTGATTTGATATACTATTGATTTTGGAAAGTATTTGATTTGAAATGAAATCTTATATATAATGGACTTTATATAAGTATGATATTTGAAATTGATTTGAAAAGGTACTATATGATACATATTTTCGAAGTAAAGATATGGAAAGTGCCTTCTGCTTGATATCCTATTTGTGGCCACATTTAGGATTCATTCTATCGATATTATTCTCTCTGATTTGGGTTTTCCAGATATGATACTCGAGTGTCCATCGAATTCCATGGCTGTTAACGATAAAAAGTGAACGCTAACACCCGGTGTGTGTAATGGAATTGTGAAAGCACCACCCGTTGGTACGGGAACAGAATATAAGCTGAAAATAGCAGAAAAGCGGTAAATGAACAACATATTTATAGTGGTTCGGCCCGTAATTGAGCCAGTTTTTCTTTGTTCGTTGTCCCCCGGGATTTTACGCCATTTGGAGAGTGGGAAGTACGATTATCTATCTTTTCCCTGTGTTTTCTAAATTCTTTGAAGTCCAAATTGTCAAGTGTTAACTTCTTTTTCTACTGTTTCAGCGCTTCCTCCCCCCTCTAGGGAACCTCGTCACAAGATTACCTTTGAGAGGCTTATGGCCATGCCGGTTGAGGAGAGAAGTGTTCAATTTCTATTGAGAGATGAGTTCCTCCACGAATTTGGACTCTTACATTCTTCCCGTTCCACTCAGCCACATGAAGTCCCTGATTCTTCGGCTGAGGAGTCAGATGCCCCTGTTCCTGCTAAAGAACTTTTACCGCGAGAACTTACCGCTGAGACTTCATTGGTAAAGTGTTCTACTCCTACCGATATTGCTGGATCGACTAGTAAGTTAGCACTTGCCCCGGTTGTTGAAGAGGAGGAAAATCTTCACACTCTTGAAAAGACGGCTGAGGTGGAAGTTGAAAAAGATAATTCTCCCATGCACCATGGCGATGACACTTTTGACAGTCTGAGCGACATCATGATAACCTCTCAGGAGCTCTTTAAAGATGATGTTTCTAAAGTGGTCCCTCCTGTTGTCGAAGCAACTTCTTCTTTGCAACAAACCACAACGCCTTCCACACAACTTATTGCCATTTCTACACCCAAAAGTGGTTTGTAGTCTGACGCGTGTAGTTTGCACATCACACACACTTAGAACTTTGGCACTTATATGCACTTAGCTTCTTCAATTTGAGGATTTCTAAAACTGGTCTTTTTCTTCAATCTCAGGTTCTTTGATGGGGCGAAGCGGCTCTTACTACAACAAATTTTAGCGTTACGGAAGCCGTGAGGCTTATGACTTTAGGAGTTATATCGGTGCTGTGAAGGAAACTGATGAGGAGAGGGCTGCCAGAAAGGCTCATGAGAGGCGAGCTCATGAAGAGCGTCGCCGGAGAGAAGACGAGGAATACTATGGGAATAGGGACGAGCGACGTGACTCTTCCCGCAGAAGCGACGATCCTTATAAGAGGAAATCTTACGATGACAGGGGGAAGAGTCATACTTCCGATGATTCCAGCAAACGGGTCAGACTTGACGAGAAAGATACATCTAATATCTTGGAAAAGACTACCGCTTCTATTCCTCCTAATACATCTTCCGGTTCCCCTGCCCTTAAGGAATCTGACATCCATACAATCATTAATAGGCCACAGTACCAAGCTGGAGATGGTCCTCCCACACTTCAGAGCCGATTTCCGAATTGGTGTCTGAAAGGAGTGCGTTTTGATTTGGATTTGGTCCCCATTGATAAGCAGGCGATGCTGAAAAATGTCGATGCTGTGAAACTTGACATCGAAAGAATGTCTGGATGGCAGAAGCTGGTTGATGAACTTCAAAGGGTCAACCATATGAACCTTGAGGCGATGATGACCATGGAAAATGATAAATCTGAGTGGGACAAATGGCGTAAGCAGCATGACGCTGAGATGAAAAGCATTAGCGATGGTTATGTGAAGCTCGAAGCTGAAGTTGAAATACTTAAAAAAGAGCTTGCTACTTCTTCCACTTCTTATTCTCAGAAAGAAGAAATGCTTCAAAAACAAGTTCGAGATGCCCATGCTGCTCAGAGAGATATTGAGGTGAAACTCGAAGCAGAACAGCAGGTTACAAGAAAATATCGTGATGATGCTGCTCAACTTCAGGAGAAACTCAGCTCTCGAGACTTAGAAATTGCTAGGCTACAATCCCAGTTACTGAAGGCTGAAAGAGAACGTGATGAAGTTCTCTCTGGTAAAGCCGCAGCCAAAGAATCCCATAAGGCGACCATAGCCACTGTTGACGCGACTCTGTTCGACTTTTATATGCATTGTGTCCTGGGGCGTGGGAGCCTTTCATTTTTGGGACCAGAATATGAAGTCACCTTAGCGGAAGTATGGGAGGCAATCATTGACTTATTTGGTGGTGCCGGATATTCTGAAACAGATCTTCAAGCTACCTACTTAAGTGAGAGCGATCGCGCTGCCCTTGCCAAAGGAAAAGAGCAGCTTATCCGAGTGCGGGCCGAGGCGACGGGAGAGAAGCTTCCTGAGAAAGAAACACCTCCTATTGCTCCTGCTTATACTTCGGCTTTAGCTTATGCGGATATTACTGGCTCTAGTTCTCATTCCACGCCTCCCGCTAAGGTTGACAAAGAAACTGTATCCACCCCTACAGAGGAAGAGGCAATGAAGGACTTCCAAGCTCGGGAATTTGAGATTGATCTTGCTAAACCGGCTTCTCCAGGTAACTTTGACGATTCACGGTCTTCTTTTTTCTCGTAGAATACTGATTTTGATTTCTTTTATTATGCAGCAGTCGTGCCGGAAACTGCACCAATTCTTCCTTCTTCAGCTGTCGTTCCTCCTCCTTCTCAAGTTATATCTCTTCCAGCTTCTCAGCCAGGTTCACAGGAAGAACCAATAGCAGCCCTTCAAGGTTTAGACGAACCACTTGCTGCCGAAGAACAGAAGGCAGAAGGTCTGGAAGATAGCGAGAAGGCCCCGGAGCAGTCTTTTGATTATGACACAAAGCTTTCTACATTTCTTGCTCCGGGGAGTGAATCTTCTTCCAAGAAGAAGGGGAAACGTGTGGTTTCGAAGAAAGGAAAGAAGAGTTCTTCTGCTGCTGGGGATGAGGCAGAGATTGATCCGGCTGAGTCTCTTTCTCCTTCTTCTCCGATACGGCCTACGAAGCTAATTACCAGGCCGGGTAAAAACTCCAAGGGTGGGAAGAAGGGGAAATGAGTTTGATTTTGCATTTTCTGCTTTTTGTATTGACCGGGGATTGTGCGGATACCGGTCTCCGCTTCTTTTTGTAACCTGTACAATGTAAAAAATTTCTCATAGTGTTGAAATAAATAGATATTTTTCTTGTACAAATCCTTGTGTATGTAGGAGTACATCTGTTTTTCATTTGAAGTGTAGAGTAAACGATTCTTTCTATTTGTACAAACTTTTTTGTCTGTGTTTCAAGAACGCATTTACTCCACATCTTTATTACGTGATATTGCAATGAACTTGTGGTATGTTGCTTGTATATTACTTTTATTACTGTAACTGAATTGTATAATGCTGCCCTTATACCACAAGTATATTGTAATATTTCTTATTTTCACAAGACCGATACTCTTATTTTAGAGAATAACTTTCCACTTTTTCAAGGAAGAATTATTCTGCTTTTAATAGAGTATATCTTGTCTTTGGAGAAATTTTTATTTTCCTTTTCTTCCTGAAGAACACTTCGACTTCTGGGAATGATCACTTTTATTTGTTTGAAAGTGAATTTTCCTGCACAGTGAAATGAGCTTCTGAAGAAGGTTTTGATTTTTGTGCCCCAGTAAATGGTTTATTTTTGGTACTTCAAGCAAGGTGAAGTACGCCTCTGAAGAGGTCTTTCGGTCTCCGAAGAGAAGCGATTTTGGTCTCCGAAGAGAAGCAATTTTGGTCTCCGAAGAGAAGCAGTTTTGGTCTCCGAAGAGAAGCAGTTTTGGTCTCCGAAGAGAAGAAGTTTTGGCATTTCATCTCTGGTGAAGTGGGTCTTCGAAGAGAAGCATTTTGCACTTCTACACGGGTGAAATGTGCCTCCGAAAAGGGCTTTTTAGTATTTCATCACTGGTGAAGTGGGTCTCCGAAGAGAAGCATTTTGCACTTCTACACGGGTGAAATGTGCCTCCGAAAAGGGCTTTTGCCTCCGAAGATGGCTTGTGCCTCCGAAGAGGGCTTGTGATTGCCTGGAAATTACTTTCTCATGGTCGGAGGGGTCCACGGGACAGGCGTAAGTTGTTTGATTGGATGTTTGTTTGTACAAACGATCGCAATCAATTAACAAGGTGCCCCTTTGGTAGTCCCAACGATCTTTTTGATTGAGGAAAGCTTTCCATATATTGGCGTGCCTCGTTAGAGGGCTTTGTTGACCCTTGGGAAGGAGCATCAGTTGGTTGTTGTGCCAGGAAGGTTGCGTCTTAGGGGCAAGTAGATCCATGGGATGGACACAAGCTGCCTGATCGGATGCATCACAATCAGTTAGCGAGGGTCTTATTCCTTCTGCTTGGGAAGGTATCCCTTTAGTGGATCTACCTGCTTTCCTGTTGAGAGGCATACCTCCCTTTGGCTGCTTCCATGTTTGCCCGCTCATGTTGTATCATCATCCGCCAATCTGCGATCCTTTATCATCGTTTCCAAGCGCGCGTTCCTTTCTTTTGCAAGTAAATCGCTTTATCCGAAGAAGTAGACTTCACTGTTGAATGACTCCACAGAGTAAACGCAAGTTATTTGGTTGGATGCCTTTTTATATCAACGATCGCAACCAGTTAACGAGGGCTTGACATAGTGGAGCTGTCAACTTTTTATGTGAAGTTCCTCTTGTATGGGATTCAAGTTTGAAATTTTTGTTGCTTGAAATTTGCTTTAATAAATGATTTGTAAGGCTCGCTTAGCTTTGCGATGGGTGAGCTTTGATTTAATGACCTGCAGTATTAGATCGATATTTTAGCAATACATTTAGAGTATTTACACATTGAAATATAACAGGCATTTTATAATAGAAAACACAATGCATAGTTTTTCATTATTGAGTCACGCTGATTTCTCAGCGGTTTACAATGCAGAAGTTACACATCCATCATTATCTTTACAAATTCAAGCAATGCTGTTAAGTAAAAATGAATGCTAGTTATTGTTGTTTCAGAATCTCCAAGCTGGATTTCCATTTGTGCTTGATTCATAGCTTTTGGATTTTTATGTCAGAGAAAGTGAGAGATGCCCCAGTCGCAGTTTTGTGGGTAATTAGTAGTCATCCCAACTTCTTCTTGCTGGGTATGGTCCCCCTGTGATAGCATTAATAACAAGCTTTTCTGAATCTTGCACTGCAGTGTTGTTGTGAGAATCGGATTGATGGGTAGGGTGTTGTTGATCCCGAGTGGATGAGGTTGGATCGACTCCGTTCCTTTTAACGTATTGTTGGAGTTTACCCTGCTCTAGCAATTCTTCAATCACCTTCTTTAATTGGCGACATTGGTCAGTGTCATGGCCAGGTTGATTGTGAAATTGGCAGAATTTTCCATTATGCTTTGCCCCTCTCATCATCTCAGGTGGCTTAGGATACCTGACAACGTCCTTTGTTGCAAAAAAGATATTTCTTGGTGTATCAGTTAAAGGAGTAAAGTCCGACAGTTAAAGGAGTAAAGTCCGAAGGATTAAAGCGGCGAGGCTTCTTTTCATTTCCCCGGCTTTTTCCTCCTTCATTCTCCCTTTTCTGACTTTCAGATTCTCTTTTCTTAGGTGGGACATTGTCATTATCAGTCTGGGCAGTAACCACTTTCGATGTTGCAGAAAGGCTTTCAAGGCGAATGAACTCATCGGCCTTTTTATAAAATTTATCAAGTGAGTTCGGTTCCTTCATCTTTAGCCATATCCCAAATTTACTCGATTTATCAATGGCTCGCATCAAATAAGTCAGGATCATGCGTGGTTCCGCATTTTCTACCTCGGCTAAAGCTATATTGAAACGGCTCAGGAAAGATTTGATTGATTCTCCGGGCGCTTGTTCAAGGTTAGACAATGACATTATATCCTTAGCTTTTGAAGCATACAATCTGAACTGTTCTTTAAACTTTTGCGTTAAGTCGGAGAATTTATCTACAGACCGAACTGGAAGCTTTGTGAACCAAAGTAAAGCCACACCTTTCAGGTATACTGGAAAGTATCGACACTTGATCTCGTCTGATGCTCTTGCACCGGTCATATGCCAATCGTATTTGTATAGGAAATGATTAGGGTCAGTGGTTCCCCTATAAGCTTGGATAGTAGGAGGTGCAAATTTCCTTGGAAACTCCGCTCTTAGGATCCTTTCAGTAAACGGAGTTCTGCTTGGCGCAAATCCCCAGTCAGCCTCATCTTCTTCCCTTTGCATGCTCTCTTTCATGATGCGGCCAACCATTTCAGACAGGTACTCTTTATTGTTCAAAGACACCTCTGGGCAAGCATTAGTTCTTCCCTCGGAATTTTGCCCGGGCATATGCTCATGACAAGTTGGTTGCGACATAGAACCATCAGCTTGGAAAGGTGGCATTTCAGGAAGAGTAGTTCGATGGTTTTCTGGTTGACGATTTGCCCCGAGCAGAGCAGTTAATCTATCCATCATCAAAGCGTTTTGAGTTTCAATTTGTTGGTATAATCCAGAAACTGCGTCATCCAATTCAGCCCTGGTGACTCCAACGGTTGGAGTTGCTTGGTCTGTTATTGGGGAAGCGGAAGTTCCTTCGTGAGCATTTCCGGATCTGATAGGTCTACCTCTTCTTCCAGGAGCCATTATTTCGGATCTGGTTTTTAAGAGAGGTTCTTTTTATGAGTCTTTGCGAAGCAACGGTGGATGATCGCCTGAGTTGGGTTCTCGGTGAAAGCACCAAAATGTTAACGATAAAAAGTGAACGCTAACACCCGGTGTGTGTAATGGAATTGTGAAAGCACCACCCGTTGGTACGGGAACAGAATATAAGCTGAAAATAGCAGAAAAGCGGTAAATGAACAACAGATTTATAGTGGTTCGGCCCGTAATTGAGCCTACATCCACTTTATAGTCTTTTATTGCTGATTCGGTTACAATTTGATACAATATCTTTCTAAAAACGATACAACTTGATCATGAAAGCATTCTTGACTACTAGCTCGATCTTTAATGATGAAACTCGACGAATCCGTGTTGGATGTTAGGAGCTCTTCTCGAAGATTGTTGTAGTGTCTCGAATTCTTGAAGATCTTTGATTGCTGAATGAGAGGAGGCTTCGACAGCGTAACGGCGTTTGGAGAAATGAATGGCCAAAAGTCCCCTCCAAGTTGGAAGTGATGGGGTATTTATAGGAGCTGATTTGGACTTAGGAAATTTCTCTAAGTCTTTAAGTCGTAGCCGACTTAGGGTAGGTCGGTGACGAGTTAAGGGATAGGGTTAGGTCGGTGACGAGTTAAGGGATTGGGTTGTTCTGGGCCCATCCTGTGGCTGTCTTTGACAAGTATTAAGTCGTAGCCGACTTATCAGACCTTAACTCGTAAGACCTTAACTCGCAGCCTTTAAGTCGTAAACCCACTAAGTCGTAACCCGTTAGGTCGGAACCTTCTTAAGTCGGAGCATTTCATAACTCGGAATCTTCCTTAGGTCGTAGCCTTTAGGTCGCAACACTACTAGGTCGCGGAGTCTTTAGGTCGCAAGCTTCCTTAGGTCGCGACTTCCCTTAGGTCGTGACATTCCTGTAGCCTTAGGTCGCAAGGTCTTCTGTAGCCTTAGGTCGCTGGGCAAGTTAAGTCATTGAGTCCTAGGTCGTAGACATCTCAGGTCGCAGACTCCTTAACTCGCAGGCACTTTAACTCGTACATTGTTAGGTTGTGATGTCCTTAGGTCGTGAGGTCCTCTTGAGTCGTAAGCCTGATGAGTCGTAAGCCTGATGAGTCGTACAGACCTGATGAGTCGTAAGCCTGATGAGTCGTAAGCCTGATGAGTCGTACAGACCTGATGAGTCGTAAGCCTGATGAGTCGTACAGACCTGATGAGTCGTAGAGCCTTTAACTTGCTGAGTAGTCAAGTCGGAAACCTCTTAACTCTTTAAGTCGTAGACTGTTAAGTCGTAACCCACTGTAGGTTTGAGTCTGCTAACTCGTGAAGCTTTTAGGTCGCGGAGTAGGCTTGTCTTCAACGGTTAAGTCGTTAAGACTACTTAGGTCGTAAGTCGTTAACTCGTTAAATCATAGCTTCCTGTAGGTTGCTTCAGCAGTTAGGTCGTAAGTCGTCGAGGCCCCTTAGGTTTTAGGCTTTTTAACTCGTAAGTCGCTGCTAAAAGGGAGTTAACATTTGCCCCTCGAAGCATACGTCTTAAGTCGTAAGTCGTGTGCTTCGATTTTCCTTAGCTCGCTTCTTGATGAGTGCGCTAGATCGTGACCGACTTAAGATGAGTCGTAGGTCGCGAACGACTTAGTATAAGTCGTAAGTCAGATATGCCGATTCACCTTTCACTGTCCCAGGGCATAAATAGCTTAGGTCGTTCTCTCTTCTCCTTCACCTGTTTCATTTGTGCTTTAAGTCGTATCTGCCATTAACAAGATCTCAAGCTTCCAAAGGCGATTTCGACTCGATTTACCTCCAACCACTTCCAGTTACATCGCGTAAGCGTCTTCTCCCTTTTCCCAATCGTTGACCATTGCTATCGACCTTTCTCCATGAATTCTTCCCTCGGTCCTTGCGAATACTGCTGTGTAGGATATTCATGGAATTAAGGTGGCTTGATATGGATTGTAATGATTTGTGATCTGTGGTGGTTTTAGAAATAGGGTTGACGAAGAAGCTAACCGGTGAATGGGTTAACGGGTTGGATAGTTAAGGGTTAGGAGTTGGACGGATATATGGTTAACGAGTTAGGGATCAAACGAGTCAGGAGTCAGATGGACTAAATTCTGGATCGACTTATCACTTACAGCAACCAAGCTTTGAGTCGTAGCTGAGTTACGACTTACGACTTAGAGAATTGAAGTCCCCTTTTAATCCCCACGACTTATGACTTAGAGAATAGTTAACCCTGGCTCGTAGGAACCATTTGAGTCGTTCGCGACTTAGCACTTGTTCACTTTGCTTGAATGTGTGGTACGATTGGAGAGTTACGACTCAACTTGATTCATGGCGTATCTTTTAGACCGTGAACGAGTTAGGACTTAGGAAAATCTGCCCCACGCTAAGTTGTGATCGAGTTAGAACTTGAGCAAATTTCCCACTGCCTTGAATGCTAAGACTTGAGTTGTTTGAACTTTGGACTCTTGAATTTTGTTGCACTCTTTTATAGATTGTCAATAATTCTAACTGCCTGTTATAACATTTACAAAAAACTGGGACGAATATACTGCCACCGACTGCCCATATCGGATGACAGATTAGTTGATAAAGATTAAAATTAAATGAACTGTATGAGTGAAATGCTACACAATAACCAACTCAAATGAAGTATTAAAGCAGAATCGTAATGGTTAACTAAAACTGATTTGTCTGCATTGACACTGCACTTAAGCATTAACAAGTTTTGAAATCTCGTAATCGACTGATTGCAGTTAGTTTAATTCCAGTTATACTTGCTTTTTCTTATTTTCATTAGTTTTGCACAGCACTTTACACTTTTAGGAAACGTGCACCTTCACTTTTGAACATTCGGCTGATTGTGTAGAATGGCATCCCATCAAGAAGATTTGGAATCAGCTGGAGAAGCTTTTCCAATTGCTACCCCGCTGAACGATCCCCCGGAAAGGATTCCTACCACTCTGAGTCATAAAGTCTTCCGTCAACTATGCACCCAGTTTGGCATCGCTGAATCTGACGCTTTGCTTCCTGGAGTAAATGACACTACTGACAGGCCGCCCCACGGCTTTATCGCAGTGAACCGCCAAATGTGCTTGAGTGGAGCGATTCCCCCGTTTAATGACTGTCTCCGAGAACTTCTCCTTCGATTATCTATCTCCCCTTTTCAACTTCATCCTAATGGCTACGCCATCCTGCTGGGACTGTGTGTGCTTTTTAGGAGAATGCTGGACCGTTTCCCCAGTTTTGGAGAAATTTGCTTTCTATGCTCATTTACAAAGACCAAAGACCATCCCTCTATCACAGTTGTAAGGAGTGCCAGGAATCGTAAACTGATTATTGGTCTTCCCGAAAGCGTTCCTGGGTTTCTGAGCCAGTTTTTCTTTGTTCGTTGTCCCCCGGGATTTTACGCCATTTGGAGAGTGGGAAGTACGATTATCTATCTTTTCCCTGTGTTTTCTAAATTCTTTGAAGTCCAAATTGTCAAGTGTTAACTTCTTTTTCTACTGTTTCAGCGCTTCCTCCCCCCTCTAGGGAACCTCGTCACAAGATTACCTTTGAGAGGCTTATGGCCATGCCGGTTGAGGAGAGAAGTGTTCAATTTCTATTGAGAGATGAGTTCCTCCACGAATTTGGACTCTTACATTCTTCCCGTTCCACTCAGCCACATGAAGTCCCTGATTCTTCGGCTGAGGAGTCAGATGCCCCTGTTCCTGCTAAAGAACTTTTACCGCGAGAACTTACCGCTGAGACTTCATTGGTAAAGTGTTCTACTCCTACCGATATTGCTGGATCGACTAGTAAGTTAGCACTTGCCCCGGTTGTTGAAGAGGAGGAAAATCTTCACACTCTTGAAAAGACGGCTGAGGTGGAAGTTGAAAAAGATAATTCTCCCATGCACCATGGCGATGACACTTTTGACAGTCTGAGCGACATCATGATAACCTCTCAGGAGCTCTTTAAAGATGATGTTTCTAAAGTGGTCCCTCCTGTTGTCGAAGCAACTTCTTCTTTGCAACAAACCACAACGCCTTCCACACAACTTATTGCCATTTCTACACCCAAAAGTGGTTTGTAGTCTGACGCGTGTAGTTTGCACATCACACACACTTAGAACTTTGGCACTTATATGCACTTAGCTTCTTCAATTTGAGGATTTCTAAAACTGGTCTTTTTCTTCAATCTCAGGTTCTTTGATGGGGCGAAGCGGCTCTTACTACAACAAATTTTAGCGTTACGGAAGCCGTGAGGCTTATGACTTTAGGAGTTATATCGGTGCTGTGAAGGAAACTGATGAGGAGAGGGCTGCCAGAAAGGCTCATGAGAGGCGAGCTCATGAAGAGCGTCGCCGGAGAGAAGACGAGGAATACTATGGGAATAGGGACGAGCGACGTGACTCTTCCCGCAGAAGCGACGATCCTTATAAGAGGAAATCTTACGATGACAGGGGGAAGAGTCATACTTCCGATGATTCCAGCAAACGGGTCAGACTTGACGAGAAAGATACATCTAATATCTTGGAAAAGACTACCGCTTCTATTCCTCCTAATACATCTTCCGGTTCCCCTGCCCTTAAGGAATCTGACATCCATACAATCATTAATAGGCCACAGTACCAAGCTGGAGATGGTCCTCCCACACTTCAGAGCCGATTTCCGAATTGGTGTCTGAAAGGAGTGCGTTTTGATTTGGATTTGGTCCCCATTGATAAGCAGGCGATGCTGAAAAATGTCGATGCTGTGAAACTTGACATCGAAAGAATGTCTGGATGGCAGAAGCTGGTTGATGAACTTCAAAGGGTCAACCATATGAACCTTGAGGCGATGATGACCATGGAAAATGATAAATCTGAGTGGGACAAATGGCGTAAGCAGCATGACGCTGAGATGAAAAGCATTAGCGATGGTTATGTGAAGCTCGAAGCTGAAGTTGAAATACTTAAAAAAGAGCTTGCTACTTCTTCCACTTCTTATTCTCAGAAAGAAGAAATGCTTCAAAAACAAGTTCGAGATGCCCATGCTGCTCAGAGAGATATTGAGGTGAAACTCGAAGCAGAACAGCAGGTTACAAGAAAATATCGTGATGATGCTGCTCAACTTCAGGAGAAACTCAGCTCTCGAGACTTAGAAATTGCTAGGCTACAATCCCAGTTACTGAAGGCTGAAAGAGAACGTGATGAAGTTCTCTCTGGTAAAGCCGCAGCCAAAGAATCCCATAAGGCGACCATAGCCACTGTTGACGCGACTCTGTTCGACTTTTATATGCATTGTGTCCTGGGGCGTGGGAGCCTTTCATTTTTGGGACCAGAATATGAAGTCACCTTAGCGGAAGTATGGGAGGCAATCATTGACTTATTTGGTGGTGCCGGATATTCTGAAACAGATCTTCAAGCTACCTACTTAAGTGAGAGCGATCGCGCTGCCCTTGCCAAAGGAAAAGAGCAGCTTATCCGAGTGCGGGCCGAGGCGACGGGAGAGAAGCTTCCTGAGAAAGAAACACCTCCTATTGCTCCTGCTTATACTTCGGCTTTAGCTTATGCGGATATTACTGGCTCTAGTTCTCATTCCACGCCTCCCGCTAAGGTTGACAAAGAAACTGTATCCACCCCTACAGAGGAAGAGGCAATGAAGGACTTCCAAGCTCGGGAATTTGAGATTGATCTTGCTAAACCGGCTTCTCCAGGTAACTTTGACGATTCACGGTCTTCTTTTTTCTCGTAGAATACTGATTTTGATTTCTTTTATTATGCAGCAGTCGTGCCGGAAACTGCACCAATTCTTCCTTCTTCAGCTGTCGTTCCTCCTCCTTCTCAAGTTATATCTCTTCCAGCTTCTCAGCCAGGTTCACAGGAAGAACCAATAGCAGCCCTTCAAGGTTTAGACGAACCACTTGCTGCCGAAGAACAGAAGGCAGAAGGTCTGGAAGATAGCGAGAAGGCCCCGGAGCAGTCTTTTGATTATGACACAAAGCTTTCTACATTTCTTGCTCCGGGGAGTGAATCTTCTTCCAAGAAGAAGGGGAAACGTGTGGTTTCGAAGAAAGGAAAGAAGAGTTCTTCTGCTGCTGGGGATGAGGCAGAGATTGATCCGGCTGAGTCTCTTTCTCCTTCTTCTCCGATACGGCCTACGAAGCTAATTACCAGGCCGGGTAAAAACTCCAAGGGTGGGAAGAAGGGGAAATGAGTTTGATTTTGCATTTTCTGCTTTTTGTATTGACCGGGGATTGTGCGGATACCGGTCTCCGCTTCTTTTTGTAACCTGTACAATGTAAAAAATTTCTCATAGTGTTGAAATAAATAGATATTTTTCTTGTACAAATCCTTGTGTATGTAGGAGTACATCTGTTTTTCATTTGAAGTGTAGAGTAAACGATTCTTTCTATTTGTACAAACTTTTTTGTCTGTGTTTCAAGAACGCATTTACTCCACATCTTTATTACGTGATATTGCAATGAACTTGTGGTATGTTGCTTGTATATTACTTTTATTACTGTAACTGAATTGTATAATGCTGCCCTTATACCACAAGTATATTGTAATATTTCTTATTTTCACAAGACCGATACTCTTATTTTAGAGAATAACTTTCCACTTTTTCAAGGAAGAATTATTCTGCTTTTAATAGAGTATATCTTGTCTTTGGAGAAATTTTTATTTTCCTTTTCTTCCTGAAGAACACTTCGACTTCTGGGAATGATCACTTTTATTTGTTTGAAAGTGAATTTTCCTGCACAGTGAAATGAGCTTCTGAAGAAGGTTTTGATTTTTGTGCCCCAGTAAATGGTTTATTTTTGGTACTTCAAGCAAGGTGAAGTACGCCTCTGAAGAGGTCTTTCGGTCTCCGAAGAGAAGCGATTTTGGTCTCCGAAGAGAAGCAATTTTGGTCTCCGAAGAGAAGCAGTTTTGGTCTCCGAAGAGAAGCAGTTTTGGTCTCCGAAGAGAAGAAGTTTTGGCATTTCATCTCTGGTGAAGTGGGTCTTCGAAGAGAAGCATTTTGCACTTCTACACGGGTGAAATGTGCCTCCGAAAAGGGCTTTTTAGTATTTCATCACTGGTGAAGTGGGTCTCCGAAGAGAAGCATTTTGCACTTCTACACGGGTGAAATGTGCCTCCGAAAAGGGCTTTTGCCTCCGAAGATGGCTTGTGCCTCCGAAGAGGGCTTGTGATTGCCTGGAAATTACTTTCTCATGGTCGGAGGGGTCCACGGGACAGGCGTAAGTTGTTTGATTGGATGTTTGTTTGTACAAACGATCGCAATCAATTAACAAGGTGCCCCTTTGGTAGTCCCAACGATCTTTTTGATTGAGGAAAGCTTTCCATATATTGGCGTGCCTCGTTAGAGGGCTTTGTTGACCCTTGGGAAGGAGCATCAGTTGGTTGTTGTGCCAGGAAGGTTGCGTCTTAGGGGCAAGTAGATCCATGGGATGGACACAAGCTGCCTGATCGGATGCATCACAATCAGTTAGCGAGGGTCTTATTCCTTCTGCTTGGGAAGGTATCCCTTTAGTGGATCTACCTGCTTTCCTGTTGAGAGGCATACCTCCCTTTGGCTGCTTCCATGTTTGCCCGCTCATGTTGTATCATCATCCGCCAATCTGCGATCCTTTATCATCGTTTCCAAGCGCGCGTTCCTTTCTTTTGCAAGTAAATCGCTTTATCCGAAGAAGTAGACTTCACTGTTGAATGACTCCACAGAGTAAACGCAAGTTATTTGGTTGGATGCCTTTTTATATCAACGATCGCAACCAGTTAACGAGGGCTTGACATAGTGGAGCTGTCAACTTTTTATGTGAAGTTCCTCTTGTATGGGATTCAAGTTTGAAATTTTTGTTGCTTGAAATTTGCTTTAATAAATGATTTGTAAGGCTCGCTTAGCTTTGCGATGGGTGAGCTTTGATTTAATGACCTGCAGTATTAGATCGATATTTTAGCAATACATTTAGAGTATTTACACATTGAAATATAACAGGCATTTTATAATAGAAAACACAATGCATAGTTTTTCATTATTGAGTCACGCTGATTTCTCAGCGGTTTACAATGCAGAAGTTACACATCCATCATTATCTTTACAAATTCAAGCAATGCTGTTAAGTAAAAATGAATGCTAGTTATTGTTGTTTCAGAATCTCCAAGCTGGATTTCCATTTGTGCTTGATTCATAGCTTTTGGATTTTTATGTCAGAGAAAGTGAGAGATGCCCCAGTCGCAGTTTTGTGGGTAATTAGTAGTCATCCCAACTTCTTCTTGCTGGGTATGGTCCCCCTGTGATAGCATTAATAACAAGCTTTTCTGAATCTTGCACTGCAGTGTTGTTGTGAGAATCGGATTGATGGGTAGGGTGTTGTTGATCCCGAGTGGATGAGGTTGGATCGACTCCGTTCCTTTTAACGTATTGTTGGAGTTTACCCTGCTCTAGCAATTCTTCAATCACCTTCTTTAATTGGCGACATTGGTCAGTGTCATGGCCAGGTTGATTGTGAAATTGGCAGAATTTTCCATTATGCTTTGCCCCTCTCATCATCTCAGGTGGCTTAGGATACCTGACAACGTCCTTTGTTGCAAAAAAGATATTTCTTGGTGTATCAGTTAAAGGAGTAAAGTCCGACAGTTAAAGGAGTAAAGTCCGAAGGATTAAAGCGGCGAGGCTTCTTTTCATTTCCCCGGCTTTTTCCTCCTTCATTCTCCCTTTTCTGACTTTCAGATTCTCTTTTCTTAGGTGGGACATTGTCATTATCAGTCTGGGCAGTAACCACTTTCGATGTTGCAGAAAGGCTTTCAAGGCGAATGAACTCATCGGCCTTTTTATAAAATTTATCAAGTGAGTTCGGTTCCTTCATCTTTAGCCATATCCCAAATTTACTCGATTTATCAATGGCTCGCATCAAATAAGTCAGGATCATGCGTGGTTCCGCATTTTCTACCTCGGCTAAAGCTATATTGAAACGGCTCAGGAAAGATTTGATTGATTCTCCGGGCGCTTGTTCAAGGTTAGACAATGACATTATATCCTTAGCTTTTGAAGCATACAATCTGAACTGTTCTTTAAACTTTTGCGTTAAGTCGGAGAATTTATCTACAGACCGAACTGGAAGCTTTGTGAACCAAAGTAAAGCCACACCTTTCAGGTATACTGGAAAGTATCGACACTTGATCTCGTCTGATGCTCTTGCACCGGTCATATGCCAATCGTATTTGTATAGGAAATGATTAGGGTCAGTGGTTCCCCTATAAGCTTGGATAGTAGGAGGTGCAAATTTCCTTGGAAACTCCGCTCTTAGGATCCTTTCAGTAAACGGAGTTCTGCTTGGCGCAAATCCCCAGTCAGCCTCATCTTCTTCCCTTTGCATGCTCTCTTTCATGATGCGGCCAACCATTTCAGACAGGTACTCTTTATTGTTCAAAGACACCTCTGGGCAAGCATTAGTTCTTCCCTCGGAATTTTGCCCGGGCATATGCTCATGACAAGTTGGTTGCGACATAGAACCATCAGCTTGGAAAGGTGGCATTTCAGGAAGAGTAGTTCGATGGTTTTCTGGTTGACGATTTGCCCCGAGCAGAGCAGTTAATCTATCCATCATCAAAGCGTTTTGAGTTTCAATTTGTTGGTATAATCCAGAAACTGCGTCATCCAATTCAGCCCTGGTGACTCCAACGGTTGGAGTTGCTTGGTCTGTTATTGGGGAAGCGGAAGTTCCTTCGTGAGCATTTCCGGATCTGATAGGTCTACCTCTTCTTCCAGGAGCCATTATTTCGGATCTGGTTTTTAAGAGAGGTTCTTTTTATGAGTCTTTGCGAAGCAACGGTGGATGATCGCCTGAGTTGGGTTCTCGGTGAAAGCACCAAAATGTTAACGATAAAAAGTGAACGCTAACACCCGGTGTGTGTAATGGAATTGTGAAAGCACCACCCGTTGGTACGGGAACAGAATATAAGCTGAAAATAGCAGAAAAGCGGTAAATGAACAACAGATTTATAGTGGTTCGGCCCGTAATTGAGCCTACATCCACTTTATAGTCTTTTATTGCTGATTCGGTTACAATTTGATACAATATCTTTCTAAAAACGATACAACTTGATCATGAAAGCATTCTTGACTACTAGCTCGATCTTTAATGATGAAACTCGACGAATCCGTGTTGGATGTTAGGAGCTCTTCTCGAAGATTGTTGTAGTGTCTCGAATTCTTGAAGATCTTTGATTGCTGAATGAGAGGAGGCTTCGACAGCGTAACGGCGTTTGGAGAAATGAATGGCCAAAAGTCCCCTCCAAGTTGGAAGTGATGGGGTATTTATAGGAGCTGATTTGGACTTAGGAAATTTCTCTAAGTCTTTAAGTCGTAGCCGACTTAGGGTAGGTCGGTGACGAGTTAAGGGATAGGGTTAGGTCGGTGACGAGTTAAGGGATTGGGTTGTTCTGGGCCCATCCTGTGGCTGTCTTTGACAAGTATTAAGTCGTAGCCGACTTATCAGACCTTAACTCGTAAGACCTTAACTCGCAGCCTTTAAGTCGTAAACCCACTAAGTCGTAACCCGTTAGGTCGGAACCTTCTTAAGTCGGAGCATTTCATAACTCGGAATCTTCCTTAGGTCGTAGCCTTTAGGTCGCAACACTACTAGGTCGCGGAGTCTTTAGGTCGCAAGCTTCCTTAGGTCGCGACTTCCCTTAGGTCGTGACATTCCTGTAGCCTTAGGTCGCAAGGTCTTCTGTAGCCTTAGGTCGCTGGGCAAGTTAAGTCATTGAGTCCTAGGTCGTAGACATCTCAGGTCGCAGACTCCTTAACTCGCAGGCACTTTAACTCGTACATTGTTAGGTTGTGATGTCCTTAGGTCGTGAGGTCCTCTTGAGTCGTAAGCCTGATGAGTCGTAAGCCTGATGAGTCGTACAGACCTGATGAGTCGTAAGCCTGATGAGTCGTAAGCCTGATGAGTCGTACAGACCTGATGAGTCGTACAGACCTGATGAGTCGTAGAGCCTTTAACTTGCTGAGTAGTCAAGTCGGAAATCTCTTAACTCTTTAAGTCGTAGACTGTTAAGTCGTAACCCACTGTAGGTTTGAGTCTGCTAACTCGTGAAGCTTTTAGGTCGCGGAGTAGGCTTGTCTTCAACGGTTAAGTCGTTAAGACTACTTAGGTCGTAAGTCGTTAACTCGTTAAATCATAGCTTCCTGTAGGTTGCTTCAGCAGTTAGGTCGTAAGTCGTCGAGGCCCCTTAGGTTTTAGGCTTTTTAACTCGTAAGTCGCTGCTAAAAGGGAGTTAACAATGGCGTTACCCATGGTCTTATGAACTCGACTGCATAGCGTAATTCACAGGGCCGTGAAGGCTTACGGGTACGGATGTTTCCTGGGGGATCCAGGCGTAACCATTGTGTATCTGCGATCTATGGTCGTTTAGTAGCGTAATCCGCAAGGTAGAGATTGCTTAAAGGGTACGGATGTTTCCTGGGGGATCCAGGTGTAACCATTGTGTATCTGCGGTCTACAGGTTTTTGGTTATCATGGTGAAATTTGCAAGGCAGCGATTGCTTAAATGGTACAGATGTTTCCTGGGGGATCCAGGCGTAACCATTGTGTATCTGCGATCCATGATTCGATTCGGTTGATCTGTTTGGATTGTACTTTCCATATCGGTTTTGAAGGTTTTTCCAGTATTTTCACTGGGTGTTGAAACAGGTCTACTAAATACTTGGAGAAATCTAGCTTTGCGCCTGATCAACGCATGACCAGAGTCTGCAAGAATGAGGATAAACTTGTTGAGACATCGAGTTATAAAAGTATTTTCAAAAAGGAAAATTTGTTTCCATATAAAAGTATTTTATTATAAAAGTATTTTGATAAAGTATTATATAAAGGATATTTTGATCAATTCTCTTTCTAAATAATTTAAAATGTTTAAATATTGTCTATTTATATACTACACGGTTTAATAGTAAATTTGTAGTGTTGTAAATATTTTAGAAGTTATTAATTAAATACAATATATTTAAAGAAAATGATTATTGATTTATTAATAATATTGAAAAGTATCTTGAGATAAATTAATAAATTTATGAATTATGGATTTAATGTTTTCAATAGCTTCTTTGTAAATATAAGTAATGATATAAATAATTGTATTCAAATAAGTTTTCATTTATTTATAAAGGTGTTATTTAAACATATAAATGGTATTTATAAAGGAAGCAAGATATTTTACAAATGGGTTTAACCAAATATTAAATATTAAATAATTCAAATTGAAATTAATATAGTTTTAAATTAATTGTTTATCCTTGTCTTTCAACCAATTTTTCTTTCTAGTTGTTTCTATTCCCCTACCTTCATCCTTTTCGAGGACAAAAAGTTTTGAGTGGGGGAGAGTGTAACAACCCATATATTTTACAGGTAAATAGTCATAAGGAAGAAGTTTCAAAAAAAATTAGTCTTAGGGACAACAAGTTTGTTTTTTAGTTTGAAGGACACTTTTTAGTGTAAACTGAAAATGATAGTTACAACTATCATTCTGTGATTTACACTAAAAAATGTCCTTCAACCTAAAAAACAAACTTCTTGTCCTTGAAACTAAATTTTTTTCTAACTTTTTCCTTTAAGCCTAAAAACCATATATTTTAACAAATATTTTAAATTAAATTTTGTTTGAAACTTTGATTTTTAATCATTTAAAATTGAAATTTTAGAATTTTCCAATGTATTTTGGATTTTGTTTCTAATTTGTTTTCCAAATATAATTAAATAATGATTTTCTGGAAAATTTATATTTTGGTCAACTTTGGTCAAACTTTGACTTTCAGTTGAAAATTTTAAATTTGAATTTTTATTTTTCTAATCTTTTTCTTTGAAACTGTATTTGATTCTGATATTCGTCCTGTTTTTCATTTCGTTAAATTCTGTTTTTAAACTTTTTAAAATTGATAAAAATTCAGCGTTTCACACACAAATTTTCTCTGCATTTTCATTGTTCATTTTCTGTTTATTTTCCATCTTTTATTTTGTTTGGGCTTTGTTTATTTTATTTGTGTAGAATTTGTTTGAATTGGGCTTGTGATAGTGGGCTTTGGAAATTCAAGAGGCATAAGTTGCATTGTTGCCTTTACATTTTCCTAACCTCTTCATTTTCAAGCCGTTCTCTTCATAGCCGTACAAACTCCACTTCTCACTTTATTATTTACGTACAAGAATTTTTGTTCAGCATCTCATTTCATTTTATCACTTGAGAAATAAAATTTGCTGTAAGTTTTCCATGGTTTCTCTTTCTCCTTCTCTTTTCTTTTTCTTCTTCTTTATTTTACAAACTATGCTCGGTCTCTCCAATATGATCACCACCAGGCCTGAACTGCTCACCACCAACCATCACCTCCTCCTCCTCCACCTTCCATGGCCAGCACCACCACATCCACAGACCAATAGCCGTGACCAATCCATCACATCCCATGCACAAAAACCCTAGCCGAACTCATATACACACCATCATCTCCTTGCTTGCCTCGGCCTCCACCACCACTGCCACCTCCTCCAGCACATGAGACGACCTGACATGACCATAGCCTGACCACCAGACCACCTGACCCCTTGCTTGAACACCAGACCGAACCACTTTTGCACTAGGCCGAACCACTTGACCCAAGACCTTCCATCTCCTTGTCTCTTTACATTCACAACTCCTACCCCTTTCAACTTCCTTTTCTTTGCTTCCTACTCTTAGACCATGGCCGAACATATTGCCACAGATCTGACCATAGGCTGAGTCATTGTGTTGGTGATCAAGCCCATTTCCTTGAGGCCGAGCCACTTGTTTGTTCTAGTCTTTGGTTTTCCACTTTTGTCTCTCTTTTGTATTGTTTAAATCTTATATTCTTTGTGAAGTAATATATACTTATGTATATATTCTATTTTTTTGTTTACAAGATTTGGATTTGGGTGCTACTTCTCCTTAAAATTGATTCGTTCTTTGTCGTGCTTTGTCGTGCTTTGCGGAGTTTGAATTGTGTTTTGAATTTGTCATCTCTAGCTTTAGAAGGTGAGTTTATCACTCTCGACGAATCGTACTTATATAAATGTGAAACAATGTCACTTGAATTGTAGTAGTTGATATGCTATGTTATATGCTCACATCTTCCTGTTATCTGACATTATATGATGATATTACCTGATTATATACTTGTTGCATCACCTAACATAATATGATATGTTTTACTGTTTATTTATTTTCTATTTCTCACACTGCAAGTTCCTTGTTAGTATAGAATCACTATGGGTTGAAATGTACATATCCGAACGGACTTTAGAATAGGAAAAGTCGTTACGAGCTGAAATGGTAGGCTCGAGCGATTTTTATTTGACTTGGGATTGCGGGTTTGAAATGATAAAACCCAGAATTTTAACTAATTACGGATTGAAATGATATATTATCCATATCACTTGACCTAAGTTAGAAATATTACACAGAGCCATGGTTAATTTTAAAATATGATTTTCTAGAAATCATTATGTATTCTAAATGTAAAAATGTGAAATTTTGACTTAAATTGGATTTAAATGATTTTAAACAGTGATTTTCTAAAAGTTAAAATCTTATAAGTTGATAAATGGTTTAAATTGTAATTTGAAATTTGATTTAACTTAATAATTGAAATTTGAGTTAAAAATGGAAATTTTAAGCTTAACTTAGTAATCAAAAATATTTTGTTTATGAATTGGATATGTTAAAGAAAATATCACGTTATTTGTTAAAATGAAAAGTTAAGAAAATTTATAATGTATTTTGACTAAATAAATGAATTTTAGATTAATTGGATATTTATTAATAAAATGTTATTTTATTAAAAATTATAAGTTAAGTAATATCCAAATAAATAATTTTGAAAAGTGGAAAGAGTTTGATAAGTTAAAAATGAGAAAAAGTTGAAAATATATTGTTTTAAATTGTTATAATAAACTTATAACAGTAATTGTAGCATTTCAGAAATGTTGTGGTTTTAATGTAGGGTTTTTTCAAATTAACACTATACTTACAGTAACGTCCTGTAAGTGCTACTGAATCTGAAATGTATTGGTTTTTCAAATTAACACCATACTTACAGTAACGTTCTGTAAGTGCTACTGTTTCTGAAATGCATTGTTTTTCAAATTACCATTATATGTACAGTAGCATTTTCTAAGTGCTACTGTTTTGAATAATGCAACATTTTCAACTGCTAATACATAAACTATCACATTTTTTAAGCGCTGCGAATGCTAAAATACAATGTTTTGAAATTGTTATAATTGAATGGATGAACTTAGAAATGATACAACTTTGGAAAAATGGATATGTCGTAATAAAATTTATTTAACTAAATCATAGTTTAATTGATATCTAAATAAATGATTTTGTGAAGTAAAATTTGATTTTATAAAAAGCTATGATAACTTATAAGATATGATGTTTTAAATATGTTATAGTAGAAATGTAATAGAATTTGTAGCATTTGTAAAATGCTATCGTTTTAGGTTATGTTTTAAAAGTGCTACTATTTCTAAAAATGCAACATTTTCAAAATGCTATTATATAAGGGTTACATTTTTAAAGTGTTGTAATTTCTAAATATCACATTTTTCAAGGTGTTGTGGATTTTCTAAATACAACATTTGTAAAGTGGTGTAATTTCAAGTGTTTCGGTTTCGAAGTGTTATAACTTTGAAAGTGCTTTGATTTTTAGAAATGAATATATATATATATATATATATATATATTTGAAATAGAAATGATATCGTTTTGATTTGGTTTTTAAAGTGGAAATGATGTTTTGATTTGAAATATAAACCATTTTGAAATTTATAACCACGGGTTATAATAACGGTTGGATGTTATAAAGTGTGGCTAGAGGTGGGCAATTGCTGCAGCTTTGCGTTACCCCAGTCACATTAACACTATTATCTTGCATAGTTTGCTTTACTTTAGACATTACTATGATAGCGTTCATTATTACATAGTAGATGGTTTAACGGATCCTTAAAGGATGAGCGATCCCAGGCATCCTTTAAGTTACTTGTGCATTTCTGTTACAGTTCACTTGAGTTGGTTTACATTGTATAAGTATGTATGTCCTGACTCGAGTGTTTTGTATTTTGCTTTACGCTCGGGTCAGCCTAAGTATCACAGCTCTGATTCACCTTTTGGAGCTAGAGATTTGCTGGAGCTTATTTATCTATCTGTCATCCATTTCCATTTCGGTTATTTCCTATTCAGCCGTGTTTATGTATTAGTGACTTATGTATTCGGACTTCTATTGTATTTTTTTTCCAGACTATGATATTTTGTATCTGTTTTGAGATTATTTATGTAGTAGCTTCATGAACTACTATGGTATTTTATTTCCGCTGCGAGTTATTCTGATATTCTGTGTCTTTGATTCTGTGTTTGATTTTATTTGCTCCAAATTTTCTTAACAATCCACTGTTTTGAAGTATTCGAGTCCGACATGTGTGGATTTATTGTCGATTTGAATGGTCCAAAATAATGGGATGTTACATATATCATATGTGTGTGTATGTATATATAGTTTTAATGATCATCTTAATATTATTTACTAAAATTATTTATCATAATATTATTTGATTTGAGAATAATTTCTCATTCCTTCATAAGATTCATGTAAATTTGAGCGAGTTTCTATTTTCTTAGCACTAAAGTCGAAATTGTTAGTTGCAATCAAAGACATATTTTAGCCAATCCTAATGCTATGATTGTTTATATTTAAATAGCTATTCTCAATGAATCAATATTGACAATAACAAATATTCATATTTATTCTTCTAAAACAAGCAATTAATGCTTAAATCCACATTTTGTTGGACATTTTCAAGTCTTCTTATTTATAGATGACTTTTGAAGCCCATATTATATTTAGCGCATAATTTGTTATTATTCTATTTGGGTAACAAATTCTTACCATTAAATTGTTATTTGTGCATCATTTTTTGTTACTGGGTTTAATTAAGTGAATATTAGGCCTACATCCCTAAAAGCAAACTTAATTCGTCAAAACTCCTCCCGTAGAAAAACATACTTTGCAGGTCCTTGTTTTTATTTACAACTATTTTCTTCCCCAAAATACCCCTCCACTTCTTACAGCATCGACTTTAATGGCAAACTCATCTTTCTTGATTTCATCTTCTTCTTCAATGGTGATTTCATCTTTCTCGATTTCAATGGAAAATCGCAACTATTCGAAAACAAATCAAATCTTTTTTGCAAAATATGAATTGTTGTTGATTTTTTAGGGATTATTAGTGTTGTATTGATGTTTAAATTTATTAATGATATCGAGAAATGATTGCAGTTTAATGTTTGAAGTTTTTATACAAATATTCATACTATGTGCATAAATACCGCAAATATTGCAATATTTACAGTTTTTTCTACAATTAACCTCAATATCTGCGGATATTGAGAATACTTGCATAAAATACTGCAAATATTGTCAATATTTGCAGTAAAACATCTAATTGTATAAATAAAAGTGAATATTAGGCACACATCCCTAAAAGCAAATTTAATTCATCAAAACTCCTCCCGTAAAAAAACATACTTTGTAGGTCCCTGTTTTTATTTATGGCTAGTTTCTTCCCCAAAATACCCCTCCACTTCTTATAGCATTAACTTTAATGGCGAGCTCATCTTTCTTGATTTCATCATCTTCTTCAACAATGACGAGCTCATCTATCTCGATTTCATTTTCTTCTTCAATGGTGAGTTCATCTTTCTCGATTTCAACGGAAAACTACAACTATTCGAAAACGAATCAATCTTTTTTGAAAAATATGAATTGTTGTTGATTTTTTAGGGATTGTTGGTGTTATATTGATGTTTAAATTCATTAATGATAACGAGAAATGATTGCAGTTTAATGTTTGAAGTTTTTATGCAAATATTCATACTATGTGCATAAATACTGTAAATATTACAATATTTGCAGTTTTTTCTACAATTATTCTCAATATTTGCAGAAAAAAAGTAGATACTGTGAATACTTGCATAAAATACCGCAAATATTGTCAATATTTGCGGTAAAACATCTAATAGTATAAATAAAAATGTAAGAATTTTCTTAGCAAATATTTGCTCATTTTTATGCAAAGATTTTGAATACTTGTAGTTATTGCTACAATTATTCTTAATAATTGTAGAAAGCTCTACAAATATTGAGAATTTTTGCTTAAAATACTGCAAGTACGATTAATATCTACAGTAAAAAATGTAATAATACATGCTGGAGTTGCAAGAGTTTTTTGTATTTTTATGCAATGATTTTATATGAATAATTGCTAATAAGAATGCAATTATTCAGAATAATTACAGAAATACATGCAATAAATCATAATAATTGCATATATGTCTGTAATTATTCTGAATAATCACAGAGAGAGATGAATTTAATCCTCAAAAATTCTAAAAAAATCTTACAATGTTTATTTTGGTTTATCAAGAAATGGCTGCCAACTCCCCAGAATTGAAAGATGATGGAAGAAAAGTCCCTCCCAAAAAAGTTGTGAAAATTAGGTCCCTATTTTTTGATTTTGGCTAATTTATGCTACTTTTGCCCTTGATTTCAATGCTGGGCCGATTTTCTGGGAGGGGACAGTTTGGTAAAAAATTACAAAACATGGGCTTAATTTACAAGAGTTTATGAGTAGGACTTTTTGTGTATGGCTTTGAGAATAGGGCCTTTGGTCCAAAACCCCGTTATACTACATTTTCTACTGTATATATAAACAATATTTGCATTATTCTAAACAATAAATTGTAGCAAAATCTGCAAGTATTGTGAATAATTGTAGATTTTTCTGTTGATATTAGTAATATCAGCAGAAAATTGGAAAATTGGGATGTAATTTATAAGTTATTTTTGGGGAGGATGTTTTGTGTATTTTGAAACATATCAGCGATGTGAGCCAAACACACCCTTTTATTAAATTCATGAAGATATCTATTATTGTACACGGTTATGGTATGATCATTGAATTTGCATATTTTTTTAACAATTAACTATATTACGAATCTATACAACTTTTTATGCCGGTTATTGTAATTTGGGTCTAATTTGGGATTTTTACCACCCTTGACATTTTTGATATGTCGATTTGGAGCATATATTAGAAACCATTAAAATTGTTGCATTTGGTTAATAATAGTGGGTGTGTTAAAATGACACAACAGGAATATTAACTTAAAAGTATTTATGGAATCTAAGAAAAAAATTCCAAAACTAATACCCAAGAAGAAGGGCCTTTACAGTTTTTATACTTTCTAGTAGTTAATAGTGCATAGACAACGACTTTTATCCATTTCAACAAACATAGTTTTTGTCAAAATCAATTCATTATTATTAATAAGCTCTACAAGTTGATGTGCTATGATAATATTCAGTCCATGTTTTAACTAACGTCACTTATAAGTTGAATTATTAGCAGATAACAATTATTAGAATATAAGTTGAGCATCCATATGTTAAATTCTTTTATGGCTACAGAAAAATGATAGTATATAAATGTAATCAATAAAGATATTACCTGTTATGGAGAAATATTTAATGTGCATAATTATACATATTGCTATGTACATATTACCCGCTGTTATATTTAAGTATTAGTGATTATTCAATGTGCATAAATATTCAATGTGCATTCAGGCCATTAATTACCATACCTATTACTGTATCTTATACTATACTATATACCTTATCAGTAGATCTCTCATGATTTCTCTTCTATTTTCTTAGAATTTTAGAAGTAAAATACAGATCTCTCATTAATTTGCCTCATTCTTTGCAATATAGACCTCCAACAAAAATATTATTTTTATACTATCTATTCTATCTATCTATTCTATTTCATATCTATCTATTCTATCTATTATATTACATATTCTATTACTTATATATATATATTCTATTACATATAAAGTAGAATATGAGACCATATATATTCTTGCTTATCACTCATTCTTACTTCCATTCCTCTTCTCTGGTTGATTTGAGAGAAAAAGTTTCACTTACCCCTCTATATTCTATTACATATTCTAAGTAGAATATGAAACCGTATATATATTCTTGGAGGGAATTAGGCACAAGGACAAACTTTGAGAAAAATTTAAGTTGAAGGACACAAAGTTTTATTTTTGGACTGAAGGACAAACTTTGAAAGAAAATTAGGCTAAAGGAAAATGCTAAATATAGTTAGCATTTTGTATAGTGCAAACATTGTACAAAATGCTAATTATAACTAGCATTATATCCAGTTTTACATTGTACAAAATGCTAGTTGTATCAGCATTGTCTTTCAGCCTAATTATCTTTCAAAATTTGTCCTTCAGCCTAAAAATAAAACCTGTTGTCCTTCAGCCAAAAATTTTATGAAAATTTGTCCTTGTGCCTATTTTCCACTATATTCTTGCTTCTCATTCATTCTTACTTTCATTCCTCTTCTCTGTTTGATTTGAGAGAAAAAGTTTCACTTACCCCTCTATTAATTACTTACCATTCCAAGCATCAAATTAATTTACATTATATATTAATAATAATATGCCCTTTCATTTTCTATTTTGTTCAGACATGTTCCATGCTCATTTTCTTCTTATTTTCAATTTCTCCACCTTTATCTAAAATAAATCATTTTCTATTTTAACTATTCAAAAATGTTCCATGCTCGTTTTCTCTTTTTAGTTTCATTTTCTCAACTTCTTATCAAAAATAAACTTTTAAATCCATAAAAACTATCATATTCTACGTTTTTTCCCTTTGAATCCAAGTGAAAAATTTGCTCTTTTGGTTGTAATTATAGAATTCTTTCTTTCATGTTTCATGGTATGCTTCATGCTTTCTGGATGGAAAAATTACTCTTTTGGTTGTAATTATAGAATTCTTTCTTTCATGTTCCATGCTCATTTTCTCCTTTTAGTTTAATCTTCAAGAAATTGTCTTTTTCATAGATAATGGTTGGAAAAATCATGTTAATAGATATCGTTCTTCCAAAAGGTTACTCCAATCATCTTTCATTGGTTGCAGGTAAGAGATTTTGATTTTATTTTCATATTAACTCCGATACACAGGTTTTGATCGATCTTTTGAACTTTTTTATTCTATCTACAATTTGATTCAATTCACCAACAGTTCTTAACTTTGTAATCATCTTATTCTACTTGTTTTTAATGTTATTGATCTAAAGAGCTTCCAAAAATCTTGGCTGACTGGATCGATCAAAATCAATTTAAAGGTTTGAATTGTATTATGTTACTTTTCAAAATTGCTGCTCTTTTCTTTGAATTTTATGCCTAAAGTTATGTCTTCTTATTGTTTTTGTTTCAATTTGTAGGATTATGAGTTTGGTTATTTATTTGTAGTAGGTTACTAGATTTATACACTATTTTGAGAGTAAAATTTTTTTTGTAGCATATAGCTCTTTATTTATTTCATATGTTTTTGTTTCAATCCTGCATTTATTTTTTCTTAATATTCTAACAATAGTTATTTTTCTTATCTCTTCATTTTCAACGCAAGATTTTTTTTTTATTTCCTTGGTTATTTCCCATGTTCAATAGTTTCAATACAAGGATTCTTTGCAAAAAACTTTGATTTGTTTTTTATTTCTTTTATTTTGATTAGAATTCAATTTAAAGACCTCTAGAAAACCTCTAATTCAATAGACATCGATTAATAAGATTAATTTTTTATTTGTCCTATCATTTAATTCACTGTTCAATTTGTTGTTTTGTTTTATTATGTAATTATTTAAGTCTCCTTTTGTATGGTGCATGTAACGACCCAGAATTTATATTAATTAAAATTTGGATATTTAATTGATTTTAAATATTAATAAGTGAAATTAATAAGTCGAGTAATTTAAAATTTGAATAACTGGATTTAATTTGATAATTAAATCGATAATTTAATAGTGAAATTCCAGAAATAATTGAAATCTGGATTAAATGTGTATGAAAATGATTTATAAAGTTATATTAAATTATATTGAAGTTATAGTGATGTTATAGAACTTTTTAGATTGAATTTAAAGTAAATTTGTGAAAATTGAATATTTTAATATTTAATCGACTAGTGAAATTAGCCATTTTTGAGACAATCTCAGAATTGGACGAAACTAGTTCCATTGGATCCGTAATAGTTTGTTATTATCGGATTTCAATTTTCGTAGCAATTGGATTTACCGTTTGTCCGGGGCAAGCCAAAACGCCTCGAAATCGATTTAAATCGGTTTAATTTAAATTGATCGTTTAATTTCATAACTCACACATACGATCGAATTAGCTTCCGAAACCTATTCCATTGTGTTCGGAACGCGGGGTAAACCCCAGAAACGCTAGTCACCGTGCGTAAATCGGAGATTTGAAAACCCGGATGAATAGTGTTCGTAAAATCTCTATAAATACCCCCTTTATCTTCATTTTTAGAAAATTAAAACCCTAGCCCTAAAAAAAACTGAAGCCAGCCGCCACTTCATAACCAACGGCTAGAAAACTCGATCATTCCTCTTCCTTTTTCTCTTGATCCATTCACTTTCAAGCCTAGATTCCTAAATGAAAGTTGGAGAGGGGAGTGAGGTCTACAATCTGAACGGCTGTGATCTGATATGGGGTGGTGGATCATCGGGAAATGGGCCACAAAGTTAGCACGGTTGCACGCGTTTTTAGGCGCAATGATGAGGTTGAGTGCCACCTGTCTCTGGCCGAGAGTAGCGTTCGAGCGGGGCTTCAATATGTCGTTGCCTGATCGTCTCCATGTTGCTCGAATTGGTCGCGTATATTAGGATTTGTGAATGAAGATGGGTTCGGTCGTATTTTCGTTGCCTGGGCAAGATGAAACGCGTGAGAAGAAGAGGGGGGTGTGGCTTTGATCACATGAATAGATTTGAACGGCCATGATTTGGAATTTGGTTAAAGAGATAAATTGAAAGTGTAAATAAATTTTAATTTATATCGTGTAACTTTAAAATGACGTATCTTGTTCATACGAGGTCAAAAACGCACGAAACCAGTTGCATTGGAATCGTATGGTCTAGCACTACGCTATGAAACTAAATTGGAAGCGATCAGAGTCAGTGAAGATTTTGAGTGAAATTAAACGTCTGTTTAATTTTATTCGAAATAAACGCTGAAACTGAATTGGAAATCAAGGTGAGAACTCCTCACTCAATCGAATGTTTTGTTTCGATTTAAATTTTAAATAGTTAGATTTAAAATTGCTTGATTGTGTGGATTGAATGATGATTGCTATTTATTTTGTTAAATAGACATTATACGCCGTTATTAAGCGGAGGTTATTTATTAAAAAAACATATACTGCGATAATTTCACATTGAAGTGGAATTGGTATTATATATGTATATAGCAATATATATATATATATATATATATATATATATATATGGGAATATGTATATATTAGAGGAGTTGATTTCCCGCATTGTATAGCGGATGAGACCCTATTGCGCCGCATAATAGCGGATAATATTTATAAATCCCATATACCGCGATAATTTCACTGTGAAGTGAAATTGGTATTGTGCTAACATCTGTGGATGCAGGGAAATGGGTTGGAGGGATCCAATTGGATTCCTCACCGTAGTGATTTATTTACAGATATTGTGATATATTCTGTTATCATATGATGATATATGATGTTTGGATGCTGTGATTGACTATTTGGTGCTGTTGCATCATCAGATTCATTTTTGAAGTTTAAGATAACGATTTTGATTTAAAGGGATTTTTAAAGTGATTTTTGAAAGTATACGTTTTATAGAATTGGTTTATTTAAATTGAGATTTTTGGAATAATTATAAACGGGTATATAAGTGATTTATTAAAATTGATATTTATAAATTAAAATATTGGAATTATAAAATGAATTTTTATAAATGTTAAAAGGAAGTATAAATGGATTTCATAAGTGAATGAAATTAATAGATTTATAATATGAAGTTATAAAATGAATAGATTTTTGTAAAATAAAAGATTTATAAGTAATTAACTTATAAATTAGATTTTTGGTATAAAATTGAGTTATAAATTGAATTTGTTAATTCAAGGATTTTTATAAATCGAAGTTTTTATAAATAGAATTGGAATTTATAAACATTGTTTTATAAATTCGAAATCACTTATTTTGATAAATGAATTTTGGAAGTTAATTAAAGGAATTATATCCACGATTTTAGACAGTGGATAATCCTTTAAAATAAATGTGTGAAAACATTGGATTGGGTAAATAAAGTATATTCACGATTTTGGACAGTGAATATATTATTAGATAAAATGGATATGTTTTGGAGAAGTGATATTACGAAATGAAGTAATTGTTTTAAAAGATGTTTTAAACGTGTTAAGTATCGAAAACATAGATTTTAACATTTATTGTTGAAATAGACGTTTCGAGGAATAAGGAAATGGTGGACTATAACATTGTTGTTATAGTAAATGATTTCCGAAAGGAAATGTTTTATATAGTATTGGGATTTATATATCTATCTAAATTTCAAATCCTTATACTAGTAATTTTGAGTTGTCGTAATGATGTTTTACGTAACATTCGTTTTGACTCAAATAAAAAATGTGTTTAAGAAAATGATTTCCTTAAAGAATGAAATATATACTTAATTTTGATTTAAGTATATTGAATATTTTAAAATGTTGAAAATAAATGGATTTGTGAATTACCTATTATTAAATAGGTATGGAAATGTTTTCCAATATGAAATGAAAGGTTTGAAATTTTATCTTTTAAAGATAAATTGAAAAGTGAATATTTGAAATTGTTTTCAAATAATTGAAGTGTGGAAATTATATATCTTGTAAAGATATTTTTGGAAGATAAATAATTTGGAAAATTATTTGGAATCTGATGATGCTATGCAGACCTATTGATAGTTAAATAACCGACTATCAATAATTACCTTGAATGGGTATTTGTTGTGATTTGCTTGAATTTAAATGCCACACTTATTTTTGAATAAGCGCTCACTATTCGGGTTAGCCGGGAAAGGACCTTTGTGTCGTATAACCCATTCCGAATTTGTGATACGACGATATGGATCGTATTGAAGACTGGTGATGAAGACCGGGTATTTGTGAAAACGATAGGATGACCTATCGATTGTCTCTGCACCGTTAGCTACGGTATTGAGATTTCCTTTGTGATGGGAAGTTTTATCGGGATTGTGAATATCCGGATTTGCAAGGGCTTCTTTGGAAGTGCCTTCGGTTCTGTTCGAACCCGGAACAGACTTGTATTGTTACGTGTCTGACATTACGTTTTGAGATGTAAAGCTGATTTCTTTCAAATACATTTCTGTTGGTGGCAGAGAATTTATTCTCTTAGCTTAACACCCTTCTCTGAGACGTACGAGCTCAGAGGTTATGTAGTTGAAGGTTATCAGCGATATATCCCAATTTGGTAATGTGACATGCTGAGTGTTGCTGTGAAATGATCATTGTTTGATCATTTGTGATATGATCATTTGTTTGATCATTTATCTTTGTGATCATTACTTTGATCATTTGTTTGACCCAAAGCATAGCTTTTGTATAAAGCGTAGCTTTGTGGACGAGACTTCGTCAGGGCCTCAACAACCCGGAAATGGTCGAAACAGGAATGTTGCGGCAAGGTTATGAGGGTCGCGCCCTTTAGGGTATGTCATTTCCTTCTGGAAAGGGGTGGTATCATGGTATGGAGCCCAGATACTTACTCATGTGGACACACCTTATTTATTATGTGTGATGTTGGTTACCGAGCGCTTGGATAAAGGTCCCAAAGGACCGGGTGATGACATATTCGTGAGTTACCTAGTTACAGGGGTAACCCGGCCTTGTTTGGCAGAGAGCAGTTTGTCTCTCGGGACGTCCAGCCAGAGGCGATCCCATTCGGCAGTAGGAAAGGAAGTTCCTTAGCCTGACCATTTGTTGGAAAATCCAAAGAAACAATACGAACCTTGTACGGTTTTAGTTGTATTACCTGCTATGGAATGTGGCGGTAACCTGCTATTGAACATAGTAGCTATAATAGGCATAAGTGCGGAATGCCTATGCTGGCTAAGATTAATATTATACTTTCGAAATGTTTTCTTCACTATGCACTAATAATAATAAAATCAAATGATTTTGCGTAGTAAGCATGTTTGATTATCATAAGAAGAAATCTCCTCCAATTCTGCGTTTGCATTGTGTGTGTGGCGGGAGGTCTTATGGTAGTTTCATTTTCCAAAAGCATTGCGAAAAATTTCTACTTGCTTTGTTGTTGTTATTTTAAAGATAAACTGTTTTAGTTCTCACACCAGTCACCATGACTGACCTGGAGTTTATTGTTTCCTTCCTAAACTCTAGGTGCCCATCATTTTCCACACGGGCAGTCTAGAGTCAGGTTATCAGGTCATTCTGGATTCAGGAGATGCTGTGGAGCTTAGTGGCGAGCTGGATGGCGAGACGTAGCATTTATATATATTATATTATTTATTCCGCTGTGTATTCTGTATATGGACAAGTTCATATAACTGTCTAGTTGTGTTGTATATTATTGCTGTAAACTCTGATGATGATGTAATGTATAAAATGATATAGTTCTTTGATTTAAAGATTATTCATTTATCTATTATATGTTGTTCCGCTGCGAATGTGAGATTCTGATATTGTCCCTGTTTCTGTTGTTTCTTCTTTCTTTTTCTTCTATTTTCTTCTACCTCTTCTTTTTCTCCATAACAATTCGGTTTTCCGGCATTCGATTGCTCGGCAGTTGATACAGTGGACGTATTAATGTCGATTTTCGAGCGACGAAAAATCACAATCGTTACATTTGGTATTAGAGCATATGGTTAAGCGACAACCATGGCTCTGTTGGGTATTACTCATTAGAGATAGAGTCAGTAGTACTCTAGAATGAGTTTGAGTGTAATAATAGATACGAGCGCGTATTTGTTAGTGAATATAAAATTGTTTTATATTGTGATGATTGGTTTATTGAGTGGTATATGGATTCTGGTCGGTATAGTCTGTACAACTCTATCGATAGGGATCTCTAAACACTTGTATAGAACAATTCGGCACGATATTGTTTTAGAAATTGGGTAAATGAAATAATTTTACCTCGATTATATTTTGTATATAAAGAAATAATTTTTCAGAAATTATTAAAGTGTATATGATTGATTGTTTGGATGTTGAGAATGTAAATATATATATAAGTTAATAAAAGTTGTTTGAATAAGTTAAATAAAACAACAATTGTGAAAGAGTAAATTGTATAAGCAAATGAATTATAATGTATGAAGTTATAACTAAAATGATTTGCAATGGTAAAAATAATCTTATATATAAAAGTGAAATTTTATAAGTAAAAGATTTGTGACTGTGATTTATAATCTAAAATAAAATTCCAGAGAAATGTTTTTAAAAGAATTTGATATTTTGGAAAATTGTTTTGGAGAGATGAAAGCTCTAAACTCTTTTCAGGTCGCTGGAAAATAATTCCGATGATGACCGCGGCATCATTGGTGTTCATTTTCGGGTTTCCAAAAGAGGAATTGCTGCCAGATTATTTTAAATGAAATTTGATTGGAAAATTTGGATTTTGTTTTAGAAATTCAAAAGATAATTTGAATTGATTTCAAAATGGTTTTGAAAGGTTGAAAAGACTCTGGAATCCTATTTAAAATATTTATGGGAATGATAATTGAGTTGAAACTTATACCATTTGAATTTTTGATAGGATAAATTTAACTTAAAGGATGGAGTTAAATTAAAGCAAGTATAAGTGAATAAATACAATCCAAGCAGTAATTGTTGAATATAAGTAATCCAGTTTTGAACTTATAATATGAGATAATAAATTTGACTTTGGTAAAAGTTAAATAAAATTTGAATCTGAATTGGATTTATAAGTGGAAAATTTAAGTTAAGTTAAACAAATGATGTTTAATTGGAATATAACTTAAGTGATGTTAAATGAATTTGATTTTGATATCTAAGTGAATTAATAAAGTGAATTTATTAAATGAATGTGAACTTGAGCTATATAAATGAAATTTAACTTTATTTGTAAAATAAATTAGCAATTAAATTGAATTAAATAAATGGATTGAATGTTAATCAAACTAATATGAATAAATTGATATGGAAAAATGAATGTAAGTGTTAATTCATTAAAAGCTAAATGTTATTGGAAGTTGAATAATTAAATGTAAGTCAATTTAATATCGACCAATTGAATTAAAGGTGTTGAACCAAATTGAATGTAAAATTTAATAATTTGGTTTTTTAGAATGTACATTGGTTGTTATTTGGTTGTTAGTTGATTGTATATAAATTCATTAAGTGTTAATGAAGTTGAATTGATAAATTGGAAGCTAAGTGATTGAATGCAAATTGATAGTATGTAAATTTGAATAAAATTGAATTCAATTTGAATTGGAAGTGAACCAACTTGAATGTAAATTAATGAATGTAACTAATTAAATAAATGAATGTTGATAAAATCCAATGTTAATGAATCAAATGTGATTAAATTGAAAACCAATTCAATGAATATTTATGAGAAATGAAAGAATGTTGATTCGGTATGGATTTGTTGGATGTTATTGGATGATAATTGTTTGATGGTTGCATTGTTGCTTTTGAATGCATTGCTATGATTTGTACATGTAGTTATTATGTTGCTATATGATGTATATTAATACTATTTTCATATATGCACGTTTCTCATGTCTTGTTGAGTGTTTAGTAGGTGCGGATGGCGTTTGCTTCACATTTGGAGCTCGCTTTCGCGCTATATTAGCCGTATACGCTCGCTAAGAATATATAAGGTACATATCTCGGATTAAATATCGTACTTTTACATTTTTTTCCCTACGGGATGCCTCATTACTTGATGAGATGTATATTTGTGATATATATACACTGTCATTTTTTTTTCGGATCGAGCCGCGCAAAGGAGGCTATGGCGAATTTTTTCAAAAATTTAAGGCGTTAGAATATTTTTGAGAAATTTGAAAATTTTGAAAACTAAGTATGGTTTGAAAACTTAGTAAAAGATTTTGTAAGAAGTTTAACTAATGTATTTTTGGAAAAGTTAAACACTTAAAAGATTTGTAAATCAAATTTGAACGGTTTGTCTTGAAAAAATTAATAGATTTTGTATCTTCTTCTTACTTGGTAATTTCGAGGACGAAATTCTTTTAAGGGGGGAAGTTTGTAACGACCCAGAATTTATATTAATTAAAATTTGGATATTTAATTGATTTTAAATATTAATAAGTGAAATTAATAAGTTGAGTAATTTAAAATTCGAATAACTGGATTTAATTTGATAATTAAATCGATAATTTAATAGTGAAATTCCAGAAATAATTGAAATCTGGATTAAATGTGTATGAAAATGATTTATAAAGTTATATTAAATTATATTGAAGTTATAGTGATGTTATAGAACTTTTTAGATTGAATTTAAAGTAAATTTGTGAAAATTGAATATTTTAATATTTAATCGACTAGTGAAATTAGCCATTTTTGGAACAATCTCAGAATTGGACAAAACTAGTTCCATTGGATCCGTAATAGTTTGTTATTATCGGATTTCAATTTTCGTAGCAATTGGATTTACCGTTTGTCCGGGGCAAGCCAAAACGCCTCGAAATCGATTTAAATCGGTTTAATTTAAATTGATCGTTTAATTTCATAACTCACACATACGATCGAATTAGCTTCCGAAACCTATTCTATTGTGTTCGGAACGCGGGGTAAACCCCAGAAACACCAGTCACCGTGCATAAATCGGAGATTTGAAAAATCCGGATGAATAGTGTTCGTAAAATCTTTATAAATACCCCCTTTATCTTCATTTTTAGAAAATTAAAACCCTAGCCCTAAAAAAAACTGAAGCCAGCCGCCACTTCATAACCAACGGCCAGAAAACTCGATCATTCCCATTCCTTTTTCTCTTGATCCATTCACTTTCAAGCCTAGATTCCTAAATGAAAGTTGGAGAGGGGAGTGAGGTCTACAATCTGAACGGCTGTGATCTGATATGGGGTGGTGGATCATCGGGAAATGGGCCACGAAGTCGGCACGGTTGCACGCGTTTTTAGGCGCAATGATGAGGTCGAGTGCCACCTGTCTCTGGCCGAGAGTAGCATTCGAGCGGGGGTTCAATATGTCGTTGCCTGATCGTCTCCATGTTGCTTGAATTGGTCGCGTATATTAGGATTTGTGAATGAAGATGGGTTCGGTCGTATTTTCGTTGCCTGGGCAAGATGAAACGCGTGATAAGAAGAGGGGGGGTGCGGCTTTGATCACGTGAATAGATTGTTGGAACCTGCCTTCTTCGATTTTAATGCGACAACTATATATTTCAACCTATATACTATAATGTCAAATATTCTTGCAGGAATTTACAAGAGAAGCTATTATCATATCTTCAACAAGATTAAGTTCTCAAAATTTTATTATTTCTAAGTTAGATATTTTTTGTACAATCTCTGATATGATGATAAAACACACACACAAATATACTTTTGAAAAATCATGCTTTAAAATAATAAATATCTTTAATTATTTAAAAGATATAAAGAGGTATTTTCAAAATTATATAATATCTCAAGTTCAAAAGTGCTAAAATAAAGGAAGGAACAAAACAGTACAGATTTAGACGTCTGTATATTAATTCAGACGTCTGACATCAATATCAGACATCTAAAGACAATATAACAGACGTCTGAACTCTATGTATATAGTGCTTCTATTTCTATATGAAATAGACGTTTGTCAATTTAATAACAGACGTCTGTCATCCTAGGCAGACGTCTGAATTAAAATACAGACGTCTGAAATGACTGTTTTTTCTTTCTTTTATTTTTTGAATTTTAAAACTTTATTCAGACATCTGTCACTTTTCTCTCAGACATCTGAACTTGACGAACTGAAGCATCTCTTCATGAAATATCAAATTCTGAAGAGTTGTCTTCTTCACCAAGAGTTGCACTTCTTCTAATAGTTGCAACTATTAAATTAAGACTATTAAATACTATAAATAGAGATGAAAATCCACTATTTAAAATACCAATTCTTTCTATCTATACTTGCTTTGTATTATCATAATCACAAGTGATTTTCAATCTATACTTCCTATCTTTGCACATTCAAATCATCATATCAAGAAGATTATAGGAAGAGTGTACTACATTGACTATATTCGTGTTATTCAAAGAACACACAAGTCAAGAAACAATTTACCAAATTGTATTTGAAGTCCTATTCGGTTGCTTAGGCGGAAAAGTCCTGTTCGGTTGCTCAGGCGGTGTAATACCTGTTCCTCCGGGTTAAGTGAGGGTTGTTAGAGAAATTCCAGAAGGAGTCTGGGACTGGACGTAGAACGAGAAGTTCGAACCAGTATAAAAATCCCCGGTGTCATTTTTATTTCTGCCATTTACTATTATTTATAATTCCGCACTTGCTAGTCGTAGTTTAACTATATTATCGATCCATATACACTTTCATTTGGTATCAGAGCAAGGTCTTCACATAACTATAACACAGTTATCTGATTCTTTTAATAATATGGACAATAACACTAGCAACAGTTTTACTGAGGGACAAGCCACTACACGACCACCTTTGTTTAACGGATTAAATTATAGTTATTGGTCAACTAGAATGAGAATTTTTATGCAAGCAAGTGGATTTGAAACCTGGAATATCATTCAAACTGAATATCATATTCCTACTACAGAGTATGCTGCATGGTCTAATACCCAAAAACTAGATGCTACTGCAAATGCAAAAGCAATGAACATGTTATTTTGCGCTTTAGACAAAAATGAATTCAATCGAGTCAGTATCTGTAAAACTGGATATGAAATTTGGAATACTCTTAAGGTTACACACGAAGGAACAAATAAAGTAAAACAAAGCAAGATTTCTATGCTTAAAAACCAATTTCAAAACTTTAGGATGAAACAAGGAGAAAGTATTAGTGAAATGTACTCTAGATTCCAGGATATTTATCACTCACTTTTAGCTTTAGAAGTTACTTTTACTGAATCTGATGTTGTATCAAAAATCCTTAACTCTTTAACTGATGAATGGGAATGAAAAGTATTAGCTATCGAGGAAGCTAATGATATTTCAACCATAAAAACAGTAGAGTTAATAGGAAATCTAATGTCCTATGAAGTAAATTTACAGGCAAGACGAGCACAAGCACAGGACAAGAAAACTATCGCTTTTCAAGCAGAAAAAGAAGACTCTGAATCAGAAGATGATATGGCATTTATAGCTAAGAATTTCAAAAAGTTTTTAAAATTCAAAAAGGGTAATAAATTTGGAAATAACAAGGGTTTTAATAAGCCATCAAGCTCATCTCTTGAATGCTACGAATGTCACAAGAAGGGCCACATAAAGAAAGATTGTCCTGATCGGAAGAAAGAAAATAATCTCAAAAAGGACAAATATAAAAAGAAACAAGCCTTCTCAGTTACATGGGATGATACAAAATCTTCTTCGTCAGACAGTGATAATGACAGTGATTCAGAACAAGCCAATGTTTGTTTTATGGCAACAAATGATGATGTAAGTGATCTAACTTTTGACGATTTAATAGAAATAAACTCTGAATTATTAGATAAACTTAGAATCCTAAAGAGTAAATATAAAGATGCTTTAGGAAAATTAAATAGAACTGAAATAGAAACTGACATGTTAAAAGATGAAAAGAAAATATTAGAGGAAGAATTAGTAAAATCTCAAGAATCTTATGTTAATATAACATCTCAATTCACTGATTTAAGGAGTGAAATAGAAAGACTAAAATATGAGAATGTTAAATTAGCAAAAGAGAATTATGATTTAAACTCTAATATTAAAACACTTGATATAGAAGTATCAAACCTTAAAACAAAACTAGAAAATATTTCTAAAACCGTTTCTAAATTTAACAGTGGAAGAGAGAGTCTCTCTAAAATAATTGAGAACTCTCAAACCTGTTCAAATAAAAAGGGGTTAGGATATAAAAAACCAATACAAAAGTATTCTAAAAATAATGATTCTTTATATACTAATTTTAAGAAAAAGGAATCTATATCTATTCAAAAAGCTCCTTCAAAAGTTATTCATCCAAAATCAATTATGATTTGGGTTCCAAAAACTAATAATAATTTGATTAGGAAAAATTACATTAAATCTTTCATTATGTCTGTACATAAGAATGAAAATTTTATTTTTAAAGGGAACTCTAAACCAAACTGGGTTTGGCTTCCTAAGATTTAACCCTTAGGACCCTAACAGAGGAATTGGGTACCAATAGTATTTCAATATTTTTTGCAAGTACCGATTAAGAAAAGAGGAAAATGGATTTTAGACAGTGGTTGCTCAAAACACATGACAGGCGACAAAAATATGTTAACTAACATTATCTACTCAGATGGAGGTTCTGTCACTTTTGGAGATAATTCCAAAGGTTACATCATCGGCAAAGGCGATGTGAGCAATGACGGTACATCAAATTTACCTCTTATTACAAATGTCTTATTAGTTAAAAATTTAAAACATAACTTACTAAGTATTAGTCAATTATGTGATAAAGGTTTTAACATAGTATTTTCTGAAAATAAATGTAATATTTTTGATCATAACAAAAATATTATTTTCGAAGGAGTAAGAGATCGTAATATTTATATTTTGAATATGAAAATAAATCATAATACAAATATGTGCTTATTAGTCAAAGAAAATGATCCTTGGCTATGACATAAAAGATTTTGTCATATAAATTTCAAAGCTATTAATAAATTATCCAAAAACAATTTAGTAAAAGGATTACCTAAAATGAATTTTAAGGTAAATAGCATTTGTGATGCTTGTCAACTAGGAAAACTAACTAAATCTTCTTTTAAATCTAAGAAGATCATCTCAACATTACAACCTCTTGAGTTGTTACATCTAGACTTATTTGGACCAACTCAGACTCAATCTATTAATCACAATAGATATGTTTTTGTAATAGTTGATGACTTCTCTAGATATACTTGGACTTTATTTATGAAAAACAAAAATGATACATTTGAAAATTTCAAAATCTTTGCTAAACGTATTCAAAATATTAAAAATCTAAAAATTAAAAACATTAGAAATGATCATGGAGGTGAATTTGAAAATGAAATGTTTGAGAAGTTTTGTAATAAGAAAGGAATATTTCATAACTTTTCATTTCCAAGAACGCCTCAACAAAATGGAGTTGTTGAACGTAAAAATAGAACACTTCAAGAATGTGCTAGGACTTTATTGAATGGAACCACTCTTCCAAAACAATTTTGGGCAGAAGCCGTTGCTACTGCTTGTTATGTCCTAAATCGTGTCTCTATTCGACCTTTAACTAAACATACTCCATATGAACTCTTCATCGGTAGAAAACCTAATATATCTTACTTTAAAGTTTTGGTTCTAAATGTTTTGGCTTAAATACGAAAGATCAATTAGGAAAATTTGATCCAAAATCGGATGAATGTATATTCATCGGATATTCAGAACGAAGCATAGCATATAGAATCTATAATATAAGAACCAAATCTATTGAAGAAACACTTCATGTATCATTTGATGAAAATTTCAAAATTAAAACAAATGATGATGAAGACATTGTAATAAATTCAAACTCTACTTTTGACAACATTGTGCCCGATAATACCTCTTCTATAAATCAAATTGAAACTGAATTAAAAAATCCTCCAAATTTTTTAAAAGATCATCCTATTCAAAATATAATAGGAGAAATTGATGAAAGAGTTAAAACAAGGAATCAACTAAATCAAATGGGTCATATAGCTTTTCTTTCTAATATAGAACCTAAAAATATTAAGGAAGCCTCAACTGATGATTATTGGATTATTGCAATGCAAGAAGAACTAAACCAATTCGAAAGAAATAACGTTTGGGATTTAGTTCCACGACCAAATGATCAATCAGTTATTGGCACTAACTGGGGTTTTAAAAATAAAGTTGATGAAAATGGTAATATCACTAGAAATAAAGCTAGATTAGTTGCACAAGGATATAATCAGGAAGAAGGAATTGACTATGAAGAAACGTTTGCTCCTGTCGCGAGATTAGAAGCAATACGAATCCTATTTGTGACGACCCAACTTTCTACTACCAGAAAATTGCATCATCTTTAAGAAAGAAAGGGGTGGGAAAATAGAAAAGATAGAGAAGAAGAAGAAACAACATCAGAATCTCAACAGCGAAACGAATAAAATATAATATATCACATAAGAGATTACATATTATCATATACATCAGAGTTACACAGATAATACAACACATACTAGACAGCTATAAACACCTGTCTAGTTAATACAACTCGATACAACTCAAATACAACAAAGATACAACACAGAGATACCAACACAGCGGAACACTATATATATATCTACAACGCTGAAGCCTCCTGCTCCATTGCTCCTCCATAATTCGTCAAAGCAAACCTGAATCCCTTGGCTACCCGTAAAAATTTGGGTACCCGAGAGTTTAAGAAAAAAAAAGAAATAAACTCCGAGTCAGACATGGGTCTGGTATGAGTAACAGGTTAAAGTTGCTTAACTTTAAAAATCCTTTGAAAATAAAAGGTATCACGTAAGACTTCCCACACATAAACATGGAAAAGTTTTTCCCTTACGCTAACCAAACATTTGATAGGAAATCCAGTGATATTATAGTAGGTCTAGGGTTTTCAAGTAAATATGAAATAGCTGAAATTGTTACATGATTAAATTCCAGCATACTAGCCACAAAGTGGGTAATACAATCAAAACCGTAAGGTCACGTAGGAAGATTGGGTTTCCAACAATGGCTGGGCTACTGGGGTACCGCCCGTCACAGTACGTGGCCTAGATCACCGTACCGAGGAGTACGCCCGCTCCCCTACAACACAAGGCCGGAACCATTCCTTACTGAACAGTTCCGAACGAAACAACCCCAGCAGTTGTCGCGAATCAACTTCCCACTAAGCCGAATATAAAGGGACATCTAGACAGGGGTATATCTCGCTCTCAAGTGGGTGCTACCCACGAAGCCTTGCTGTACCTCCCCTGTTTTAGCCATTCCCGGTTGATGAGGCTTGAGGTCACGATTACCTTTTAACAGAACTCATCACTTAGAATGCTCATCGCCCACCTGACGATGTTCTGAAAGCATTCAATCCATACAAGTTCGTTTCGGGTTCGAACGAAACCGAAGGCATTATCTCGTTACACTCATTTTGGAATCACCCTCGGAGTTAACGACAATAACCCTTGCACTCTGAATCTTCATCTTCACTTGAGATTCACGACCTATCGTTAATTTGGATCGATGTGGTATTCGGGTCTCCAGACCTAGAATTCCGGTATACGGAAACCCGATCCCGGTCTCATCGAAATCCAAACCGTATCTTTTATGGCCAAGTTGTTTTAAAGTTAAAACAGTTTAATTCAATTATCTATATACACAGAGATAGATAAATTACAATATCACAATGGATAATAACATCATCATCATAAACAGATAATCCATATTATCTACTCAAACAGATAATTAATATCATCATACTTAAAACAAGCATCCATATCACAATAGATATTACTCATCTCATATCTGAGATCACAATCAATCAAGGAAATCAATATCATCCATCATAAGCAATGATTAATAATCACACCATTTATAATTAATTTAAAATGAATTAAATTAATTACAAATCTCTAATTAATTTAAAGTAAATTAAATTAATTACTTCATTCTATAAATCCTGCTTACTTAACCATTGATTAATTACAAATCAATTAATCAATCATTCTCTAGATTTCCATCTTAATTAATCATCCTAGATTAATTTTCTTTTAATTACATTCAAGTAATTATCCTTTAATTAATTTTACAAATTAATTATTTATAACCAAATATAGTAATTAGTCTTTAATTACTTTATTTATTAATTAACCATAATTAATTACATTTATCCTTAATTAATTACAATTAATTAATTGCTTATAACACTTATTATTGATTAATAAATCTTACTAAAACAATCCTTTAAATTTATCATTAATCATAAAATTAATGATTCCTAATACATTTTTGAATTAATTATTCCATTTACATTAATTACATTGAGTTATTAACTTTTACTTAACCATAATTATTAATCATCCTTGATTAATCCCATTCAGTAATTAGCTACCCTTAATTACTTCACTTAATAAATTAATTACTCCTTAATTAATTTTCTAAATTAATCCCTTGATTAATTTTTCAAAGTAATTTAATCCAAATTACTATTATACTCAAAACATCTTCAATCAATTACATATAGTAATTATTATCAATTACTTCATTAAGTAATTTCACTTCATTAATTACATTTAAGTAATTATACTTATCAAATAATCCAATGATTTATTTACATTAATTAAACTCGATAAATTAATCTAAACAAATCATATTAAACTCAATAATTTTATTAAGTAATAAACTCAATAATTCTTTAATTAATTTATCTAATTAATTATTAAAATTAATCACATAAATATACCAATTAATCAACTTAGATAATTCAAATTTATTTAATTAATTATCTTGAGTAATTAATTCCTTTAATTACACTTAAACAATTCCACAATTAATTTTCTTTAATTAATCAATCTAATTAATTATCAAAATTTTCATATTGATTAATTATAAAACAAATCTTGAGTTAATGACCATTATTACTATTAACAGTCCTAAATTTCTTTCTTAAGAAATTTAACTTAGATAAACCCTTATTAATTCCAAATTAATTTATCATTAACCAAATATTAATTAACCGCTAATTATTTAATTAATTCAAGTTTTAAACCGTAACTTAATTAACCTTTAATTTCTTGATTAATTAACATTTAACCATTAGTTTAAAATCTAATTTATTCAAATTAATGATCTTAACTCCAATTTAATTATTTCTAATTAATTTACTTAAAACTCAATTAACGAGTTTAAAACTCATAATTACTTAATTAATCCAGTTATTAATTAAATTTATCAATCTATTTAATTAATTTAATAATTTAATGAATCCAATCACTAAATTCCACTTTACAGATTTTAAACTAAATTCCTTTTTAAATTTTCAAATCGTTAAAGTATACCTTACTTTTAAACTTATTTACATTATTTAAAGTTATAAGCTTTAGTCCATTTCCAAATCCTAAGATTTAAATTTTCAATTTGAATCCAGATTTAAAATCCAAATTTAAACCTGGTTTTAGATTCGTTTCAGATTTTATATTGTACTTATGAAATCAAGACACTGCCAGGCTATATTCTTCAAATGCCTGGAACACAACATACTCGAATCAAACTAAAACCGCACCGAGCCCAGACTAAATTGACTTCGAGTCAATCCTTCCTGCTTCGAGTAATATACTCGAATGACTCGGGTAAAACCCGAGTTAACATCTTCGTCTTCCCCAAATGAAAACAGTGCCAAGGAACGTGCACGTGCACGTGTACCGTGCCGCCTCCGGTCCCCTGCCGATCATCGAGGCAAGTTGACAACCCTCCCCACGTCAAACTCCGACCATCGAAATCCACCGCAGTAGCTCAAATCAAAAATCGAGTTCTATCCCAAAACCTGGAACTCGACACTACAACGATGCCAAACCTGGCAACACCGAGTTCTCCACTCTCCAACCATCTGAGGGTCTATAACTCCGGCCTCTTCTTCGACTACAACCCCACTACCACCACCCCAAAAATCACTGCACTCGATCACCTACCTCGGCCGTGGCGATCGATTCCTCACACCCAGCAAAATTTAGGGTTCTAGAAAGAAACCCACTGCCGCTTCTTCCCTGGTGAACTTCGTCACCGCCACCCATTTGTCCTAGCAGCTACGCTCACTCCTCCATCCACCAGAAGAGCCCCGACCTCACCAGTTGCCCAGAACATCAGAAAAACCCAAGTTTCCCATTTCCGTTCAAACCCAAACTACTCTCCCATCCTTTCACTAAAAATTATATTTTTTTCTTTTAAAAATCATATTTTTATTTTAGTATTCAATTTATGATACTGAATTTATAAATTTAAAGGTTTGAGTTTTTGACCTTATTTATCATATACAGTTGTTTAAATATTACCAGAGACAACAAGCCTTATTTTTGACTACCTTATAATTTAAAACATTAATCTAGGTTAAATCCAACAATATTTGTTGGATAAACAGATGCTATCAAGAACCAGAACATGTGGTAAGGATTCTTAATTAAAAACTTGAGCCTGGGAGACAAAGCAGAGCACACTTCATAACACAGTATGCACACAATTAGATATTCACATATATGCACAGAGACATCCTTATACATATACTCACAAATATGTTATTTTCAGTGATGAGTATGAAATAGAAATTATAACTTAACTATATAAATTTGTGATGTTACTCACCTTGTTCAGAAATGAACAGAGCATTTAATTTTTTTGGAAAAGCTTTTAAAAACTGGAAATCTGCTTGAAAGTTGCTAGCTTGATTCCTGTTGGCTTTGAGTTGAACTAAAGCTTTAGTTTGTATGTCTTTGAAAACTTAAAAAAATGAAAAATGCTAAGTTTCTTTTTGGCAAACGAAATGAAATGGGAAAGATAAAAGAGACAGATGGTTTTTTACAGGGTGTTGTTTACATTGCCTGGTACAAAATTTTCCAGAGATATTTTCTATAGAGGGGGCTGGAATGAGATGTATAATGTACTAAAGATACAAACATTAAATGCTCATGTCCTTATGTCTACAACTCATCTTTTACTTTACATTTTCGTATGTACTTATGTTTCATGTTGTATACAAAGATATTTTACATTTTTACTTTGCTTTGTTATGCCTGCAACATGTATATCTTTCTTTATCCTATCAAGTGTACGTAATCATTTACAGTAATTGATATTGCCTTCACTCCCAAGCTTACATATTTATTCTTTATTCGTTTGTACAAATCTTGTATCTAACCTGTTCATACAGAATGTATTATATTTGTTTCTTGATTCATATTGGAATGTATTCATTTGTGTCTTCTGTTGCAAGCTTTTGTTATATAATTTTGTTTGAATGTTTACTTTATATAGAAAACTTATCCTATCTATATATTTGTTTATACATGTATTCTTTGTTATTGTTTGTTACACATTTCTTACTTATCTTATTTGTTCATATTTAAATATATTCCTTAGCTAGGGTCTTATTACTTTATACTAGAAATGGAATTCTAAATTTATTTTGTTGTTATATTTTAGCTATGAGTTTTACTTTACATTATATAATCCATATAATTTATCTTATATATTTATAAAAGAGATTATAACTTCCTATTGTTATTTAATAAACTCATATCTCATATTTACTAAACAATATTTTAAAATAAACCTTTTATTTAATTTTAACTTAAGCTAAGATATAATTAAATCAATTAAACATTTATCTTAACTATTTTAAAACCCTATGGTTATTTATTTAATAGCTTAATATTAAATTAAATCAAATTTCCAAATTATCAAAAATATTAAAATTATAAAATATGCCTTATTAATTAAATTTACAACAAAGCTCACCTATTTACAATATATATAAATTTATATACATTATAAATAGAAAACACTTTATTTAGCTTTTAAAAGATAAATTCTCAATTTAAATGTTTATTAAAAGAAGAATTATTAAATCAATTCAAATTTATCAACAAAATCATCAAATCAATTTAGTTTTAAATGCAGATTATTAAATTGATATTGTCAGAAATTCCGGGATGTCACATTCCTCCCCTCTTAAAAGAATTTCGTCCCCGAAATTTAAAACAAAGGTAATTTAATAATCTAATTAAAGATTTTATTTTAAAACACAAGCATATATTAATTATATGCTTACAACCATAGCAACCAACTCAACCAATCAAACAAATCTAACTATCCAACCAAAATCGTGGATAGAACTATCTAGAGTTTCCCAAGTATAAATACCGGGATACTCGCTCTACAGAATCCAAACAAAACTACACTACAAAGCTATAGAGCTCCTACTCATCTAGATCTACAAAACCAAACAGATATCAGACTACAGACGAGTCTGACTCAACAACCAACACTCCCTGAACTGCTGGTTCCAAAACCAAAGATGGATCATACACGTACTCCCTCAGAGATACGTGAAACTCATCGAATCCCAGTCATCCAAACTGACAATTCACTCCAGAAGATCAAACACTTATCCTCAGAAAACAACAGAAAAGATCCGAGATATCTCGGAGCTGGCTTCCCAATCTTACCCAATCTATACAGCTCCTTTGACCGGAGAAAACTTGCTCAAAATCAAATCCAGACTTAGAAATCTAAATTTCCTCCATCTCTTATCCACAAACTCAACTGACAATCCTGGGCTGCCTACATCCCTACTGACCAGCTCAACCTTCGCTGATGCCTCAAAACAACCCAGACCAAAACAATCAAGAACACAGCCTCTACTATCATTAGTAGAAAACAACTTCTCCTATCCGGAAAAGAAAAACAGATGCACTCCCAACTGCTTCCGCTGCACAACTCTGATCTGAGTAGAAGAAATGCTGATGGTACACCCGAGCACAAACCGGACAACACATCCCAAAAATATGGTTCAACAGATCCATAAAGAAGAAAACTCAGAAATCCCGAAAGATATCTGACAAGCCAAGAGAACACTCCACTATCGCAAGTCACTTTTGCGATCAATCCAACCCAATATCCAAAGAAAAACTGCTCTCTCTTTACCAATCAGAACAGCTTAAGCTTATCTAGCCAATCCATCGAAGAAACGGATCCACTCTGCTGCTCCTGAACTTCACTTCCAGAAAACTGCTGATAGACGACCTCCTGCCTACCCACAGAACAATCAGAACTACAAATGCTGCCACTGCTGCCAAGGACATCCTAAACCAAACTCCTTGAGAAACACAGGCCTCAAAGCCAAACACAAACACCCGGCTAAACACAGCCTCAACACCGAAGCAGACATACTTCTTTAAACTGTTCCAAAGAAACTTTTTAGAGGCATCCATAGTCACTGTCTCATCACACAGCTACTACATCCTGAGGTATAAAAATATCATAACTCGTTTCTGTCCAATCGGAAGATCCAAACTCTACTCATCCAAACTATACACTTCAAAAATGATCTCCAAACCCTAACAGATATTGGTGAAATCCTTACACCACAACAAAGATTCACTCGAGACGGTATTAGGTCTACAGTCTCGACAGATACACTTCCAAACTCAACAACTCCAACTATTGGTAGTCGTGTTATACACACCACTACCCTATCTACCTTTATAATTTATATTGGAAAACCCGAACAGGTAACCCAACAGATAGGTAGAAATAAATATATATGTATATATAGAAATTACAAGTACGCTCTCTCAAGAAAGACACCACTCCAGAGCTTAGGTATTCGCTCAACCTATGCTCTGATACCACGTGTGACGACCCAACTTTCTACTACCAGAAAATTGCATCATCTTTAAGAAAGAAAGGGGTGGGAAAATAGAAAAGATAGAGAAGAAGAAGAAACAACATCAGAATCTCAACAGCGAAACGAATAAAATATAATATATCACATAAGAGATTACATATTATCATATACATCAGAGTTACACAGATAATACAACACATACTAGACAGCTATAAACACCTGTCTAGTTAATACAACTCGATACAACTCAAATACAACAAAGATACAACACAGAGATACCAACACAGCGGAACACTATATATATATCTACAACGCTGAAGCCTCCTGCTCCATTGCTCCTCCATAATTCGTCAAAGCAAACCTGAATCCCTTGGCTACCCGTAAAAATTTGGGTACCCAAGAGTTTAAGAAAAAAAAAGAAATAAACTCCGAGTCAGACATGGGTCTGGTATGAGTAACAGGTTAAAGTTGCTTAACTTTAAAAATCCTTTGAAAATAAAAGGTATCACGTAAGACTTCCCACACATAAACATGGAAAAGTTTTTCCCTTACGCTAACCAAACATTTGATAGGAAATCCAGTGATATTATAGTAGGTCTAGGGTTTTCAAGTAAATATGAAATAGCTGAAATTGTTACATGATTAAATTCCAGCATACTAGCCACAAAGTGGGTAATACAATCAAAACCGTAAGGTCACGTAGGAAGATTGGGTTTCCAACAATGGCTGGGCTACTGGGGTACCGCCCGTCACAGTACGTGGCCTAGATCACCGTACCGAGGAGTACGCCCGCTCCCCTACAACACAAGGCCGGAACCATTCCTTACTGAACAGTTCCGAACGAAACAACCCCAGCAGTTGTCGCGAATCAACTGCCCACTAAGCCGAATATAAAGGGACATCTAGACAGGGGTATATCTCGCTCTCAAGTGGGTGCTACCCACGAAGCCTTGCTGTACCTCCCCTGTTTTAGCCATTCCCGGTTGATGAGGCTTGAGGTCACGATTACCTTTTAACAGAACTCATCACTTAGAATGCTCATCGCCCACCTGACGATGTTCTGAAAGCATTCAATCCATACAAGTTCATTCCGGGTTCGAACGAAACCGAAGGCATTATCTCGTTACACTCATTTTGGAATCACCCTCAGAGTTAACGACAATAACCCTTGCACTCTGAATCTTCATCTTCACTTGAGATTCACGACCTATCGTTAATTTGGATCGATGTGGTATTCGGGTCTCCAGACCTAGAATTCCGGTATACGGAAACCCGATCCCGGTCTCATCGAAATCCAAACCGTATCTTTTAAGGCCAAGTTGTTTTAAAGTTAAAACAGTTTAATTCAATTATCTATATACACAGAGATAGATAAATTACAATATCACAATGGATAATAACATCATCATCATAAACAGATAATCCATATTATCTACTCAAACAGATAATTAATATCATCATACTTAAAACAAGCATCCATATCACAATAGATATTACTCATCTCATATCTGAGATCACAATCTGTTAACGTCAAAATGTGAACGCCAACACCCGGTGTGTGTAGTAAGATTGTGAAAGCACCACCCGCGTAACGGGAACAGAAATCAAGCAGGAAAATAGCAGAAAATGCAGTAAAAGACAGCAATTTATAGTGGTTCGGCTTAAGATTTAGCCTACGTCCACTTTGAATCTCTTTATTATTGAATCTGATTACAAATTGATACAAATCTTCTATGAAAACAATACAACTCGATCACAAGAAGCAATCTTGACTACTAGCTCAATCTTCGGCGATGAAATTCGATGAATTCATGTCAGATGTTAGGAATTTCTCTCGAAGTTTGTTGTAGTGTCTTGAATGCTTGGAGGATCCTTGTTTGCTGAATGATTGGAGAGTTCGACAGAGTAACGGCGCTTGAGAAATGAATTGCCAAAAGTCCCTTTTATGTTGGAAGTGGTGGGGTATTTATAGGAGCTGATCTGGACTCAGGAATTTCCTCTAAGTATTTAAGTCGTCTGCCGACCTATGGTAGATCGGTGATGAGTTAAAGAATGGGCTTAGGTCGGTTCCGAGTTAAGGAATAGGGTTAGGTCGGAACCTTCTTAAGTCGGAGCCTTTCATAACTCGGAATCTTCCTTAGGTCGTAGCCCTTGAGTCACAGACTACCTTAAGTCGGCAGGCTCTTAACTCGGCACACCCCTTAAGTCGGCAGCTCTTTCTTAGGTCGGCAAGCACCTTAACTCAGCATGCTTCTTAGGTCGGCAAGCACCTTAACTCAGCATACTTCTTAGGTCGGCAAGCACCTTAACTCGGCATGCTTTCTTAGGTCGGCAAGCACCTTAACTCGGCACACCCCTTAAGTCGGCAGCTCTTTCTTAGGTCGGCAAGCACCTTAACTCAGCATGCTTCTTAGGTCGGCAAGCACCTTAACTCAGCATACTTCTTAGGTCGGCAAGCACCTTAACTCGGCATGCTTTCTTAGGTCGGCAAGCACCTTAACTCGGCACACCCCTTAAGTCGGCAGCTCTTTCTTAGGTCGGCAAGCACCTTAACTCAGCATACTTCTTAGGTCGGCAAGCACCTTAACTCGGCATGCTTTCTTAGGTCGTGAGTCGAAAAGGGGATTAACATTTGCCCCTCGAAGTATATGCCTAAGCCATAGGTCGTATGCTTCGATTCTAATTCTTTAGTTAGGTCGGTGCCGACTTAACAAATGCCTTAGGTTGTACACCGTGCGAGTCGACTCACCTTCCAGCATATAAATAGTTGCATCCCTCTTCCTCTTCCTCATCTGTTCCTTTTCTCGAATCTGCCATTGAAGCACTTTTAGAGCTCTCAGAGACAAACTCCAACCATCCAATCGCCGATCATCTTCCTGTTATACTTCGTAAGTCGATCTGGTCATCGTTCACCCATGCTCGCTGTCGAATCGATAACTCCCAGTTTTTGACTTCCATTTGCGTTTAGATGCTGTGATTCATTGTGCATAACTTTTTGATTGTTCGTCAATCGCCATCGACCATGTTGTAATCGTAATAGGGCAGTAATACATTGGATTCGCAGCAAATTTGATTCGACTTGAATTGGCTCCTTGGGTGGTCCAATGGTGTGATGGAATGAGGATCGTTGTTGATTGTGAGGCTATTGGGTTAACGGGTTAAGAATTAGGGAAGAAAATTAGTCGAGGTATTGGCTCGGTCACGACCTAGGGATTTTATGCGATCCAGTGACTTTCATGACTTAAGCCGGAGCCGACTTAGCAGTTCCATGCGACCTAGGTTTTGTGTCGCCTCCGAGTTAGGACTTAGGGGATTCCTGGCTTTGACTCATAGGGAACCTTCCTTAGGTCGTCACCGAGTTAGGACTTGGAGGATTCCTGGCTTTGACTCATAGGGAACCTTCCTTAGGTCGTCACCGAGTTAGGACTTAGACTTTCGGCCACCCAACAGATGATTTTTGAACTGTGCCCGAACTTCGAGCTGTTTAACTATGAACTGTGAACTGTGAACTGTGAACTGTTGAACTATGAACTATGAACTATGTTGCATGCATTTTACACATTGCTTCAATTTTGCAAACTAACAATCCTGCTTAATACAACATTCACAGAACACTGGGACGAATATACTATCACCGACTGCCCACATCGAGTGACGGATTAGCTGATAACGAGAAAGTTAAATTAAATGAATATGAACGAGATGTTGTACAATAACTAATTCAAGTGAAGTATTAAAACAAAATCGTAATAGTCAAGTGAAACTGACTTATCTGTATTAACACTGCACTTGATCATTGACAAGTTCTGAAATTTTGTAATCGATTGATTGTCGACTAATTTAATTCCCGTTATGCTTGTTGTTTATTTTCATTAGTTTTTTGCACAACACTTCACACTTTTAGGGAACGTGCACCTTCACATTTGAACATTCAGCTGATTGTGTAGAATGTCTTCTCCACAAGAAGGAACAGAGCAAGCTGAAGGTGTGTTTCCAGTTGCTATCCCGCTGAACGATCCTCCAGAGAGGACTCCTACTACTGTGAACCATAAAGCCTTCCGTCAACTATGCATCCAGTTTGGTATTGCTGAGGCTGACGCTTTGCTCCCCGAAATAAATGATACTGCTGACAGACCGCCCCATGGCTTTGTCGCAGTTAACCGCCAAATGTGCTTGAGCGGGGCTATCCCCCCATTCAATGACTGCATCCGAGAACTTCTTCTCCAATTATCTATTTCTCCCTTTCAGCTACATCCCAATGGCTACGCCATCTTGCTGGGACTATGCGTGCTTTTTAGGAGAACACTGGGCCGCTTCCCTACCTTCGGAGAAATTCGCTATCTTTGTACTTTTGCCAAGAATAAAGACCATCCCTCCATCATAGTCGTAAAGAGTGCGAGGAATCGTAAGTTGATCTCCGGTCTTCCTGAAAGTGTTCACGGTTTCCTGAGCCCGTTCTTTTATGTCCGCTGTCCCCCTGGGTTTTATGCCATTTGGAGAATAGGGAGTAAGATCACTTGCATTTGTTTCTTACGTTCTTTCAAAATTTACCGAAGTTCGGATTATCAAGTGCTAACTTCGCTCTTTTTTCCTTTTCAGCACTTCCTTCTCCTTCCAAAAATCCCAGTCACAAGGTGACTTTCGAGAGGCTTATGGCGGTGCCTGTAGAGGAGAGGAGCATCCAATTTCTATTAGATGATGAGCTTCTGCACCAATTTGGGCTTCTGCACCCTTCCAGGTCGACTCGAGTTCATGAAATTTCTAGCTCTGATGCAGAAACATCGGCTGCTTTGGATTCTCAAGCAGAGGCGTCAAATGCCCCGGTTTTTGCGGAAGAAGATGCTTCAAAAACACCTGCCCTGGATTTTGCTTTGATAAAGTGCTCCGGACCCACTGATGTTGTAGGGTTGGCTGGCAAGCCGGCACTTCCCCCAATTATTGAGGAAGAAGAGAATCCTCGAGCTTCTGAAAAATCAACTGATGTGGAACTTGAGAAGGAGAAATCCGCTGAACACTTGGGCGACGACACCTTTGATGGCTTGAGCGATATTATGATAACTTCCCAAGAGCTTTTCGGGGATAGCAGTCAAAAAGCGACTTCTCCTGTTGTCGAGGCAACTTCTACCCTTAAGCAAACCCAAATGCCTACAACGCCAATCGTCTCTGTTTCCACACCAAAGCGTGGTCTGTAATTTGACGCACGTAGTTTGCACGCCACACACACTTAGGGCTTTTCAGCACTTATAAGCATTTATCCTCTTTTTCCCGGAAATTTCTAAATTCTACACTTTCTTCTGCTTTCAGGTTCTCCAATGGGACGCTCCGGCTCATATTATGACTCATTTCAGCGCCATGGAGGCCGTGGAACCTATGACTTCAGGAAATATCTTGGTGACCACAGAGAGACAGATGAGGAACGGGCCCAAAGGAAGGCTCAAGAAAAATGGGATTATGAGCAGAGGCAGAGAAGAAAAGATGCTGATCGATACGATTCTTCTTACAAAACTTACGATTCTCATAAGCGAAAATCTTATGATGACAAAGGGAAGACTCAAATTACTGATGAATCGAGCAAACGGTCTAAGCCGAGTGACGCGTCTGCTATTTCTGAAAAGACCAACGCTCCCATTTCTTCTGGCATTCCGGCAGGTTCTCCTCCTCTAAAGGAAACTGACATTCAAACCATCATTAACAGGCCACAATATCTAGTTAAAGACGGCCCTCCAATGCTTCAGAGCCGATTTCCGAATTGGTGCCTAAGAGGGGTACGCTTTGACTTGGACATTGTTCCGATTGATAAATCAGACATGCTTAGCAGTCTTGATGCGGTCAGACTTAACATCGAGAGGATGTCACAGTGGCAGAAGCTGGTCGATGAACTCCAAAGGGTCAACCATCTTAACCTTGAGGCGATGATGACGATGGAGAATGATAAGGCAGAATGGGACAAATGGCGCAAGCAGCATGACGCGGAAATGACGAGTATTGCAGATGACAATGCAAAGCTTGCGTCTGAAGTTAAGCAGCTTAAGGAAAATCTTGCTTCTTCTTCTGCATCATTTACTCAAAAAGAAGAAGTCTTCCAGAAGCAAGTGCGGGACGCACATGCTGCACAAAGGGATGTAGAAATGAAGCTTGCCGCCGAACAGCACGTTAAAGAGAAGTACCGCACAGAAAACGCCGGACTGCGGGAAAAGGTCACCTCCCAGAACATGGAGATTGAGTTATTAAAGTCTCGACTTGCTAAAGTTGAGGCAGAACGTGATGAGGCTACCGCCAGCCGGATCGCTGCCGTTGCTGAAAAGGAAGCGGCTGAGCAATCACATGAGGCAACGAAAGCAGACGTCAGCTCTACCTTATTTGACTTTTATTTACACAGCGTTCTGGGTCGTGGGAGCCTCTCTTTTCTTGGTCCCGATTATGAAATTACATTGGCTGAAGTGTGGGAAGTCGCGATGGATATGCTTCGCGGGGCTGGCTATAATGAACTGGACCTTGAGAAGCGCTATCTCAGTGATGAGGATCGCGCCGCTCTTGTTAAGGGGAAAGAGCTACTTGCCAAAGCACGAGCTGAAACAGTGGGAGAAGAGCTTCCAAAAGAAGGAGCTCCTTTGACTGCCCCCGCCCAAACTTCCACTTCAGCTGACGTTAATATTATAGATTCCAGTCCTCATTCTCTACATTTAGCCAAAGTTGCCCAGGAGACTGCAACTACCCCTACTGAAGATGAGGCGCTGGATGATATTGAAGCTGAGAAGTTCGAGGTGGATCTTGTAAAACCAACTCCTCCAGGTACTCTTGGTGTCATCTCGGGTCTAACGAATCAGTCATTTGACTTAGCCGAATTTGATGATCTTCTTACCTGTTACTTAAACTTTGATGAATCGATGCCTTCTTTATTTTCGGGGGATGCTGATTTTAACTTCTTTTCTTCTACAGCGGAGGCACCAAGCACAACACAAGCTTCCACTCCTTCGATTGCCGTTCCTCTGTCTTCCCAAATCACTCCTCCCTCTGCTTCCCAACCGGGATCACAAGCAGAGAAAATCGAAGCTCTTCAAGGCTTGGATGATCCGGCTGCTTCTCAGGAGCAGAAGGCGGAGGATTTTGAAGGTACCGAGAAGACCCCGGAGCGGTCTTTTGACGACGATACTAAGCTTTCAACATTGCTGACTACTCCGGGGAGTGAGTCTTCTTCAAAGAGGAAGGGGAAGCGTGCTGTAAGAAAGAAGAAGAAGACTTCCATTGAAGAGGAAGCAGTAGTTGATCCGGCTGTACCGCTTTCTCCTTCTGCCCCTGCCCGTTCTCAACGACTTCAAAAGCTAATCATCAGACCGGGAAAGAGTTCCAAGGGTGGTGAGAAGGAGTAATCAAGCTGGATTTTCCACCTATTATTTTTGCTTTTTGCATGTATTGACCGGGGATTGTGCGGGTACCGGTCCCCGCTTTTGCTTTTTGAGATATCTGTACATGTAAAGAATTTTCGTAGTACTAAATAAAATAATTATTTTACTTGTACAAACTCTTGTGTATGTGAGGATGACCTATCTTTTATTTTAAGTGTAGAACAAACGATTCTTCTTACTTGTGCAAACTTTTTGTCTGCGCTTGAGAATGCATTTATTCCACATCTGTTTTCCGTGGTATTGCGACGAACTTGTGGCATGTTGCTTTTATTAATGTGATTGAATAGTACAGTACTGCCCCCATGCCATAAGTGCATTGCGATACTACTAGTTTTTTTTTTTTTTTTTTTTTTTTTTTTTTTTTTAGAACGCTTCAGCTTTCGGGGATAACCACTTTTATTCATTAAGAAGTGAATTTCCCTATGAAGTGAAATGAACTTTTTCTGAAAGAATTTTGTAGCCTTTTTCAACCCCTCTTTTTTTTTATGGAGGAGCCTTTCTAGATGAACAAGTTAGTCCTTCCTTCCTTTGGGAGTTGAACTGTGCTTCTGGACGATGCTTCTCGTTTAAGCATTCTATTTTGGGACATGCCTCCGGAGGGGGCTCCTCTTAAAGAGTTGTGCCTCCGAAGAGGTCTTGTGCCTTCGAGAAGGGCTTGCGCCTCCGAGGAGGGCTTGTGCCTCCGAAGAGGGCTTGCGGTGCCTTGGGAAAGGGCTTTTGCCTCCGAAGAGGTCATGTGCCTCCGAAGAGGGCTTGAGGTGCCTTGGGAAAGGGCTTTTGCCTCCGAAGAGGTCATGTGCCTCCGAAGAGGGCTTGTGCCTCCGAAGAGGGCTTGTGCCTCCTAAGAGGGCCTGTGCCTCCGAAGAAGGCTTGTGATTGCCTGGAAGTTACTTTCTCATGGTCAGGGGTCTATGAGACAAGCGCAAGTTGCTTGATTGGATGTTTGTTTATACAAACGATCGCAATCAATTAACGAGGTGCCCCTTTGGTAGTCCCACCGATCTTTTTGATTGAGTAAAGCACTCCCATTCATTGGCGTGCCTCGTTAAAGGGCTTTGGTTTGTTGGCGAGTTTTCCTCATCATCTGCCTGTTAGCGCTCTTTTATTATCGTTTCCAAGCACATCTTCTTCTTTTCCTCTTATAAGTAAATTGCTTTATCCGAAGAAGTGGACTTCACTGTTGAATGACTTCACGAGACAAACACAAGTTATCTAGTCGGATGTCTATTCATAACGACAATCTCAACTAGTGAACAAAGGTTTGTCACAGTGGAGTCACTAACTTTTTATGTGAAGTTTTCCTTGCTTGGGATTTGAATTTGGACAAAAGTTTTGTGGCTTGGTTTTCGTGTGATAGCTGATTTATGGAAGTTGCTTAGCTTTGTGATGAGCAAGCCTTGTTATAATGTCCTGCAATTTTGAATCGATATTTTAGCGATACATTTAAAGTATTTACATATCAAAATAACACAGGCATCATGAAATAGTAAAGAACACAAGATTTATAGTGGTTCGGCCAAAAATCGGGCCTACGTCCACTTTATAGCTTTCATTCATTTACACTGATTTACAATGTTTCACCATACAACTGATACATTCATCATCATTTTACAATTTTGAGCTGAGCTCTCTTCAAGTAAAGTAAGGACGCAAATGGTTGCTATTCCAGGCCCTTGGAATCGGATCTCCTTCAATGGTTATGAGTTTGAAAGTGCCATCGAGAAGTTTAGTGCCTACGACATATGGTCCTTCCCAGTTTGGCCCAAACACACCAGTTGCTGTCATGATCCTTTTCAAAACCAAGTCTCCGACCTCAAAGCTGCGTTGGCGAACTTTGGAATTGAAATACCTGGCTATCCTCTGCTGATGAGCTGAAACTCTGAGCCTAGCTTCTTCTCTTTTTTCATCAAGAAAGTCAAGCGCTTCAAGTTGCAGTTTTTCATTTTCGATTTCATTGAAATGAACTCTTCTATGTGAAGGAACCTCTACTTCTACTGGAATCATTGCCTCAGATCCGTATGCCAGTGAAAATGGAGTGTGCCCAGTCGCAGTTTTGTGAGTCGTTCTGTACGCCCATAGTGCTAATGGAAGCTTATCAACCCAACCACCTTTTGCTTTTTCAAGTTGCTTTTTAATAGTTGACTTGATGATTTTGTTAACTGCTTCCACTTGCCCATTTGCCTGCGGATGAGCCACTGCTGAGAAGCTTTTTCGAATTCTGAATCGTTTGCAAAAATCTTGGAATTCTTCACTTTCAAATTGAGTGCCATTGTCGGTGATTATCTTCTGTGGCACACCATATCTGCAAATGATATTCTTTGTTACGAAATTTATCATCTTTTTAGAAGTGATGGTGGCCAAAGGTTCAGCTTCAGCCCACTTGGTGAAATAATCAACGGCAACAATAGCATATTTAATTCCTGATTTAGCGATCGGTAACGGTCCAATTAGGTCTATTCCCCAAATGGCGAATGGCCATGGACTGACCATTTGTGTGAGTTCAGTGGAGGGTGCTCTTGGGATTTTTGCAAATCGTTGGCATCTGTCACATTTTCTGGAGAAAGTTGCAGCATCTCGATTGATATCTGGCCAAAAGTATCCATATCGAAGAATTTTCTTTGCAAGTGTTTGACCACCTGAATGGTCTCCACATTCTCCTCCATGCACCTCTGTTAAGATTGTCTTGGCTTCTTCTTTAGTTACACATCGGAGTAGTGGGGTTGAAAATCCCCGCCTGTATAATCGGTCATCTTGAATTATATACCTCGATGCTTTCCTTAATAACTTTCGACGTTCCTTAGAATTCTCTGGCAAGGAACCACTGAGTAAGTATTCTTTGATTGGAGTCATCCATGATTCATGCTCTTGAGACGTAGTCATAAGCCAATCAACATCCATTTCATCAATACTTGGAGCTGACAGAACTTCTACAGGAACTAATCCTAGTAATTGAGCCTCTCCGGAACTTGAATACTTTGCTAAAGAATCCGCCTTCATATTTTCCTCTCGGGGTATGTGGCTTATTGAGTAGTGATCTAAATCATTGAGAAGTTCGGAAGTTTTTGTCAAATATGCAGGCAAATTCCCTCCCTTGGCCTGAAATTCCTTCCTCACCTGGCAGACAATAAGCTGAGAATCACTGAAAATCTGTATCTCCTTGATATTCAATTCCTTGGCGATCCTCAACCCGGCAATAAGAGCTTCATATTCTGCTTCATTGTTTGTCGAAGGAAACTCCAGCCTCAATGCATAACATAGTGATCGTCCTTCGGGAGTTTCGAGCACAATTCCTGCCCCAGAACAATAATCGTTTCTTGAGCCATCTACATACAACTTCCACTGTATCGGAATGCAGTCAGTGGTTTCTTCCTTACTGTCACCTTTGTCAGTGGATTCTGCGATGAAATCTGCTAAAGCTTGTCCGTTAATTGCTCTTCGGGGATGGTAAGTGATGTCATATTGGCTGAGTTCTATGTTCCACTTCAAGAGACGACCCGAGGTTTCAGGACGATACAGGACTTGCTTCAAAGGCTGATCAGTCAGGACTTTGATAGGATGAGATTGAAAATAAGGCCTCAACTTTCTGGAAGCGATTAGCAGACAATAAGCAAGTTTTTCTATCTTTGAATAATTCATTTCAGCCCCAGTGAACCGTTTGCTGATGTAGTAAACCGGACGTTGTATTTTCATATCTTCTTGTACGAGTGCTGCACTTAAAGCGTGGGATGAAATTGCCAGGTAGATGAAGAGGTCTTCACCATCACTAGGCTTGGAAAGGACCGGAGGAGTTTCCATATGATGAATCAGTTGATCGAAAGCATTCTGGCATTCAGGAGTCCATTCGAAATTTTTCTTCCCTTTCTTTAGAGCATCAAAGAAGGGAATGCACTTGTCTGTGGCCTTGGAAATGAAGCGACTAAGAGCGGCAACCTTTCCATTGAGACTTTGCAATTCTTTCTTTGTTCTAGGGGCTTTAACCTCTCTTAAAGCTGTGATCTGAGTAGGGTTGGCCTCGATGCCCCTAGCGCTCACAATGAAACCCAGGAATTTCCCAGACTCTACTCCGAATGAACATTTCAAAGGGTTTAGCTTCATTCCGTACTTTCGAAGAATTGAGAACATTTCTGCTAGGTGATCCATGTGGTCTACTGCTTTCTTTGACTTTACTAACATATCATCAACATAGACTTCCATCGTTTTGCCAATCTGAGGCTTGAACATAGCGTTGACAAGTCTTTGATATGTTGCCCCAGCATTCTTTAAACCGAATGGCATGACTTTGTAACAGTAGAGCCCCACATCTGTAATAAAGCTTGTGTCCTCCTGATCTGGTTCATTCATCATAATTTGATTGTATCCAGAATAAGCATCCATAAAAGATAACAACTCATGTCCAGCCGTCCCATCTACTAGTTGATCAATCCTAGGCAACGGGAAGCAGTCTTTGGGGCAAGCTTTGTTCAGATCTGAGAAATCAATACATACTCTCCACTTTCCATTTGCCTTCTTAACCAGTACTGGATTCGAAACCCAATTTGGATAAGTGGATTCTTTGATGAAATTATTCTCTAAGAGGCGATCTACTTCTTCCTTTAAAGCTGCTGACCTTTCTGGACCTTGAGTTCTTCTCTTCTGTTTTACTGGCGTAAATTTCGGATCGACATTCAGGGTATGAACAGCAATTGTAGGAGAAATTCCGCACATATCAGCATGACACCAAGCAAACACATCTAGATTGGCTTTTAAGAATGATATCAGTGTATTCTGAACCGTTATACTTAGCTGTGAACCCACATTGAGCACTTTATTTGGGTCTTTCGGGTCTACAGATACTGGTACCGTTACCTCCACGGGTACCACTCTATTCTCCCCTGTACTGGCTTTTCTGGGATCCATTTCTTTTCTTGCATTGCTGTGTTCGCCAGTACAGGGGCCGCTCCGTAGTTGCTACAGGGTCGGTTCCTTGATGCGGAGCGGAGCTGCCGCATCTTTCCCCATTTCTTTTCTCCTGGCCTCTCGGAGTTCTACAAGGTAACATTCTCGTCCTGCGTTTTGATCTCCTTTGATAACAGCAATCCCATTATCAGTAGGAAATTTCATTGTTAAACACCAAGGAGCAAGGACGGCCCTGAAAGCTGCAAGAGTAGGCCGGCCTAAGAAAGCGTTATAGGCAGAAAATCCGTCCACAATTACAAAAGTTTGCTTCCGAACCAATTTTCTGGGTCCTTCGCCCATTTCAACAAACAAGTCTACTGTTCCGATTGGCTGTTTCAGCTCTCCTGTAAATCCGGCGATCTTGTGTGAAGAAGCATGTACATCAGTCATCGGGATTTTCATTTGGTCAAATGTTCTTTTAAAGAGGATGTTGCATGAGGCACCACTATCAACCAACACTCTTCTGACGATGGCCGGCCCGATACCGACAGAGACAACCATAGGGTCCTCAGTAGGAGCTTCCACATTAACAGAATCTCTGGCTCTGAACATAATATCATCATGGAGAGTTTTTTGCTGCTTTAGAGGTGAAACATCCTCCAGGATTAGGACACTTTCTTCGGTTGGTGTATACTTCAAAGCTTTTGCATACCTTTCCATTTCACCCCAACTCCTGCCAGCCGGGTGAGGCCCCCCTGTGATCACATTAATAACAGGTCTTTCCTTTCCAACTGGCCTTTCTCCTGAATCAGATGAATTAGTTGGAGGTAACTGCCCTTGGCTGGATGAAGATGGATCCTTTCTATTCCTCTTGACGTATTGCTGCAATTTATTCTCTCTTAGCAATTCTTCAATCAGACTTTTCAAATGGCGGCACTCATTGGTATCATGCCCTGGTTGGTTGTGAAACTTGCAAAATCTTCCGCTCTGAACAGCATTCTTCCCAACTTTCACGGCCGGTGGTTTTGGAAATTCAACAGCATCCTTAGTGGCAATGAAGATATTTTCCGGGGTATCGGTCAGAGGAGTGAAGTCTGATGGTTTAAGAAAACGGGGCTTTTTGAAGTCTTTCTGCCTTTTCCCACCATTACTTTCCCTTTTCTGATCTGCCGGTTCTTTCTTGCTTTGAGTAGAAGCATTATTTTCCGCTGCCGCTGTCACAACTTTAGCTGGTGCGGAAAGATTTTCTAGGCGTATAAATTCATCAGCCTTTTTGTAGAATTTCTCGAGCGAATTGGGCTCTTTCATCTTCAGCCACTTCCCAAATTCGCTCGATTTGTCAACGGCACGCATCAAATAGGTCAAGATCATTCGTGGCTCGGCATTATCGACTTCTGCCAGAGCTAAGTTAAAGCGGTTCAAGAATGACTTAATGGGCTCTCCCGGGTTCTGCTCAAGACTGGACAGTGACATTATATCTTTTGCCCTTGAAGCGTATAGCCTGAATTGCTCTTTGAATTTTCGGGTGAGATCGGAAAACTGATCTACAGATCGGGCTGGAAGCTTGGTAAACCAGAGAAGCGCCACCCCTTCTAAATAGACTGGGAAATATCGGCACTTTATCTCGTCGGTTGCCCTTGCGCCAGTCATATGCCAATCGTATTTATACAAGAACTGATTTGGATCACTTGTTCCCCGATAAGCAGGAATAGTGGGAGGAACAAACTTTCTAGGAAATTCAGCTTTCAGAATCTTTTCCGTAAACGGAGTTCTACTTGGTGCGAATCCCCATTCGCTTTCGTCTTCATCTCTTTGCATGCTCTCTTTCATTATTTGCTTGATCATACCAGAGAGATATTCCTCATTATTCAGAGATTTCGCAGAGTAGGCCTCAGCCATCTTTTCAGGAGTCTGTCCAGGTAAATGCTCATGAAGAACTGGTGACGGTCTAGATCCTTCGGCCTGGAGGGGTGCCCCTTCGGCAGCACCTGACCCCCCGTGAGGAACATTTCTTCCCTCGGAATTGGGAGCAGCATTAGCAAAGTTTCCCTCATTATTCACTGGTCTTTGACTCGTACCAAATAGAGCATTCAGCCTTTCCATCATCAGGTTATTCTGAGTTTCAATCTGCTGGTACAGTCCGGATACAGCAGCATCTAACTCCTGTCGCGTAACACCGATGCTCGGAGCTGCTTGATTTGGAGAGAGAGAAGTGGCAGTATTGTCACGGTCATCATCAGTTCTGACAGACTTTCGTTTCCTTCCGGGAGCCATTATGTCTGATAAACTTCTGATTTTGTGGGAAATTCTTTCAGCAAACTTCTGAGAAGCAATGCTGAGTGGCAGCCTGAGTTGGGTTCTCAGTGAAAGCACCAAAATGTTAACGTCAAAATGTGAACGCCAACACCCGGTGTGTGTAGTAAGATTGTGAAAGCACCACCCGCGTAACGGGAACAGAAATCAAGCAGGAAAATAGCAGAAAATGCAGTAAAAGACAGCAATTTATAGTGGTTCGGCTTAAGATTTAGCCTACGTCCACTTTGAATCTCTTTATTATTGAATCTGATTACAAATTGATACAAATCTTCTATGAAAACAATACAACTCGATCACAAGAAGCAATCTTGACTACTAGCTCAATCTTCGGCGATGAAATTCGATGAATTCATGTCAGATGTTAGGAATTTCTCTCGAAGTTTGTTGTAGTGTCTTGAATGCTTGGAGGATCCTTGTTTGCTGAATGATTGGAGAGTTCGACAGAGTAACGGCGCTTGAGAAATGAATTGCCAAAAGTCCCTTTTATGTTGGAAGTGGTGGGGTATTTATAGGAGCTGATCTGGACTCAGGAATTTCCTCTAAGTATTTAAGTCGTCTGCCGACCTATGGTAGATAGGTGATGAGTTAAAGAATGGGCTTAGGTCGGTTCCGAGTTAAGGAATAGGGTTAGGTCGGAACCTTCTTAAGTCGGAGCCTTTCATAACTCGGAATCTTCCTTAGGTCGTAGCCCTTGAGTCACAGACTACCTTAAGTCGGCAGGCTCTTAACTCGGCACACCCCTTAAGTCGGCAGCTCTTTCTTAGGTCGGCAAGCACCTTAACTCAGCATGCTTCTTAGGTCGGCAAGCACCTTAACTCAGCATACTTCTTAGGTCGGCAAGCACCTTAACTCGGCATGCTTTCTTAGGTCGGCAAGCACCTTAACTCGGCACACCCCTTAAGTCGGCAGCTCTTTCTTAGGTCGGCAAGCACCTTAACTCAGCATGCTTCTTAGGTCGGCAAGCACCTTAACTCAGCATACTTCTTAGGTCGGCAAGCACCTTAACTCGGCATGCTTTCTTAGGTCGGCAAGCACCTTAACTCGGCACACCCCTTAAGTCGGCAGCTCTTTCTTAGGTCGGCAAGCACCTTAACTCAGCATACTTCTTAGGTCGGCAAGCACCTTAACTCGGCATGCTTTCTTAGGTCGTGAGTCGAAAAGGGGATTAACACAATCAATCAAGGAAATCAATATCATCCATCATAAGCAATGATTAATAATCACACCATTTATAATTAATTTAAAATGAATTAAATTAATTACAAATCTCTAATTAATTTAAAGTAAATTAAATTAATTACTTCATTCTATAAATCCTGCTTACTTAACCATTGATTAATTACAAATCAATTAATCAATCATTCTCTAGATTTCCATCTTAATTAATCATCCTAGATTAATTTTCTTTTAATTACATTCAAGTAATTATCCTTTAATTAATTTTACAAATTAATTATTTATAACCAAATATAGTAATTAGTCTTTAATTACTTTATTTATTAATTAACCATAATTAATTACATTTATCCTTAATTAATTACAATTAATTAATTGCTTATAACACTTATTATTGATTAATAAATCTTACTAAAACAATCCTTTAAATTTATCATTAATCATAAAATTAATGATTCCTAATACATTTTTGAATTAATTATTCCATTTACATTAATTACATTGAGTTATTAACTTTTACTTAACCATAATTATTAATCATCCTTGATTAATCCCATTCAGTAATTAGCTACCCTTAATTACTTCACTTAATAAATTAATTACTCCTTAATTAATTTTCTAAATTAATCCCTTGATTAATTTTTCAAAGTAATTTAATCCAAATTACTATTATACTCAAAACATCTTCAATCAATTACATATAGTAATTATTATCAATTACTTCATTAAGTAATTTCACTTCATTAATTACATTTAAGTAATTATACTTATCAAATAATCCAATGATTTATTTACATTAATTAAACTCGATAAATTAATCTAAACAAATCATATTAAACTCAATAATTTTATTAAGTAATAAACTCAATAATTCTTTAATTAATTTATCTAATTAATTATTAAAATTAATCACATAAATATACCAATTAATCAACTTAGATAATTCAAATTTATTTAATTAATTATCTTGAGTAATTAATTCCTTTAATTACACTTAAACAATTCCACAATTAATTTTCTTTAATTAATCAATCTAATTAATTATCAAAATTTTCATATTGATTAATTATAAAACAAATCTTGAGTTAATGACCATTATTACTATTAACAGTCCTAAATTTCTTTCTTAAGAAATTTAACTTAGATAAACCCTTATTAATTCCAAATTAATTTATCATTAACCAAATATTAATTAACCGCTAATTATTTAATTAATTCAAGTTTTAAACCGTAACTTAATTAACCTTTAATTTCTTGATTAATTAACATTTAACCATTAGTTTAAAATCTAATTTATTCAAATTAATGATCTTAACTCCAATTTAATTATTTCTAATTAATTTACTTAAAACTCAATTAACGAGTTTAAAACTCATAATTACTTAATTAATCCAGTTATTAATTAAATTTATCAATCTATTTAATTAATTTAATAATTTAATGAATCCAATCACTAAATTCCACTTTACAGATTTTAAACTAAATTCCTTTTTAAATTTTCAAATCGTTAAAGTATACCTTACTTTTAAACTTATTTACATTATTTAAAGTTATAAGCTTTAGTCCATTTCCAAATCCTAAGATTTAAATTTTCAATTTGAATCCAGATTTAAAATCCAAATTTAAACCTGGTTTTAGATTCGTTTCAGATTTTATATTGTACTTATGAAATCAAGACACTGCCAGGCTATATTCTTCAAATGCCTGGAACACAACATACTCGAATCAAACTAAAACCGCACCGAGCCCAGACTAAATTGACTTCGAGTCAATCCTTCCTGCTTCGAGTAATATACTCGAATGACTCGGGTAAAACCCGAGTTAACATCTTCGTCTTCCCCAAATGAAAACAGTGCCAAGGAACGTGCACGTGCACGTGTACCGTGCCGCCTCCGGTCCCCTGCCGATCATCGAGGCAAGTTGACAACCCTCCCCACGTCAAACTCCGACCATCGAAATCCACCGCAGTAGCTCAAATCAAAAATCGAGTTCTATCCCAAAACCTGGAACTCGACACTACAACGATGCCAAACCTGGCAACACCGAGTTCTCCACTCTCCAACCATCTGAGGGTCTATAACTCCGGCCTCTTCTTCGACTACAACCCCACTACCACCACCCCAAAAATCACTGCACTCGATCACCTACCTCGGCCGTGGCGATCGATTCCTCACACCCAGCAAAATTTAGGGTTCTAGAAAGAAACCCACTGCCGCTTCTTCCCTGGTGAACTTCGTCACCGCCACCCATTTGTCCTAGCAGCTACGCTCACTCCTCCATCCACCAGAAGAGCCCCGACCTCACCAGTTGCCCAGAACATCAGAAAAACCCAAGTTTCCCATTTCCGTTCAAACCCAAACTACTCTCCCATCCTTTCACTAAAAATTATATTTTTTTCTTTTAAAAATCATATTTTTATTTTAGTATTCAATTTATGATACTGAATTTATAAATTTAAAGGTTTGAGTTTTTGACCTTATTTATCATATACAGTTGTTTAAATATTACCAGAGACAACAAGCCTTATTTTTGACTACCTTATAATTTAAAACATTAATCTAGGTTAAATCCAACAATATTTGTTGGATAAACAGATGCTATCAAGAACCAGAACATGTGGTAAGGATTCTTAATTAAAAACTTGAGCCTGGGAGACAAAGCAGAGCACACTTCATAACACAGTATGCACACAATTAGATATTCACATATATGCACAGAGACATCCTTATACATATACTCACAAATATGTTATTTTCAGTGATGAGTATGAAATAGAAATTATAACTTAACTATATAAATTTGTGATGTTACTCACCTTGTTCAGAAATGAACAGAGCATTTAATTTTTTTGGAAAAGCTTTTAAAAACTGGAAATCTGCTTGAAAGTTGCTAGCTTGATTCCTGTTGGCTTTGAGTTGAACTAAAGCTTTAGTTTGTATGTCTTTGAAAACTTAAAAAAATGAAAAATGCTAAGTTTCTTTTTGGCAAACGAAATGAAATGGGAAAGATAAAAGAGACAGATGGTTTTTTTACAGGGTGTTGTTTACATTGCCTGGTACAAAATTTTCCAGAGATATTTTCTATAGAGGGGGCTGGAATGAGATGTATAATGTACTAAAGATACAAACATTAAATGCTCATGTCCTTATGTCTACAACTCATCTTTTACTTTACATTTTCGTATGTACTTATGTTTCATGTTGTATACAAAGATATTTTACATTTTTACTTTGCTTTGTTATGCCTGCAACATGTATATCTTTCTTTATCCTATCAAGTGTACGTAATCATTTACAGTAATTGATATTGCCTTCACTCCCAAGCTTACATATTTATTCTTTATTCGTTTGTACAAATCTTGTATCTAACCTGTTCATACAGAATGTATTATATTTGTTTCTTGATTCATATTGGAATGTATTCATTTGTGTCTTCTGTTGCAAGCTTTTGTTATATAATTTTGTTTGAATGTTTACTTTATATAGAAAACTTATCCTATCTATATATTTGTTTATACATGTATTCTTTGTTATTGTTTGTTACACATTTCTTACTTATCTTATTTGTTCATATTTAAATATATTCCTTAGCTAGGGTCTTATTACTTTATACTAGAAATGGAATTCTAAATTTATTTTGTTGTTATATTTTAGCTATGAGTTTTACTTTACATTATATAATCCATATAATTTATCTTATATATTTATAAAAGAGATTATAACTTCCTATTGTTATTTAATAAACTCATATCTCATATTTACTAAACAATATTTTAAAATAAACCTTTTATTTAATTTTAACTTAAGCTAAGATATAATTAAATCAATTAAACATTTATCTTAACTATTTTAAAACCCTATGGTTATTTATTTAATAGCTTAATATTAAATTAAATCAAATTTCCAAATTATCAAAAATATTAAAATTATAAAATATGCCTTATTAATTAAATTTACAACAAAGCTCACCTATTTACAATATATATAAATTTATATACATTATAAATAGAAAACACTTTATTTAGCTTTTAAAAGATAAATTCTCAATTTAAATGTTTATTAAAAGAAGAATTATTAAATCAATTCAAATTTATCAACAAAATCATCAAATCAATTTAGTTTTAAATGCAGATTATTAAATTGATATTGTCAGAAATTCCGGGATGTCACACTATTAGCCTATGCTTGCTTTCATGATTTCAAATTATATCAAATGGATGTTAAAAGTGCATTTTTAAATGGATTTAGTAAAGAAAATGTTTATGTTGAACAACCTCCCTTGTTTATACACGAACAATTTCCAGACCATGTTTATAAACTTAAAAAGGCTTTATACGGTTTAAAGCAAGCACCTCGTGCTTGGTATGATCGTTTAAAAAGTTATTTAATCGACTCTGGTTTTGAAATTGGAAAGGTTGATCAAACTCTTTTTATTAAGAAAAAGAAACATGATATTTTAATTGTTCAAATTTATGTAGATGATATTATTTTTGGATCAACTAATGATAAATTATGTCAAGAATTTTCTAAAATAATGACAAATGAATTTGAAATGTCTCACATGGGAGAATTAACATATTTTCTTGGACTTCAAATTAAACAAGTTAATAATGGCATTTTTATAAATCAAGAAAAATATTGTAATAATTTAATCAAACGCTTTGGTATGGAAAATACTTCTGCCAAACCAACTCCCATGAGTACAACCATACATCTTGAAAAAGATGAAAATGGCAAGAGTGTAGACCAAAAATTATATCGAAGTATGATTGGATCATTATTATATTTAACCGCTAGTAGACCCGATATAATGATGAGCGTTTGTTTATGTGCACGATTTCAAGCCGATCCTAAAGAATCACACATTAGAGCAGTGAAACGTATTTTACGTTATCTCAACAAAACCAAAGATTTTGGACTATTTTATCCGAAAGAATGTCCTTTTGAATTAGTGTCATATAGTGATGCTGATTTTGGAGGAAGTCGGACGGATAGAAAAAGTACAAGTGGAACTTGTCACTTCATTGGACGGTCTCTAGCATCTTGGTTCAGTAAGAAACAAAATTGCGTATCACTTTCTACTTGTGAAGCAGAATATATATCTGCAGCTTTGGCATGTGCTCAAGTAATTTATATGCAACAAACTCTTCAAGATTTTGGTTTTAACTTATCTAAATCTACAATCTTCTGTGATAATTCTAGTGCTATTAATTTATCTAAAACTCCAGTAAATCATTCACGGACAAAACATATTGATATTCGTCATCATTTTCTTCGTGATAATATTGAAAAAGATAACATCAATCTAGAATTCGTATCTTCGAAAAATCAATTAGCAGATATTTTTACCAAACCTTTAAATGAAAACACTTTTGTAAAATTGAGACGAGAACTTGGAATTATCTCTTTCAAAAATTTATGAAGTTTACCTCAACTCAATTCTGTTTTTATTTAAAGGTTAATATAAAAAACTTGTTTTAATCCACACATATTTTTTTGGTTAAAATTAAATTATTCTTCTTTTAATCTTAACCATTCATTATTTAGCTTTCAGTTTTCTATAAATTCTTTCTTTCCTAAGAAAATTGTCATTCAGCTTATTCTTCACAAAGGTAAAAGCAAAAATTCAATTATGTTTTTTAACTTTGCATTATTCATATATACCATGGCTGGTTCATCTTCAGATGAGCCCTCCTATTCATCTGAATATTCGTCAATTAATTTTGAAACACCTAGTTCTGGTTCTTCCGAACTTCCAACACCAACTCCAGCATATATTCCGATATGTCCACCACAAAGTTATCATACGGGGTATACGCCAGAAAATAAACGCACGCGAAGAAATTTATTTCCATCTCCAACTACTAAGGAAAAGATAGATGACTTACATCACTATCAGAGGGAAACACTTAATCTTCAGCGTGAAATGTATTTTGAGCAAAAGAGTCATGGTAGACGACTCAGTTTTCTTGAACATTGTGCTGCAAAAATATGTGGTTAATCTCCGATCAACACAAATGCACATATTCTTTCACCTCAATATCCTCATGTTTCCCCAAATTCGTGGGATCGTCAGCCTCAATGGTCTCCCATTAAACAGTCTGATGACCAAAATCAACACGAATCATCCAAAGGGAAGTCTTCGAAGTCTCCAAAAACTCCAAAGACTCCTAAGTAGATAATATATATATGACTGTATGTTGATTTGGTTATTCATGTTTGCTTTGTTCTTATCAAAATAAAATAAATAATTGAATATTTTTGTTTCTTTTCTTTAAACTAAGCAAAAACATTCATCATCAGACATACAGACGTCTACACTTTTTCAACAGACATCTATAAAACACCCTCTTTTATTTTTTTCAGCCCCACAGACGTCTGAATCATTAATCACAGACGTCTAAATCAAGTATAAAAAGTTTCAAATTTTCTGCTTTACAATTAGCCGTCTGTTTAAAAATAACAGACGTCTGTTCTTCAATATAGACGTCTAACATAAAATTTTCAGACGTCTGATTTTAGTTCAAAATGTTTTTTTACTCTCTGTTTCATTTTGAACCTACTGAGCCGTCTGTCACTATTTTTTAGACGTCTGTCATGCTTCTTAGCCCTCTGTTATAAAAATTTAGACGTCTAAACTTCACTTAATTGTTTCTTATCTACAGAACCTCAGACGTCTGTATATTTTTTAGACGTTTGAAATCCTGTTCGAAAGAAAACAATATTAACCCTACCAACGGTTTCTCTTCTTCATCACGTAATTTTTTTTTCAAAATCAAAATTTCAAAACCCTAGCCGTCTCCTAATTAAACAATGGCGCCCAAATCAAAGAAACAAAAAGGAGATTCTTCTCAACAAGCTCCTTATATTCTCCCTTCAGAAGATCAAATTGTAGCTTGGCTATACCATGAACCCCGAAGTATGGCTCGTTACAAACATCTATCTTCTCTACCATCATTTCATGGTATTTTTCATGATCTTGATCATTTTCCTTCGTACAAACTTAGGCTCTATACTGATAGATCTCAGATTACTAGTCTTATTGATTTCAAAGACAATCAAGTCAACATTTGTAGACTTAGTATCCTATTATTTCTTGCAAATGTTAACAATCCAAAAATAAGACTTCATCGAGATAAAGGAACGCTTTGGACAAGCGTATTTGGAAACATTCTACAAATAACTCCTGCTGACATTGGACGAGTTTTAAAATGTAGCTCGGATGGGGTCGACTTAGATGATTTTAAGTTAGAAGGAGAGGAACTTAAACAAATAGAATATTATCTTTTTGAACCAGGAAAGTCCACAGATAGAACAAATCATCTTCGTCCTCGACCTCGATTATTGCTTAGAATGCTAATAAAAACAATTTTTCCCCGGCAAGGAAGCCATGAGGTCATCTATGATGATGAAGATAAGGCGCTTCAATCAATATTATCTAATACACAAATCAATTGGGCACAATATTTTTATGATGCATTTCATACTTATCACGACTCGAAGAAGCGTTCAATTGTCTATGCTCCTTATATTACTCGAATTCTATCTGACTTGTCTATTCAAAGTCCGTCAATTGAATTTGAAAAGATCAAGGTATCCAACATTCGCTTCTTTAGTTTGATGGGATTACCGGAATCTCCTCCGACATTTCCAACATATAATGATTATAAAGTGGAACAACTAGCTTTACAAAAAGAAAAAGGAAAAACAAAAGTAGGCAGTTCCGGACATGATGGAGATGAAGGAGATACTGAACAAGAAAGGGATGATGAAGATGAAAGGGAAGATGAAGAAGACGAAGCTTTTGAGCAAGCTTTTATCCATAGTTCAAACCCGGAAACTTACGAGATTGAACTAATTTCTGGTACTTCACGCACTTATACTAAAAATGAAAAACTCAAGTCTGACATCACCATCTCTAAAAATCAAAAGAAATTCTCTCAACAAATTGCACAAGGCTTTTCGTCCATCAATTCTAGATTCGATGATTTAGATGCCAAAGTCGAAGAGAATGCACGAGAATTGAAAAATGTCAAGACAATTCTTCGTCAATTGTGGAAAAAGTCTCATGGATCTTCTCCTCCTTCCTCTCCAACTTGGGGAGAATGGTGAAAGAAGATGTTTTTTCCTTTGGTTTGCCTTTTGGTCCAAAAACTTCACTTTCATAAAAATTCTATTTTTTTGTGATGTTTAAAACTTATTAGTTGTTCTTTGTATAATTTTCTCTGTCTCTCTTAGTTCTTTGTGTTGGTTAAACAAATGCTCTGTCTTAATATATATTGTTTTGTTATTATCATCTTGGTACATGCTTGGTCTGTCTACACTTCTTAACTATTTTGTTATTCACAGTTTTGTCATTTCTCTATATCTAACACCCCCCTACAACTCTTTTTGTTAATGACAAAGGGGGAGAAATAATAACATTTCTGCTATATAAATTGGTCATATTGACAGGGGGAGCAAAAGGTATGGTTATACTAACCGTTGAATTATATAGTTGTCATCATCAAAAAGGGGGAGAATGTTGGAACCTACCTTCTTCGATTTTAATGCGACAACTATATATTTCAACCTATATACTATAATGTCAAATATTCTTGCAGGAATTTACAAGAGAAGCTATTATCATATCTTCAACAAGATTAAGTTCTCAAAATTTTATTATTTCTAAGTTAGATATTTTTTGTACAATCTCTGATATGATGATAAAACACACACACAAATATACTTTTGAAAAATCATGCTTTAAAATAATAAATATCTTTAATTATTTAAAATATATAAAAAGGTATTTTCAAAATTATATAATATCTCAAGTTCAAAAGTGCTAAAATAAAGAAAGGAACAAAACAGTACAGATTTAGACGTCTGTATATTAATTTAGACGTCTGACATCAATATCAGACGTCTAAAGATAATATAACAGACGTCTAAACTCTATGTATATAGTGCTTCTATTTCTATATGAAATAGACGTCTGTCAATTTAATAACAGACGTCTGTCATCCTAGACGTAGGTCGCTCATATGGGTTAGGTCGCTTGACCTTAAGTCGTAGGTCGTCTCCGACCTAACATTCCCACTGCTATTTCACTAGGTCGCTTGACCTTAAGTCGTAGGTCGCTTGACTTTGTTAAGTCGTAGGTCGCTTGACTTTGTTAAGTCGTAGGTCGCCCCCGACCTTACCCTTAGGTCGAATGACCTGTGATTCGCTAGGTCGCGATTTTCCTTAGGTCGTATGACCTACTTTTCCTTAGGTCGCTGGACCAGCTTGCCTTCACTAAGTCGTACCGTGACGGGGCGCTGCCCCGCACCCCGCCGGGGGCGCTGCCCCCTGGACCCCCGCGACCTGACGATCATGGGTCGTATCTATTTAGGTGCGTCGATGTTTACTTCTCGCATGGGTCGTATCTATTTAGGTGCGTCGATGTTTACTTCTCGCATGGGTCGTATCTATTTAGGTGCGTCAATGTTTACTTCTCGCATGGGTCGTATCTATTTAGGTGCGTCGATGTTTACTTCTCGCATGGGTCGTATCTATTTAGGTGCGTCGATGTTTACTTCTCGCATGGGTCGTATCTATTTAGGTGCGTCGATGTTTACTTCTCGCATGGGTCGTATCTATTTAGGTGCGTCGATGTTTACTTCTCACATGGGTCGTATCTATTTAGGTGCGTCGATGTTTATTTCTCGCATGGGTCGTACCTATTTAGGTGCGTCGATGTTTATTTACTTCGTGGAGCAATCGCTCACTAAGTCGGGACATGGGGCGTATCTATTTAGGTGCGTCGATGTTCGTCTATGCATGGGTCGTACCTTTCTAGGTGCGTCGATGTTCGACTTTTCATGGGGTGTATCTTTCTAGGTGCATCGATGTTAGACATTACATGGGGCGTATCTTTCTAGTTGCATCGATGTTTATTTATGCATGGGGCGTATCTTTCTAGGTGCGTCAATGCTAGAGCATGGGTCGTATCTTTCTAGGTGCGTCGATGTTCGACTTTGCATGGGGTGCATCTTTCTAGGTGTATCGATGCTAGACTTTACATGGGGCATATCTTTCTAGGTGCGTCGATGTTCAGTTTATGGGATTGGTCATCCTCTTTTCTTGAGATTTCTGGATTTTATGTTTCACCAGCTTTTACCATTGACATCGATGAGTATGTCATTTTATTGTGGCTTGGTGAATTAAATTAAGAATATGACATTCTTTTAATCTTTGAGAAGATTCTTGTGATATTGATTAATCTCTTGTTGATTATCATTTTCATACTTGTAGTAGTATGCTTTTATGGATATCTTATATGTTTATGCCATATCTCTTGTTCTATATCATTTTATCTGATAATTATAGCTAGACTGATCCGTTTATTATTTTCTTCTTAAATAATACTCGGGTCAGACTGAGATTTTACAGGTGCTTCCTCATGACTTCTTATCTGGAGCCATCTTCTGACTTTTGGCTAACTACTCTAGTTAGTAGTTTTTTTGTTTGTATACATTTGAGATTAGACTCCTTGATGTATACATATTCTATTATCTTGCACTTGTATCTATTCACTTGTGTTATTGTGGATCTTATTTGACCACCACTCTGATGTACACTTTCATGTGTTATATTCATATCTCTTTCCGCCTTTGTGATATGAATTGTCTGTGACTGATTTGTGTTACGTTTATTTCTATATTTGTTTCCGAAGATCATATATAGCCACCGTGTGATAGCTTTGTGTTTGTATCGGTATGTCGGATTTCCTCCTTAAAAGATATGCATTCTATTCTATCTAACATATCGGTGCTCGCGCAAAGAAGTTACACGGATGGTCGCTCCTCAACAGCCTTATTCTCCGTGCTAATTGACAGCACTACACCGTAGTGTTCTTGGTTAGCGTGGGTATAAAGGTGGGGCGTCACACCTTGGATAAAGAAAAGACACCAGAAACCAAAAGAGTTTAGAAAGGAATGCCGATACGGTTGACCGTTCGCGTTTTTTTGTCGCATACCAAACTCCAAAACACAGAAATTTATATACCGCAGTGCTCAGCACGATGAGACAATCAAAACGGTATACATATATCAGTGGTATGATTGAATTATAAAAATTCGAATTTTCTACAAGCGGAAAATGCAGCAAAAACACAGAAAAATAAGATCGACGGAGCTAAAGAAGTCAAATTTGGAGAAACGAAATATGACATATTGCTCAGAAGATGATTTACAATTTTTCTATAGAAAAATATTTAGGTTTGGAAAACGTTTTATTATCATCAAATATTAACTAATATAAATTGAAATAGAATTACACAATAAAATAAACATCCAAATTATCTGATAAAAATTTACCAGTTGCTATGATTAATTAGACACATTCCAAAGATCAAATTTTTATTTCAAAATTTTATCGTTAAAATTTCACAAAATTTCAACTAATTACGTTATTAAAACAGTTAAAATTTACGGGTCATTACATTTACCATAGATCATTAAACGAGATTTCGTGTAACGCCCCACCTCTATGCTCATAATAACAAAGAGTATTAAAAGAAATACCGTCTATTACTACGAAGAATAAGGCTGGATAGGAGCGGCCATCCGTAGTTAGCCTTACACTAATATTGGTTACCTCGATAGGAGTGGTATATACTTTTTATTTTTCATCTCTTATTTATTTACTCCCATCGACATACCCAATTCTAGTACAAAACGAACTACGACGGTTCATAATAGTTTAGGACAATGAATATAATACTAACACAGATAATATAAATGCGGAACACAGATTAAACAAAAAGTCTCATATATATAACTGATGTCAGTTACAATACCGTTGACACAATACATATGATACAACTACAATTGTCGACTCAAAAAGTTATATATACAAGTACATTATCGACTAATATACATGAATACATATCATCTTAAAACAGACACACTGACTACTTCACAAGACGAAGACCACTTCAAATGATATAAAAAGTCTTCATAGCTCAACAGCAACTCAAAGTAGGAAATCTACAACCTGAAATAACTCGGGTCTGACCCGAGTATTAAATTCAAAAGAAAATAATACACGGGTCAGTCTAATTCAAACTTAGTTATTAATGCACAGAAGCAATAATAATCAAATATCAAATAGACGACAGTCACAGAAATCTCGTATATCCAATCTCTCGATACGAGAATTGGATAACGGTAGATATAACACTAAACAGTGTTAAACGACAAATCAACAATCCAAATCAGAATACAACTCCAAAACATTGAAATTAACCAACGAAACAATTCAACAAATCGAAACATCAATTTAAAACTGTCAAAACTGATAGGGCTGCAGTACACGCACGCATGTACTGCCTCGCCACTATCGCAAGAGATATGCGAAAGCTCAGTGAAAGTCACAATGATCGCAAGGTCAAACCCTGAAATCGGGTTCAACTCAAGTGAATTTGAAAACAGACCCAAATGCATTAATACAATGCAAGCCAACAAGGGCAAAACTGCATATAAAACTAAACTGCAGTCACAAATGAATACGAGGGGCAAACTACAACAAAACTGCAGCCACCACAATAATCACAAAGGCGAAACTACACAAAAGAAAGCAGAAACAACTGCATAATAAAACTGCAGTTGAAACAAGCGAATAACCAGGAAACTAAACAGTCAAACAACGACAACTCAAGTGTCAAGCTCAACTGGATAGCACGCCCTGGTCAAAATGCACAAAACAATTACAAAGCAACCACCATAATGAAACTGCAGTTGCAAATACAAAGAAGACAGTGGAAACAGTTCAGATGACCATGAACTAAGGTAAAGACCACAAAATAACATCAAAGGTAAAGACTCAGCAATGTCAAAGCCAAGAAGAAACTACATGACAAACTTAATACAAATGTCAAAGCAGGCTACAGAGCAACCCAATGCACCAATGAATCATCAAAGGCTATAGCAAATATAATTACTACAAAAATTCCAACCACTGCAATAATACATATATGAAACATAAACCAGATATGATCAAAGAGCCAAGGTTTACAATGAAACCAGATATGAAACAATTTCACAAATGCAAAATACCAGAGCCCGGATATCATAATGCAAACAACTAATTCAAACTGACAGATCAACTAAAATGAAGAGACCATTGCAAGTACACTGGATTATGAAAGACACAACAGGGAGAACTTCAAGTTCAGCAAAGTTCATCAGACTCAAGACAGTCTGCTAGCAAATTCAAAGTGGAAAAACCACCAAAGACTCAACAGTAAACACATGCTCAACAAAGATCAGGCTACAAAAGCATATGAGATATAGACTACAAATGAGAGCAATCACCAAGTCCAATGAAATAGAATGGAATGCAAATTGCAAGACAGTAGTGAGTGCAGACAAGACCAACTCGATGCAACTGACCACAAACAACATGCAAACCGAGGAAGTGACAGTAAGGAAGTCAACAGAGAAGAATGCAGGAGAAATGATTCACAGAGAAATCGAATTCAATACAAATGCCAACAATAAATTCACCAAAACAATAATCAGGCTCTAGCTGAAATCATGGAAGAAAGGAAATAACATAACAGTGAAAAAAATTTCAGTTGAACATATGAAAATCAAGAGTGTATCTATTATTGTTGAAAAAGGCAAAACCAGGGAACAGATATAAATAAGTCAAATATGCTATAGGCATGAACAAATCATGATCAAAACCAGCGGTTCAAGTCCAATATCAAGCTTAAGGCCCGAGAGTCAACAGAAATCAAAGTCATGAAAGAAATCAACATCACCCAATATTAAACAAAATCGACAGCCGAAACAATATTTTTCACAAGACAGAAATCATTTGAAAGTTGAATTAGAAGTGAGATTTTACTCACCTTGTTCGAAGTGGAGACGAACTCGAGAGAAGGATTCGCAAGCACCAAATAATAATTTCGACTGAACGAAGTCATAGCTTCGAATAAGAATCGCCAAAGGCAACAGCAATTCCAGAATTCCAGAGTCACCACTAAGAAAACCACATGCCAGAGCTACAAAGATCGACAAAGCCAAAACTTCAAATTTGCCAGTGGAACGAACAGGGTAAAAACCCTAAATCAAGATTCATGGCAAAGAAGCATCGAACAACGAGGCCTCGATCACAGCTTCAAGATCATCAGAGAATCGAGGGGCTAAATCGCCAGAGAACCAAATAGCCGAAACCCTAGTTTTTTAGCGTCGCCATTATCTCAGAGATAATCGGGCCGAAGAAAAAAATAAGGGGATCGGGCTTTTGAACGAACAAAGGAGAATGGGTTTTGCCCAGGATAAAATCTCGGCAAAACTACAATGAAGATATGGCCCAAAACTAAGTTTCGAAGCCCACGTAACAACAAATAAATTTTTAAAGGATTTCATTTTGATAAAAAAACTCTAATTAGCAATTAACAACAACATTAATCATCTAATGACGATAATAAAATAATTGCGAAATCCCGGGTTGTTACAGACTCCCCTCCTTATAAAAATTGCGTCCCCGCAATTTTCATAAGTAAGGTTGTCAATAACAATTATTTTTCTAACATAAACTGGTTAAGCTAGAAAATAAAAGACGGGAATACAAACGCCAAAGAAATCTTTCAATTTCATAAAAGAAATTTACAAATTCTCAACAAAGTCCAATTATCAAAAGATAATCAGAAGACAGCAAAACTGAATAAATGCAAACATCAGCAATATTCAATTACCAATAAATAATTAGAATACAGAAATCACAAAACATCAATATCTAATTATCAATATGATAACTAGAAAACAACAAAATCTAATTATTAAAAAAGTTAATTATGAAACACAAATCACAAATTGCAAACTGCAAATATCTAGTTATCCAACAATTAACTAGAAAACACAAATTCCATAATCAACAAACTCTAACTATTAACAGAAATAGATAGAAAACAACGATTCAATAAAATCAGCATACTCTAGAATCAATTGGAGACTAGAAAATCTCATAATCAGCGAAATTAGCAATCAACCAATAGTCGAATATCCAAGACGATAATTAAATCTCAAGTCACAAATATTCGATTATCAAAAACGATAATCAAATTTCAAATCTACAATTATTCGATTATCAAAAACGATAATCAAATTTCAAATCAACAAATATTCAATTATCAAAAACGATAATCAAATCTCAAATCAATAAATATTCGATTATCAAAACGATAATCAAATCTCAATTCAACAAATATTCGATTATCAAAAATGATAATCAAATCTCAAATCAATAAATATTCGATTATCAAAAACGATAATCAAATTTCAATTTAACAAATATTCGATTATCAAAAACGATAATCAAATCTCAAATCAATAAATATTCGATTATCAAAAACGATAATCAAATTTCAATTCAACAAATATTCGATTATCGCAAATGATAATCAAATTTCAAATCAACAAATATTCGATTATCAAAAGCGATAATCAAATTTCAAATCAACAATTATTCGATTATCAAAAACGATAATCAAATCTCAAATCAATAAATATTCGATTATCAAAAACGATAATCAAATTTCAATTCAACAAATATTCGATTATCGCAAATGATAATCAAATTTCAAATCAACAAATATTCGATTATCAAAAACGATAATCAAATTTCAATTCAACAAATATTCGATTATCAAAAACGATAATCAAATCTCAAATCAATAAATATTCGATTATCAAAAACGATAATCAAATTTCAATTCAACAAATATTTGATTATCGCAAATGATAATCAAATTTCAAATCAACAAATATTCGATTATCAAAAACGATAATCAAATCTCAAATCAATAAATATTCGATTATCAAAAACGATAATCAAATCTCAAATCAATAAATATTCGATTATCAAAAACGATAATCAAATTTCAATTCAACAAATATTCGATTATCGCAAATGATAATCAAATTTCAAATCAACAAATATTCGATTATCAAAAACGATAATCAGAACTCATATCAACAAATATCTAATTATCACAAGCGATAATTAGAAACAACAAATATCCGATTATCAAAAACGATAATCAGAACTCATATCAACACATATCCAATTACCTGCAGATAATTGGAAACAACAAATATCTAGAAATCAATTAAGAAGACTAGAAAATCAACATAAAAGGTTGGATCGATCCCATCATATGGCGAGTTTTTAATTCGCCGCACGTGCATCAACAAATGGCCGAAGCCTACCAAGTACTCAACATAATTTTGGTGCCCATCAGATTGAACCGAAGGTCCGCAGAGTGACCCGAAGGTCTAGTACTGGTATTTGACCCGAAGGTCCTCATATGACCCGAAGGTCCTCATAGTGGCTCGAAAGCACACGAAAGCATCAAATATTTCAATTAACGAGTCCGGAATTAACCGAAATAGCAAACGCACATGTCCCATACCACGTGTTTTACTAAATCGTTTGATTCTCTTCATCGTTTCCTTGAAAGTGCAAAATCATCAAAATCATCAAAACAACAGATATTTCAATTAACGATTCCGGAATTAACCGAAATAGTAAAAGTGTGTTTCCATACTCCGCACTTTTGCTAAATCGTTTAAATCTCTTCATAGTTTCCTTGAAAGTGCAAAATTGTGTATTTTGTAAAAATACACTTTACATTCTCAAACGGACAAGTCTGGAATTAAGCGAATCAGTAAAAGAAAGGGGTCATAGTCCTCGATTTTGCTGAAACGTTTAAATCGCTTCCTCATTCTTTTGAAAGCGCAAACTGTAAAATTTCTGAAAACAATTTTTATTTATTTTATAAAAATAACAATTCACATTCTCAACTGGACAAGTCCAAAGTTAAGCGAATCAGTAAAAGAAAGGGGTCATAATCCTCGATTTTGCTGAATCGTTTAAGTCACTTTCTCATCCTTTTGAAAGCGCAAACTGTTAGAAATTTATAAAACAATTTTCATTTTAAAACGGTTTTCCAATCACGTGATTAAAGCAGCAATATTAGTAACAATTTCGAAAAGGAAATTGTACTTCTCAAAACATCGTAAAACGAATCTCAAAATCAGCATTGCGGAATAACCGCTTGAAAATCCACTTTTAAAATTTGACGGTTACTGAAGCCAAAGCGACAGTAATTTTAAAACGTCAAAATCACATCAAAACAATTTACATCAAAATGTAATGTCAGTGAATTTTCATTCATCAAATATGCCACAAAACACCATGCTTCAAAATATAGCATTGGTGTAAAAATCCCGTTATAAAAATAACGGCAACAAAATACGTTCATAACCAAGCATCGGTTCAACGTAAAATTAATGCAGTAACGTACAATTCATATTTGCACGCATATTACAATATAAACAAAGAAATCATTCGAATGTATCTTCGATGAAGACAATTCAAAACAGCAAAATCTAATCAATAGATGATTAGTCCAAAAGAAAGCCAGCGGAAATTTCAACAAAAATCACATAACTGTAATTTCTTCGAATCCTCAATTCAGATTCGAAATTCTCAAAGAAACAAAATAATTACAGCTATGTAAACAACCAATGAAATTTATTTCAATTTCTAAATCAAATAGATTATCAGTTGTACTCAGCGAAGACAGTTTCACTGTTTCCGCTGTGCACTCTGATAAACAGTACTCAAATCAATCAAATCATCAGAACACAAATTCACTTTTTATTTTTAAATAATGATATTTAAAAACTTTCATCAAAATTTCAAAACTTTAGTTTTGACTCAAATCACAAATAAAACATCGACCAATAGTTGTAACATATGTTCCATCCAAGTTATGTTTTATATTATGTCCATAAACCCCAAGCTCTGATACCAACTGTAATGCCCCACCTCTATGCTCATAATAACAAAGAGTATTAAAAGAAATACTGTCTATTACTACGAAGAATAAGGCTGGATAGGAGCGGCCATCCGTAGTTAGCCTTACACTAATATTGGTTACCTCGATAGGAGTGGTATATACTTTTTATTCTTCGTCTCTTATTTATTTACTCCCATCGACATACCCAATTCTAGTACAAAACGAACTACGACGGTTCATAATAGTTTAGGACAATGAATATAATACTAACACAGATAATATAAATGCGGAACACAGATTAAACAAAAAGTCTCATATATATAACTGATGTCAGTTACAATACCGTTGACACAATACATATGATACAACTACAACTGTCGACTCAAGAAGTTATATATACAAGTACATTATCGACTAATATACATGAATACATATCATCTTAAAACAGACACACTGACTACTTCACAAGACGAAGACCACTTCAAATGATATAAAAAGTCTTCATAGCTCAACAGCAACTCAAAGTAGGAAATCTACAACCTGAAATAACTCGGGTCTGACCCGAGTATTAAATTCAAAAGAAAATAATACACGGGTCAGTCTAATTCAAACTCAGTTATTAATGCACAGAAGCAATAATAATCAAATATCAAATAGACGACAGTCACAGAAATCTCGTATATCCAATCTCTCGATACGAGAATTGGATAACGGTAGATATAACACTAAACAGTGTTAAACGACAAATCAACAATCCAAATCAGAATACAACTCCAAAACATTGAAATTAACCAACGAAACAATTCAACAAATCGAAACATTAATTTAAAACTGTCAAAACTGATAGGGCTGCAGTACACGCACGGGTGTACTTCCTCGCCACTATCGCAGGAGATACGCGAAAGCTCAGTGAAAGTCACAATGATCGCAAGGTCAAACCCCGAAATCGGGTTCAACTCAAGTGAATTTGAAAACAGACCCAAATGCATTAATACAATGCAAGCCAACAAGGGCAAAACTGCATATAAAACTAAACTGCAGTCACAAATGAATACGAGGGGCAAACTGCAACAAAACTGCAGCCACCACAATAATCACAAAGGCGAAACTACACAAAAGAAAGCAGAAACAACTGCATAATAAAACTGCAGTTGAAACAAGCGAATAACCAGGAAACTAAACAGTCAAACAACGACAACTCAAGTGTCAAGCTCAACTGGATAGCACGCCCTGGTCAAAATGCACAAAACAATTACAAAGCAACCAACATAATGAAACTGCAGTTGCAAATACAAAGAAGACAGTGGCAACAGTTCAGATGACCATGAACTAAGGTAAAGACCACAAAATAACATCAAAGGTAAAGACTCAGCAATGTCAAAGCCAAGAAGAAACTACATGACAAACTTAAGACAAATGTCAAAGCAGGCTACAGAGCAACCCAATGCACCAATGAATCATCAAAGGCTATAGCAAATATAATTACTGCAAAAATTCCAACCACTGCAACAATACATATATGAAACATAAACCAGATATGATCAAAGAGCCCAGGTTTACAATGAAACCAGATATGAAACAATTTCACAAATGCAAAGGACCAGAGCCAGGATATCATAATGCAGACAACTAATTCAAACTGACAGACCAACTAAAATGAAGAGACCATTGCAAGTACACTGGATTATGAAAGACACAACAGGGAGAACTTCAAGTTCAGCAAAGTTCATCAGACTCAAGACAGTCTGCTAGCAAATTCAAAGTGGAAAAACCACCAAAGACTCAACAGTAAACACATGCTCAACAAAGATCAGGCTACAAAAGCATATGAGATGTAGACTACAAATGAGAGCAATCACCAAGTCCAATGAAATAGAATGGAATGCAAATTGCAAGACAGTAGTGAGTGCAGACAAGACCAACTCGATGCAACTGACCACAAACAACATGCAAACCAAGGAAGTGACAGTAAGGAAGTGCAACAGAGAAGAATGCAGGAGAAATGATTCACAGAGAAATCGAATTCAATACAAATGCCAACAAGAAATTCACGAAAACAATAATCAGGCTCTAGCTGAAATCATGGAAGAAAGGAAATAACATAACAGTGAAAACAATTTCAGTTGAACATATGAAAATCAAGAGTGTATCTATTATTGTTGAAAAAGGCAAAACCAGGGAACAAATATAAATAAGTCAAATATGCTACAGGCATGAACAAATCATGATCAAAACCAGCGGTTCAAGTCCAATATCAAGCTTAAGGCCCGAGCGTCAACAGAAATCGAAGTCATGAAAGAAATCAACATCACCCAATATTAAACAAAATCGACAGCCGAAACAATATTTTTAACAAGACAGAAATCATTTGAAAGTTGAATTAGATGTGAGATTTTACTCACCTTGTTCGAAGCGGAGACGAACTCGAGAGAATGAGTCGCAAGCACCAAATAATAATTTCGACTGAACGAAGTCGTAGCTTCGAATAAGAATCGCCAAAGGCAACAGCAATTCCAGACTTCCAGAGTCACCACAAAGAAAACCACAGGCCAGAGCTACAAAGATCGACAAAGCCAAAACTTCAAATTTGCCAGTGGAACGAATAGGGTAAAAACCCTAAATCAAGATTCAAGGCAAAGAAGCGTCGAACAACGAGGCCTCGATCACAGCTTCAAGATCATCAGAGAATCGAGGTGCTAAATCGCCAAAGAACCAAATAGCTGAAACCTTAGTTTTTTAGCGTCGCCATTATCTCAGAGATAATCGGGCCAAAGAAAAAAATAAGGGGATCGGGCTTTTGAACGAACAAAGGAGAATGGGTTTTGCCCAGGATAAAATCTCGGCAAAACTACAATGAAGATATGGCCCAAAACTAAGTTTCGAAGCCTACGTAACAACAAATAAATTTTTAAAGGATTTCATTTTGATAAAAAAAACTCTAATTAGCAATTAACAACAACATTAATCGTCTAATGACGATAATAAAATAATTGCGAAATCCCGGGTTGTTACATTTCAAATTGAGATTGTTTTCAACCTAAATATAGGAACTTGAAAACATTTCTAATTATACACTTAAAATTTTTAGCACTAAACATTAATAACCACTAATTTCTATTTATGAAGACGCATTTCAAGTATAATAGTTATAAGACATGTCAATGATCGGTTAGGAAATAAACGTAATATATATATATGCATGATATAATTGATCTAAGATGCATATAAGTCATATTAGTGAATATATTTTTGAAATAGTCATTATGATCTTTAATTTTATCAATCTTTGTAGGTATGAATTATAACTTTTGAAAGGTCTGAATTATAAACAAAATAGGTAAGAAAGATGACTTATTATAAGATTATGGTATGTTCAAAATGTAATAGTGAAATTTAATAAATTGAATTCAAAGTAAAAATTGTGTAATTATAAGTATAAAGTTTGTCAATCCAATTAGAGTTTTTTTTATTTTCTTTTAGGAAGACATGCATATTGGTCAAGAAGAAAAGAATTATGTTTATTCTAATTACATATACAATCAAGTTTGTTCTGCTTCAGGAAAGTAGTGTAAGCTAATAGTGGTTGTATGAGATCAAACTTTATTGATTTTATGACTGTCAGTTTAGTATATTTAACCTGCTACCTCATTGGACATCTTCCCAACCTATCACTTTGAATCTGACCATATAGATTGTTTAGCCTACCATGGTTTCACTTAATATAATCAATCTCCATATTTTATTACTTATTGTTGTATGTCAACTCATTATGGCTATGTTTTCTTTTTTTCCATCTCTACATATTTACATTTTTGCATTTTAATTTGATTCTAACTACTATACTTTTCATGGGCAAGTGTAATATGATACATATTATGATAATTTGTTAAATTTGAAGGCTATACTTTTTACCTTAGAAAGATATTAATTCAAACTTTAAATAAAATAAATTAATACAGTTTATTTCTACTATGATTAGGATGTTTTATGTTATTCTATTTCAGTTACATATGGTGGGGAAGCAATTATTATATAAGGAAAAGAAATATACCCATATTTAGCTCTAATCATAATATAAGAAAAAGAAAGATATATACTTCTATCTAGTTGTGTTCATCATCCAAGAATAAGTCATAAGGTCGGTGTAAATGTTATAATTTACCAATATATAAATGCTTCTCTTTAGACAAACATTTGCGTCTAAGTTTTCTTTAGATGACATTTAAATTGATTCAAATGACAATTTTGAACATTATTCACATATGTTTAATTTGTGTTATTTTGTTTATATGTTACTACTGACATCTAATTTTTTCCTTCAGCCACCATTATAATTTTAGTGTACTCCTATTGGCGTCTAGTTTTTTTTCCTTTTGACCACCAAAACTAAAGGTCACCTTAAACAATTCAATTTTTGTCTTCCTAACACCAATCACTATTTTCTTTACATGAACATGCATCTAAAATTCAATACACTTATTTCTCTCTTCTTCCAAAGCAAACATCACCGCCAGAAGGACAAATGAAGAAGTCAAGTCGTTTGTCAGCAAGTCAGAAGCTCACCACCTGTCAACAACATATGCAGTTGTGGATTATGCATTCCTTCTCCAAATTTTTTTGCGAAACCTTAGATTTTCAAATTGCGGTTGAATTGGTCGCCATTGTTTGATTTATTTAAGAATCAAAAAACTCTAAACAACATATCAATGATTGATTTGTTGAAGAAAAATAGATTTTGACACATGAAAAGGAAACTAACATCCTTTTTATCGTCACAATTGGGATTATCTGCTAAAACTTTACCTCCATCATCTATTAGGCAAAAAGTGATTGTTATTTTTGGATTTAGGGTTTGAAATTTTCAAAATTTCATTTTTCCTAATAGATGATGGAAGGTGAAAATTTAGCGGATATTCCCAATTATTATGACCACAAAGATGTTAGTTTCATTTTCATGTGTTAAAGTCTATTTTTCTTCTATAAATAAATCGTAGATACACTGTTTTAGAGTTTTTTGATTCTTAAACAAATCAATCAACCACGACCATTTCAATAACGATTTGAAAATATAGGGTTTCACAAAAAGCTGGAGACGGAATGCTTACTCAACGACTGAATAGGTTGTTAAGAGGCAGTGAGCTTCTGACTTGCTGACAAATGACTTGACTTCTTCATTTTTCCTTCCGACGGTGGTGTTCGTTCTGGAAGTGTAACGACCCGTAAATTTTAACAGTTTTAATAACGTAATTAACTGGAAATTTTGTGATATTTTAAATAATTAAATTTGGAAATAAACATTTAATATTTGGAATACGTCTATTTAAACATAGCAAATGGTAAATTTTCATCAGAATATATGGAAGTTTATTTCTTGTGTAACTTTATTTAAATTTAAACAGTTAATATTTGGTGATAATAAAATATTTCTCAAACCTGAATGTTTTTATATAATAAATTTGTAAATCATCTTCTGAGTGAGACGTCATATTTCGTTTCATCAAATTTGGACTGCTATTGCTCCGTTTATCTTATTTTCGGCAAATTAGCAGCATTTTCGGTACCGAATATTGACTTTTGATAGGACGGTCGTATCACTGATATCTGTGTATCATTTGAATCGTCTAGTCATGCTGATTCCCGTAGTATATTCATTTCAATTTTTTGGTGTTCGTTACGCGACGAAAACCGCGAAACGGATAGCCGTATCGGTTACAAAATTTCAACCTTTTGTCTTCCTGTGTCCATTCAGTTGTCCACCGGCTGAATGCAAATAACTATTTGCTTTTATTATTTCTCAGAATCCAATGCCTCTGTATTCAATTTATAATATTGTGTTCGTCCATTTTTCCGGATTATTTTCACTCTTCGTTCATTTCTGCCGGTTTAAAAACATAGTATATAAAATTAATACGTTTACATTGAGATCCTGCTTGCTTGGCCACTAACTTAATTGATCATGTTCTCTTCTTTTACCTGAAGCTAGCTGTCCTTTTCAAATTCCAATAAAACTCAACCCTTGCCCTTCTATATTTTATATTAACGATATATATACAAGTTATAATGCGGTTTGCATTTTTCTATTGCTTGAGAATCCACCTTCAAATCTAGCTTCCTCCCCCTTTCATTCTCCTTACCTTTCACCCTCTCTCACCGCCTAACTGTCCAACGCATCAGCTTCCCCGGCCTCTCCCTCTCTTCATGTGCCACCTCCTTCCCCCGCGTGTCATCTCTTCACAACCACCCTCCCTCTGGCCCACCTGCCCTCCGTCGAGCACCATGCCTGCACCAGCTACCTCGACCGCCCTCACATCCCAACCCAGCCTTCCTCCAGGCGTGAGCACTAAGCAACCGTAAGCCCTCCCCTATATTACATATTTGTTATATACGTAAGGGTTACGTGTATATAGGTTGCAACTCTCTTTTTTGTTTTTGTTTTTGTGTTTCGTGCTATTAAATTCTGTTCCTATATTTTTTTTCCATATAGACTGTATGTGTTATTATTTTGTTATTAAATGCATATAATAATACATATTGTTTATTAGCTTATATATAGATTATATCTTGCTCTACAAGTATATTGTTATATGAAGTATAAACCATAGGATTTATATATATGTTTGCGCCAAAATTGGTTACAAACCCCAAATATCGTGAAAGCACCAGTGTGTGAACCTGTGCAGTTAAAGCGCTCGATAGATTCAATGCGGCGGAGGTGCAAAAAGTCATAGCGGGGATACAGCGAGGATATAGCGGGATATAGTGGATGACTATAAAATAGCATATAAAACTCATAATTAATGTTTTTACAAATAAATAAATGGTAATTAAATGAAAAATTAGCATTCAATTGAATTATAATTAATACATAAATAATTTTAAATAAAAACACGTGCAAATATACTGAAATAAACATAAAACTATTACATAACGTAATTGAATTTAGTAGAATATTAGAGTATTTTCATTTCTATAAATATATTAAAAATTCAATTAAATAAATTAATTTCATAATTTTTATAATGTATAAATGTCATTTTTCAATTCATTTCTTTTAAAGAAGATATAGCGGAAGTAGCGGAATATAGCGGGAATAATGGTATATAGTGGAAATAGCGGGGCATAAAGCGGAAAGGCTCACTACGCCATAGATGACCTTCTGCAACACAAAACAAATGTTGGCTCAGGCCCGAAAAATGTTGCCATAGGTCTATGGCAACACTTTTAGGATGATGCAATTTTTGCCGTTGCCTTAGACTTCAAAGGCAACATTTTGACTATCTAAGGCAACATAAGTAATATTGTTGCAATAGAACCCTATTTGGGTCTATGGCAACACCCATAGGTATCTGTAGCAACATTTCAAAAATGTTGCTATAGATATTAACTTTCTAAAGTTGTGGGGCCCACAATGTAGAGCATATTTGATTTTTTAATAAAAATAAATATTTATTTAATAAAATGCTATCGCACGGAATTTGATATTTAAACAGTAATTTATTTAAATAAATATTTTATTTCAATATTTGAAATAGTACAAATTCCGGACTCCACTATTTTACAATTCAATGATATATAACATTGATATTCACATATACAGATATTCCTCACTACATCACTCAGTTCACTCATTACATATGCAGTTTCAATTTATACAAACACTGACACTTACAAATATATGACGAGCCGAGCGCCGAGCCGAAGGCGAGCCGAGTGCCGAGCCGAAGGCGAGCCGAGTAGCGGGTCCGGGCGCAGCGTCGGCGGGGGTCCAGGGCACCGCAGTCCCGGTGGGCACCGCCCGATTCATCCGATTTTGGAAGATCGAGCCTTCTTTGAAACGACGTAAAATGATGCACAAATGAATCAGCATGCACAAGTCCTATATGCACTACTCCCTTGACTATAACTATGCCGAATAAAGGCAGCAAAATATAACGAACAGCTAGAACTCCAAATATGAGCGATAAGCAAAGGTTTGATCCCCTTAAACCTGAAAATCATATTATTAAAAACATAATTTTTATCACATCATTTTCTATAAAAAAGAAACATTGCTTGACTAATAAAAACTTCACCTTTGATAGGGTTTCCTCCCATTATCAGAGTGGTAGCAGGAATTGCTCCATCACTGCATTGAATAATTTGGAAAATAATCAACACCAGCTAAGTAGAAAATGCCTTAATAATGAAGCAGAGTCTTGAATTACACGAATAGGAGCACCTACACCAATCAATTTTTTTCTGATTTGAGGTATTAGTCCAATGACAAAACCAACAATCTATAAGAAGACAGTGTGATCAGACATGTTGAATATCATACAATAAACCAGCACTGCCTTCATACATCACCATTCAACACTTCCTTCATCCCACCTGAAACTACCCAAACCCTCAAACCACCTCACAGCGTTCACGACACCTAAATTCATAGTCTACCACCACAACAGCCTTCACTCTGTCTACATCGACCATCTTCTCAGCAATCCCGACCACCAATTCAAAAAAAAAACAAAAAAAAAACACAAAAAATCCAAACGACCTGAACCAGATTTCATTAGCGATTTCATTCAAACCACAAATCATCACCACAAATCGCCGATTGCATTCGCGACTAGACCCAATTCACGATCTCCAAATCTAAAACCACCTCCGTGCCCCCTCTAATTTCAGAAACTCTTAAACCGCAACCTCAAATTCTTCGAACCCTAAACCTTAAATCACCTAAGTCGCCTGAATCAAATAATTTTATTTTGATTGAGAATTTTGTTTGGGTGCGAACAAGTTTGGATTGAGTGTTTTTTATTTCGATTTGAGAAATACACGTTCTTTTCGCGATTTGAGAAATAGGGCGGCAGAAGAAGAGGGTGTTGAAAGAGGAGAGGGCTACAGATTCCATGATTTGAACGGTGATGTTTGCGATTCAAATCGATGAACACAGTGCGAGTAATCATTTTAGGATTTTCAAAATTCCATTGAAGTATTCTATTTGCTTTTTGATTTGAGAAATGAAAACCGAAAGGGATCTAATGGAGTTCAGGCGGGAAAACGAAAATTTGGGGCAAATTGTAGCGGTGATCCATTTTTACAATCAGATTAAATATAGACCGTTGGATCGTATTCACGCGGATTGCTAATTTTATTAATTTTTTAATTTGAATACATCTATAGCAAAACTTTATAAAAATGTTGCATCATGTTACACTTGTTTAGCTAGAGCAACACATTTTTATGGCTAAGGTAACACCAAAAATACAATGTTGCAGTAGGACCAAAATTTTATATCTATCGCAACATTTTAGCTGGCAACACCTTACAAAAATGTTGCAGAAGGTCATCTATGGCGTAGTGGCTATATTTGGGGCTATATGGAAAATCGTCGCGGTAGAAATCCGCTATGAGATATAGCGGGGTAATAGCGGGGTAATAGCGGGGTAATAGCGGGGCATTAACTGCACAGGTGTGAACACAAATCAGCAGTATATAGGAATGGCAATGGGGCGGGTTGGGGCGAGTTTTTAGTGCCCCGTACCCGTCCCGGATTTTTTAGACCTCGCCCCAGACCCGCCCCGTAGACCCGGTGCGGGTCTGGAATTTTGCCCCGTACCCGGGACCCGTACGGGTCAGGGTAGACCCGACCCGCCCCAAGACCCGATGAGTCTCTATATATTGATTCAAAATTGTGTACCAACATACATATATTTATTTTTTTTATACTCGTTATCACCAAATAATACATGAAATACAAAAAACAATGTGTTTAAGGGAAGTTAATAAAAATGATGTCTACAATAACAATTCAGAAAATATATACATATGTTATTGTATAATTATCAATGACGCAACTTAATACTCTAATTTTTTCTATAGATTATTGATTGGAACATTTTAATATCCGTGCTAGAATCACTTATATCTAAGAAGATTAATAAATCATTATAGTAATAAAGCAGTTTCATGAGATGTTAGTAGTGCGGGTCGGGTTAGGGCGATTCAGCCGAGCCCCGACCCGACCCTAGACCCGGAGCACTTAAGAACGGGTCACGGGTCTACCCGCCCCAATGACCCAATGGGGCGGGTCTGGATGGGCCAAAACAGGGGCGGGTCGACCGGGTTTGGACCCTAGACTCATCCCATTGCCATCCCTAGCAGTATATAATCACAGATCTCAGATCTAGTATTGTAGAGGATAAAAAGTGAAGAATAATGAATTTAAAATGGAAAGAGATAGACAAAGACACATGATTTATAGTGGTTCGGCGATCTGGCCTACATCCACTTTGAAGTTAATGACTTTATTGATGTTCACTTGTCGATTACAATTGATTACAATGGATTGTAGTGAGTTATAGTTTTGAAACTTGAGTACAACAACAGTGAAATTCGTTTGCAGCAGCAGCCATGGGGTTTAGATTCGTATCTAGCAGAGTCTGGGCGTTGGAGATCTCAACGAAGAAGAAGAACCCCTTTTCCGTTGGCTTTGGGGGTCTATTTATAGGTGTAGGAGGCTGGTATTTCGCTTAGATCTCGGGAGACCCTCTCTGGCACGTGACCAGGCCCGCACGCCCAAGCCCGTGAAGTTTCGGTCCAATCCGTGATCGATACGAACAAATTTCATATCGATCAAGATTTCATCCAATGGAGTCGAAATTTGGCGTGGGCATTATTTAACATGCACGTAGTCTTCTGTGAAAATTTCATAGCATTTGGACTTGTAGATTAGGAGATATGATCGATACGAAATGAGATTCTCGGTTGGCTGTTTCGTTCGACTCGCTCTTGTTTCGACTTGCTCTTTTGTTCGACTCGGTTCTGTTGACTCGGTGATGTGGCGTTCATTCGTATCGACTGCTATGCCTCGCTTCGCATTGATGGACACGAAGTAGAAGCCTCCAGATGGATGCGAAGTGGAGCAAGTCGAAATGGGGTTCTCTGATGGAGTCGAACTAGATGGAGTCGAACAATGGTTTTGTGAAGGAGTCGATGTAGACAGAGTCGAACTGTTGTTTTCTGAAGGATGTAGAGCGAGTCGAAGTACGCACTCCTGATGGATGCACAGCGAAGCAAGTCGAAGTGGAGCGAGTCGAAGTAGGCTCGAGGCGAAGCAAGTCAAAGTGCGAACATCCGATGGATTCGAACGGAGCGAGTCGAAGTGGAGCGAGTCGAACAGTGGTTGGCTTTCATCCAATTTTGCATCGATCGTAACTTGAGCGTACAAACTCGGATTGACCTGAAATTTGGAACGTTGACTCTCATAGCTTCGCTTGTCGTGTCATATCAATTTTGGCTCGATCCGGACTCGGACAAAATTCGTCGATATCCATAGTGAACCTGCGTATAACCGATTTTCTAGACGAACTGTCTATGGTCTCTAGTCAAGTTCTTGGTGTCACGGCCTTGCCAAAAGGCGGGATAACATGTGCCCCCCAAAACATGCCTTGTGATAAGGAGGTGTGTTTTGTAATGCCATAAGCTGGATGTTCATATCCTGTTGATGACCTGCAAAGGAATTGATAGTTTTATTTGACCACGAATGACGATCGTTCAGGATTGTATGTCATTCGAGGTGATATATGACCATTCACGGTCGGATGCCGTTCGCAGCAAATGGTGACCGTTCGTGGTCGGGGTGCCGTTCGAGGCGATTTGTGACCGTTCGCGGTCGGGTGCCGTTCGAGGCGATTTGTGACCGTTCGCGGTCGGGTGCCATTCGAGGCGATTTGTGACCATTCGCGGTCGGGTGCCGTTCAAGGCGATTTGTGATCGTTCGTGATCGGGTGTCGTTCGAGGCGAATTCTGTGTGTTCCCGGGGGGGACTTAGTATCATCAATGTCAGATTTCACGTTTTGAGTGAGTATCTGAACTGTTTGTGGTGGCGGTTTATCGCCATCTTAGAGCATGCCTGAGGACCGTTCACGATCCCTTACATGTGTAAGTGGCTTAGCCGTCATGGCATCACAAATGGCATACTTTTATTCAAAATGAGTTTTTTAACAGAATTGTTCAACAAAATCAAATTCAAACATCAGAAATGGAAAATAAAAGTAAAACAGGGACGTCAAAGTGCAAACACCTACACCGTTACGATTAGTAGTCGTATCAAAGCATGCCTGAGGATCGTTCGCGGTCCTGTACATGTGGAAATGACTCAATCGTGTTGGTGTGGAGTTTGCTACTTATTCGTCATTATCCCAATCAATTGATGACAAGCTAATGTCTCGATCCTGAGCCATCCCCAGTAGGTGCAGGTGGTGGTCGCTCCCGTTCCACCATCGTTGTTCCCCTTCTTATGTACTGCGATAGCAGACCATTCCGGATATGTCCCTCAACCTCATCCTTCAAGTGTCGGCAATCATTTGTGCTATGACCATTCAGCTCGTGGAATAAGCAGTGCTTGTCTGACCTTCTTTCATTGTTGGTCGGATCCCTTCTCATCGGTCTTCGATAGGGAATCTGCCCTGTAGTATCCTAGTAGATTCGCTCGAAAGTCTCATTCAACTCCGTGTAAGAGGTGAATCTTGGTTCCTTTCGGGGTCCCGTCGGTTCGTCACTATTATCTTCAGCCTTTCGTTTCCCTTTACTAGTCCCTGAATCTGATCTAGCAGGATTTTCACCCTTGACTGTGTAAACCTTAGTTCCTTCTCCTTCCTCTCTTTCAGCATTTCCATCCTCTAATCACAAAAATCCTTCAGCCTCATGATAAAATTATCCTAGATCCATAGGGGGATCCCTCGTTAACGAATTCTTGAACTTTGTGCCATTTGCTACGCCAGATACGGCTGCCATCAAAACCATGGATGGATTGGGTCGATCCACCGATGCTGCCGCTGCATTGAATCGCGTCAGAAAGTTCCTCAAAGACTCCCCGGTTCTTTGCTTCAGTGTCGCCAAACTCATCACATTCTTGGGTCTTGAAATGTGAACCCTGAACTGTCTCATGAACCTTTCAGTCAAATCGATCCATGTTCTGATGGAACCGCTCTCCAATTGTCTGAACCATAATGCTGCTATGTCTGTCAGATACAACGGGAAACACCTGGCCATGACTTCCTCTGATGCTTCCAGTACCTCCATGTGTCGCATATACCTCGTCAGATAAATAACAGGGTCTGTCCTTCCATCATACACCTCCAATGTCAGTAGCTTGAACTCTAGTGGATTCCTGGCTTGCTTGATCGTAGGAGCAAAGGGACTCCTATTCACATCCTCCAGATCTCTATTCACTAGTCTGCCTCTCATGGCTCGTCTGACCATCTTCGCCAATCTGTCACTATCTCCAAGTTGTAGTCCTTGTCCGTTATTTCCGATTTGCCCTTCGAGTTCACGAGGGATTCCTGGAATCTGCTCTCCTGGCTGAGCATCCATTTCTCTATCAATGTCGCGTTGCGCAGTTCCACCTGGTACCCCGCCCGGGATTGGGCCAACATGCTCTGGGTTATTGCCCCTAGCTCTGACGCTGTACCGGATGGTCCCGCTCCGTTCTGAACTCTGGTCGCTCCTTGATTTTGCGCTCTAAGTTGCCCAATCTGAAGAAGCATGTTCTGGATCATTTCCTCTTGTCTTTTCATCATTGTCTCTATCTCATCCCTAGTGATGAAGATTGATGTCTGATTTGCACCTGAGGAAGCCTCTTGACTCCCTTCATGCCGACCTCTCTTTGTCCTTTGTCTTCGATTTGATTGTCTTGTCATAGCTTTTCAGATCTAAATTCCCTAAGCCTTCAAATTCAATTTCCAAATGATAGAATCCTAAGTTCAACTCTCAATGAAAGCACCAAAGTGTTTGCGCCAAAATTGGTCACAAACCCCAAATATTTTGAAAGCACCAGTGTGTGAACACAAATCAGCAGTATATAATCACAGATCTCAGATCTAAGTATTGTAGAGGATAAAAAGTGAAGAATAATGAATTTAAAATGGAAAGAGATAGACAGAGACACAGGATTTATAGTGGTTCGGCGATCTGGCCTACATCCACTTTGAAGTTAATGACTTTATTGATGTTCACTTGTCGATTACAATTGATTACAATGGATTGTAGTGAGTTATAGTTTTGAAACTTGAGTACAACAGCAGTGAAATTCGTTTGCAGCAGCAGCCATGGGGTTTAGATCCGTATCTAGCAGAGTCTGGGCGTTGGAGATCTCAACGAAGAAGAAGAACCCCTTTTCCGTTGGCTTTGGGGGTCTATTTATAGGTGTAGGAGGCTGGTATTTCGCTTAGATCTCGGGAGACCCTCTCTGGCACGTGACCAGGCCCGCACGCCCAAGCCCGTGAAGTTTCGGTCCAATCTGTGATCGATACGAACAAATTTCATATCGATCAAGATTTCATCCAATGGAGTCGAAATTTGGCGTGGACATTATTTAACATGCACGTAGTCTTCTGTGAAAATTTCATAGCATTTGGACTTGTAGATTAGGAGATATGATCGATACGAAATGAGATTCTCGGTTGGCTGTTTCGTTCGACTCGCTCTTGTTTCGACTTGCTCTTTTGTTCGACTCGGTTCTGTTGACTCGGTGATGTCGCGTTCATTCGTATCGACTGCTATGCCTCGCTTCGCATTGATGGACACGAAGTAGAAGCCTCCGGATGGATGCGAAGTGGAGCGAGTCGAAATGGGTTTCTCTGATGGAGTCGAACTAGATGGAGTCGAACAATGGTTTTGTGAAGGAGTCGATGTAGACGGAGTCGAACTGTTGTTTTCTGAAGGATGTGGAGCGAGTCAAAGTAGGCACTCATGATGGATGCGCAGCGGAGCGAGTCGAAGTGGAGCGAGTCGAAGTAGGCTCGAGGCGAAGCGAGTCGAAGTGTGGACTTCCGATGGATTCGAACGAAGCGAGTCGAAGTGGAGCGAGTAGAACAGTGGTTTGCTTTCATCCAATTTTGCATCGATCGTAACTTGAGCGTACGAACTTGGATTGACCTGAAATTTGGAATGTTGACTCTCATAGCTTCGCTTGTCGTGTCATATCAATTTTGGCTCGATCCAAACTCGGACAAAATTCGTCGATATCTATAGTAAACCTATGTATAACCGATTTTCTAGACGAACTATCTTTGCTCTCTAGTCAAGTTCTTGGTGTCACGGCCTTGCCAAAAGGCGGGATAAAAATATATAAAGTATATATTGGCTGCAAGTATTTTCATGGGTTCGACATCTTTAATACATCACTCGTATATATATTTATAAAAGAATATGATTTATTGACGTTTTGAGATGTTGTTTTCATTTTCTTAATTGATTTATATGTGCGAGTTCTGTTGTTTATATATGTATATTTTAATAAAGCAAGTTATATTGATTTTACAATGGATATTGTTTTATATATATGTCAGTCTATATGTGTATTCTACTTCAGCCGTGTTATTTTTACATATATACTAGTTGTATAAAACCTAGTTACTGTATATATGTATATATGTTATATTATATTTTATATAAGTCTACTGTATATAAGTCTCTATATATTAAGGTGTGTATTATCAGTGTTATATCACAACATTATATTATAGTACAGTATATTTATATGGTTGTTCGGTTGGAAGGTTGTTTATATGTATATATATTGTAATAAATTAGGTTGATATTGACTTTTATGATATATATTGTTTTAAATTATAACATGTATGTCAGTTTATATTAGTATATATATATTAATGTATATAAGTATACTTAAGCTCGGGTTTCAAATAATATATAGTGATTTATTTATACGTGATTTGGAAATATATGAAGATTTTATCTTAAACATATGCTTTAAAAATTAACTTTAGAGGAAAAATTATATATAGCGTATAGGTTTGATTTTAAAATATATGTGTTTAAGTTTGAGCAATGATTATGTAATAATATATAAATTTCATTAATTACGTTTGAATATATATATATATATTATAGAAATTTTATTTTTAAAATGTGTTTCTAAATTTAATTTTGGTTTTATATAAGATATTTCGTTCAGTTATATCAAGCTGATTTTGATTTTTTTCCTTTAACTCCAATTTGTCAGCTTTGTTCATCTAATTCGTGTCCATCTTGCTTTGCTTTGGAAATTCGTGCTTGGATTCGTAACCCATTTCATTGTCAAATCTCTCTAACCTCAAAAGGTGAGCAATCGCTCACGATTAATGTTCTTATATTTATTAAATTTAATTTCAATTGAAACGACAATTGAAATATGCTGCTAAATTTAACTGTTAATTTTATAATTGCTATAAATGATATGCTATTATCTGTAATTGTTCACCTGTGAGATATGACACCATATCCTGTTGTTTATATTTTATTTAATTTATCACTGATGATATATGCCGGTTGTTGATATGTTATATTTTATCATATTTGTTCTCACTCTACAAGTTCCCTGTTAATTTAGAATTCCCTATGGGTTGAGATGATACATATCCGAACGATCTTGTAGAATAGGAGAAAATCGTTATGGGTTGAAATGATAAACCCAAGCGATTTTCATTGATTTTAAATTTTTGGGATTGCGGGTTAAAATGATATACACCCATAAATATTTAAATTATGGATTGAAATGATAAATATCAATATCACTTGACCATAGGATAGAAAATTATACACAGACACCGTTGGTCTATTTTGAAAATGATTTCCAAAGTTCTGAAAAGGAAATATATAGTTTTTAATAAATGTTGATTTTAAAATATGATATATATAGGTGTTATTTTCTAAATTTTAGATTTTTATTTTAAAGTTATATGTTTTGGATTGTCCACCCCTGAATTAAACCATGAATAACTATTTTATAGCACATAATTCTATAAAGTAGAAAATCAGTACATCAATATGGATTCATTTCCCATCAGTTATCTTCATGAGGAGAATAGTCTAAGAATACGACCATCAGCTATGACCACTTCCAAAGAGGACCCAATGTGGCTATATTGCAATTTTTTTAAATTCTAGCGCTCAACACTTTTCCTTAAGCATAGCTGTAAAAAGAAATCAAACTCAGAAGTGTGAAAAGATGAATTGTTGTACTTTCCAAAACATGCAATAGGCGCAATAGAACAAAATATTAAAACTTATTAGCTAGTATCCACATGGAAAAGAGAGTGCAACATATAAACAAGGACCAGAACATAGCACATGACTCGCTAGATCCAGAACAATAGTAGATATAGCGGGAAAACAAGCAGGCATACATGTAGGGAAACGACAGTTTGAACTACAGCTAAAGCACAACAATGAAAATGACTATCAGCTGGGAAAGCAATAGACTGAATGGCTGCGTGTATATAAACGCTTCTTAGACTGCAACATGTAAGGAAATCAGCAAACTAAACTGCATGTGCAGTGCAGAAATGAAAAACAAAGTCAATGCAATTTGTTCGATCAGATCTAGTGTTAAGTGAAAGTTGTTGGATCATGCTTATGTGAATGCTAAATGATTATAATTTATTAATTCCACAAGCTTACTCAATACATCTACCCTGTAAAAAAAACGCCAATGATGAATCTTACAAAAATTTGCAATATATATATATAATTTGTGTGCATTATTACCAATGAAACCATAAACAAATGGACTTGTTCCAGGAAAAATTTGTTAGGCGGAAGTAGTATAATGCTAACCATCCTCATCTAAAGATAAACGAATATGATAATCCATCATAACTACTATAGATTAAACAGTAATGAAATTAAGATTATTCAAAAGTCTCGTGATTCCAGAACATCTATAATATGACAGATAGATAAGATTGTACCTTAAACTTAGACAACCTGATGAGACGGGCACAAACAACCACTTCATCACCACCACACTCTATTGACATAATGGCTTTTGTCTGTGTGTGTTTTGAGGAAAAAGGGTATATCTTATATTAAAATTACAAACCTCTAATGTATTTCTATAGATCTAACCTTTGATCAACTAAGTTAGAGCCATAAACTACTGTACAGAATCAACCAATTTCCATTTTAGGATCTATCATATATACAAAGTTAGTGATTTTGTTTGATGATAGCTTATTTTCATTAAACTAATGAAAGAATAATTATTACCACTTAAAATATGCATCAAATCAAGTTGCTTAGCAGAGGAATTCAAGCCTCTAATGTACCATATAACTTACATTAATGTACCATATAACTTCATACATACGAATTTCTTATATTACCGAGTTGTTGACAACCTGGTTACGCTTTTTTGATCCAATAATTAAGCTTGAAAGCCATTTAGATTCAAGGTCAGTGAATGGTTTTGTTTATTACATGTACATTATTATCTGTTCACATTACCTACCAAATTTTTTAGATTTAGGGTCAGTGAATCATTTTGTTTATTACATGTACCTTATTATAAGTTATCCAATAATTTAGATTTAGTTGTAGACAACCTGGTTACATCAAATGTTAATATCAGTTCACATTACCTACCAAATGGAATACATCTATCACATCCCAAATGATGTCCCTACACTGCCAATCACATCCCATATCCTGACTATTATTGCTTGTACTTCTAACTTCCAGATATTTATCAACCTTTAACTGCTCTATACTCTCATTATTTCAATTCTTATGGACTGAATTTTTCAACCCAGGTTTTCAAAAGGTTTCATGATAAAATAAAATAAAATAGTGGCTTAAAAAAAGATTAACAAAATAGAGAGAATTGTAAAAGGTTTTAAACTTACAGTTAGGACAAAAAGAGCTTTCTTTTCTTCTGATCAGTTAACAAACTTTAACACTGGTTACCTATATAAAAGAAAGCGATACAACGTCAAGAATTAAATCATACAATCAAATATTAATACATTTTAAAATTTTGTATACATAAAAGAAATAATTTATACTTACTAGAACTTGATTCTTTCACAACTTTTGAGGCTGGCCACGCCATTGTAGAGCTTATACAATGCAGACAAGATCAGAAGTTGGTCTCCATAGAACTGCATCCGGAACTGTAGCATTCACTACCCAAACTTTAACGGCGTCTCTTCCAAGTTGAACAAAATGGACCATTTCATTTGGATCGGTTGAAGACACAACTCCTTCGACAACTATTGTTCCCGTTCCACTAACATCAATCAGCTTGCATTTGCTTTTAGGGGCTGGCCTTCCACTCTATCAAACAAGAAAAGAAAAGTGATGGTTTTAATATATATTTTAATTAATAAATTTGATAAAAAGTTGCTACAATTATGTTTAAACATATTACCATATGAGATGTTGCGTTGTCATGACTAGAAACAAATGATGCGGCTTTAGCTTTCTCGACAACCACTTTTGATTTTTGCCAAGCAAATTTATTACCAATGGCTTCTCCAACATACATCACATTATTTATTGGTCTCCATAAAAAGGCATCAAGGTTCTTTGGATTATCAATAGAAACTAACATAGCTGATGGTCCAATAGGAATGCCATTCACAAGCTGGTTTGGATCGCTAGAGTACAAGTGTCTTTCAGCAACTACTTCTTCACCTCCAATCCAATCATATAGCTTGCATAAAGGCTCTATGCTACTAGTTTTACACTATTAAAAAAGAATATGTATTTATGAAAATAGTAATTGTATATTAAAATAAAAAATATAAACAAAGTGATATTTAATTTACCGTGTTGTCGATTTGAACTTGCTTATGCATAATAACTTTATCGGCAGGCCATGCTACTAATATACCCGCAGCCTCTCCAATATGTATCGTATTAAACACAGCTCTCCAGAGAAAAGCATCCAATTTCCTTGGATACTCAATCAAAACTACCTTTGCATTTGGTCCTAGAGTAATTATATGTACAAGCTCATTAGGATCACTTGACACGACTCTTCCTTCAGCAACTATTTCATTAGTTCCATTCCAATTCAATAAATCACATTTGTCAAATGTATTTCCATAATTGCTCTGCAATTAATTACAAGCATCTTAAGTTAATTACTATATTAAAAATTAATTTTTAAATAATATCACAATGACAATATATTTGATGTTTAATAGCAAAGTATCATATGCACACATATGTAAACGTGAAATTATGCATATGCTAATATTTGATGTTTACCTGAGACATGGATTCTTCTCTCTGACATGCATTAACCTAAAAAATCAAGTGTGTGGACTATGGATTGAAAAACCGTATGAAAAAACAAAATCAAACAATATCTCTAATATTACCACACAAGTAGAATAACAAATAAAGATTGATATGTTATATACCAAACTTTTCTTTAACATGTGGACCTCCTCTTCCAACTATGAAATTCTATCATCTTTAGCTTATAAGAGCAAGAACTTGGTATAGTTTGCACCTCTTCCCATTGCTCGTAGTCGTCCGGGTCTATCCTATCCCAACACTTGGGAGAGAGCATCTTCTTTCAAAGAACTACTGGTTGAGTTTGATTGCAATTCACTTTCAAATTTTTTAACCTTTTCCTACAAAAGTTTACATTTTTCACATATAAGTAATAGGTAAAATGCCAACAAATGATAGAAAGACACAAATGATAGAAAGACAATACTGCACAATTTTTATCAATACTACGGTGTCTTACAATAGTCTCTAGAACATTTGTATTAACTACTTCGCCATTTTTTCGAGTGCGGGATTTAATCCAAATTGAGTTCTAGAAATGGGGATGTGACCACCACTCTCCTTTCTCTATATTAAGAATGATAAATAAAGTGAATATGGTTGTATTAAATACATAATCGTAACATGTTACGTTAATTAAACTAATTGTTCTTTCTCACTATACCTTCCGCTAATCGAGCCATTCGACTTACTGTATGTGGCACTTGAAAACTTCTAATAGCTTTGAATTGATCACTTTGTGCCTAAGATGAAAAGATATAATACACTGATTAATTATAATTATTACATAATACAATTGAATTTAGTATTTATTTACCTTAAACTTTGAGTCTGTTTTCTTTTTTAGAAAATACCTCTAATCCTTTATATTTTCGACATTACCAGGTTTGAGCTTAATCCTTTCCTCCATGTTCTTCGCTTCCAATATTTGCCTAACAAACCTGCTTTTTGAAGCCCTCCATATGCATCCTATTTGCTGAAAAATAGGCACTTTCTGCCACTCCTTATCCAGTTTAAAACTAGCCTGCCAAATGCAAAATAGATAAAATAAATAAAAATAAATAAATAAAAAGAATATCTTAACTCCACAATAATAATCTAGCCTATCCAAAACACCATTTGTTTGACCCAAAATTGGTCACAAACACCCAATAGTCATTGAAAGCACCAGTTCGCAATCACAAATCACAGACATTAAATATGTGGAGAAACAAGTATGCAAATCACTCAGGAAATTCAATAGAAATAATAAATAACACAGGATTTATAGTGGTTCGGCGATCTTGCCTACGTCCACTCTGAAGTTGATGACTTTATTGATTCACTTGATGATTTCAATCAGTTACAGCAGGTTACAGTTGATAATCGCTCTGAAGTTTGAATACAACAATGGTATTGAAGTGTAGAATTGAATCCGGCAGAGTCTGGACGTTCCAAAGCCGAAAAAGATCCATTTTCTGTAGGCTTCAGGGGGCTATTTATAGGCGTAGGAGGCTGAGATCGCGCTCAAACTTTGGGAGACTTCTTCTGGCACGTGAGTGGGCCCACGCGACCGGTCCCACCAAGTTTCGACTCGATCTGTGATCGATACGAATTGATTTCATATCCATCAAGAATTAGTCCAATCAAGCTGAAACTTGGCAGGAACATTCTTCACCTTGTGCGCAAGCTTCTGTGAAAATTTCGTGGCATTTGGATCTATGGTTTGGGAGTATGATCGATACGAGCTGATGTTTCTTGGTTGGCTGTTTGCTTCGAGTCGATTGCTTCGAACCCACGTCTTCGAATCGATGATTGCACGTGTCTTTGAGATGACGTGGCGCGCACATCTCGCCTCGATCCGCCTTTTGCTCTAGGTTGACCGCGTCGTATCCATGAATCTCGCCTTGTTCGTATCAAATGCCTTTACCTAGTTTGCATCGATGGATACGAACTGATCGATACGAACTGAATCGAGACGAACTGAGGTTCTTTGGTGGATGGATGCGAATAGGGCAGATGGTTCATGGATACGAAATGGTGACCTGTCACTGTTGACAGATGCGAAGTTGATCGATGCGAAGCAGCTCTTGGGGATGGATACAAGTCCGACCGACTCGAAGCAAGATGCATCGATGGATGCGAACAACCAAACATGCGTGAATCTGATTGATTCGAACCCGATGGATTCGAACTGTACAATACTGCATGGATTCGAACATGCTGAGGCGGTGCCATTCCGATGGATACGAACTCTATGGACTCGAACTGTACATCGCCTCAACTCTTTGATGGGTACGAACAGTATATTCCCTTACATTGTATCGATCATATCTCCTCCATACGAACTCCGATTAACCTAAAATTTGGACTGCTAACTTTCATGGCTTTGCTTGTCAGGTCCTATCAATTGTGGCCTGATCCGGGCTCGGACAAACTTCATCGATATCCATGGTGAAACGGTGTATAATGAACTTTTACGATGAACTGTCTTTAGTTTTCCAGTCAACTTTTTGGTGTAACGGCCTTGCCAAAAGGCGGGATAACATTTGCCCCCCAAAACATGCCTTGCGGTAGGGAGGTGTGTTTTGTAGTTCCATAAGCTGGATGTTCATATCCTATCATCGACCTGTAAAGAACTTGATAGTCTTTCCTGACCACGAATGACGATCGTTCGCGACCGTATGTCATTTGAGGTGATATGTGACCTTTCGAGGTCGAATGCCGTTCACGGCAAATAGCGAAATGGGACCGTTCATGGTCGGATGCTGTTCGCGGCAAATAAAGGAAGGGGATCATTCGCGGTCGGATACCGCTCGTGGCAAATAAAGAAATGGGACCGTTCGCGGTCGGATGCCGTTTGCAGCAAATAAAGAAATGGGACCGTTCGCGGTCGGATGCCGTTCGCGGAAAATAAAGAAATGGGACCGTTCGCGGTCGGGTGTCATTCTAGACGAGTCGTGACCGTTCGCGATCGGGTGTCATTCTAGACGAATTATGATGGATTGTGACCGTTCGTGGTCGTATGGTGCACGAGATAAAATGTGATCGTTCGTGATCGGATGCCGCACGAGGCAGAATGTGATCGTTCGCGATCGAACGTCATACTGGGTAAATTGTGACCGTTCATGGTCGAGTGCCGCACGAGGCAGAGTGTGATCGTTCGCGACCGAATGTTATACTAGATGAAGTGTGACCATTCGCGGTTGGGTGCCGTTCGAGGCAAATGAGTGTGCCCGGGGGGGGGACTTAGTATTATCGGTGTCAGCTTCACATTCGGGCGAATTTTTGAATCAGCGATCGTGGCGGTTCGTCGCCATGCAAGGTGTGCTTGTGGACCGTTCGCGATCCAAAGCATATGCGAGTAACTTCTTCTACAGAATTGCAAATATCAAATTAACGTTCACATGAATTCCATAAAAGAAATGTCCAAACAAGCAAAGTCTAAATGTCCAAATCAACATGAAACAAAAGCAAAGCAAGGATGTCAAAGTGTAAATTCTCACTACGAGACGGTCAATAATCATTCAGAGCATGCCTTTGGATCGTTCGCGATCTCATACATGTGTAAATGGTGTGATGGTGTTAGTGAGAAGTTTACGACTTGTTCATCGTTATTTAAATCAATTGGTAACCATACGGTGCCCCGGCTCGGGTTTACCCCTAGCTGATGTAGATGGTAGCCGCTCTGGTTCCACCGTTGGAGCTCGCCTTCTCACATACTGAAGTAGCCTACCGTTCTTGATATGCCCTTCTATCTCATCCTTCAGGTGCCTACATTCATTTGTGCTATGACCGTTCAGCTCGTGGAATAAGCAATATTTGTCTGACTTTCTCTCGTCGGTAGTCGGATCCCATCGCATTGGTCCATGATAGGCAACTTGCTCTCGGGTGTCTTGGTAGATTCGCTCTAATCCCTCGTTCAGTTCTGAATAGGTGGTAAATCGTGGCTCCCTCCATTGCCGCTTTGACCTGTCATCATTTTCTTCAGCCTTTCGCTTCCCTTTACCAGTCTCTGCACCTTTTCTAGGTGAATTATCGCCTCTAACTGCGTAAACATCGATTTCTTCTTCTCTCTCCGTACGAGCATCCTCTAATCGCAAAAACTTTTCGGCTTCATGATAAAACTCTCCCAGGTCCGTAGGTGGATCCTTAGTTAGTGAATTCTTGAACTCCGTGCCATCAGATATTCCAGATACAGCTGCCATCATGACCATAGATGGATTTGGTCGATCCACTGATGCTGTTGCCGCATTGAATCGCGTCAGAAAACTCCTCAAAGATTCCCCGGCCTTTTGTTTTAGAGTCGCCAAACTCATCACGTTCTTGGGTCTCGAAATATGAACCCTGAATTGTCTTATAAAGCTTTCTGTCAAATCTGTCCAAGTCCCAATGGAGCCACTCTCCAGTTGTCTAAACCATAGCGCTGCAATGTCCGTCAAATACAATGGAAAGCATCGGGCCATTACTTCCTGTGATGCCCCCAACACTTCCATGTGCCTCATATACTTCGTTAGATGGACCGCTGGATCCGTCCGCCCATCATACATTTCCACCGATGGTAGCTTGAAGTCTGGTGGATTCCTGGCCTGCCTGATCATAGGAGTAAAGGGACTCCTATGTACATCCTCCAGATCTCTATTGACTAGTCCACCTCTCATGGCCCGTCTGACCATCTCTGCCAACCTGTCGTTGTCGTCAGGCTGTGATCTTTGAGTGTCACCTTCGTTCTGCCCCCCGGCTGAGCGTTCATGCCTCTATTGCCACCAGGTTGCTCGGATGTCCCTGAATCTCTTCCAGGGATTGGACCAACATGCTCTAAGTGTGTGCCCCCCAGCTCTGGCGCTGCGCCAGATGGTCCTGCTCCATTCTGGACTCTGGTTGTTCCTTGATTTTGAGCTCCAAGTTGTCCAATCTGTTGAAGCAAATTCTGGATCATTTCCTCCTGCCTCTTCATTATTGTCTCCATCTCATCCCTGGTGATGAAGATCGATGCTTGGTTTGCCCCCGAGGAAGCCTCTTGACTCCCTTCAGATATGATCTCTTAAATCTTCAAATTCAACTTCTAAATGATAGAACTCCTGAATTAGCCTTCTCAGTGAAAGCACCAAAATGTTTGCGCCAAAATTGGTCACAAACACCCAATAGTCGTTGAAAGCACCAGTTCGCAATCACAAATCACAGACATTAAATATGTGGAGAAACAAGTATGCAAATCACTCAGGAAATTCAATAGAAATAATAAATAACACAGGATTTATAGTGGTTCGGCGATCTTGCCTACGTCCACTCTGAAGTTGATGACTTTATTGATTCACTTGATGATTTCAATCAGTTACAGCAGGTTACAGTTGATAATCGCTCTGAAGTTTGAATACAACAATGGTATTGAAGTGTAGAATTGAATCCGGCAGAGTCTGGACGTTCCAAAGCCGAAAAAGATCCATTTTCTGTAGGCTTCAGGGGGCTATTTATAGGCGTAGGAGGCTGAGATCGCGCTCAAACTTTGGGAGACTTCTTCTGGCACGTGAGTGGGCCCACGCGACCGGTCCCACCAAGTTTCGACTAGATCTGTGATCGATACGAATTGATTTCATATCCATCAAGAATTAGTCCAATCGAGCTGAAACTTGGCAGGAACATTCTTCACCTTGTGCGCAAGCTTCTGTGAAAATTTCGTGGCATTTGGATCTATGGTTTGGGAGTATGATCGATACGAGCTGACGTTTCTTGGTTGGCTGTTTGCTTCGAGTCGATTGCTTCGAACCCACATCTTCAAATCGATGAATGCACGTGTCTTTGAGACGACGTGGCGCTCACATCTCGCATCGATCCGCCTTTTGCTCCAGGTTGACCGCGTCGTATCCATGAATCTCGCCTTGTTCGTATCAAATGCCTTTACCCAGTTTGCATCGATGGATACGAACTGATCGATACGAACTGAATCGAGAAGAACTGAGGTTCTTTGGTGGATGGATGCGAATAGGGCAGATGGTTCATGGATACGAAATGGTGACCTGTCACTGTTGACAGATGCGAAGTTGATCGATGCGAAGCAGCACTTGGGGATGGATACAAGACCGACCGACTCGAAGCAAGATGCATCAATGAATGCGAACAACCAAACATGCGTGAATCTGATTGATTCGAACCCGATGGATTCGAACTGTACAATACTGCATGGATTCGAACATGCTGAGGCAGTGCCATTTCGATGGATACGAACTCTATGGACTCGAACTGTACATCGCCTCAACTCTTTGATGGGTACGAACAGTATATTCCCTTACATTGTATCGATCATATCTCCTCCATACGAACTCCGATTAACCTGAAATTTGGACTGCTGACTTTCATGGCTTTGCTTGTCATGTCCTATCAATTGTGGCTTGATCAGGGCTCTGACAAACTTCATCGATATCCATGGTGAAACGGTGTATAACGAACTTTTACAACCAACTGTCTTTAGTTTTCCAGTCAACTTTTTGGTGTAACGGCCTTGCCAAAAGGCGGGATAACACCATCCTTGCACATTGTAATAATATTTAATGGGAATACCTTTTTCATTTATTACCAATTGTTTTTAAGACAAACAAATCATGAATAATACTTTTAGCTCCATATTAGTACAATAATCTGAATATAATTAAATAGTTGTCTTAGTTTGAGACATAATGTCACAATTCGAAATTCAATGGTACTAATTTCAAAATGTCCAGCCCATGAAAATAGTATACAAGAAGCTTCGATTTAATTATTTGTGTAAAATTGAAATTGAAAACGATAGCAAATATTTTTATTGATATAAGAGGATTATAGTAGGTAAGCATTTTGAAACCTGAACAAAGAAAATAAATTAGGGTTATAGAGATGAAAGCGAAGAATTAACAAAAATTTAAAACATTGATTAGATGAACATTTATAACATGGCCCTTGATGACGTCATTAGTAAGAAAGGTGGGTTCTTCTTTGTCTATGGTAGTGATGGAATAAGTAAAACACTTTTGTTGTGCACAATAATAATGTCATAACATCCTTAGGGAAAATTAGTCTTAGCCATTGTCCCATCTGGGATAGCATCACTTCGTCTGGCTGGTGGTCGGACTGCCATTCCAAATTCAAAATACTAATAGCACAGTCTGTTGTTGTATGCAACATCGTAAGCTCAAAGACAGCATAGCTGCTACTATAACCAACAACAAGGCTATTGCTAAATGTAGCAGTGCACAGCCTAGTTAAAAAAATTCAATGGTGTCAATTTAAGTTTAATCTTCACCTTTACATACTGTTTACTAAGTGTAACAATTTAATTAGTTTGTGGAAACAATCTTCAGTCTATCTCAAATCTATTTTTAGTTGCTTGCATATGGCGCTATATTCACACATTAATGGTTTCTGCATTCAAGATTTCTTGTTCAAACTAGTTTTTATTTATTTATTACTGAGCCGGTCTCATGAGTATGCATATCAATTAATTTACTTAATAATACAATTCCTATTTTTTCCTTTTATATGCACACTATCATTACTTTAAGTGACATCCAACTTTAGTTTGGATAGCTCTTAAAGTATGACATTACTAATTAGACTGTACATACCCTTAAGCGATATATCTAGAATAATTGAAAAAATGTTGCATTTATTATTATATCAATGGTTTCCTTAATCTTGTAAACCTTTAGCAGTCTATGTTTTCCTTAATGTTTTCCTTAATATTTTCCTTAACATTCTATGTTGGTAAAAAAAGCAGTTTGAGCTGCTACTAAGTAGTAGCTTGCTATTGATTGATACTTGAAATAATAGTGAGTATATTCACATAATAAAATAACAAATAAATCAACCGAATTATTCACATAATACTAGCAAATATTCCAATCCTAATCCCCTTATGTTAAATATATTGCCCTTACAACCATAATAATAATAATAATAAACACTTGCAATTACTACAAAGTTGAAAGTAGGTATATTCATATTCATATAATAAAATAAAAAATGAACAAGATATATAACTTTGCCTTGACTTGTGGATACTACAAATAATAGTAGTTCTAAAAACCTGTAAAAAATGTAGCATTATTGTTTTTTCATAGCTTTGTTCTAGTAGCTAATAACCCAATCATTCAAGACCTATGCTTCCATGATGTTAACATTCAGATAACATTGCTGCTGCAGTTCAGCTGCATATAACAGTAGCTCAATGCTGCTGCATTGTTCTTTTTTTCTAAAGAGCAACAAATATTATGATAGACTTTGATTGAAAATGATCAAACACATCAAATCTAATTTACAAAAGTGATCAACAAATATCCTTGGGATGCATTGATTTTTGTGATATGGTTATCTAATATGCCATGTTAGAAAATTAAATGACGCCACATATAAACTAACAATTTGAATAAAGAAAATGAAGTATATCGAAGTGATACCTGAATGGAACTCCACAACACATGTTTTAAATCATCACCAATATTCCGTCAATCATCAATCGTGAATGGAACATGCTCCCGTACGAGCGGTCCTAAGTAAGAAGGTAGTTTTATAGAACCTTCTCCTATTGGTATAACATTCTCATTAAATTCAACGTTAATTCGAGACACACGATCCGAAGGAAGTCTTTTCATTCTAGTTTGACCTCTAGCTTTTTTCTTTTGAATCATACTTTCAACTATGTATTGAATACCAGTCTCATTTTCCATCGCATCATTTCCAATTTCAAATTCGTTGTTTTCAATACTTTCTTCACACTGCATCATATTTTCTCTACATGCTTCAATTCCTTGCTCATTGGTTTTTAAATTTGCTTCATGTTGCTCATTGGTTTCTAAATTTGGTTCGGGTTGCTCATTGGGTTCAATATTTGCTTCAAGTTGTTCATTTTGTTCCTCGGCTTGTTTTTATTTGCGAGTAAGCTTCCTCTTCTTTTCCATATCCTATAGTTAGTAAGAAGATATCAGTGAGTCAATGATAGGTAGTTAGTAAAAAGATTGAGACATGTAAACAAACCAAAACAATTAAATTAAGAGCAATTAATAACGACAACAACTTTCTTCGCATGTTAATCATGTTTTCAAAGTCATGTGTACTAAAATATCCAATAATTACTCTCTACCTTATTTCATACAGATCAGAGACAAATATGAGAATCAATCTACAGCCTAAAGACAAAGAATAATAGTGGAATGGTGCCATATCCCCATGACAACAATGGGAAAACTTTTTTTACTTCAGCACAAACAGTTAATATAGAAATAATTATGTGTATGGGAGGATCAATAGTCTCCCACATGCGTATGTAGTTAACTAAAAAATGATTAATTGATTATTATCACACATGTTTGAGAAGGAATCGTACCATTCAATGATCCAGGCAGTAAAACATATGGAAAATGAGAAACTTCAATGTCAATTTAATTAAACGTTAAAAATATGTGTTGTAAAGTTGTTGGCAAATATAAAACCTTATCACTGGCCAACTAACTACTACATTTTAAAGAAGAAAAATTAAAATATGGGTATATGGAGTTAAATAGTGAAGTTTTAGTATAATAACAAAAAAAAAATGAATGTATGTTAGCTTTTATTTTGAAGAGAGGAAGTCGCTGAACAAAATTGTGGAACATAGCGTAGCAGAGTACTTCTGGGTAGGAGTTTAAGGAGCTACTCCTAATATGTTATATAATTAACAGAATTCAACAAGTGAATGAATAAGGTGGGAAACGTTAAAAAAAATTGATACCTGTATATTGCGATCGGATGGGAGCTCTGAATCTGGAAGTGTTTTGGAACCACCTGGAGTGTTTCTATACCTTCAGAAATGATAGCCAAGCATCTTAAGTTTTTCTAAATATAATGGTTCACACATAAAACAACAACCAACATATAAACATGCTTATGCTTATAATAATCTATCTTATTGTAACAAATATACCGAATAACTCCAGGTATCAAAACTTGGTACTCGTTGATTACATGAAGTCGGTGTAATCATAATTAATAACGCTTATCAAAATAAGCAGTATTTATGCATTGAATATTATTTAGTAATTTCATGATCTGCCAATATTATTAATTAGTTAAAAGTGTTAGAAAGAAACAATGTTATACTAAAATAACAGAATATAATAGTGTGGTGTAAAATATATGGAAATTTTGAAACCTGGTGGAATCAGTGGAAGCCACAAATACTTGTCACTAAGAACGGTTACTCTAAACAAATTGCAATCCACACCAGGGGTTTGCCCACTCTCTACGCCATAGAATTTATTCCTATAGAGGAGTTTTTTTATCCTATATGCTACGCCCTTATAATACACCTCAATATATTTTTTACACTTGCACAATTTGAACCAAACTTTGTAAATATGTTCTTATACCAAATAAAATCGATTTCAAAAAATTTGAGAACTTTTCAATATCTATGATATATACAGAATGTCAAGTTAACATTGGCCATTGAATTTAATCATCAGTCTAACGTATTATTTTGAGTATTTGAGAGTTAGTTAGACAAACTCAATTTCTCCAAATATAACTTTAAATGGTACAAGAATATACCTATAACACTTAGTTTCATTTTTAGTTGTATTTATTTAAAAATATTGAGGTGTAGTATAAGAAATTATATGTGTGTGTACATATAAACAAACGTATGTAACAGATATAGAGACAATATTCAATGAGTGACACAATGGAATCTAATGATTGAGATTTATTGTATCACAGATTGTGTCGTATTTGTGTCTCAATAGTATTTCCCATATAATATACACATAAGAGCATGAGAAAGTAATTAGAAGACCATATGTATCTTGTATAATGTTTGCAAATATTTAGGGTCCTTGAATCATGATATATTATATGGTTTTTTGGACCAATCACTAACCATGACAGAGATGTTGGACATAAATTCAATGTTCCCGTTAGACTTACCCATCATTTTCCAAAAATTAGACCAAAATTGAATCAAATATTAGACAATTTTTATTTCATACATTGGATAGAAAGATAAATCTAATAAATGAACATTATGAAATTAAATCCAATATTACAAAATAGGTGAGTTTAAAAAAGAAAAAAACCATACATACTATACAGCTTGTATATAAAAAAACCAAATACCAAGAAAAAATATATAAGTCCATAGAGAAAATATTGATCCCACAAAGAATTACTGCAAAATTTCTATTGTCCATCCAGTCATATTTAGTATAATTATGCGTTCCATAGTACTTAGATTGAAAACATTAGATCCCTCACATTTGATCAAATAGACTGCATGTAAGGTTACATTTTTTTCTTCTGAAAATGGTACTTTATATACAACATGTCACTGGGATAACATATCATATGTCAATAAACGTTTGAATCATGCTATGCAAGTTTCGAACTTGTGACCTCTTGCACCAAAGCCAAATCACTTAACCACTTTGACAATGGTGCTTGTCCTAAGGTTACATTTTGGGGAAGAAGAAAAACCCAAATGAGTTTTTTTATTTGCACTTCAATTAAAGAATATATGATAGATTACTTGTTAAAAATGTCCTTAAAGTGAAAACATTTGCGAAAAACCCAAAATTTAAAACATATATTAGACAAGGACCTGCATAGTAGAACTTCAATTTTAAAAAAACATTGTAAGTTGACTTAAACTATACAAGTAATGGGGAAAAGGGTCAAAAACAAAAATGGACAATTAGTATGAATCTAAACAAATCTACACTAACTTTGAAAAGTTTTCAGATCTATACCATCAGAATTGAAACTCAAAAACAAAATCGTTCCTTTAAAACCGAGTACAAATGTCACACAAGCAAGATAATTAGTATAAAGACGCCCGCTCTACTTGTTAAAAGCAAAATAATTAGTCCAATCAATACACGCTGTACATGTAAAAAAGGCAAAATGATTACTACAAATGGTATTTGTTCTGCGCATGAAAGACAAAAGAATATAATTTGAAATTTAAATGCTCAAATGTCGCTTGTTAACATATTCCACAATAGCCGATCGTAACAATATTGCAATCTCCAACTTGAAAATTAAGGAGACTAATTCTCATGTACAGTTAAATAGACTAATTCTCATGTACAGGTTTCAGTTAATAGGTTTCAATTAATATGTCAGTGTATAGGTTTCAGTTAATAGAATTTAAAAGGAGAAAAAAGCAACAACAAAAAAGTGCCACAACTCTATTTTTTTAGTAAGTAATCTCCAGCTTGAAAATTAAGTATGTGATAACTCATAATCTGTAATAAAACTCGTAGAATAAAATTTTGAAAGTATGAAGTTTAGTTGATTCGAAAGTCTACATAGAAGCAGATATTTAAGTTATTCATTTAATTTTTCAACCAACACATTATTCATGGGCAGTAAACCAAATGCAAAATTCTCCCATTTTAGTACTAAATGAAAGGGTAAGGGAAATGTAGAGCAGTCATCGAACACAACGCTACAATTCAGACTAACGACAGCAAAGCACTGTTGGAAGTTTTCTTCAATAGCAAATAGATTTGAAGATAGATTTTTGATAGTAACAAATCTTAACAAAAAGCTTACAAAATCAGAAAACAATATGGTAGATGCAACTGATGACAATATATATTTTTGACAGTAACAAATCTCTAAACTACTCAAGTATGCCTTCACAATCTTCTCTAACAAAAGAAACAACCTCAACATAATCATCAACATCCATATTGATTTCTTGGCAATCTTCCTTAACATGGCTTACTTCCTCAAAGGAGTCATAGATCTCTAGATCGTCAAAAACTCTCGAAGGTGCTTTCATTACCACATACCAATTAGAAGAATCATTCTCTCTTAAATAAAAAATTTGTTTTGCTTGACATGCAAGTATATATAGATCTTTTGAAAATAAAGCTTGACTTTGATGTAAATTGACAAGCGTAAATTCATCCTCAACCTTCACACCATTTCTTATGTTTGCCCAATGACACTTAAGATCGGAACATAAAAAACATTATAGTCTAACAAAATTATATCGGTTAGTATCCCATAATATGTGACAACATCAACCACTTGAGAAACATCTTTTGCGCTTGCTGTACACATGGTTATTGCATCATAAATCACTCCATGTTTTGGGTTTCTCTCCCAACATCTTTTGTGTAAAAACGTTGTCCATTAATGATGTATCCTGTGTAGGACAAAGCATCGTTCTTCAGACCACAAGGAATCCATTTTAACATATCGTCGTGATCTTTGGAGCTAATAGATACCTATAAAAAATAATTTCATTGAATAAAGATATTCGTGATACAGTTTTAAATTAATCAGTAACATTTAAGAATTCAATTGACCTTCTTTTTAATCCAATTGGAGAACGTAGCTATATGATTTTTCCAAAGTAACGTTGCACTTCTTTCCATGCGCTTGTATGAATTTTGTAACTCTTCCAAATGCAAAATTAGAGTATAATAAGAGATGTTATGTTATATTTAAAATTACTAACAATCAAACAATGAAAAAGAGGGAATATGCACTTACTCTAAAAATGGTTCTACCACGGTCATATTCATTATCACAGCCAAATGAGCAGATTCTTTCTCATTAGAAGACAATGTGATTGTCTTACATGCTGATATTGGACGTCCTTCAAGTATAACATTGCTTTAGTAATCTTCATTTCTAACTTCTTTCTCTTGTGATTTTCTTAAAAATTCACCAAAGAATATCATTCATTCTTCTACAAGATAAGATTCTGCAATACACCCCTCAGGACGAGCATGATTTCTTACGTAATCCTTAAGTGTTTTCATGTACCTTTCAAATGGGTACATCCAACGAAAATGGACTAGCCCACACAAGCGTGCTTCTCTTGCAAGATGAATTATCAAATGTACCATTATATCAAGAAAAGAAGGTGGAAAGTATTTTTCAAGCTCGCATAAAGTTACAATAATCTCATCATCAAGTTGATGTTATTTCTCTCTATCGATAATACACTGGCATAATTTATTAAAGGATGAACATAAACGAGTTATTGTTTTCCTTGGCTTCTTTGGAAGCAATCCTCTTATTAAAACTGGTAATAATTGTTGCATTAAAACATGATAATCATAAGACTTCAAACCACTAATTTTGTAGTCCTCCAATGATACGCAACCTTTAAAATTTGAACAATAACCATCAGGTCCTCTAAAATCATACAACCTTTTGAAAAAAAAAATCTTCTTCTTTTGATATTGTATATGGAGCTGGCGGAAGATATGTCTTGTTCCCACGGGGTTGGGTATGAAGACCATGTCGAATTCCTCAATCCTCCAAATCCTTTCTAGAGTTAACTCCATCTTTTGATTTCTTGTCAAGCAATATTGTGCCCAGTAGACTTTCACCAACATTTTTCTTGACATGCATTACATCTACATTATGACGTAATGGAAGTTCCTATAAAAATCAATAATGGAACATTTTAGTTGTATAATTCCATAATATTAATCTAATAGAATAAAATAGAACATATGCACTAACCTCCCAATATCGCAATTGAAAAAAGATGGACTCCCACCTTAATAGATTCATTCTCACAGGACCTTTGTCCTCATCATCTTCATTTTTCTTTCTATGCTCAATTTTCTTTTATTCCCTATTTTATTTTGCTTATTCCTTTTTTTACCTTTTCTATTATTATTTTTTTGGTTCTTCTTTACATTTCCTAAATTATTCGGAAAATCTTTTAAAATGATAGAAAATTTTCTTCTAGTTAGAATCCTAAGCCTACACCCTTCCTCCATGGTGTTATCAAACAAGGCCTTCTGTTTTCTTAAAAGGTTTGAAGGAGATAGAAATCTTCTATGGCCCATGTAGACGGTCTTTCTACTGTGATTTATCCATCAATGATGAGTGTTGACACCGCATAATGAACAAACTTTTTTACCTTTTACACAGCATCCAGCAAGACTACCATATGCCGAAAAGTCATTTATTGTCCAAAGAAAAATTGCTTTCATATTAAAGATTGATTGACTATATGCATCATAAACCTCAACTCCAGTATTCCATAAATGATATAAGTCTTCTACCAATGGCGCTAAATATACATCAGTGTCATTTCCTGGTTGCTTTAGACCAGGAATCAACAATGTTAACATAATACTATCTTTCTTCATGCACAACATAGGCGAAAGATTACATGTCACAAGCATTACAGGCCAACAACTACATTTAGAACTTTACATGGAAAACGGATTGAAACCATCTGTTGCAAGGCCAAGCCAAAGATTGCATGGATCTACTGAAAATGGTTTCCATTTCTCATCCACTACATTCCATGTTATAGAATCTACTAGATGTCGCATTTTTCCATCTGTGCTTTTGTTATTAAAATGCCACCATAAATCTTCTGTCATCCTTTTGGATCTAAACATTCCTCTAAACCTCAGAATTATTAGAAAATAACGCAACACTTTAACTGGAATGCCATGCATAATCTCCTTTGTCCATTAATTTACCTTCCACTTTGAAAATCCACATTTTGGACAATTATTCAAATCTTTATATTCATTCCTAAAAGGACAACAATCATTCTCACATGCATGAATCTTCTCGAAACCCATGTTAAATATTTTAAGGATTTTCTTCAATTCATATAATGACTTAGGAAGTACATTATTTTTTGGCAAAAACAACTACTGCATATTTAGAAGCTTATCGAAACCATTATCAAACAATCCAGTCTCGCTAAGGTTATACAAAGCAAAGATAACAGATAACTTTGTTTGATCCTTATAACTAGGATACAATGGGGTCTCTGCATCTTCCAAATTTTTTTGTAATTCATCCTCTCGTCTTTGTGCACCATCTTCACATTTATCATCATCAAAGAAAGCATGATTAATAAAATCTTCATCTTCATAGATAATGGCTTTAAGCAAATCATGCGCATTACCCAACTTTGTATTCTTGCTTTTATTTATTCACTCGTCGTGATTGTACCACTCACTGTCCATGTACTTAGGATCCATTCCTCTTATAATCAAATGCTCGACAACAACTTCACCATGAAGACGGGTAAGATTTCTACAATCTAAACAAGGGCGTAAATTTTTTTCCACATTTCCCAGCTTTAGCTTTGCATCGTTTACAAAATTCCAAGCTGCTTGCTCGTACTCTTTAGTAGTTCTACGATAAAAAACAAAAAACAAATAATAACCTTAGCTATTAAAATATGTTTTAAATTCAATATTATAATTAAGTACCATATATTACCTGTTTAGATGTACCTAGTCTTTATCCATCATTTCTTGTCTTTTCAAGTGGAAAAAAGTATCAGATTTACGAACAGTAAACACTCTTGATACTGATTCTAAATCAAATTTGATGAAAGCAAGTCACCAAATCAAATATAATGAAAACATCAACCATTGTCATACTTTATGTACATAAACACAAACTAGTTAATATTTACAAATTTATGAAGTTATTGACAGTGCTACGTCAGATAATGAAAAACAAGATGAGATTGAAGAGGCACCAGTACAGCAATTCCCACTAGTGATCACTGACAAAATAGGTTTCTATTTAGATACATTAATGACCGATATTTAAAAGAAGGATATCAAGCATGCATATCAAAAGGCTTAAGTAGTAGTACTTGGGGTTTTCCTTGTTACCAATTTCAATACAAATTAAAAACATGCAAGCTTGAACTAAAACTATGTAATAAATCAAGAGCTAGAGATAATGCCTACTTGGATAATGCTGAGAAAGATTTAGTAGTATTGGAGCTAGTAGTTGATAAGGACCCTAAGAGCAATTATAAGAGGAGATGTTAGATGCACGACATTGTGTAATAGTTAGTGATTCTTTACTAATAAAGAAAATAAGCATACTGTATGATTGGCATGGTTTATAAAGCATCCTTCTTTTAACAATTTATACTAAAAAGCAACTTAAATACATTGTATGTTGTTATATGGTCTTATACTAATTTTGGTATGTAGCCTGTTTTTTTAAGAGCGTTCATTCCTCCTTCTAATTACTTGTTAATAATATCATACATATATCTAATAATGGGTACATAGGGTAGAGATTCGTTGCAGTTGAAAATAAATAAACATATAAGAGTTACACCTATGTCCTATTAGATATGTATAAAGTCCCTAGAAGAGTTATTGGGCGCATGAAGCCTGCCTATAAAATTGAGAACTTGCTTACAATTCTATAAAGAGACAAGGAGTGTTATAAATGAATTACAAATGTAACTACCAGTATTCACAAGGTTTTGATATCGAGAAACTATAATTTCATAGCATTTTCATGTGACTTGAGATCTTTGTTCCAGATTTTAAAGAAAGAAAACAAGTTGAAACTGCCTATACCCCTATACAATCATATAATTAACCAAAAAACAATGGTTTATGTCATATAATTTTTCTTTCTTCTTTGAATACTAAACTGAATATTATTGTATTTGTTTTGTAAAAGAGCTGCTGGGGCAAAAGAATCAGACTGATTTGGATAAAGCAAATAGTGGAACAATGGTGGCGGCAGCAGCAGCTGTTGCTGCTCCTTTTAAAACTCATCACTTGCCGACTACAACTATGGAGATGGCGACGAATGCAATTACGGATAGGAAACTGAAAGTTAGAGGAATGAGGTAACCGTTACAGGTTGATTGAATGTATTTCATAGTAATTGCAGTTGTAACAAAAGAATACTTATATAACACACACATACTGTCATTCCTATTCCCTGCTATAACCCACGTTCACAAACACTAAACACTCACATATATGCATGCACTACACACATTCATCTTGACTGCAGCTGATCAGGTACACACACACAATATCACAGACACATATACTTTCAAACACCTAACACGTAGGAAAAAACAAGGCATAATAGCTTTGGTAATGCACACACAATATACTTACACTCGTGCAGGTAAAGGAGCACACGTCTCCACCTAAACTCAACAGTAAACTCTGTATACCCATCAAAATCAACAAGTTATGATCATGTCAAAACCTGATTCACTAACATAATATCAAAGGGTTTCCTAGTGCATTACATGTAGTTAATCACATTTATTGATTTAGATGTACCCCCGTCAATTCAAGAAATGATATTGATCATTCTCAAGATTATGTAACATAACTATAACATGTAAGTGTAGGCTAATTAATTCTCATTGAGCAAACCATAGAGTTTCAAACAAACCAGTTTATTCACGAAATGCAATTTTAGCTATCTACCTTGTAGACAGCAGATGTAACTATATGAGAGTATAAAATATGATATGCTATAAATATTTTACAGAATCTTGGAAGTTTGCATCTTTACCTCAAAGTTGTTCCTTACTTAGGAACTTTCTTAGCAATTTTGTACCACCCTATCATAAATAATTTTCTACAACCACATGAACAATATAACTACAACATTGAAGTTTACTAGGATTAGCTAAAGAGCAAATATAGTCTAACAAAATCTTCAAGTAATGATGTAAACAAGCAATTACAAGATTCAGTGATGTAACTAGCATCAAGGATTGATAATATTCGAAGTAAAACAAAATGAAGAATAATGTACTAGTATTAATTTTTGATACACATGTACCAAATTCAATAAATCAGACACAAACATCATTCCCTATTAACAAATGCCTCCACATGTTTTGTTCCATAATTTATCACCGGAGAAGCATCGTACCATAGGCGAAATAAAATTGCGCAACATCCTACCGTTTTCAAGGCAATCTATGATATAGGTGCAAGTTGTAACATGTAGCAATTTTCACATTAATTGAAAGCAAGCCATATAATAATTGCAAAGGTTAGGTACAACATATTATGCTTTTCTAAACTACTCTTCATCTACATAAATCAAAATACCCAAACCATATTAAATGATTTATATTCACATAAACTGAAATATCCTAAAACAACAACTTAATTTCAAATTAAGGCAAAACAGAAAGTGGAGCAGGTTTGTCTAACATAACACAGTCACGAAGATTTAGCTTCATTTTACCAAACTTATCATACTTATAACAGTCTATCCTTCCAGATCAACATAGATTTTGGAATTGAATCCAACGAAACTAACCAACCTTCGGGTGCTAAATCAAGAGCTAGAGGTGGAATAGTCATTGGGGATACTGTTTCAATGACGATTTAATATGATACATTGTTTTCACAATTATTTAACTATTTAAACATATCTTGAAAAGCTTAAATCAAAATTATTTAACTATTAATCAGAATTTCTCCCATGATCTAGTTTAAATAAATAATGTGAAATACAATTCCTTCACCATATCCATTGCTCTCATTTTTTTCCCCTTTTGGAGCTTGTGAACCGTTTCTTTTTCATTACCAAACAACATAAATCAAACATGTTATCAAATTTCAGCATACATACTCATGTTATCAAATTTCAGCATACCAATCATGTTTACATAGTAATGATAACTAAAATTATATGAAAAATATATAGTAATAACTCTCATCGAAGTTCATTTGGGATTTCTGGAGACGCTTGTTCACACAGCATGTTCACATAGTATATCAATCATGTTTGCACAGAATATATCGGAGACGCTGGTCTAGATTTAGGGATCTGGATCGGCTGTGTAGAGAGACGTTACGACATCGATCGACTGTTAGGGTTATGTGATTGGGATTTCTAGAGGTTATGATGATGGTGATTAATGTTTCTTGGGGGTGATAAAGTGAAAGGACGAATATTTGATGGAGGAGAGGAAGTGACAAAGCAATACATGCTCTTTTAGTTCCCGCACAAATTTTGTTTCCCGCTTGCCATTTTATTGAATAGCGTTGTACTGAATTTACCAAGGCAAATAGTGTTGGAGACCCTAGCTTGCATAGCGTACCAAAGGTGATATGCGGAAACGTTATAGATTGATGCTATCAAAAGTCCATTTTGTTGTAGTGTAATGGTTGCAAACCACATAGCCTTGCTGTATCTACCCTGTTTCAGTCATTTCCGGGTGTGAGGCTTGAGGTAACGATTACCTTTTACTTTGCATATTACACTTTGAATGCCACATCGCCATTTCATCAATCACTATTGACTTTCACAAACATTCAACCTCCGAGCTCATACGTCTCAGAGAAGGGTGTTAAGCTAAGAGAAGTTGCCTTCTCCGCCACCAAACAGATGTATGGTTATAAAAGCCAACGATGAAATCTCAAGAATGCAGTGTCAGACATCCATCCATACAAGTTCGTTCTGGGATTGAACGAAACCGAAGGAACTCTCCTACCACATCCTGTCGGGAATTATCCCTAGGATTAGTAGTAAAAAGTCCTTGCAACCCAAAGAGTTTCAGAAATGAAGGGACCACTGCTACTTTAGTATTTGGGAGCTAACCAGAATTATCAACAAGTAGTCCTTTCACCCCGAAAATCATGAATCTTCATCCTTCATTTTCTTTATCATGTCTACATTTTTCAAACGCATACATTGGTTCGAAGTGGTTTTCGGATAGACATTACCCAGATCCGACCACGGTTCCTTTGAACTGATCATCGATAAAAAAAGAGGTTCTGCGAGTAGGGAATTATTCTTTAATTGATTAAGTTCTTTTTATCAAATTCTCTTTTGGAGAGATATATATTTCTAAAACACTCTTTCCGGTATATACCGAATAATTAAACCTCTTGATCAAATCCTTTGACTGCATAAAACCCTTTTTAAATTCCAAATCATTTCATCTTTTCTTAAGAAAATATTTCCAAATCGTTTATTTAAATCTTAACAAAGATTTCCAAATAATAACTTTTAATACGGATTAAAAGAATGTTATTCAAGGTATCGTTTACTATAAATCCAAACCAATAAATTTTAAGTATAAGAATTAAACTAATTCTAAATTATTTCATTTAAACCTTGACAAAGATTTCTAAATTCAAAACTCATAATTTCGATTTGAGTTAAAACCATGTTATCTAGGATGTAAATCCAAAACCAGTAAATATTAAGTGAGCAGAATCTATAGAAATCATCTAATTTCTACTCAATACCAATTCCCGTATTCAACAAATACTATGGGTGGAATAACGGCAAAATCACCTTTTAAATTACACGAATAGTACGAGTTCCTCCTTCGGGATTTAACACCAAGTATAAGAAGATCATCTCTATAAAATCAAAGTTATATTTAATTTAAATTTGGAAAATTTAAATCTTTTATACTTAACTCGTTTTTGACATTACGACCTTATCTATCCCTCACCCAGGGAAGTGGCAAGGTGAGCCAGGGAACTGGTTGCTCTTGAACATCTCCTTATTTTAAGCACCTCACATCCGGATCTCACAAATAAAAAAATCTAGTCTACTCGTCGGCTTTTAGAGCCAAGATTAAACCACTTAATTTGTAATAGCTTTTCTTAAATCATTTATTTAAATTCTTTTTAAACAAACTATAAAACTTCCAAATAATTATTAAAACACTTAATTATCCTTTTGAAATTTTTTATAAAAGATTTGAAAAAGAATCGTTAAGTTTAAAACTAAAATTAAAAAGTTTTAGAAAAGTGCTGAGGAAAAGTGCTTTTTATAAGCTATATTAATCAAAACGACTTTTTATTATTCAAAAATTCATTTTCATTACTCAATCACTTTTAAAAGAATTTAAAAGGTTTATAAGATTTATTTCATATTTTTAAACAACTTTAAAACATTATTTTCAAAGAAATCCAGTTTTTGATTCCGAACTGCAAAAACCACGATTTTTCAAAAAGCTTGTTTTACTCATATCTCAAAATCTACTTATTGAAATCTCTATTTTCTTTCTTTGTTGGAAAACTATGGATATAATAGTTTGGAAAATTCTTATCTCGAAGAATTCCAAGCTATATTCCATCTTTTACACTTGTTTGACTTTTATGGCGTGAAATCGTGAACTTCCATTACGCGACGCGCCTATTTTTGACTAAATTTCCCATTTCTTTTCAAATTTCACCAAAACACTTTTAAATGTTTATAAAAAAATTCAAACTCATTTTAAACCATTTTTAAAGAGGTTTAACATTCCATACACACCATTTCATTAATTCAAGAAAAGTGATTTCCATTGTGCTTATCGACGTATATTTTCGTGACTTGCATATATATTCAACATTCATTATTTAAATAATCAAACTTGATGATCAAAGCATATTAAACATCCATTTCAAATAGCATATCATCATCCAAAATAAAATATAACAGTTTAGGAGTTCTCACCTTCATTTTTCCTTCGAACTAGTTATAAAACGGCTATAGCTCCACTACGATCAAGCCAAAGCAAACAAAACCAAGTCTACGACCTAAGAGAGAGCTCGGCCTAGCCTTGATGGTGATTGTGCTCACGGCCTAGATAGTGTGGGGTGCTGCAGGGGGATTTTGGAAGAGTAAAGGAGGTATTTAGAACTAGTTTTGAAGTGGATCGATATTATAAACTAGTGTATACGTTTTCCTCTTTTATTTGAGAAATTTTTTTCTAACTTTTCTAAAATTTTTTTTTATGAATAAGAAGCCATTAAAGAGGCTCTTAGAAAGCTTGAAAAGAAGAGGAAGAAGAAGTGGAATGGTATTAGGATTTTATTTTATGAAAAGAGGGGTGGTATTATAGAAAAATCCTTAGAATAAAATATTGTATTGCATAATTACCTAAATGCCCCTAGCCCACATCCCTCGCTAGCCCCTAGCGCATGGCTCCCCCCTAAAGCCAAGTGATGGTTGATGTGAGGTGATGGTGTGGTACAATGAAGTGATGTTTACTTTATGGTTACTTAAAGGTTAAGCTTAGGAAATATTAAATTATTTTTATATTATTTATATATGTATGTATTTATGTATGTATGTGCATGTGACATATATATATATATATATGTACATGTAGGTGCATAACACTTCAAACGTCTTCGAACAACTTTTGTTAAACCGTTGAAATCCAGAGAACCGAATATCAGTCACATTTTCACTTATTTATTAGTCCATATATTTGTAAACAAAATTCAAAAATAAACTTCTTATCATTTTAAATTAATTAAAATGATCATATTTTATTTATAAACCCATGTAAATTCATATTAAAAATTATTTACAAAAATTGTCGTTATACTGATAAAACGATATCGATTTTTCCTTATATTTTCAAATTAAATATATATTTTTATAGAACTATTATAAATGAATCCTTATCACTTTATAACTATTCGAAATGAATTATCATCATTTTAAAATAATTATTTGGATAATTAAAATAATCATTAAATAAATAGATCTTAATTTAAATTAAATAAATCAATGATTTAAATTCAATTGTATCTTATCGTTATAAATTTCGAGGAAAATATTTTATTTAAAATAAGGTTACTATTACTTATTATTACTTGAAACAATATTATATGTATTATCATCCTTTTACCTGCATAAACTTAAAAATAAATACAATTTATCAAAGTGATAAATTGGCGGATCGTTACACTTTTGCTTCTATATACTTACATCTTATTTATCAATAATATCCAATCATATAATTCATAATCATACTATTTTACATTTTCAATTGTCAACATTTAATTTATTTAAACCCGTACGATGTACATATACCTTCCATTCACAATATCAATCTGATCGCTCACTTGATCACACCATTTCACTTTCGAACTAGTATCGTTTACGTGACCACTGTAGCACGAACTTAGATCTAGTTCCTTGATTAGAAATTGCCTTTCTCCTTGCATAGCCATATACTATGATACAGAATTTCAGAATCAATCAAAATCCATATCCATATCCAGTGTTTGCCATTGAGAATCGAGTGAAAAATTCTAACTCGAAAATATGTAATCATCTCGAAATTATGTGCTCGAATCTGGATCAAACAATTATGCGAATAAAACAGTATACGTACAACTTACGTATTTCTTTCAATTGGTTTCTCATTATTCTGATTCTTTTATTTACATTCATTTCATTTCCATTATCCACACTACTTTATTCACATTTATTACTTAGTGTACTTCTTTTCAATACTAATGTCACTTAAGAACCATTCCATCAAATTTTACTTAATTTTATTATAAACATTTTATACAACCACTTCTCATGTTTATTTTCACTTTACAACTTAAGTTCATATCTATTTCATTAGTTCATTCCAAATCACAATCAATTTCATTTCAAAAATCATTTTATTTAACTTAATTTAAGTTAAATTTCATTTCAAATTTGCTTTTCTTAACATTCATATTTAACAATTTAAAACTTTATTTTAACTTACTAATTCTCAAAATTTATAAGTTATAAAACTATTTTTCCCATATTTCCATAAAACACTTAAATGAATGTTTTCAGAGTTTAAACACCCCATTCTTATTTCAACTCTATTTTGAAATAATATATAATACAATATATATCTTTTTTTTATAACAAATCATATTTGGGATTTAAATCAAAACTTGTTTTACCAAAATAAAACTCCAACATAGCAATTCCTCTCTTGAAAACCCGAAAATGAATGTAGATGATGCTGCAGTCATCATTGAAATTATTTTCCAGCGATGGAAATGAGTTCAGTGCTTTCTATCTCTTTTAAATTCCATTTTAAAATATCTCTAGTCAAAACATTTTCAAAATAATATCATTATTATTACTTCAAAACTTTAAAAACAATTTCCAAAATCACGAATTTTTAAATTATCAAATTCTCAGCTTTTAAATCCTTTTTATTTACAAATTATATTTATAAGTCAGACTTATATAATCTTACTTCTTATATAATATCATTTCACAAATGTTGATTATTTTAGATTATAATATTAACAATTTTTATTAGAACAATAAACAACAAATGATGATAATTAAATATCATCATTCAATAACAACCAAACACACCATATATAACTGTAATAATTTCTAAAAAAAAAATATTCCTTTATATATAAAATATAATCAAGGTAAAATTATTTCATTTACCCAATTTCAAAACAATATTATGTCGAATTACTCTATTCAAGTGTTTAGAGATCCTTATTAATAACATTAATTAATCGTATTGACCAGAATCCACAAGCCACTCAATAGATCAATCAACACAATATAAAACATTTTTATATCACTAACAAATATGTGCTCACACACACACTTAAACTTATTCTAAGGTGCTACTGACCCTATCTATAATGAGTATCCCACCAAAACCAAGGTTCTCCCTTAATCTTGCGCTCTGATACTACGGTGTAATGACCCACTTTTCCGAACAATTTAAACGGACAATCAACCACACATAATCCACTCAAATTGAACAGAAAGGTGAATAGTTAGGAAAATGGAAGAAGAAAGAAAATAAGAAGAAAACTAAACAACACAGAATCTCACAGCGGAATGAATAATCTATAATATACAATAGATCTTTTCACAAAAGAAAACTGTAATAGATATATATACAGACATCAACCATAGTATACTAACCTATTTCAGCCCAGATAGTTATAACAACATGTCCTCACAATTGCGGATAAATACAACAATGAATGCAGTAGAAAAATAACCATATACGTGAATATGTTTCTGGCCTCCAGCTCATCTTCTGAAGCTCCAAAGCATTCAAACTAATCTGCAATATGCTCAGTCTAATTCATATTATAATAAAAATAACACCCGAGTTAGTCAGGAAAACCAGCATGAGAAAAAACACCCCAAATTGGATTTTAATGTGTAACGACCCGTAATTTTACCACATTGTAGTAGAACATTTAATTCATTTTAAATATTCAACTATAGAATTTTCAAACTTAAATATGCATGTTTCATGTGATAAATAAGAACGGTGAACTTATTTTTAGAATTGAATAGAGATTTTAAAGTTTCGACATAAAATTGACAAAAGTGGGTTTTCGATAAAATTGGATTTTATTTAAATATGGTTTTATAACTAAAATAAACTTGTTTTAATTATTTTAAAGATGATAAAAATGCATTTTTTAGTTTTGTTTATATAAATAAATAGTTTAATTAAAAACTGAAAATGAAAATGAAACCGATGATCGTTTTTCGAATTTTCGACCATTCGACAAACAGAAATTGTCGCAACGTTAGTGCACCTTTGTTAACATATGTACACATTTTATAACATGGCATGTAAAACAAAATAACTAAACAAATTTTACTTTTACTAGGCATGGTTAGAAAGTTATAGATTTTAATTAGTAAAAGTAAGTAAGATATTTTCTTTTCAAAAAAAAACATCAAATCAAATCTAACCAAAACCAAGGCACATCTCCACATTAGTCCACAAAGGCATCTAGATTCATCCCTTAGGAAGTAAGTAAGGATGACATAAAGTGATGGAAAAGATGTGGTGTAAGAGATATTTTGAAGGAAGGGTATTTTATCTTTGCATATAAAGATATTTTACAAATTTTCTAACCCTATAAATACCCACCTCCATCTCCACATCATTGACACCTTCTGTTCTCTCTTTCTAAGCTTCTTCATCTTCTTCCTCTTCTCTCTAATGGCTTCCATGCCATAGAAAAAATTAGAAAGAAATAATATCGAAATATATACAAAAGGAAATCGATATCCATTCACCTCAAAACCAAACTCACTATTTTTCATATTTTATCTCTTCTTCTCATGGCCACAACTTCCTCAAATCTAATCCAAATGGGGAAATTCTTTTTTCTAAACTCAAAAGAATTGAGTTGGCTACAATTTTATTTACATCATTTCTTTAAAATCTAAGAGTTGCTATGTCAAAATTTCAATTGTTTCAAAGCCATTATCGGCCCATATTTTACGGTCGAGAATATCTATGTTTCTTTTGATCATAACTTCCTAAAAATGATTCAAATAAAGAAATTCTTTTTTTAGATCATATGAAATTCCAGTGGCTACAACTTTCATATTAAGCACTTCTTTCAATTTCGAGCTTAACTATGTCAAAATTCCAATTCTTTGCAGTGCATTTTCGGGCTTAATTCTTTGTGAATCCGAGAATATCTCTTCTTCATTCAATCATATCTCCCCCAAAATAACTCGAAATGTAGTAAAACTTTTTAAATTCAAGAGAAAAGAATTTTAAATAATTTCCAGTTAACAACTTTTCAAAATTTGAGAGTGTTAACTCATATTTTTCTGGCGACCTAAAACCATACGACTTAAGAGCTTCGCGACCTAAAAACCTTACGACCTAAGAAACTCTGGGACCTAAGGAACTCTGCGACTTAAGGAACTTAACGGCTTAAAGAACAGAATGACTTAACGACCTAACAAGCTTCACGGGTTAGCAGACTCTACGACCTAAAGTGACTGCGAGTTAAGGACTTCGCGACCTAAGGACTTAGCGACCTAACTGCTAAAGGAAGCCTGCGACCTAACTAAAGAAAGCCTGCGACCTAACTTCGGAAAAGACTCTGCGACCTAACTATCAAAGAGACCATTCGACCTAACTGCTGAAGAAATTCAACGACCTAACGCTTTCAGTAAGAAAGCGACCTAGTGGCTCCAGACTTCATGACATAAGAGCCTTGCGACCTAAGAGTCCTAGCGACCTATGAAGTATCACGACTTAGCTTCATAAAGCATTCCAGCGACCCAAAGGCTTCAGCAACTATTCCTTAGGTCACTCACGACCTACTTTAGGTCGCTCACGACCTAAAGCTTGCCCAGTTTAAACAAGTTCAGGCAACTCCTTATGGGCCTATTCCTTAGGTCGTTCGCGACCTACTACATGCCTCCTTGTTCAGATAAGACCGAAAGCAGCCCCATCAGGCTAACTGCTTAAGTCGAGAAGTGGGCCACGACCTAACTTAGGTCGCTCGCGACCTAAGACCTAACTAAGGTCGTACGCGACCTAAGACTTAGAGGCAGAAACTTCACCCAGAACCAATCCTATAAATACCACCCTAACTCCAACATGGAGGGGACTTTTGGCCGATCATTTCTTCAAGCGTCGTTACTCTGCCGAGCTCTCAACTCATTCAACAATTGAAGATCTTCAGATATTCGAGACACTACAACAAGCTACGAGAGGAATTCCATACATCCAACACGGATTCATCGAGTTTCTTCATCAAAGTTTGAGCTAGTAGTCAAGAGTGTCTTTGTGATCAAATTGTATCGTATTTCAGAAGTGTGTTGTATCGAATTGTAACCGAATCAGTAATAAAAGACTATAAAGTTGACGTAGACTCAATTACGGGTCGAACCACTATAAATCTGTTTTCTTTTTACCGTTTTACTGCTATTTTCAGCTTATATTCTGTTCCCGTACCAACGGGTGGTGCTTTCACAACTATATTACACACACCGGGTGTTAGCGTTCACTTTTTAGCGTTAACATTTTGGTGCTTTCATTGAGTGAGTGAACTTGGGAATATTTTCACTGTTGCTTCGCAAAGACTCACAAAAAGAACCTCTCTTAAAAACCAGAAGTTGATCTGAAATAATGGCTCCTGGAAGAAGAGGTAGACCTATCAGATCCAGAGATGCTCATGAAGGGACTTCCGCTTCCCCAACAGCAGACCAAGCAACTCCTACCGTTGGAGTCACCACGGCTGAATTAGATGACGCAGTTTCTGGATTATACCAACAAATTGAAGCTCAAAACGCTTTGATGATGGATAGATTAACTGCTCTGCTCGGGGCAAATCATCAACCAGAAAACCATCAAACAACCTTTCCTGAAATGCCACCTTTCCAAGCTGAGGGTTCTATGCCGCAGCCAACTTATCGTGAACATGTGCCCAGGCAAGCTTCCGAGAGAAGGATTGATGCCTGCCCGGAGATGTCTTTGAATAATAAAGAGTACCTGTCTGAAATGGTTGGCCGCATCATGAAAGAGAGCATGCAGAGGGAAGAGAATGAGAGTGACTGGGGATTTGCACCAAGCAGAACTCCGTTTACTGAAAGGATCCTGAAAGCGGAATTTCCAAGGAAATTTGCACCTCCCACTATCCAAGCCTATAGGGGAAAGAGTGACCCTAATCATTTCCTATACAAGTACGATTGGCATATGGCCGGTGCAAGAGCGTCAGACGAGATTAAGTGTCGATACTTTCCAGTGTACTTGGAAGGTGTGGCCTTACTTTGGTTCACGAAGCTTCCAATTCGGTCAATAGATCAATTCTCCGACTTGACACAAAAGTTTAAAGAACAGTTCAGATTATATGCTTCAAAAGCTAAGGATATAATGTCACTGTCTAGTCTTGAACAAGCTCCCGGAGAATCAATCAAATCTTTCTTAAGCCGTTTCAATATAGCTGTAGCCGAAGTGGATAATGTAGAACCACGTATGATCCTGACCTACTTGGTGCGAGCCATCAATAAATCGAGTGAATTTGGAAAATGGCTAAAAATGAAGGAAACAAATTCCCTTGAGAAGTTTTATAAAAAGGCCGATGAATTCATGCGCCTGGAAAACCTTTCCGCCTCAGCAAAAGTATTAGTTGCTAAGGACAACAATAATGATCTGGCTTCTAATAGAAGAAATTCTGAGAATCAGAAAAGGGAAAACGACGGAGGAAAGAATCAGGGGAATGAGATGAAATTCTGCCGCTTCGATCTTTCAGATCTTACTCCTTTAACTGATACACCAAGAAATATCTTTTTCGCAACAAAGGATGTTTTCAGGTATCCTAAGCCACCTGAGATGAAGAGAGGTGCAGTGCGTAATGGAAAATTCTGCCAATTTCACAATCAACCTGGCCATGACACTGACCAATGTCGCCAGTTAAAAAATGCGATTGAAGAATTGCTGAAGCAGGGTAAACTCCAACAATACATTAAGAGAAGCGGAATCGATCCAACTTCATCCACTCGGGATCAACAACGTCCTACCCATCAATCCGATTCTCGCAACAACACTGCAGTGCAAGATGCAGAAAAGCTTGTCATTAATGTTGTCACAGGAGGTCCACACCCAGCAGGCAGAAGATGGGACGATTGCTAATTGTCCACAAAACTGCAACTGGGGCATCTTTCACTTTCACTGGCATATAAATCCAAAGCTGCGAATCTAGTGCAAATGAAAAATTAGCTGGGAGATTCTAAAACAACAATCACTAGCATCCATTTTTTACTTAACAACATTGCTTAAATTTGTAAAATGATAATGGATGTGTAACTTCTACATTGTAAACCGCTGAGAAATCAGTATGATTGAATAATGAAAAACATAAATTCTGTGTTTTCTGTTACAAAATGCCTGTTATATTTCGATGTGTAAATACTCTAAATGTATTGCTAAAATGTCGATCTAATATTGCAGGTCATTAAAGCGAAGCTCACCCATCGCAAAGCCAAGCGAGCCCTACAAATCACTTATTAAGCAAATACCAAGCAACAAAAAATTCCAGATTCAAATCCCATACAAGAGGAACTTCACATAAAAAGTTGGCGACGCCACTGTGTCAAGCACTCGTTAACTGGTTGTGGTCGTTAATATAAAAAGACATCCAATCAAGTAACTTGCGTTTACCCTGTGGAGTCACTTAACAGTGAAGTCTACTTCTTCGGATAAAGCAATTTACTTGCAAAAGAAAGGAAGACGCGCTTGGAAACAATAATATAGGATCGCAGATTGGCAGATGATGAGGAAACATGGGCCGGCAAACATAGAAGCAGCCAAAAGGAGGTATGCCTCTCAATAAGAAGGCCGGTAGATCCACAAAAGGGACACCTTCCCAAGCAGAAAGAACAGGACCCTTGCTAACTGGTCGTGATGCATCCGATCGGACAGCTTGCGTCCGTCTCGTGGATCCAATCGCCTCTGAGACGCAACCCTCCTGGCACACCAATCCACCAAGGCTCCTCTCCGGAAGCCGATAAAGCCCTCTAACGAGGCACGCCAAAAAATGAAAGTGCTTTCCTCAATCAAAAAAGATTGGTGGAACCACCGGAGGGGCACCTTCCCAAGCTGAAGGAACAGGGCCCTTGTTAGTTAATTGCGATCGTTTGTGCAAACGAACATCCAATCAAGCAACTTGCGTCCGCCCCGTGGATCCATTCAACCATGAGAAAGTAACTTCCAGGCAATCACAAGCCCTCTTCGGAGGCACATTTCACCAGTGTAGAAGTGCAAAATGCTCCTCTTTGGAGGCCCACTTCACCAGAGCTGAAATGCTAAAAAGCCCTCTTCGGAGGCACATTTCACCAGTGTAGAAGTGCAAAATGCTCCTCTTCGGAGGCCCACTTCACCAGAGCTGAAATGCTAAAAAGCCCTCTTCGGAGGCACATTTCACCAGTGTAGAAGTGCAAAATGCTCCTCTTCGGAGGCCCACTTCACCAGAGCTGAAATGCTAAAAAGCCCTCTTCGGAAGCACATTTCACTAGTGTAGAAGTGCAAAATGCTCCTCTTCGGAGGCCCACTTCACCAGATCTGAAATGCTAAAAAGTCCTCTTCGGAGGCACATTTCACCAGTGTAGAAGTGCAAAATGCTCCTCTTCGGAGGCCCACTTTACCAGAGCTGAAATGCTAAAAAGCCCTATTCGGAGGCACATTTCACCAGTGTAGAAGTGCAAAATGCTCCTCTTCGGAGGCCCACTTCACCAGAGCTGAAATGCTAAAAAGCCCTCTTCGGAGGCACATTTCACCAGTGTAGAAGTGCAAAATGCTCCTCTTCGGAGGCCCACTTCACCAGAGCTGAAATGCCAAATTGCTTCTCTTCGGAGACCAAAATCGCTTCTCTTCGAAGACCAAAATCGCTTCTCTTCGGAGACCAAAATCGCTTCTCTTCGGAGACCAAAAAACCTCTTCGGAGCCACACTTCACCATGCTTGAAGTACCGGACATAAGCCCTCTTCAGAGGCACAAAAACAAAGCCTTCTTTGGAAGCACTAAACAAATCAAAAAATTCTTCAGAAAGTTCACTTCATTGCATAGGAAAATCCACTTTTTAACAAATAAGAGTGATCCTCTCTGAAAGTTGAAGTGTTCTTCAAGGAAGAAAGAGAAAGTGAAAATTTCTCCAAAAATGAGATATAATCTATTAAAAGCAGAATGATTCTTCCCTTAAAAGCGGAATAGTTATTCTCTGAAAATAGAGTATCAGTCTTATAAAAGCTAGAAATGTTGCAATGCACTTGTGATATGGGGGCAACACTATACAATTCAGTTACATTAATAAAAGTAATGTGCAAGCAACATACCGCAAGTTCATTGCAATATCACGAAGAGTAGATGTGGAATAAATGCATTCTCAAACACAGACAAAAAAGTTTGTACAAGTAAAAAGAATCGTTTATTCTACACTAAAAATGAGAAACAGATGCGTTCTCACATACACAAGAATTTGTACAAGTAAAATATATTTTATTCAGTACTATGAAAATTCTTTACATGTGCAGATATATCAAAAAAGCAAAAGCAGGGACCGGTGCCTGCATAATCTCCGGTCAATACATGCAAAAAGCAAAATAAGAAGTAGAAAATCCAGCTTGTTATTCCTTCTTCCCGCCACCTTTGGAGCCTTTACCCGGCCTAATGATTAGTTTCTGAAGCCGTTGTGAATGGGTCGGGGGGGAAGGAGAAAGAGTCACGGCTGGATCAACTTCTGCTTCCTCTCCAGCGGAAATATTCTTCTTCTTCTTCTTTATGGCACACTTCCCCTTCCTCTTCGAAGAAGATTCGCTCCCCGGAGTAGCAAGCAGTGTAGAAAGCTTTGTGTCATCGTCAAGAGACTGCTCTGGGGTCTTCTCAATGTCATCAAGATCCTCCGCCTTCTGCTCTTGCGAAGCGGCCGGATCATCCAGGCCCTGAAGAGCTTCAATTTTCTCTGCCTGTGATCCCCGTTGGGAAGCAGAAGGATGAGTAATTTGTGAAGATGGAGGAACGACAACTAAAGGAGTGGAAGTTTGTGCAGTATTCGGTACCTCCGCTGTAGAAGAAAAGAAGTTAAAATCGGTATTCTCCGAGAAAAGAGAAGGTATCGGTTCACCAAAGTTTAAGTAATAAGTAAGAAGGTCATCAAACTCGTTTAAATCAAATAAATGATTCACTGGACCCGGGTCGATGCCAAAATTACCTGGAGAAGTCGGTTTTGACAAGACAATTTCAAATTTATCAGCCTCAGTGTCTTCTTGGCTCTGCTCCTCGATTTGAGTAAGGGGAGACTCGATTGTGACGGGCTTAGCCTCGACATTTTTTGCAGGAGAAGAAAAGTGAGAGCTGGAACCAACGATATCGACGTCGGTCGAAGTCGAAGTGTGGACAGGGGCAGTTAAAGATATTTTCTTCTCTGGATGTTCTTCTGCCACTATTCCAGCTCTAGCTTCAGCGAGTTGCTCTTTTCCCTTGGCAAGAGCAGCATGAGCTTCTTCGTCAAGATAGCGTGCCTCAAGTTCCGCCTCATCATAGCCGGCCCCGCCAAGCATGTCAACTGCTGCTTCCCATACTTCAGCCAGGGTAACCTCATAGTCAGGACCCAGAAAAGAGAGGCTCCCATGACCCAGAACGCTGTGCAGATAAAAGTCAAATAAGGTGGAGCTGATGTTAGCTTTTGTTGTCTCATGCGATTGCTCGGCCGCCTCTTTTTCGGGGACAGCTGCAGCTCGACCAGCAACAGCCTCATCACGCTCTTTCTCAGCGTTAGCAAGTTGGGACTTTAGCAATTCAATCTCCACGTTCTGGGAATTAACTGTTTCCCACAACTGAGTGTTATATTTGCGGTATTCTTCAACAACGAACTGCTCAGCCGCAAATTTCATCTCAGCATCCCTCTGAGCAGCGTGTGCATCCCGCACTTGTTTCTGAAACACTTCTTCTTTTTGAGTTTGTGAAGCAGAAGAAGCGGCGAGATCTTCCTTGAGTTTTTTAACCTCGGACTCAAGTCTCGCATTATCATCAGCAATGCTTGTCATCTCGGCATCATGCTGTTTGCAAATTTTAGTCCATTCAGTCTTATCATTCTCCATAGTCAGCATGTTTTCAAGATTCATATGGTTGACTCTTTGGAGTTCATCAACGAGTTTCTGCCATTGCGACATCCTCTCAATGTTAAGCCTAACTGTATTAAGACTTTTAAGCATGTCTTGCTTATCGATCGGGACCAAATCTAGGTCAAAGCGCACCCCTTTTAAGCACCAATTCGGAAATCGGCTTTGAAGCGTTGGAGGGCCATCTTTAACCTGATACTGGGGTCTGTTGATGATCGCTTGGATATCAGACTTCTTTAAAGGAGGAGAGCCAGACGGGATATTAGGAAAAATGGGAGCATCAGCCTTCTCAGAAATTGCAGACGCGTCACTTGGCTTGGATCGCTTGCTCGATTCGTCAGCAATATGAGTCTTCCCCTTGTCATCATAAGACTTTCGCTTATGGGAATCGTCACTTCTGTGAGAAGAATCATATCGCTAAGCGTCTTTTCTTCTCTGCCACTGCTCATAATCCCGCCTTTCTTGAGCCTTCCTTCGAGCCCTTTCTTCATCTGTCTCTCTCGGGGCATCGAGGTATTTCCTAAAGTCATAAGATCCACGGCCTCCACGACGCTGAAATGAGTCATAGTATGAGCTAGTACGCCCCATCGGAGAATCTGAAAACGGAAAAGAAGTAAAATATAGAAATTTCCAGAAAAAGAGGATAAGTGCTTATAAGTGCTGAGAAATCCTAAGTGTGTGCGACGTGCGAACTACGTGCGTCAAACTACAAACCACGCTTTAATGTGGGAACGAAGACGACAGGTGTAGAAGGTGTCGAAGCTTGTTTAAAGGTAGAAGTCGCTTCAACAACGGGAGAGATCGCTTTTGAAATATCATCTTTGAAAAGTTCCTGAGAAGTTATCATTATATCGCTCAAATCATCAAAGGTATCATCGCCGTGATGCCCAGCAGAACTCTCTTTTTCAATGTCCACGTCAGCCGTCTTTTCAGAAATGTAAGGATTTTCCTCCACTTCAATAATTGGAGAAAGCTTCAATTTGTTGGATGACTCCACAATGTCAGTGGGAGTAGAACACTTGACCAATGAAGTCTCAATGGTAAGTCCTTTCGGTGAAAGTTCTCCAGCATGGACTGGGGCATCCGGTGTTTTTTCTGGAGAATTAGGGACTTCATAAGGCTGGGTAGATCGGGAAGAGTGTAAAAGTCCATAGTGATGCAAAAATTCATCTTTCAACAGAAATTTGGCGCTTCTTTCTTCCGCTGCCACAGCATTTAAGGTTTCAAGGGTTGACTTGAGGCTGGGATTTCTAAGCGGGGGAGGAAGTGCTGGAAAAAGAAAAAGAATGAAGTTAAGCATTTGATAATTCGGGTTTCAAAAAGCTCATGAGACGAACGGAAAAAGATAATCTTACTTCCGATTCTCCAGACAGCGTAGAATCCTGGAGGACATCGGACAAAGAAAAATTGACTCAGAAATCCGTGAGCACTTTCGGGCAATTCCAAAATCAATTTCCGGTTTTTGGCACCTCTTACAAGCACGATTGAAGGATGGTCTTTGTTATTTGAAAAAGTGCATAAGTAGCAAATTTCATCAAAGCTCGGGAGATGGCCAAGCGTCCTCCTAAACAGAACACATAACACCATCAGAACAACGTAACCGTTGGGGTGTAGCTGGAAGGGCGAGATAGCTAATCGAAGAAAGAGTTCACGAAGAAATTCGTTGAAAGGCGGAATAGCTCCGCTTAAACACATCTGGCGGTTCACTGCAATAAAACCGAGGGGTGGCCTGTCAGCTGTGTCGCTTGCTCCAGGGAATATAGCATCCGATTCGGCAATACCGAATTGGGAACATAGTTGTCTAAAAACTTTGTGGCTCAGAGTAGTCGGAGTTCTCTCCGGAGGATCGATCAGTGGGTTGGCTATCGGGAAAGCTTCTCCGACTGGTCCTGAATCTTCTGGTTGAGATGTCATTCTACACAATCAACTGGATATTTAAATATGAAGGTGCGCGTTTCCTTAAAAGTGTGAAGTGTTGTGCGAAACTAGAAAAAATAACAAACAACTATAAATGAATTAGTTAATGCTTGTCAATTATTGAGTTTCAATGTTTGTTATTGTAAATACAAGTACAGTGTTATGGCAAACAAATCAGCTTTGGTTGATTATTGTAATTTTTCTTTGATACTTCACTTGAAAATGTTGTTCCACAGCATTTCAATCATTCAGTTCATTTAAGCTGATTATTTTTTATCGACTAATCTATCATTCGATGTGGGTAGTCAATGGCAGTATATTCGTCCCATTTTTCTGCAAATATTGTGTTTAACAAGTTATTAGCATTAGAGATAATCTGCAAAGAAATACAACAAAATTCAAGTCAAAGCAGTTCAGTCAAAGTTGTCTCAGGATTTCACAAGTCCTAGGTCGTCCAGCGACCTAGCATAGGTCAGAACCTTCTTAGGTCGCGCTGTGCAAAGTAAAGAATAAGGCATTTCAAATTCGTCCAAGTGTTAGCTCGACCGCGACCTACAGCCTATGTCGCAAGAAAGTTAGGTCGTGCAGTTTTTAGCTCGAGTAACTCTTAGCTCATGCAAAGTCTTAGGTCGCGCAAGTTTTAGGTCTTTCAGCGACCTAATGTAGGTCGAAACTATTCCTTAGGTCGCAAAGGTCCTTAGATCGCGAATTATCTTAAGATGCTCAAATCCACTAGGTTGCTAACTTCCTCTCCACGCAATACTTCACCAGACCTGATAACTCGCTATCAACTGCACAGAAGTCCATCAACCTCTTCGTGAAGTTCATCATCTCCATACATCACTGAATCACTTGAAAAGCGACTCAAAGCATTTCCAATCCATCGTACATTCAATACATTTCCGTGCCTACTCAAATGGCGATCGAAGGTCGATTGCAACAATTCAAAATGTAGCACGATACAAGGAACTGGGTTAAGGTCGGAAAAATAGGGATTCGTAATTCAACAGTGATTAGGGTGGAATGGAGATCGAATTTACTTACGAATTATGTTGGTAAGGAATAATCGACAACTGAATGGATTGAATTTGTCTTCGGAAGCTTGGAAAATCGTCAATGGCGATGGAAGCTCAGAACAGTAAAGTGGGGAGAAGGAAGCGACCTAACTAATTTATATGGAACTGAGAAGGGAAGGCGAACAGGCGCGAAAGTTAGCCAGCGTTTTAGGTCGCTCACGACCTAGCGAAGTTAAGTCGAAGCGCACGACCTATGACATAAGCCTGCACTTCGAGGGGCAAATGTTAACTCATATTTTTCTAGCGACCTAAAACCATACGACTTAAGAGGTTCGCGACCTAAAAACCTTACGACCTAAGAAACTCTGCGACCTAAGGAACTCTGCGACTTAAGGAACTTAACGGCTTAAAGAACAGAATGACTTAACGACCTAACAAGCTTCACGGGTTAGCAGACTCTACGACCTAAAGTGACTGCGAGTTAAGGACTTCGCGACCTAAGGACTTAGCGACCTAACTGCTAAAGGAAGCCTGCGACCTAACTAAAGAAAGCCTACGACCTAACTTCGGAAAAGACTCTGCGACCTAACTATCAAAGAGACCATTCGACCTAACTGCTGAAGAAATTCAACGACCTAACGCTTTCAGTAAGAAAGCGACCTAGTGGCTCCAGACTTCACGACATAAGAGCCTTGCGACCTAAGAGTCCTAGCGACCTATGAAGTATCATGACTTAGCTTCATAAAACATTCCAGCGACCCAAAGGCTTCAGCAACTATTCCTTAGGTCGCTCACGACCTACTTTAGGTCGCTCGCGACCTAAAGCTTGCCCAGTTTAAACAAGTTCAGGAAACTCCTTATGGGCCTATTCCTTAGGTCGTTCGCGACCTACTACATGCCTCCTTGTTCAGATAAGACCGAAAGCAGCCCCATCAGGCTAACTTCTTAAGTCGAGAAGTGGGCCATGACCTAACTTAGGTCGCTCGCGACCTAAGACCTAACTAAGGTCGTACGCGACCTAAGACTTAGAGGCAGAAACTTCACCCAGAACCAATCCTATAAATACCACCCTAACTCCAACATGGAGGGGACTTTTGGCCGATCATTTCTTCAAGCGTCGTTACTCTACCGAGCTCTCAACTCATTCAACAATTGAAGATCTTTAAATATTCGAGACACTACAACAAGCTACGAGAGGAATTCCATACATCCAACACGGATTCATCGAGTTTCTTCATCAAAGTTTGAGCTAGTAGTCAAGAGTGTCTTTGTGATCAAATTGTATCGTATTACAGAAGTGTGTTGTATCGAATTGTAACCGAATCAGTAATAAAAGACTATAACGTGGACGTAGACTCAATTACGGGTCGAACCACTATAAATCTATTGTCTTTTTACCGTTTTACTGCTATTTTCAGCTTATATTCTATTCCCGTACCAACGGGTGGTGCTTTCACGACTATATTACACACACCGGGTGTTAGCGTTCACTTTTTAGCGTTAACAGAGAGTAAGAGGGTCAAAGACCAGAGAGAAGATGACCTATTTTTCGAATCTAGTTTTGAGAATTCAAGGTCAAAGCTCAACCACTTCTTCTCTATACTTTCGGCCAACCTCCATCTCAAGCCTTAGCCGAGCACTTTGGAGGAAGAAGAAGTTTTTTGGTAATGTTTAAATGGAGTATGAAGTAGTTATTGAAGCGTGGATTAGTTTGAATATTGATAGGAAGTGAAACAGCTTAGATATTGGTGAGAACTCCAACTTTAAACCATCATAAGTAGCTATAAAAGTTTAACATAACTATTTGGATGCTAATGATGTTTGGATGTTAGGTTGATTATGATTAATGAATGTTTGAAAAAGTAATTAACAACATATAACTAAAAGTGAGAAAACTCCTAACTGCAGTTATATATATTATTGGATGATATATATGTTTGGATATCATTGTTAATGATGGTTGTTTATTATGTTTGAATATGATAATATGAATTTTTAATATGGTTGTTGAATATATATACAAGTCATGTTAATACACGTCGATAAGCACAAAGGAAATCACTTTCCTTTATTGAATGAAATGATGTATATGGAATGTTTAAACCCTTTGAAAATGGTTTAAAATAATTTAATAATGTTTTATAAACATATAAAAGAGTTTCGATGAAGTTTGAAAAGAAATTGGGAAATTAATGAAAATAGGCGTGTCGCGTAACGGTAGTTCGCGATTTCGTACCGTAATAATTTAAATCCATTTATACGATGGATTCGGAGTCGGATTTCTTTGTAATAAGAATTTTCCAGACTCTTATAACCATAGTTTTCAAATGAAAAAGAAAAATCAAGATTTCATCTTGTAGATTTTAAGATATGACCAAATCAAATTTTTAAGGAAAACGCGCTTTTGCAGTTAAGCAACCAAAATGTAAAATTCTTTAAAACAAATATTTTTAAATGTTTAAAAATATGAAATAAATTTAATAAATATGTTAAATTTTTTTAAAAGAGATTCGAGTTATAAATATGGATTTTCAAATGGTAGAAAAGTTGTTTTAATCAAATAAGCTTTTAAAACGCTATCTGCAGCACTTTTCTACAACAATTTTAACAAACTTTAAAAATATAGATTTAAACTTAACTATTCTTTCCCAAAACTTTTATAAATATCTTTAAATAAACAATTTAGTATTTTAAAGATGATATGGAAGTTTTAATAAAAGTTTAAATAAATGGTTAAGAGGAATTGTTCATAACACTTAAACAATATAATTGAAATCAATTCTTTGAACGTAATAACAAACCGAGTATGCGGAAATGACTAGTACATTTGTCTTGTCTATGAGATCCGAAAAGATAAAATAAGGTGTGTAACTAAGGTTAGGGATGGAGCAATCAGTGCCCCGAACATACCTGGCCTTTGTTTTCTTTTTCTAGGCGAGGGGGGGGAACAGATCGAAGGGAAAGCCCGAATGCTCTAAAAAGATCTCATTTAAGTTCCCAAAAGTAAGGAATTTTCAAAGGAGTTAGTTAAATATTTTTTTTAATAATATAAGGAATATTTTGCCCAAACTCTGTATTAAGGTCCGAGGAGGGAACTTGAACTATTCGTGTGAATTTAAAAGGTGATTCCACCGTTATTCCACGAATAGTATGAGTTGAATATGAAAATTAATCTTGGTATGATTAGTTTAGTCTTTTACTCAATAAAAATTGGTTGGGGTTTACAGTAAACGATGTCTTAAATATCGTTGTTTTTGACCCGTTTAAAAGTTATGAAAGCTTTGATTAAGATTAAAAGAAATGATTTGGAAATTTTTTCCTATGTAAAAGGTGAAATGATTTGGGATTGTTCTAAGATTTAAAAAAGGTTTTAATTAACCAAAGGATTTGATAAATGGGCTTAATGATTCCATATACATTTAAAAAGATAAATGGGATAATTTAAATAATATGTCTCTCTGAGATATTTATGAATGAATAAAAAGATGAACTAAATTGAATGATAATCACCTATGAAATTCACATCTTTTTTATCAATGATTGGATTTCGAAAGAACTGGGGTCGAATTTGGATGACTCCTATCCGAAAACCACTTCGAACCAATTTACGCATTCGAAAGTAAAACATGTTGAAGACAAAAAAAATTGAAGACGAAGATATCATGATGTAGGGTTGCTTGCTACTAGACCCTCGGTGAAATTACCATATCATATATTATGGCAGTAGTTGTGCTCTATTATGAAAATCTTTAATTTGCAAGGACTAATCGCTACTAATCCTAGAGGTAATTCCCGACAGGATGTAGTAGAAGAAGTGCCTTAGGTTTGTCCTGTCTCTGAACAACTTGTATGGATGAATGTCTAACATTTCATTTTAAAATCACATTGATTGATCTCTATAAACTTATCATCTGTTTGGTGGTGGAGAAAGCAACTTCTTTTAGCTTAACACCCTTTCCTGAGGCGTACAAGTTCAGGAGTTGTGTGTTTGTTGAAATTAGTTGTGTGATTATGGAATGAGAATGTGGCATTCAAAGTTGAAAGTTGATGTTCTATGTGAAATGTAATCGCTACCTCAAGCCTCACAGCCGGAAATGACTAAAATAGGGTTGATGTGGCAAGGTTGTGTGGTTTGCAACCATTAGGGTATGATCATCTCGTTCTAGATATATTTATTCCCGTTATGACGTTGGGTTTTAAATTATTATGGTGTATGCGAAAAGAGCTCTCGGATAGGTCGGTAACCACTGGGGTGATGGCATATTCAGTACTATCTAGGAAGAGGTAGGAAGGTCTTGTGTTGGTAGAGGTGCAGATGTTCTATAGCCCGGTACATTCCTCTAGAGATGTACTGTTGGAAGGTAGTCCCTCACCTGGTCATTTTTTGGAAATCCATTCTCCATTACGAGCTTGAGGTTTTGTTTATAGAGCCTAGTATGCTAGAATTTAATAATGGTAACAATTTCGGCTATATGAATATATTTACTTGAAAAGTGTTTTCAAAGAATGTCATTAAAAATAATATCACATGATATGATAAAAATGTATTAGTTATCATAAGGTAAAAACCCATCCATGTTTATGTGCGGCGTGGTCTTATGAGATACTCTTTCTTTTCAAAAGGTTTTTGTTACCGATCTCCGATCTATGACACTGTCATTTAAGACTTGTTTTTCTCACGCTGTTTGCCGGACTGATCCGGGTATTTTTTTCCCTCGGTCAGATCTGAGTAGTTTCAAGGTTAGCTGAAGGCGCTTGGAAGTTTCCAAGAGAGAGCTGAAGATCTTCATCAATGTATGGACGTATTCTATTTTTGCTGCATTTTGTGCTGTTTGTTTTTCTTCAAATGTAAGAACTGGTGTATTAGAACTGTCCAAGCTGAATCTAGGTTAGACTCTTATATATGTTTTGAAAGATTTTCTGCTGTAAAGATTTTATACTGAAATAATATATGTTATTCCATTCGAGTATGATTATGTTCTATCTTCGTTTTCTTTTCTACCGTTAATGATCCACCTTTCATGTGTGGTTTATTGTCAACTCAGAGGGTAAGGAAAACGGGTCATTACATAATGTTTCAAAAACCTTTGAAACTAAGACTATCTTATAAAACCACGCTGCAGATAAACATGGATGGGGTTTTACCTTGATAACCAAAATATTTTCTATAGAAAATTCTTTGATATTATAATAATGTATATGGGTCAAAGTAAAATATAAAAATAACTGAAATGCTTGCATCTCACGTTTCAGCATAGTTGGGTACAACTAAGTCCGTACGACCCTTATTGGAGAATGGATTCCATACAATGACTGGCTACTAGGGTATCGCCCGTCACGGTGCATCTGTAGATAAAATAACACTAAGGACCTCGCTAGGATCCCCTGCCATCATAGGACCAGCCTACCACTTGACTAGCAGTACCGAATATGATCACCCTTCCGTTAATGGGCCTTGAAGCATACAAATGAGAGATAATATCGACTCTAGATAGGGATGATCATACCCTACTTGGGAGCGACCCACTTAGCCCTGCTGCATCTCCCATGTTTTAGTCATTCTCGACTGATAAGGCTTGATGCTGCATTTTCTTTTATATAGCACTTCCCACTTGGAATTCTAACACTGCCCTCCAAGCAATAATGCAATGAAAACATTCATCTATACAAGTTCATTTTGGGACCGAATGAAACACATGAGAGCTCCGTGTTTAATTTCCATCATCTTTAAGATGTCTTCACTTCGAAATGCTTAAGTTTGGTCGAAGTGGTTTTCGAATAACATATCCGATCCCGGTCTCTTTGAAAAAACATTTGATAATTTCAGGTAAACTCAACCATGGTTCTTTAGGAAATAAACTGTCAAAGATAAGAGCAGACATCACTTCTTAACCGTTATTGGATGGATTTCCTCATTATTTGTCCTAGGAGAACGAAATAAGATTTATATGCACAGTACAACATCATCAGAGATGACTGTGCCATATAACTCATGTGTTTCCCCTAGATATTTCCAAAGTTACGTTTTAGGTCCATATTTGATAGTCGGTTATTTAACTATCCACAAACACACATCCAAATCAGGGATTTATTTCAAAAGGAAAACCAACATTGGTTAAGCACATAAGCAACCAGTAGCCTCCTTGATTAATCTTTTCATTAATTAATATCACTTTGTAATAATTGTATCAAGATACTTTTACAATGGCTCACTCACAAATCCCTATATTTTTAATTCTTGGAAAAATAACCATATACTTATTTGAACGGTATAAGTATATTCAATTCTAAAATCATTTATAAACTTCTTATAAATCTCTAAAACCATTTATAAACCATTTTATAAATTTCCAAAAATCATTTAGAATTTCTTTTATAAATTTTCAATCACTTATCAATTCTTTTTATACATTTCTAAAATCATTTATAAACCCTTTATGAATCCATAAAACCATTTATAAAACTCTTATAAATCCATTTTTAAAATTCGTTTCATAAATATCTAAACCATTTATAAAATGCATATCACCCTTAACTAATCTTCCTTTATGTTTTCCAAATCATGTTATAAAATTCCTCTTATCAAAACCCAAATCTATTTTATAAAACTTTATTTATAAATCTCGAAAACATTATAAATAAATCCTAAACATTTACTTTAAAACACTATTATATAATAGTAATTATTAATAATAAACATTATAAATAAATAATAATTATAAACTTTGAAACATCTTAAAAATAATAATTAATAATTCAAAACGTTCTAAATTAAACAATAATTAATCTTTACCATTATTATAAATAATAATTATTAATTTCCAAAATATTATTAATAATCATTATTATTAATTTAAAACCATATTAATAAATTAAATAATTAACTTTTCAAAATATTTAATTTATTGATAAATAACTTAGAAGTAATATAAAATATAAATAAATAACTTTTAAAACGATATTAAATATAAATAAATAACCTTTAAAACAATATTAAATATAAATAAATAATCTTTAAAAGAATATTAAAATAAAAATAATCTTAAAATAATATAAAGTATAAAAGTTCTAAAAACAATATTAAATATAACTTTTAAAAATATTTTTATTGACTTAGAAACGCCAGATAATAAGGTTGGAGTAAAATAGAAATTTTTATCCTTTTTAAAACAAAATACTTCCGAAACCCAAATTCGGATTTTAAAATCATCTCCTGCCTCAAAATTTAACTTTAACTCCAATGGCAGTTTATAGTATTTTTAAAATACTAATTTGAGGCCAATGGCCAACAAACACTTAACCAATATCGATAATGATTTTCTATTACTACCGGGCTTCTGTTTTGAACATAAATAATGCCATAATTAATAGTGTCCATAAATCAGGTTTCATATCCAATAATTCATATACAGAGATTTTAATGGAAATAAATCAACATTAGCGAGGAATCCCATTGGATCCCTCGAACCTGTCCCCCTGCATCACAGCTTATATATATCAGCACATATATATGTAAGTAAAATCAACAATGGTGAGGAATCCTATTGGATCACTCCAACCTGTTCCGCTACATCACAGATAGTACATAACCATATAATATGGGTCATCCGCTACTAGGCGGGTATATAAAAGTGTCATCTGCTCCAGGGGCGGGAATTAATCCAAACCAACTGATAAAAACAGTAAATCATCCAAACATCCAATCAGTAATTTTTATCAATTATATAATATTACAGGTTAACCAAAAAGGCGAGTTTAACTCACTGAAATTTTTGTTGTCACTGAGGCGTTCTGTTTTGGAACTAAAATCGAAGGACGTCCGATCTTAGCCCAAATTTCAATTGTCTCCAAATTCATCCAAATCAGTTTCATTACGAAGCTTATGTCATCACGAGTGCAACGAAAAATATGCACCTCGATTGGACCTCGTATGAGAGAGTTATACAATTTTTATTTAATCTATTTTTGAATTATATAATTAAATCCACAAATTATTTAACTAAAATCTAATTACAAACTTGAACCTTCTTCCTCCTCTCCCTTAATTAACTACCTATACAACATCATCATGCATGCATGGTGCTCCTCCCTCTCCGGTAACCTACACGACCAACCGACACCATGAAAAGACCCTCCTATTTCTACTCTAGTTCCATAAGGAATTTTTTTTTTAAGGTAAAGAGGATATATATATATAGATAGATATATCATCCATTGCAATAATTCTCAGGGTCAATATCTTTCTCTAATAAACCAAAATATATCCAGGATCACAATAATCAACCAATATAAATATATCAGTACATTCACAAAGATAAGCACATACATGTGAGGATGTATATGCCTCTCTTGTTTGAATCAGAGTTCTGGAAAACAAGAGGATATTGGATTGCTAATTTTTTTTTTTTGACCAAACAATCCACTGAAAACATATACTTTAGTCTGTTTATCCTAACTAAGAAGTGATCAAGTAATAATCAGTGGAAAGCAAGCTTTTAATATAGATGTTTGTGTTAAAGTCTGAATAGTGTCAAAATCAGGCTAAAAGGAAGTGGATCCTAAGTGAACACAAGCAACATCTAGGCGTAATGGAAACGCGCCTAACTTATACACGAGAAGTCACGAGTTCGAGTACTATGCTGGTTGGTTCAAACACAATTTTTGTTTTTTTTTTCCTTTTTCATTTTTCTCCTGTACAGTATGGAACCTGTTATCTACCTATATCTGCACATATATACTTTATTTTTGCCTATATTCTAACATACAAAACCATAATTTTGCTTTATTATTTTTGAAACCCATTTCTACAACCTGGAAGGCTTCATGATTGATGTAAATTAAGGGTCTGTTGCTTGGGTTTTGTAAATGATAAGAGTGTTTATCATTATTCAGGTTTTGAATTTCTTCTCACAAAATCTATCTGGAATTAAGAATGCATCTGGTTAGAATCTGAGTGAAATTCAGATTCTTATCACAAATACAAAGGAAAAGGTGTGGTAAAATTTGCACTTAAACATGTTTATGTGCATGTTTATCTACATCTATTTGGATCTGGCTTACTCTTCCCTTATTACAAATCCTTTCTTAAAAAAAAATATAGTACATGAGACATTTGTATGAAACAAGTTTAACTATGGAAACCTTGCAGCCATATAAAACATTCAACCTATGCCTATTTCTTTTGTGTACATATGCCATAGTAGAAAATAAAACCATTAAATTTTCTGAGAATCAACTATCCAGATTTTCCAAAACTTAAATCCTTTCCAAAAATTCATGATTGACTAATGCATTTATAAAATGTAATTATTCAATTTTAACATGGTGTTCTTGCTAAATCCACTTACAAGATTTGATTAAAATTCTTTTTAAACATAACAGATATTTAACTTAGTTCATAGTTTCCAGATACAAGTCAATCTCTTAACAAAATACCTAACAAAATATCCATCCAATATTCAACACTTAATACAAGTAGCAATTTAAATTGTCAATACATGCAGATTTCAACATTTAGGCTCTTATCTAACTAAGTTTAGCATGCTATATCTTCTTCTCAAAGCCTTGCTCCTACTCCTATTTAGTTGCTGCAATCCCTGAAAAAGCATTTGAAACTGCCTCATTTTAAATGAGACACCCCAGATGCCATTAGCACACTAGGGTCAGACACATGTCTGGTATGAGAAAGCTCACAAAAATAATTAGTTAATCAGGTTAAAGTTAAGTACATATACAGAAAGTTCAGCCCTTTGGAATCAGGCAAATACTTGTGTGCATGCTCTGTGTCATTGTGCATGTGCACACTTTAATTTTTCTTTCCAGAGACTACATATCTAAATATGGCACATACATTCAAGCATACAATTCAATCATAGTCAAACAATCATTCATACCAAACAGGAAAATAACTAATATGAGTTAAATCATTTATTCAATTCTCATATTTCAAATCTGGGAAAAACTCTAGTTTTCTCATCATCTCCAGTATTATTCCCTTGGTATATTTATCTATCCTTGGTCTCACCTGCAATATTTATGAATCAATGGACACACTGTAATGAACTAATTCACTCCATTACACAAAGATCTCAGGACTTAAACAAGCCATGTGTCAACTTGTGTTACTCAAGCACACAAGTCATTCCTGTAGTGTTCTTGACCCCAATTTCCTAATCAGGTTAAGTTAACAATAGCTCTTTTGATTTTTCATGACCATACAGAGGCAAACAAGCAAACAACCATTGGTGATTACAAAATAAGGTTCTGTATATAAATATATTCATCCTGGTATTTTAAAAGGAGTTTAGGCAACTAACATTGGCTTATGGTTTCTGAGGGAGTTTTTCTTTTGCAAACATTTGTGCTTGAGTTAAACTCAGGATGACCTGGTTTCACTGAATCACAAAATTTTGTTTGCTATGCATTTTATTGAATCAGGAGCATCAGCACATAGGCAAACCTATTGCACCCCTAATTCCTTTCTATTTCAAGCCTCAGCACTTATACATGAGTATATTGCAGCTCAACATTATTTACATCTTTCTGGGTTGAGCCAAAACCAATACTACTTGCCTATTCTCAACATTTTATTTTCTGGGTATTTGTTTATATCCCTAAACATTAACATATCAGAGATCTGAGTGTATAAAACAGATATGTATACTACAACACATAAAACTTTGTTATAATAAAACAAGTAATCAACCAAAGAGAATCCAAACATTTTTAGATTTAAATTCACAGATAAGCATTCATATATGAAAATACTCTTTTAAGAAAAATACTTATAACTGGCTGCCTACATTAGGACTTATTGCCTTAGATTTTTGAGTGAGTTTTCTCACCTAGCTCTCTTCTTTGTTTCCTTAATTAATTGATGAGCTTCTGCCCTTAGCCTCAAGCTCTCTTCCTTCCCTTGTCTTATGATTTCTATGGTGTTGTTTTTTTTTCAAAATTCTTTTCTGAGCAGGAGAGGAGGCTGCTGCATATACATGTATATATATACAGGGTCTCTCTCTTAGGGTTTTGGGTATTGGCTAAGTCCATTTTTGCCCACCAGAAAAATCATGTTATCTACATTTTAAACCCAAAGTTTTACCCTTCCCGGCTTAATTTGGGTGAAGAGAAAAGTGGTTACACATTTTTTTTCAGAAATTTGCTTTTCAGAAAATACTTTTCCCCTTGTCTACAATCATGCTAAAAATGTGACTTGATTTTGTTATTTATTAAATACTCTTTTCTAATTCTGCCTATACCAAGCACTTCCCTGTTTTATCTTATTTTTTTTCTATTTTTAGCTTTCATGCAAATGGTATGTACTTCCTTCATTTATTTATAAGAGGATTATTCCTTTTTTTTTTTATATCTTCATTCTTTTTATTTCTGCTTATATTAAAATATGTCTGTATATTTTATTTCACTAGTTTAAACTCTAGTATTTTATTAACACACATATATATATATATATATTTCCATACACATCAATATGTATGTATTCTTGGAGTTCAGGGTTCTAGCTTATATTCATGTGCATTTCCTGTGCACACATGTACACACACTGATACACTATCAAGCTATATCAATTCCTCCTTCAAAATTTATTTAAAATTTATTTATATTTTCCAGAATAAATTCCTAAAATCTTGGGTCATTACATACACCCCTCCTTTTAGAAATTGTGTCCCACAATTTTCCTAAGCTTAAAATAAATTTTAAACTTAATTCAGGGAACAAGTATATTCTCTACCAAATAGATTCTTAGTTCTATACTAACTAAAAATATATTCATCCTAAATAAAGAAAACAATCAAAAATCAGAATTACCTTAATCTGAAAATAGCTTAGGATAATTCATCCTAACTTTGTCTTCTAATTCCCATGTGCAATCACTAGGATCAAGACTCCACTGTACCTTCACAAGTTTCAGAGATTTATTCCTCAACTTCTTCACATCTTTTGCCAAAATTCCCACTGGATCCTTTTCATAAATCAAATTAGGATTTATCTGCACTTGGGTTGGGGTTTCAAGAATTTCTGCCTTGTCATGGACCCATCTTCTCAATTGTGATACATGAAAAACATCATGTATACCTTGCATGTTTTCTGGTAATTCCAACTTATATGCCAAGGGACCAATTCTCTCCAGAATTTTGTATGGTCCAATATATCTTGGGGTTAATTTGCCTTGTTTTCCAAACCTCAGCACATTTTTCATGGGTGAGATTTTGATGAAAACAAAATTTCCCACCTCATATTCTACCTGCCTCCTTCTCATGTCTGCAAATTTCTTTTGCCTATCTTGAGCTGCTGTCATTCTTCTTCTTACCAACTCAATTTTCTCCTTGGTTTCTTGTATGTACTCAGGTCCTAAAATAGACCTTTCTCCTGCTTCTACCCAGCAAACAGGTGACAAACAGGGTTTACCATATAAGGCTTCAAATGGAGCCATTCCTATGGTGCTTTGGTAGCTGTTGTTGTATGTAAATTCAACTAGATGAAGATAATCTTCCCAGTTGCCCCCAAAATCCAGTATACATGCCCTCAACATGTCCTCCAAAACTTTGTTTACCACCTCAGTCTGCCCATCTGATTGAGGATGGTAGGCAGTACTTAAACATAGTTCACTTCCCATTGCTTCTTGAAAGCTTCTCCAGAATTTTGAAGTGAAGATGGTATCCCTATCACTCACAATGGTTTTGGGAATGCCATGTAACCTTACCACTTCTTTTATAAAAATTTGAGCTAGTTTTGGTGCTGTTCTTTCTGACTTGACTGGGATGAAGTGTGCTACCTTGGTTAGCCTATCAACTATCACCCATATGCTTGTATTACCTCTCTTAGATCTAGGCAGTCCATCTATGAAGTCCATAGATATGTCTTCCCACTTCCACTGTGGTACACTAAGAGGTTGCATCAACCCTGATGGTCTTTGAGTTTCAGCCTTGACTTGTTGGCAAGTCATACATTTGGCAATGTACTTAGCTATATCAGATTTCATCCCCTTCCACCAGAAGTCTCTTTTCAAATTTTGATACATTTTTGTGTTACCTGGGTGTATGGAGTATTTACTTCTGTGATATTCATTCAATATCTCCTTCTTCAATTCTATGTCCTCTGGTACACACATCCTATTCTGGTATCTCACATAACCATCTTTATCAATGTGGTGATTCATTACTTCCTCCCCTCTTGAGAGGAGCATTCTCTTCTCTAATAAGTGAGCATCTTGTTCTTGCATTTTTCCTACCTTCAGAATTAAATCTGGTTGAAGTGTCATTAAGCTTAACTTCCCTTTATCTTCTTGTGCACCATGCATCTGCTCATTAATGTGCACACAACCATTCTCCCCAATCTCTAACTCAGTTAGCAAAAATAAGTTTTTAAATTCTTCTATCATCATCATAGCCAATTTAGCATGCTGTCTACTTAGAGCATCTGCAACTTTGTTTGCTTTCCCTGGTGTATAAAGTATGTCAAAGTCATAGGCAGCTAAGAACTCCACCCATCTATGTTGCCTCATGTTCAAATCTTTTTGTGAAAACAAATATTTTAGAGACTTGTGGTCAGTGTAAAGTTCAAACTTAGTGCCTAACAAATAATGTCTCCAAAGTTTTAAAGCATATATCACAGCTGCTAATTCGAGATCATGTGTGGCATACCTTGCTTCATGGGGTTTAAGTTGTCTGGATGCATATGCAATGACTTGGCCTTGTTGCATCAACACTGCACCCAAGCCAAATCCACTAGCATCAGTGTATACCACTAATTCTTCATTTCCATGTGGTACCTTTAGAATTGGAGCATTCACCAATGCCTCCTTCAACTGTTCAAAAGACTTTTCACATTTTTCTGACCAAACAAAAGCTTGGTTCTTCTTGGTTAGGTTAGTGAGTGGTGTAGAAATTTTTGAAAAATCTTTTATAAACCTCCTATAATACCCTGCCATCCCCATAAATGACCTCACTTCACTCACAGTGCTTGGCCTCTTCCATGCTTGAATAGCCACTACTTTATTGGGGTTCACAGAAATTCCTTTGGCAGATATAACATGGCCAAGAAAATGTACTTCCTCCTTCCAAAACACACATTTTGAAAATTTTGCCTTTAAATCTTTTTCCCTTAATCTAGACAAAACCAGGTGCAAATGATGCTTATGTTCCTCCACTGTCTTGGAATAAATCAAAATGTCATCTATAAAAATAAGCACAAACTTGTCTAAACAATCTCTAAAGGTTCTGTTCATTAAATCTACAAAGTAAGATGGTGCATTGGTCAAGCCAAATGGCATAACCAAAAATTCATACAACCCATACCTAGTGTTAAAGGCAGTGTACTTGATGCTTGATTCTTCCACCTTCATTTGATGAAAACCAGATGCTAAGTCTAGTCTAGAAAATACTTTTGCCCCTGCTAATTGATCAAAAAGATCATCTATTCTTGGCAATGGGTATTTATTTTTAATAGTTACTTTGTTTAATTCTCTATAATCTATGCAGAGTCTTAAGGAGCCATCTTGCTTCTTAACAAATACCACTGGTGCTCCCCAGCAAGAATTACTTGGTCTTATAAAACCCTTTTCTTCCAATTCTTCTAACTGTTTCTTTAATTCTTTTAGTTCATTTGGCCCCATTCTAGTTGGCTTTTTAATCACTGGGCTTGCTCCTGGAACTAGATTGATCTGGAATTCTACTGGTCTATGGTGTGGAATACCCTTGACCTCACCAAACACATCCAAATATTCATTGACTATGGGAATTTCTTCAATGGTTAGTTCACTGAAATCTTTTTCTGAGTCAACTAAATGATATAGTTTTCCTTCCTTAGCTACCTCACATAAAACTGTGATTCTCTGGCCTCTAGAATTTTGCAATGATATGGTGGATGAGTCTAAATTAATTATGGCTTTAAATTGCCTTAACCAGTCTACCCCCAATATAACACCTATATTTGGGTAATTCAAAACATATAAATTGGAAATAAAAATATTTCCTCCTATGTTTAACTCCACATCCACACAAATCATATTTAAAACACTAGAACTCCCCAATGGACTGTGTATATGCAATGGGGTTTCAACCAATATGCAATTCAGTTTTAGCATTCTAACCAGTTCATAAGAAATTAAAGAGTGAGTTGCCCCAGTATCATACACTACTGTTATGGGTATGGTACAAATAAGTAATGTACCTTCCACTTGGCTATGGTTTACAGTGTTACTCTCCACTGTGGCTTTGCCTTTTCCTTCCAAATTTGCCAATTTGCCTTGCTGTTTATACTCAGGACAATTCCTCTTCATATGCCCCTCTTTCCCACATAGATAGCATTTGAAAGCTCCTCCTTTCAATTCTGGACATCTTGGTTTGATATGCCCTTCCTTTCCACACTGATGGCACACAATTTTCTTCTTGTTTTCCTTAGCTTTGTCATCTCCAGTGCTTTTGTTACTAGCCTCTTCTTTCTTCTTATCATAAGGGTGATACCTCCCCTTACCTTTCTTGTTATTATTGCTCTTAAAATTTCTGAACTTCTCCCTTTCCTTGTCATGCTGCTCCAACCTCAAAGCTAAGTCTATCACATGGTCAAAAGTCTTGTCTGCATAGGGTAACATGGCTCTGCTAAGTCCTGGGTTCAGACCTTTTATGTACCTATCATTTTTAGATGCCTTATCTGCCACAAGCATTGCTCCATATGTGGAAAGCCCCTCAAACTTTTGAGTGTATTCTGTGACAGTCATGGTTCCTTGTCTAAGTCTAATGAATTCTTCTAGCAAGGTAGTCTTTGCTGATGCTGGTACAAACCTTGCTTCCTACATCTCTTTGAATTGATTCCAAGTGATTTCATTCTCATTCCTTCCTGCAATGATTACTTCCCACCAGCCTAAAGCTACTCCTTTTAGCTGTCTTGAAGCCACTTGCCTCTTTCTTTGATCATCAAGTTGCATGTCATTGAAAATTCTTTCCAATGTTCTCAACCATGTTTGAATTTCCATGATACTCTCTGTCCCTTCAAAGCTTTTGCCTCCTAAATGAGTATATGTCTTAAGCAATTTTGAGAGTTCTTCATAGGGATTTTCTTGTCTTTGTCCTGCCCCATCCCTAAATGCTCTCACTAAGTCTTGCAGATTGACCATTGGTGGTGCATGGGAAGATCCTGCTCCCTGATTTGGTGGTCTCCCTACCATAGTTTGCTAATAATAATTTACATAACTGGTTAGTTTGATTGGTAATTTGGTTGCTTCAGTGGGTTTTTTTTTTTCACACTGAACACATTGTTATATATATATATAGTTCCTTTTAATTTTATTTCTATCTAAGAACTTGATCCTTACTTCTACTATGTTAAATAACATAGCTCTGATACCAACTGAAAAGACCCTCCTATTTCTACTCTAGTTCCATAAGGAATTTTTTTTTTTAAGGTAAAGAGGATATATATATATAGATAGATATATCATCCATTGCAATAATTCTCAGGGTCAATATCTTTCTCCAATAAACCAAAATATATCCAGGATCACAATAATCAACCAATATAAATATATCAGTACATTCACAAAGATAAGCACATACATGTGAGGATGTATATGCCTCTCTTGTTTGAATCAGAGTTCTGGAAAACAAGAGGATATTGGATTGCTAATTTTTTTTTTTGACCAAACAATCCACTCAAAACATATACTTTAGTCTGTTTATCCTAACTAAGAAGTGATCAAGTAATAATCAGTGGAAAGCAAGCTTTTAATATAGATGTTTGTGTTAAAGTCTGAATAGTGTCAAAATCAGGCTAAAAGGAAGTGGATCCTAAGTGAACACAAGCAACATCTAGGCGTAATGGAAACGTGCCTAACTTATACACGAGAAGTCACGAGTTCGAGTACTATGCTGGTTGGTTCAAACACAATTTTTTTTTTCCTTTTTCATTTTTCTCCTGTACAGTATGGAACCTGTTATCTACCTATATCTGCACATATATACTTTATTTTTGCCTATATTCTAACATACAAAACCATAATTTTGCTTTATTATTTTTGAAACCCATTTCTACAACCTGGAAGGCTTCATGATTGATGTAAATTAAGGGTCTGTTGCTTGGGTTTTGTAAATGATAAGAGTGTTTATCATTATTCAGGTTTTGAATTTCTTCTCACAAAATCTATCTGGAATTAAGAATGCATTTGGTTAGAATCTGAGTGAAATTCAGATTCTTATCACAAATACAAAGGAAAAGGTGTGGTAAAATTTGCACTTAAACATGTTTATGTGCATGTTTATCTGCATCTATTTGGATCTGGCTTACTCTTCCCTTATTACAAATCCTTTCTTAAAAAAAATATAGTACATGAGACATTTGTATGAAACAAGTTTAACTATGGAAACCTTGCAGCCATATAAAACATTCAACCTATGCCTATTTCTTTTGTGTACATATGCCATAGTAGAAAATAAAACCATTAAATTTTCTGAGAATCAACTATCCAGATTTTCCAAAACTTAAATCCTTTCCAAAAATTCATGATTGACTAATGCATTTATAAAATGTAATCATTCAATTTTAACATGGTGTTCTTGCTAAATCCACTTACAAGATTTGATTAAAATTCTTTTTAAACATAACAGATATTTAACTTAGTTCATAGTTTCCAGATACAAGTAAATCTCTTAACAAAATACCTAACAAAATATCCATCCAATATTCAACACTTAATACAAGTAGCAATTTAAATTGTCAATACATGCAGATTTCAACATTTAGGCTCTTATCTAACTAAGTTTAGCATGCTATATCTTCTTCTCAAAGCCTTGCTCCTACTCCTATTTAGTTGCTGCAATCCCTGAAAAAGCATTTGAAACTGCCTCATTTTAAATGAGACACCCCAGATGCCATTAGCACACTAGGGTCAGACACATGTCTGGTATGAGAAAGCTCACAAAAATAATTAGTTAATCAGGTTAAAGTTAAGTACATATACAGAAAGTTCAGCCCTTTGGAATCAGGCAAATACTTGTGTGCATGCTCTGTGTCATTGTGCATGTGCACACTTTAATTTTTCTTTCCAGAGACTACATATCTAAATATGGCACATACATTCAAGCATACAATTCAATCATAGTCAAACAATCATTCATACCAAACAGGAAAATAACTAATATGAGTTAAATCATTTATTCAATTCTCATATTTCAAATCTGGGAAAAACTCTAGTTTTCTCATCATCTCCAGTATTATTCCCTTGGTATATTTATCTATCCTTGGTCTCACCTGCAATATTTATGAATCAATGGACACACTGTAATGAACTAATTCACTCCATTACACAAAGATCTCAGGACTTAAACAAGCCATGTGTCAACTTGTGTTACTCAAGCACACAAGTAATTCCTGCAGTGTTCTTTACCCCAATTTCCTAATCAGGTTAAGTTAACAATAGCTCTTTTGATTTTTCATGACCATACAGAGGCAAACAAGCAAACAACCATTGGTGATTACAAAATAAGGTTCTGTATATAAATATATTCATCCTGGTATTTTAAAAGGAGTTTAGGCAACTAACATTGGCTTATGGTTTCTGAGGGAGTTTTTCTTTTGCAAACATTTGTGCTTGAGTTAAACTCAGGATGACCTGGTTTCACTGAATCACAAAATTTTGTTTGCTATGCATTTTATTGAATCAGGAGCATCAGCACATAGGCAACCCTATTGCACCCCTAATTCCTTTCTATTTCAAGCCTCAGCACTTATACATGAGTATATTGCAGCTCAACATTATTTACATCTTTCTGGGTTGAGCCAAAACCAATACTACTTGCCTATTCTCAACATTTTATTTTCTGGGTATTTGTTTATATCCCTAAACATTAACATATCAGAGATCTGAGTGTATAAAACAGATATGTATACTACAACACATAAAACTTTGTTATAATAAAACAAGTAATCAACCAAAGAGAATCCAAACATTTTCAGATTTAAATTCACAGATAAGCATTCATATATGAAAATACTCTTTTAAGAAAAATACTTATAACTGGCTGCCTACATTAGGACTTATTGCCTTAGATTTTTGAGTGAGTTTTCTCACCTAGCTCTCTTCTTTGTTTCCTTAATTAATTGATGAGCTTCTGCCCTTAGCCTCAAGCTCTCTTCCTTCCCTTGTCTTATGATTTCTATGGTGTTGTTTTTTTTTCAAAATTCTTTTCTGAGCAGGAGAGGAGGCTGCTGCATATACATGTATATATATACAGGGTCTCTCTCTTAGGGTTTTGGGTATTGGCTAAGTCCATTTTTGCCCACCAGAAAAATCATGTTATCTACATTTTAAACCCAAAGTTTTACCCTTCCCGGCTTAATTTGGGTGAAGAGAAAAGTGGTTACACATTTTTTTTCAGAAATTTGCTTTTCAGAAAATACTTTTCCCCTTGTCTACAATCATGCTAAAAATGTGACTTGATTTTGTTATTTATTAAATACTCTTTTCTAATTCTGCCTATACCAATTCCTCCTTCAAAATTTATTTAAAATTTATTTAAATTTATTTATATTTTCCAGAATAAATTCCTAAAATCTTGGGTCATTACACACCACCATCAGACTCACCTCATTGATCTCCACCATTCCCTCACCACCACATCAACCCCGGCCTCGCCACGCGAATCACGACCGAACCCCCCTCGCCTTCGTCCGTATAGGTCGCGATAACCAAAACATGACCAGACCCCACCAAATCGTGGCCATGGATGTCCCTTCCACCCACGAACTCAAATCCACATCCCGTATAGCCTCTCATTCACCTAAGCACAAACAATGCCTAACCCTAGTTTGAAATGCCTAATACCACTACTATCGAACACTTCCCTAAGATGCCGCACCTCTCCAAACTCCATCCACACGATGATTTTAGCTTGCTCAATCCAAAGATATGAGTTTTACAATTTTTAGAAATTTATTTTAATTGTTTTTAAATTTTGAAGCTCTCGTTTATTTTTCTTTTTTTCCCTCCTGGGTTGAGCAGTTTGAACGAGAGGGTGAGGGGAGCGTTTAAAAAAGGAAAGGAGGGATAAGGTGGGTATGGCCATGAACAAGGGAAGCATGGGCTGGTATGGGCTAGGCATGGACTAATATATTATTTTATTTAAAAATATCAAGCTTAACGTTCGAAAATCTCAAACTCCTATCGAGACGTGCTACTTGGCGTTCTATATGTAATACCCCTATTCTAAACTCAATGGAACTAGTCTCGAGACCTAATTCGATCATATACAGAAGATAGCTTTTCAAACCCAATTATATTATATAAGTCTCTCAAATTAGTTCCTAAGCGTTTTGAGCTCGCACAACCAAATGATATGTCCAATCTCCATAAAATTTGACGACGTATAATAATTTATTATTATGGATCCAATGAAACTAGTTTCGTCGAAATCTGAGGCAGTGCCCTAGAGGTTATTTTCACACGTTAATTATAACGAATTATTATAAAAACCAAATAAATCACTTTTAAATTAAAAGTTTATTACCCCATTCTTATTTATACCGAATTCAAATAAGATCTCCAAATCATTTTAATTCATATTAATCAAAGATTTAGTTATTTTACTTATTCCAATTATTTAAATTCACTATTCAAATAAATTCTATATTTGAAATTCAAGCTATTTTACCTGAAAACTAATATTTTAATATTTAAAATTTACTAAATATTTCAAAATCAAAGGACTAAAATTCTAGGTCGTTACACAATCAACCCGTTACTAAAATCCAATCTAGCATAATAAAATACATGCTTCATAGCATTTCAAAACAAACATCATAACACAGAGCACTTAGGGCACGTTATTTTTTGAACCGAAAGAGACAAATGAAAGGGGCTAGAAAATGGGTAAGTTCGCGAAAGGGGAATGAATTATTTTTACGAAAGGAGCAACGCGAAAGGGGAAAAGTTATTATTTTATTGTTTTTTATGTTATTATTTTATTTATGTTAATTATTTTTAAATACAGAATACAAAATACAAATGCAGAAATAAAAATTCATAGTTCAGAATTCACAATAAAAATGCAGAAATAAAGGTACTGAATAAAAATGCAGAAATAAAAGCACTGAATAAAAATGCAGAAAATAAAATACAGATAAAACAAACTACATTCTCCTTCTCAACTAGACAACAAGATAAATAACAGCCTTCCTAAGCTACTCAGGGTTGTCTAGTAGGGCATGCAAAGGATTGAAACCTTTGCTATCATACTCAGCCAAACAAATCGCGACCTCCCATTCTTCATAATCATCATCCTCCTGCTTCGCTTCCATCCACCTAGCTAGAGTCAAATCATGCGAAGAACTGACAATAGACCTAGAAGGACCACAAGTGGGTCATTGCTGTCTAGGCGCTCTACGACTGGAGATCTCCGTAGCATCACCCCTAAGATAGTCACCATAAAGTTGTGCGTCAAACTGAACAGGTGGATCTGGTGGAATTACGAACTGACATTTGTCAGTTCGGATGCAGCCATCAAAAATCACGTCCAACTGCCTAAAACGAGCAGACGAGGCATGTTTGTATTTGCGGTACCTTGCTGCAGCTGTATCCCACCACTCGTCGGATCCACCGACTGTGTCATGTTCTTGGTTCCAATAGCCACCTAAAATCTGCAGCAGCTTGTTCCATGGGCTTCACTCACGTTTTAGATTATCGAACTTGTTTTTCATTTGCCCAGCGTTGTAATCCAGACCATTTCTTACGTTGAATAGGACTGCGGTATCTTCATACCACTGTGCAACACGGTAGGCACGCGTACCAATGTTTTCGAAACAAACATCGATGAACGCGTTTATCCTGTCGGCATTTTAGTCGATGATGGTTCTGGTAGAAAAAAAAAATAGAGTGGCTAGACATTCTGAAAAAAGTAATTTAAAAAATAATTCAAAAATCGACGACGAATTTTGTAGAAATTGTTGAATTTTCGGATTTTTTGGTTTTTTTGTTGGTGATTTTGTTTGAGAAATGGAATGGTATATATAGTGAGTGAAGAGGTATATGGCGGTTGGAATGAACCGTTCACGTCAGACGGCGTCCGACACGAATGGTTCATTTGAACTGGGCAGCAGCGTGGGGTCCACGCTTGACGCGTCAAACGCAGACGCCAACGCTGACTGCTCATTTTGCAAAAAGAACGGTGCCTAAGTAGTAATATGATCTTCAGCACAGAGCCTTGCACTTGTATGGTATTCCACATACTATCCACTCTTGCCTTCTTGGAATGTTAGCATAACAAGTCCGATTCCTAAATCTTCAGCCCACTAAAGTAATACGTTTTTTTGCCCAATTGATTATATAAATTCCATACATCAAATTTTTGCAAGCATACGTGATTAGACCAGGCCCACAAAGGTTTTATTGTACAACAAATAGAGAGTGCTCCTTCCTTTTCCAACATAACCGCGCCAAGCTTGCAGCCGCAATCACATATCCTTCTAACCAAATAATTTTTCTCGCGAAGTATCTAATGCCAACATCAACTCATCCCTCACTCCAACCCTAGGCATCTAACCCATTTTTGGCAATTGATTCAGACATCCAAACAACCCAGTTCCTCAAGCAACCCTTGAGGTTTTGAATGGTATTCCTTGCGTCAGATCTACAAATAAGGGTTCATGTAGACCCAAAACTCATACCAACATCTTTGAGTAGCCCTAACGATTAAGTTAGAGGTGCATGTTTATTCTCCAAGGCAGAAAGGCAATTGGTTTCCATAAAATAGTTGTAGAAATAAGGTCCAACGAAGCACTAAAATTCGTAAAAACCTTTGACTATAATTTTTTTTACTAATTTTCATCCAAAAACCAGTAAATTCATTTTAAACGGCCATTGATTTTGTATCCTGAAGAACGGTTTCACCATTATACTCATCATCTGGAATATGATATTATGAAACGCGTATCCAGATCCTCAAAACTATATCACATAAAACCAGAATATATTTCTTTGATTCTCTATCGGTTTTCAAACAAGTAATCTTCAGATCTTAAATTGGAAAACGATTGCAGGAATTTTACCCATTTCATATAAAAGATATCGGTTTATCATTTCAAAGAATATGACCTCGATTTCTCCACTAATACACACAGGTTTCCAGATTCTACGTGACAGATATCAACTCATAAATCGACTTGTAGGTTGGGGATGAGTCGTTGTTTGAACTCATTCGCCATTTGACAGATTGGAAACGCGGTTTCAGGCTTAGTATAAATTATGAAGGAATGAGTCACCAATCACCGGGTAGTTTCTCTTCCATGGAAAAAAACCGCTATTATATATATACTAGTGTAAACCGCATGTATGTTCATTGATGTGTGCTATAAGTGCAAAAACTTTGGTGGTCACCTCACATTTATTTCAAGCAAAGTCACAGTGAATTCCTTTGATGAGTGGTGGTGGAGGTTGCAAACAATAGTGAGATCACATTGATGGATGTAGGGTTTTTTCAGAATTTCAGAAGGACACCGTTGAAATCTATTTATTGAATTCTCTTTATTAATACAAGTACGTAGGCACGTCCGATGGACGTGTGCGTAGATAACCGTGACCAAAGCTGGATTTGAGTTGTAAGTTGGATTGTTGCTACCATTATCTTCCATTTGTTCCTTTGTTCCTTTGCTTGTTTGTAGTTGCAGTGATGATAAATATAATTTGTATTATTTAGTGTGAAGAGACATCAATAGTAATAGACATTGAAATTGTACAACATATATATTTTTAGTACTCGTCATAACAAAATGATATGTTATAAGTTTGCACATATTAAAAGAGTTGTATTGGAAGGGCGGAAGTACAATAGTTGACTTGGATGAAGTACAATAGTTGACTTACAAAAGATGAAACAACTTCTTTTTTAATAATGTACTATGCACTAAAATTGAAAATATATAGACAAATAGTGGTTGCATTAATCACATTCCAACTTGTCTTACGTATTCACTTCTCTTCATTAATGATTGCCTTCAATATTAAACAAAAATATGGAAAGCAGAACATAAGTTTGACCATTTTTAAAGGAAGGATGAAAATTACAGTGGTTAATTTGAAAAAAATTCATAACTTTGCGGTAGGTTACAAATTAATTTAAATAGATTCCGAAAGATGAAAAGTGAGAAAAAAAGATGCATGCAGTATGAGCATTAGTGTGAACGGTCTGCAAGAAAAAGCTCAAAAACCCAATCATATTCTTCAATCTGTAAGTGGAAAAAAATTATGGTAGGTATAATAACAACATATACAAAGAGACCCATGTGTGTGTAGACACACACACTTCTGTACATGTAGCATAATTGCACATGAATCTCAGTTTATAATATATGACTGAATTAGAAGCAAATATAGTAGGAAAAATAGTTGTACATATCCAAATATTGAAACCTAGTAGGTTGAGTCGTTGAGGATGGTAAAGTTTTCGTGCATGTTGGCGAACCTCTATAACAAATTGATACTGAAGTAATCTTCATCAAAATTTCACACAGAATTTCTTATTATTCAGAATATAAATGCATAATTTCCTGAATACTTTAACAAATACACCTTTTAACATGCACTTTATAAAAGCTTATTGTCCTAGTTTCAAGACATATTAGTGCCTTCAGTGGTCATGACATGACTTCTAACACATGCATCCACCTCCAAGTTTATATTCGGGCTGATGTCAAGCAGCAACATATGAATTGAATGATAATGCAGCCTTGCCCATCAATGGTTCAACTTCTTTACCATGTCTAGCTAGGATGTAGTTAAATTAATTATTAGAGGAGGAAAGAATGCAAACAGTAAATTATAATTCTAGTGTCAATATCAACCCAAATATATTATTAAATTCTTTATTTTTGTGTTTATTTCACATCATTAGAATTTAGCATAACAATATGATGGACGCATAACATTATATTTGATCATTATTCCTGTACAGATTAAGCTGGATTAGTTGTGCATGCATATCCATTTGCATCTCAGTTGCAAAAATCTGTATTTATTATTATAATCAGTATCTAGTTTTATGAAATTTACAACGCCCTATAATTTAACATGTGATCATTATATTATAGCATAACTTTACAGCTATAGATGAATTTAAACAAATCATTTCAAGTTATATATTAAGATGAATGCATCTCTAGTATTCTAAAAGAAACATCATTGGATAAGGTATTTTATTCTCGTCTTCATCTGGCAAGGGAAGCATAATTTTTAATGTTAGAAATCTTTAACATATCGAATATTACTCATGCAATAAACTGACTAAATCAAAGCTAAATCGCAGCTAAGCTTATGTAATAATTGCAATGAGATACCCCAATGATAAAAGTTAAAGTAAACAATAGAAAAGAGCTTTATAATAATGCATTGCTATCTTATAGTTACGCCATTTCGATCCATTATATATATAGACATACAGATAGAGAGAAGGATGGAAATGCAGAAAATACAAATAAAAAAAGATGCAAAGAATTGATAGAACAAAAATATATAGGTTCAGATTCATGAATCGAGTAAAAGAGAAAAAATAGAATATAGAATTCCAGTACCTCAAATCCATCACCGCAGGTAGTCTACATCTTGATCTTGTCCAATTTCCCCTGTATAATAATAGCATAATGAAAAAGTAATCGGGACATATATGATTTGAATTTTCAAAAAATATTTCATTACTTTAGACCGAGGGAGAACATAAACTATATTGAAAATTAACCATGAGTGGTATAAACAAAAAACAAAAGAAAACCTAACATAAAAGATTGAATACAGTGTGTTTTTAATATATCGAAACCAATCTTTAATATCAATTTTAAGTGGAAAACTAATACGCATAGGTACTAACATTCAAATTCAGTTAGAGTTCACTATATTATGAATTTAAGAAATGGAAGGAAAAAATGCTACCTTCTTGTTCAGGTTCGAAGTATATAGTAGTAGGTTCTCCTCCCAAATCGATCATTTTCTCAACGCTTTCCTTTTCCTTTTTACCCTTGTTGTTCTTTAAATAAATAAAACAAAAAATTACAACATAAAGATGGAATACAACATCCTTTTTTTCAATACTGAAACTATACTTTGATATCAATTTTAAGTGAAAATCAATTTTTTTATTCTTGTGAAAACCAAATGGAAATCGGCTTAATCAAAAATCAAAATATATACGTGTCTGTCAAATTGATAGCTGATCGCCTCGAAGAGATAGTGTTATAAAAATTAAAGTATATAAGATTTTGATTCAATGGTTAGATGGAAAGGAAAAAAGTACATAATCATCTGGTTCAAAAAGTGCAGTAGGTTCTCCCACCATATTTTTTACTGAAACTATAATTTAATATCAATTTTAAGTGGAAATCAACTTTTTTATTTTTGTAAAAACCAAATGGAAATCATCTTTATAGATACTGTAATAACAAATCAGAATATGCACGTATGTCTCTCAAATTGATTGTTGATCACCTCAAAAGATAGTGTTATAAAATTAGATGTACAAAAGTATATAAGATTTTGATTCAATGGTTAGATAGCAAGTAATAATGTACAAAACCTTATGGTTCAGAAAATACAGTAGGTTCTCTTTCCATTTTAAGCACTCTCTCTTCAATTCTTTTTTCTTGTTCATCCTTCTTGCTCTCTGAATGGTAAATTAACAAAGTATAATATTAAGAACTGATATAGTGTATATAGCATTCAATTTTTATGGCAGTGCCATCTACATTAATCTCATTTTTGATAGCGTTGCAGACTTTAAAAGATAATAATCCTTTTCTCTCAGCTTCCTTTACCCACTACTGTCCTATAAGTACAAAGATTGCAGAGAATACAAAATATAAAACCATCCCATTAAGATTGAATTATACTTGAATTGCTGCAAATTAATCTCCAATTTTAGAATGATATCAGCTTTAATGATAGTGTTATCTAAAATTAGAATACCTATATATTTCTCTCAAAATTTAATAACAGATCACAATGAAAATATAGTTTACAGTAAACAATAAAAACACAAAAGTATAGCATTTTATTTCAACATAGAGTTAGTTTACTATAAGTTTCATGATAGGAGAAAAAGGGGGGTAAAAACAACACCTTAAATCGGTTTGAAGAACACAGTAAGACCTGTCAATCACAACCAAATTTAGCAATATGAAGTATGAATACTCACCTTTTAAGTGGAATGGATGAAATTTGAATGAATTATAAGTAAGGTCCTACTTAATAATAAACAGAAAAGAAAATTAACAAAAAGTAAAACTAATAAAAAATGAATAAACTTCATAACTTAATGCAGCACAAACTTACATAGTTGCTTAATAATGACTTCATAAATCACATTATAACTTTCTGTAAAAATTAATGATTAATTACCGTTTTGAGCTTTTGGTAATTTTCATAAAGCATCTTCGAAGGAGACTTTTTATTGTAGAGCAGACTCTCCTTTTGTTACTTCAATTTCTGTACATATCAAATTTCCAAATTAAGCATGAAATAACAGGAAAAAAACCAATTCTACATATAGATGAAGTTGGAACTGCAAAATGATATGACTTCTCTTATAGAACTTATTTTATATTGTACTTATACCGTGATTAAACCTGAACCTGCAAGTTAGTTCGCCTACCAGCAGATCCGGACCTGAGAACGCGACAGCGGGAACGGAATGATACCCGAGTCCCTACAGCGGCGAAGACAAAAAAGTCTATGGTCGAATTAGGTCCACGGGAGGAGGTAGACGTGTACGTGGAGAGAAACAGTGGAAGGAGATAGTGGGGAGAGGAGGTAAAGTAGTTTGGAGAAGAGCAGTGCGGATTAGGGTGTGGAGGGAAGGGAAGAAAGAGAAGAAGTTAAAGGCGGCTGAGGGGGAGTAGGGTTGGGGAAAGGCGGTTGACATGTTTGGGGGAGTAAAGGTAGTGCGGAGAAAGTGGATAGAGGAGATAGAGGGGAATGAACGAAAACGGCCGATATTTTAGTGGGAGTAAAAAGTGGATATGAGAAAAGACGGATATGCCCTCTGTCCCTGTATTGGTACGTACATGTGGCTGCAGTAGGAGGAAGGGCTTGGTCGGAAGTTTGAAAAAGCTTCACCATAACAAAGTATTTGTATTATTAGTAGAGATATATATATTATTAGTGCGAACCCGTGCTACGCACACGGGTGCAATTATAAAGTTAGGAATTTTTAGAAGGAAAAACAACTTAGATTAGGGGCACCATTATGTATTTGTTAAGGAGGAAAATAACAAAAATGGTTTTTTTCCTTAGTGATTGAGATATATAATATAGCTAACCTTTTTAGTCTAAAACTTCTACTAAATTAATACTCTAATTTGTAGCTTTAAAAAAATGATACATTGAAGATGTATTTGTCAACCCTTTTTTTTCATTTATTTTTCTGAAGTTTGAATTTTCTAGAATATTGAGATTTTGAAACTTGATAATTACAGGAAACGAAAACTGGATTTTCAAACTTTAGATTTATGACTTATTTGGTTTTCTAAAACTTTAATCTTATAATTTTGTAGTTCAGTGTTTTGTAAATTATTAGTTTCCATTTTTTGTAAAACTATTAATAAAGAAACATTACAAGGATATTTTTTCCAATAAATAGTATAAGAACAAAATCATTCTGTATTTTTTTTACTAATCAAAAATTGCATGTTTTGAATTGTTTTTTAACTAGTAGCACATAACATTCACTGTCAAGAACACATGGTTAGTGCGGTGATCACAGTTAAAAATCATCTGAACAAAATTAATATTTACCATGAAAAAGATTACATTTAATCCAAGAAAGTAAAAAAAAAGTAATCAAGCATGGTATCTCGTATAGATAATATACTCAGACATAATACCTCAGTCAACTTCAATGAAAAATTGATTTATAAATCAAGCATTATATAGATGAAATAGAATATTTTCGTTAGTCGATTAATTATATGAATTCAAAGCTTCAAACAGTGCAAGAGTGTCTAGTATATTACATTCCAGATTAAATCAATTATATGAATTCAAAGCTTCAAACAGTGCAAGAGTGTCTAGTATATTACATTCCAGATTAAATCAATTATATGAATTCAAAGCTTCAAACAGTGCAAGAGTGTCATGTATATTACATTCCAGATTAATTTAACAGTAACCAAAATCAAAGTGAACATTAGTTCTTTGTTCTTTGACCAAGAGCTGAATTAAGGCTACAAATGTATCATGCATAAAATTTGGCAACCTTTGCTTTCTGCCAAAACCTAGAAACAATGTTGCCACATTTGTTGAGTAGTGCTTTAGATAGCTAGATTTTGAGTCCATCAAAAATAATGAAGCCTAACATAACAATATCTTAATCCTAACTAAGATAGCTAAAAGTAAGTATTCAACTAAACGCCCAAGTGTCAAATGTTTATATCACCTTCAAATTGATGTGGGTGTCTTCATTTCTCTGTTTCCAAGGTCATCTTAATTTGGAAAGAATTTATGCATTGCCCTGTATATGATTCTTTTGTATACAAAATATTAATCCCTTCATAGTCCAGGTGCTTGCTTGTTATCAAAAGCCTGAAAATGACACATAGCATGTTACTTGCAAAATAATTCGGCCATAATCATAAAACTGAAATCATAGTCAAAAGTGAGATGTAAATCAATTATTCACCTTGGCTTGGTTTTAGGAAAGTTGAGATTTGCCATTTGATTGATTTGCTTAAGCTTTCTACTTAGAATCCTAGCTTTTCTTCTTCTTGAATCTCCTTAGTAGTGGTCGGTCGAGTTAGTTTTGTTTGTGAATGTTAAGATAAGGAATGGAGAATGGAAGGGTTTAGGGTATTAGAATGAAAGATGTTCCCAGTTTACCCACACTATATTCCTCCTACTTTCTTATTTTCAATTCTCTTTCACTTATACATTCATTAAGGCATGACCTCTTATTAATTAACAAATCTCAGTCCCTTAACTATTAACATTATTTTATTTAATCGATGTTCTAAATAATGTTACTTAAAATTCGGGTCATTACAATTACACCCAAAATCATACCTCCCACCTTATTCTAGTAAAATATAATTCAATCACTAGCAAAGAAAGAAAGTCATTAAGCAAGTAGGAAATTACAAAATGAAAAAATTAAATACAAATTGTAACGGCCCGAAGATTTCCGACCTCCGAAAATCGACACCAATACGTCCACTGTATAGAGTGCCGAACAATCGAGTGCCGGAAATCCCAGATTGTTAGAGTAAAGATGAAAAAGAGATAGAATAAGAAACAAAAACAACAGCACAGAATCTCACAATCGCAGCGGAACAAAATATAATATACAATAGCAGCATTTTATACAAAGAAAAGTTGTAACCGTCAATATACATACAGGATATCAGAGTACAACCCTCAACAAATAAATCTGGACAGTTATAATAACTTGTCCTCCACGGCTATCTATACAGCCTACACTACACAGCGGAATAAAGAAAATACGCGCAATACGTCTCTACCATCCAGCTCGTCTCCGGACTCCAAAGCGTCCTAAACTGAAGTTTTGTAATACTCGGTCCGACCCGAGCATTACAATAAAGTAACACCCGAGTCAGGCTGGAAACCAGCGTGAGTAAACACACTTAATACGAAATACTTAAGTTATAAAATTCCTTTGAAAAACCAAGGTAACTTGTACAAGCTACGAGTTTTTATCATATTACAATCAACATTTTTTACAGAAATCCATTGATATTGCAGTAATGTCTAGGTACAGATTACTTACTGAAAATAGTAAATTTTGTTAAATTAACCCAATTCCAGCCTATTAAATTCTATAATCAAACCCATAAAGGTTTGTAGTACTTATTTAATCGAAGTGGTTCCGGATATCACTGATATCCGACCCCGGCCTCTTCGAATCCAAGTAACAAGTTTAAAAGGGTAAATTGTTTAAAATAAAACAAATTTTTTTTGTGACAATATTTAAATTCGGGAATTTATTATGGATTCTTATTTCAAGTAAACGTATTATTACCTCAATCCAAATATTTTAAACTTGTTTAACCACTCGATAGTACAGACAAGAGTAATTGAAATGAATATCAAATGTAGATAAACAAAGATATAGATCGTTAGCTAATTTAACGATCAATAACCAATATCAAGATGATCCACTCCTTAGGATTTTACTGACTTTACTTAGTCGATTTCATTTATATTTTTATCCAAATTAATTTCAAATTAACCCATTTATTTACTGAAAATAAATTATAAAATATCATTAACTATCCACATGCTTAAGTCAGATAATAATATAATTACTTATCATTTAAATTATAAAATATTATTGATCTTTAAATTTTGAGTTTTAAGCTGAAAATATATTTTTGGTTAAAAGGAGAGAATATAAATTATCGTAGAGATGTATGTGTTCCATTCCTTCTCTCCTTTTCCCTTTTTTTTCTTCCCTTCCCTTTTTCTTTTCCCTCTTTTTTCTCCTTTTTTTGGCCCATTCTTTTTCCGGCCCAACTCCCCTCTTGAACCCTAAATCATCTCTGATCGACCACAACGCCGCCTAGAAAAATACAACGTCATTTTTTGTGGGTTCTCCAACCCCCAACCCCCAAGCCTCCTCCTCGTCGAAACTCCGACCACGACATTGAATCGATCACCGACAATCGACCAATCTCCCAATTCCGTTCAACCCTCCATACCTCCGTCTCTTCGTATCTAAAAATCCTAAAACAACCGCCAAAAATCACCAATTTCAACAACGATCGCGATCATGAAAACCAAATGCTTAATTACGACAACTAAATTTTGGCCCTGTCTTTGTCTCTTGCTGTAAAAGGGTTTTTCCTTCTCCTCGGCTTCATGAAATTCGTTGGAACCATTTTTAAATTGTTCTACACTCAAAAACAGACGATTTTCATCTTAGTACCCTGTCCTAAAACTTGATGGTTAATGATATCTTGATTTATAAAGTTAAAACTATAACTATTTTTATCAAGAAAATGAGCAGAGAAGAATCCTGGAAGAAATACAGTGTTACTTTGATGTACAGTATTCCTTAAAACATATTCGCATATACGTATACACATAGCAATCATATAGACATTTCCCATATATTATCTTGTGCATTCAAGACACAATTATATAGATGTGTGATGATAACCTGTAACCATGTAAAGTAGTTTTTACTCACAGTTTTAAAAGAGTGATGAACTGCTTCCTTTTGTTTTTGTGCTTTAGGCATTTTTTTCTGGATGTTTGAGTGATATAAACCAGGAAGTGATATATATTTGTATATATAGGGAGTGGAAGTGTGTAGTAGAAGCTGAGGCTGAGGCATTTGTGTATGTACAGTGTTTCATTTTTATAATTTTATTTATTTACTTTTCTTACTTTACAATCTGATTTGATTTTCATCTTGACTTGATTTGATTTCCTTTTCCATAGTGATTTGATCATTTAAGAGATTTGATCTTGATTGAAAAGAGGTTTTTATCATGATGATGTCTCCTAGCATGTTTACATGAATATATATATCTTTAAATATACACATACTACATACATATGTCTACCTATGTATAAATATTTACTTTTCCTTATATACTTTCATATTCATGTATACACAAACTTATACTTAAACACCTCTTTCAATTTTCATACACATTGGTTCATATATTTACATATATTTCACCTATCACATACATCTTAACTTATGTATATTTATTTTACTTTCCACATGTTTTTTTTATAACATATGTACATGGTAATAAGTTTTTGAAACCTTACCATTTTGAAATTTACATTCATGTATATATATATATATATTTGTTTATCTATACAATATTTTTCATAACATACATGCACATGTATATATTATATAAATGGATATTTATATATACAAATATGTGGATATTTATCTTAAGCTCAAATGGTGGAGTTTATATATACATATAATTTATTTTTCTATAAGGTTTGTCATATCCAGAGATTTTTATAATTCTATATTTAATGTAGTTTTTAAATCAATTTATATATTCAGACATTTTAATTATCAGAAATTTATTGGTTCGACTTAATAAATCAATATTCCAATGATTTAAATCAGTTAATCTCCCAATTAACAGACGTTAAAAAAATCCGGGTCGTTACATTCCTCCCCCCTTAGAACTTTTCGTTCTCGAAAAGGAACGAAGCGAGAATTTTATTTTAATGTTTATTATTAGTTAAATCATCCTTAAAACATTTTACTCCTTATTCTTTTAATTATACAATTTAAAACACTTTTAAATCCCATAGTATTACCACATTATTTTATATAAAAATACTTCTTATAACTCGATGTCCAAACAAGTCCATCCTTGTTCTCACAGAAATTTAGTCATATGTTGATCGGGAGTAGGATTGAAAATCTATAAGTACTTAGTAGACCCGTTTTCAACACCCAGTTAAAATACTTGGAAAACCTTTTCAAAAATGCTATGGAAATCATCACCCCCTCCATGGGTCGCAGTTAGCACGATGATTGCGTCGCCATCCTGGCGAAAACCATAAGAAAACTGTAGGCATCCGCACCTCTCGACTTTCACCATGGAAACTGCACAGATCGCAGCTACACCCAGGGTTGCGTTGCTATCACAACAAAACCTGTGTAACTGTAGGCATCAGCGCCCCTCGAATTACGCGGCCAAACGAAACTTTACCACATAGATCGCAGACTACACAAAGTGATGTCACTGTTCTAGTGGAACCTATGTAGACTATAGGCACTCACTGCCACACGAATTTCGCTATGGAACCAAACTACATAGATCGCAATCTACCGATGTTACGTCGCTATCCCAGTGAAATCAAACGTAGATTGTAGGAAATCACTGCCACTCGACTTACGCTATGGAACAACGATAGATCGCAGTTACAACAAAGGTTACGTTGCCATCACGGCAAAACCTAATGTAACTGTAGGCATCAACGCCACACGAATTACGCTACCCCAAACACAATCCTCATGAACTATAATTTTGTCTGGATGTCCTCTGGGATCCAAATTTAGAACCCCCCTTAGGGCTCAAGGCAGAACCACCCAGTGGATCTCCTACTATAAGTTTCAACTCTAAATGGGAGTGCCTTTTTTTCCATACCATTCTCAAAACATTTCATACTATATACATATATAGTACCTTTCATATCATACTCTTTATATGTATCACATATAAATCCCATTTACACAAAATCGATATCATCAAAATCGATAATTCTCAAACTTGGCTTTTCAAATGCCCAAAATTGACTTTTTGCCAAAATCAAAAGCCTTTAAAATCAATGAGTTCCAAAACCCTTTCAGTTCCATTCTCATAAAATCATTCTTATATATATAAGATTATTCTTTCAACTTGAATAATTTTCGGATTGTTTCATACTTATATTGTGATATCCCGGAATTTCAAGGAGTTTGAATTGTGATCATCTCCTTAATTAAATTAATTAAAATTTGTAAAGTTGATATTTTCAAACCATTTAATAAAGAGATGTTTATAAATATAGATATAAGTAGGTTTTAAAATAGAAATATTATTTTCAGAGTAATGAGTTGTTTATTTAATTTTATATATGTCTGAGTTGATTTTAAATTAGATTTTTAAATTGAATTTGAAATTTGGATTTGAATTTGAAAGATTAAAGATATATATCTTAAAAATATTTTGGATAAAATATACGAATAAAGTTTTTATTTAAAATAAGATTTGTCTTATATTATTTTCCTTAAAGAGTTTTATTTATATAAATTTGGAAAGTATTTATTTAATAGTAAATAAATACAAAAGTTTTATATTATCATTTAAAATGGATTAAATATACTATATATGATTTTAGTTAAAATCTAATTGGTTTTTATTTTATTTTCTTTTAAAAGTTTTATTTTTATAAATTAAGAAAAGCATTTATAAAATAAGATATGTATTTATCTAATTAGGAAATAAATATAAAAAGCTTTTAAATTCATTTAAAAATATTTATGCATGTAGTATTACAAGTGTAAATCTATAAACCCCTTAAATAACATGTGTTAACATAATAAACAATGGTTGAGACAAGTGTCATTTCTTTTCTTTATTTTCTTTTTATTTTGATAAATTACCATTTAAACCTATATAAACAATCACCTTCTTGCTTAAATTCTTTTCTCAACTCATTCCTGTAAACATTTCCTTTCCAAAACAATAGCCAAACCTGTTCAACTCTTCAAACAGAAAATCCTCAACAACAATCTGTAAACCAAATTTTTTAAAAACCTGTAATTCATTTACAGTTCAAACAAAACAACCTGAAAACATTCTCAAACTCAAATGTAAGCCTGTCATCTTCTTTAAAGCCTGTGGTCTAAAACTCTGTAACCATTATTCTCAAGCCTGTAATCAAATTATCTAGCAAAGTCAATTTCAAAAAAATTCAACCTGAAGCATAGTATATCAAGTAATCAGCAGCAATAAAGCTTCAACCTGCATTAATCAACATCTTAAAGCTTCCAACTTTCCAGTTTCAAAAAGGTCTAAACACTTTCTATTGCGAATTCAAGTTTTGAAGTTCCATCCAGTTTCAAGGTCTCTGCATTTTGGTTAAAAGGTGAGTAAACCTTTATTTTTAAAACAGTTTCAAAATCTGAGAATAAACTTAAATGTTGTGATGAATGTTTATACTAATATGGTTTGCATATGATTTTATCTGTGAATGCATGCTTGTATAAATAAAATGCCTGTGTATTGTCTGAATATATATATACATAGATATGCTCTGTTATTTAATGTGAGTAAACTAAGCATAAAATAGTTTTAAATTATATATATAAGATAAATGTTCGAAGTGAAATTGTGATGCATGTTTGAAAATGGGTATGCATGTTTGTTTAGATCTGAATGCATGTTTATATGAATGGAGATACTGTGTGTCTGTCTGAATATATCAGTGATCACCTCTGTTTTAATTTTCACAGTTCAAAATTTAGGTTTAAATTCAATTCTTCTCATCTAATCTCTGTTAGGCTTAGGGATTCTAACAAATTATGTTTGTTTAAACCTAAACTAAGTTTAAAAATATATTTAAGTAAAATGAGTTTGAATATTATCTGGAAAATGGGAAAGACAGTGAAAACTGTGAAAACATGTTAAATTCAAATATCACAATTCTTTGATTCTCTTATATAATCTCAATCACAATCAAAAATCATGATTTTTAAAAGTTAAAACAAGATTTCTAGATTGGTATAGAGTGAGGGATTCGGGGTTGATCAGAAATTGGGTTTTGGGAAATTGTTGGTGATCCGAGGGTGGTGAGGTCTCGAGTTCACTACTGGAGGTAGCTGGTAAGTTGGCGAGTTTGGGAAAAATAGTGGAAGAGGCTATCAATCATCGTGGCGTTGGAATTTGGATAGAGTAGGGTTTAACACTAAAAATGGGTCGAGGTCTGGACGTAGGTTGTCGCGGCGTCTCTGGATGATCGGAACCCATCGAACTGAGGGGAAAAGATGAAGGGTTGGTCGGCGAATTTGTGGGCAGAGTTTCGTGGTTGCACGTGGTCGGCATCATCGAGTTCGAAGGGTTTTCAGGCGAGGTGTGGATCCAGGAGATTGATCAAGTAGCTCGAATTTGAATTCCAGTCGAATTCGACGAACTGGGTGCTGGAGTTGATCGGCGGAGTCAACGGCGATGTGCTGAAGTCGGCGTCGATGGTCGGAGTCACTTCGTTCTGATGTACACGTGCACGTGCACGTTTGGAGCTGGAGATGGTCGATAGTTTGGGAAGATGAAGTTTTTCCCGGTGTTGTGCTCGTACGATTTGAAGTACGACTCGAAGGAGAGGAGAAGCGTAAATGCACGGGGGTTACTCGGGGAATCGAGCAGATTGCTCGGGTTTGTTTTTGGTTGTCTGGTTTGAAGTTTTCGAAGTTTGACCAGATTTGTTTTAAATCTTAAGTTAATGCAAAACAGTTTTTCTTTAAAACGAAAAAGGAAGTTATGTTTTATTAACTTTAATTTATCAAGTTAAATGTTTATTTATTTTAAACCTTAATTAATGATTTAATTAAGAAAAGTTAGTTATTAAGATAAGATGTTTTAAATGATAATTAAGGCATTAATAAGATAGTGTTTTATCTTAAGATAATTAATGTTTTAATGTCTTGATATTAATTAAGTTAATTAAGAAAATTAGGTATAATTAATTAATTTAATTAATAATGATTAAGGATTAGTTAAGAAATTAATTAAGAGTAATTAATTTATTTAATTAACTCAATGATTAAGATTGATTTAATAAATGACTAAAGATTAATTAATTTGTAATTAATTAATTAAGTAATTAGAGGTTGATTAATTTGTATTTAAGAAGTACTTAATTAAGTTTATTAATTAATAATTAGGTTTTATTAATTAATAAATAAGAAATAATTAATCTATAAAGATTAATTAAAGGTTAATTAACTGTTATTAAGAATTGATTAACTAATAATTAAGGATTAATTAATTTATTATTAAGTTTTATTAATTGATAATTAAGGTTTATTAATTAATAATTAAAAGAATAATTAATCTGTAATTAAAGATTAATTAATTGGTTTAAAGAGTAATTAAAGAATGAATTACTCAGCTATGATTTATGAGATGGATGTGATTAAGTTAAGTAAATTAATTTGTTAATTAATTAAAGATAGTCAATTGGAAATTAATTAAGTATAATTACTTAATGAGATTTGATAAGTGTAATTACTTAGTGTAAGTAATTAATGTGTAATTACTAAATGTAATTAAATAAAAGAGTAATTTCTTAATGAAAGTAATTAAAGAATTTATTACTTAATGTAATTAATTAAAGAATGATTAATTTCTAAATGCAATTAATTAAAGTTAATTAATGAATGTGATTAATTAATATTAATTAATTAATAAGAAGGGTAATTAATTAATGAAAGTAATTAGAGATTAATTAATAAGAGTAATTAAAGTTTAATTATTGTTAATGGTTAAGAATAATTAATTTGTGAAATTAATTAAAGAATAATTACTTTATGTAATTAATGAATAATTAATCAAGGATGATTAATATTTAATGAGTAATTAATTAATTAAAGGTTTGTAATTAATTAATGACTGATTAAGCAAGGTTAGATAATCAATTCTTAAGTAATTAATTTAATTTAAGTTAATTAAATTAATTATAACATAGGGTTAATAATTGTTGCTTATGGATGATTGTTGAGTTGAATATCTAAATTGGATGATATCTATTGGATGATATGCTGTGATATTCTGTGATATGATATTGGATATATCTGTGATAAATGTGTGATATTTATCTATGTTAAATGCTGTGTGAATTCAAGTATTGAATTGAATTGTTTAAACCTTTAAACAACTTGGCCTTAAAAGATACGTTTTGGATTTCGATGAGACCGGGATCGGGTTTCCAGATTTGGATATCCGAATACCACATCGATCCAAGTTAAACGTTAGGTCGTGAATCTCAAGTGAAGATGAAGATTCAGAGTGCAAGGGTTATTGTCGTTAACTCTGAGGGTGATTCCAAAACGAGTGTAACGAGATAATGCCTTCGGTTTCGTTCGAACCCGGAACGAACTTGTATGGATTGAATGCTTTCAGCACATCGTCAGGTGGACGATGAGCATTCTAAGTGATGTGTTCTGATAAGGTAATCGTAGCCTCAAGCCTCATCAACCGGGAATGGCTAAAACAGGGGAGGTGCAGCAAGGTTAGTGGGTAGCACCCAAGTAGTATAAGATTCCCCTGTCTAGAGTCCCTTTTTATTTCGGCTTTGTGGGCGGTTGCTAGCTACAACCGCGGGGTTTCTTATGCGGGAATTATCCAGTAAGGGATGGTTCCGGCCTTGTGTTGCAGGGGAGCGGGCGTACTCCTCGGTACGTTGATCTAGGCCACGTACTGTGACGGGCGGTACCCCAGTAGCCCTGCCATTGTATGGAATCCAATCTCCAATAAGTGCCGTACGTATTAGTTGTGCCCAACTATGTTGGAACGTGAGATGTAAGCATTCCAGCTATTTCTGTATTTTACTTGAAAACCCTAGACCCTATTATAATATAACTCGATTTCCTATCAAAGTTTTGGTTAGCGTAAGGTAAAAACTTTTCCATGTTTATGTGTGGGAAGTCTTACGTGATACCTTTGTTTTCAAAAGGTTTTGAAGTTAAACAACTTTAACCCGTTTACTCACACCAGACCCATGTCTGACCCAAGTGTTTATTTTCTGTTTTATAAACTCTTGGAGACTCAAATTTTTACGAGTAGCCAAGGGATTCAGGTTTTGCTTTGACGAATTCTGAAGGAGCAATGGAGCAGGAGGCTTCAGCGTTTGTAGATATATAAGTGGTTCCGCTGTGTTGATCTCTGAGTCATTTGTTAAGTTGTATTTGAGTTGTAATAACTAGACAGGTGTTTATAACTGTCTAATATGTGTTGTATAAGCTGTGTAACTCTGATAGCTATTGTATATGATACTATGTAATATTTATGTGATTAATATAATTTATTCGTTCCGCTGTTGAGATTCTAGTGTTGTTCTTTCTTTCTTCTCTATCTTTTATCTTTTCTATCCCTTTCTTTCTTCAAGATGATGCGTCTTCCTGGGCATAGGAAGGCGGGTCGTTACATTTGGTATCAGAGCGCTAGGTTGAGTGAATACCTAGGCTTTGGAGTGATTTCTTTCTTGAGAGAGCGTATTTGTAATTTTTATATAACTATACATATATATATATCTATTCTACCTATTTGTTGGGTTACCTGTTCGGGTTTTCCAATATAAGTTATAAAGATAGATAGGATGGTGGTGTGTGTAACACGACTACCTATGGTTGAAGTCTGAGTATTGAGGTTGGAAGTGTATCTATCGAGACTGTAGACCATATACCGTCTCGAGTGAGTTTTGCTATGGTGTAAGGATTTCACTGATCTCTGAAAGTAACCTGTTAAGGTTCGGAGTCCATCTTTGAAATTTGGATGAGTAGAGTTGGATCTGTCAGTTGAGCTGAAGTGAGTGATGGTATCTGGGTACCTCAGGAAGTAGTAGCTATGTGATGAAACGCAGTGACTATGGAGGTCTCCGAAAACGTTTTCTTTTGGAGCGAGTTTAAGGAAGTGTGTCTGCTTCGGTGTTGTGGCTGAGTTCAGCAGGGTCTTTTCTGTTTGGTTTGGAGTCCGAGTTTCTCGAAGAAGCTTTGGATAGGAAGTCTTGGCATCTGGGTCAGCAGTGCAGCTCGGAGTGTTTCGTGTGCCGGTAGGAAGATCTTTTGGCTTAGCAGTTTTCTAGAGTTGGAGTTCAGAAGCTGCAGAGTGGATCCATTTCTTCGATGGATTGGTTAAATAGCATAAGCTATTCTGATTGGTAAAGAGAGAATAGTATTCCTTGGGAATTAGGCTGGGTGGATCACAAAAGTGACTTGCGATAGTTGAGTATTCTTTTGAGTTATCTGAGATTTTCCGGATGTCTTCAGGGAAGTCAGAAGTTTGTCTACATTTGAGATTGAGTTATGTATCGACTTAATTTCAGGAGTACCGGTAGTTCAGCTTGGTAGAAGGATGTCTCCTAGAGAAAGGATTTGGTGAAGCAGCTCAGTATTTCATGGAATATCTGGGTTTTATTGTATGGATCTGTTGAACCATATTTCCAGGATGTGTTGTCTAGTTTGTGCTCGAGTTCATCGACGAGATTCTCATCTACTACAGATCAGAGTTGTGCAGCGGAAGCAAGATGGCAGCTGGAAGAACCTGGAAGTTGCAGTGTTTGGATTAAGAGTTTCTACAGGAAATTTTCGGGATCTGAAGGCTAGATTGGTGAGTGCATCTGTTTTATCTTTTCCGAATAGGAGAAGTAAGTTGTAATCTACTGATGATGGTGGAGTAGAGTTGTGTTCTGGATTTTGGGTAGATCTTGAGAAGATCATTTTGTTGGATTATTTTGATTCAGTTTGTTTCAAGGAGCATCAGCGAAGGTTGAGCTGATCAGAATGGAGGTAGGCAGTCCGAAATCGTCAGAAGAATTCTGTGGATAAGAAACGAAGGAATTTGGAATTCGAAGTTGGAAACTTCGTTGTTGTTGAGGTTTTCTCCGGCAAAAAGGGAGCAATAAGAATTGGGTAAGACTAGGAGTTAGCTCCGAGGTATATTGGATTCTTCTTGAGTTTTGTAAGGATCAGTGTTTGGCTTAGAAGGTTTGAATTGCCAGTTTGGATAACTGGGATTCGGTGTATCTCGCGTATCTCTGAGGGAGTACGTGTTTGATCTATCTCTGGTTTTGGAACCAGTAGTTCGGGAAGTTTTGGTAGTTGAGTTGATCTTGTCTGTGGACTGATATCTTGTTCAGATTATAGATATAGATGAGTAGGAGCTCTGTAGCTTAGTAGTGTAGCTAGTTTGGATGCAGTAGAGCGAGTATCCTGGTATCTGTACCTGGGAAAATCGAGGATTTTAGGAAGCTTATCCGGGATCTGTGTTCGGATAGCTAAAATTGTTTGTTTGATTGAATTGTTTGTTTGGATGAAATTGGTTGTTTGTTTGTGTTGGCTGATATGTATGCTAAAATTGTTTGAAAATTTTTGAAATAAAATAAAAACTTTGGATTATCTTTTGTTTTAAATTTCGAGGACGAAATTCTTTTAAGGGGGGAGGAATGTGATATCCCGGAATTTCAAGGAGTTTGAATTGTGATAATCTCCTTAATTAAATTAATTAAAATTTGTAAAGTTGATATTTTCAAACCATTTAATAAAGAGATGTTTATAAATATAGATATAAGTAGGTTTTAAAATAGAATTATTATTTTCAGAGTAATAAGTTGTTTATTTAATTTTATATATGTTTGAGTTGATTTTAAATTGATTTTTAAATTGAATTTGAAATTTGGATTTGAATTTGAAAGATTAAAGATATATATCTTAAAAATATTTTGAATAAAATATATGAATAAAGTTTTTATTTAAAATAAGATTTGTCTTATATTATTTTCCTTAAAGAGTTTTATTTATATAAATTTGGAAAGTATTTATTTAATAGTAAATAAATACAAAAGTTTTATATTATCATTTAAAATGGATTAAATATACTATATATGATTTTAGTTAAAATCTAATTGGTTTTTATTTTATTTTCTTTTAAAAGTTTTATTTTTATAAATTAAGAAAAGCATTTATAAAATAAGATATGTATTTATCTAATTAGGAAATAAATATAAAAAGCTTTTAAAATCATTTAAAAATATTTATGCATGTAGTATTACAAGTGTTAATCTATAAACCCCTTAAATAACATGTGTTAACATAATAAACAATGGTTGAGACAAGTGTCATTTCTTTTCTTTATTTTCTTTTTATTTTGATAAATTACCATTTAAACCTATATAAAAATCACCTTCTTGCTTAAATTCTTTTCTCAACTCATTCCTGTAAACATTTCCTTTCCAAAACAATAGCCAAACCTGTTCAACTCTTCAAACAGAAAATCCTCAACAACAATCTGTAAACCAAATTTTTTAAAAACCTGTAATTCATTTACAGTTCAAACAAAACAACCTGAAAACATTCTCAAACTCAAATGTAAGCCTGTCATCTTCTTTAAAGCCTGTGGTCTAAAACTCTGTAACCATTATTCTCAAGCCTGTAATCAAATTATCTAGCAAAGTCAATTTCAAAAAAATTCAACCTGAAGCATAGTATATCAAGTAATCAGCAGCAATAAAGCTTCAACCTGCATTAATCAACATCTTAAAGCTTCCAACTTTCCAGTTTCAAAAAGGTCTAAACACTTTCTATTGCGAATTCAAGTTTTGAAGTTCCATCCAGTTTCAAGGTCTCTGCATTTTGGTTAAAAGGTGAGTAAACCTTTATTTTTAAAACAGTTTCAAAATCTGAGAATAAACTTAAATGTTGTGATGAATGTTTATACTAATATGGTTTGCATATGATTTTATCTGTGAATGCATGCTTGTATAAATAATATGCCTGTGTATTGTCTGAATATATATATACATAGATATGCTCTGTTATTTAATGTGAGTAAGCTAAGCATAAAATAGTTTTAAATTATATATATAAGATAAATGTTCGAAGTGAAATTGTGATGCATGTTTGAAAATGGGTATGCATGTTTGTTTAGATCTGAATGCATGTTTATATGAATGGAGATACTGTGTGTCTGTCTGAATATATCAGTGATCACCTCTGTTTTAATTTTCACAGTTTAAAATTTAGATTTAAATTCAATTCTTCTCATCTAATCTCTGTTAGGCTTAGGGATTCAAACAAATTATGTTTGTTTAAACCTAAACTAAGTTTAAAAATATATTTAAGTAAAATGAGTTTGAATATTATCTGGAAAATGGGAAAGACAGTGAAAACTGTGAAAACATGTTAAATTCAAATATCACAATTCTTTGATTCTCTTATATAATCTCAATCACCATCAAAAATCATGATTTTTAAAAGTTAAAACAAGATTTCTAGATTGGTATAGAGTGAGGGATTCGGGGTTGATCAGAAATTGGGTTTTGGGAAATTGTTGGTGATACGAGGGTGGTGGGGTCTCGAGTTCACTACTGGAGATTGCTGGTAAGTTGGCGAGTTTGGGAAAAATAGTGGAAGAGGCTATCAATCATCGTGGCGTTGGAATTTGGATAGAGTAGGGTTTAACACTAAAAATGGGTCGAGGTCTGGACGTAGGTTGTCGCGGCGTCTCTGGATGATCGGAGCCCATCGAACTGAGGGGAAAAGATGAAGGGTTGGTCGGCGAATTTGTGGGCAGAGTTTCGTGGTCGCACGTGGTCGGCATCGTCGAGTTCGAAGGGTTTTCAGGCGAGGTGTGGTTCCAGGAGATTGATCAAGTAGCTCGAATTTGAATTCCAGTCGAATTCGACGAACTGGGTGCTGGAGTTGATCGGCGGAGTCAACGGCGATGTGCTGAAGTCGACGTCGATGGTCGGAGTCACTTCGTTCTGATGTACACGTGCACGTGCACGTGCACGTTTGGAGCTGGAGATGGTCGATAGTTTGGGAAGATGAAGTTTTTCCCGGTGTTGTGCTCGTACGATTTGAAGTACGACTCGAAGGAGAGGAGAAGCGTAAATGCACGGGGGTTACTCGGGGAATCGAGCAGATTGCTCGGGTTTGTTTTTGGTTGTCTGGTTTGAAGTTTTCGAAGTTTGACCAGATTTGTTTTAAATCTTAAGTTAATGCAAAACAGTTTTTCTTTAAAACGAAAAAGGAAGTTATGTTTTATTAACTTTAATTTATCAAGTTAAATGTTTATTTATTTTAAACCTTAATTAATGATTTAATTAAGAAAAGTTAGTTATTAAGATAAGATGTTTTAAATGATAATTAAGGCATTAATAAGATAGTGTTTTATCTTAAGATAATTAATGTTTTAATGTCTTGATATTAATTAAGTTAATTAAGAAAATTAGGTATAATTAATTAATTTAATTAATAATGATTAAGGATTAGTTAAGAAATTAATTAAGAGTAATTAATTTATTTAATTAACTCAATGATTAAGATTGATTTAATAAATGACTAAAGATTAATTAATTTGTAATTAATTAATTAAGTAATTAGAGGTTGATTAATTTGTATTTAAGAAGTACTTGATTAAGTTTATTAATTAATAATTAGGTTTTATTAATTAATAAATAAGAAATAATTAATCTATAAAGATTAATTAAAGGTTAATTAACTGTTATTAAGAATTGATTAACTAATAATTAAGGATTAATTAATTTATTATTAAGTTTTATTAATTGATAATTAAGGTTTATTAATTAATAATTAAAAGAATAATTAATCTGTAATTAAAGATTAATTAATTGGTTTAAAGAGTAATTAAAGAATGAATTACTCAGCTATGATTTATGAGATGGATGTGATTAAGTTAAGTAAATTAATTTGTTAATTAATTAAAGATAGTCAATTGGAAATTAATTAAGTATAATTACTTAATGAGATTTGATAAGTGTAATTACTTAGTGTAAGTAATTAATGTGTAATTACTAAATGTAATTAAATAAAAGAGTAATTTCTTAATGAAAGTAATTAAAGAATTTATTACTTAATGTAATTAATTAAAGAATGATTAATTTCTAAATGCAATTAATTAAAGTTAATTAATGAATGTGATTAATTAATATTAATTAATTAATAAGAAGGGTAATTAATTAATGAAAGTAATTAGAGATTAATTAATAAGAGTAATTAAAGTTTAATTATTGTTAATGGTTAAGAACAATTAATTTGTGAAATTAATTAAAGAATAATTACTTTATGTAATTAATGAATAATTAATCAAGGATGATTAATATTTAATGAGTAATTAATTAATTAAAGGTTTGTAATTAATTAATGACTGATTAAGCAAGGTTAGATAATTAATTCTTAAGTAATTAATTTAATTTAAGTTAATTAAATTAATTATAACATAGGGTTAATAATTGTTGCTTATGGATGATTGTTGAGTTGAATATCTAAATTGGATGATATCTATTGGATGATATGCTGTGATATTCTGTGATATGATATTGGATATATCTGTGATAAATGTGTGATATTTATCTATGTTAAATGCTGTGTGAATTCAAGTATTGAATTGAATTGTTTAAACCTTTAAACAACTTGGCCTTAAAAGATACGTTTTGGATTTCGATGAGACCGGGATCGGGTTTCCAGATTTGGATATCCGAATACCACATCGATCCAAGTTAAACATTAGGTCGTGAATTTCAAGTGAAGATGAAGATTCAGAGTGCAAGGGTTATTGTCGTTAACTCTGAGGGTGATTCCAAAACGAGTGTAACGAGATAATGCCTTCGGTTTCATTCGAACCCGGAACGAACTTGTATGGATTGAATGCTTTCAGCACATCGTCAGGTGGACGATGAGCATTCTAAGTGATGTGTTCTGATAAGGTAATCGTAGCCTCAAGCCTCATCAACCGGGAATGGCTAAAACAGGGGAGGTGCAGCAAGGTTAGTGGGTAGCACCCAAGTAGTATAAGATTCCTCTGTCTAGAGTCCCTTTTTATTTCGGCTTTGTGGGCGGTTGCTAGCTACAACTGCAGGGTTTCTTATGTGAGAATTATCCAGTAAGGGATGGTTCCGGCCTTGTGTTGCAGGGGAGCGGGCGTACTCCTCGGTACGTTGATCTAGGCCATGTACTGTGACGGGCGGTACCCCAGTAGCCCTGCCATTGTATGGAATCCAATCTCCAATAAGTGCCGTACGTATTAGTTATGCCCAACTATGTTGGAACGTGAGATGTAAGCATTCCAGCTATTTCTGTATTTTACTTGAAAACTGTGACGCCCCACCTCTATGCTCATAATAACAAAGAGTATTAAAAGGAATACTGTCTATTATTACGAAGAATAAGGCTGGATAGGAGCGACCATCCGTAATTGGCCTTACACTAATATTGGTTATCTCGATAGGAGTGGTATATACTTTTTATTTTTCATCTATCATTTATTTACTCCCATCGACACACCCAATTATCAGTATAAAACAAACTACGATAGTTCATAATAGTTTAGGACATTAGATATAACAATAACACAGATAATATAAATGCGGAACACAGATAAAACAAAAGTCTCATATATATATAACTGATGTCAGTTAATACATAGTTGACACAATACATATGATACAACTACAACTGTCGACTCTAGAAGTTATATATACAAGTACATTATCGACTAATATACATGAATACATATCATTCTATACAATGACACGACTACTACAGAATGACACCGACAACTTCAGAAGATGTGAAAAGTCTTCGAATCCTGAACAGCAACTCAAAGAAGAAAATCTACAACCTGAAATAACTCGGGTCTGACCCGAGTATTACATTCAAAAGAAAATAATACCCAGGTCAGTCTAATTCAAACCAGTTTATTAGTGCATATAGGCAGTAATAATTTAAATAGACGACAATCACAATAATTCCCGTCTATCCGATTCTTTAAACAAAGAAACCGGATAACGGTCAATATAACACTTAACAGTGTTAAATGATAAATCAACAATTCAAATCAGGATACAACTCCAAAACATTGAAATTCACCAACGAAACAATTCAACAAATCGAAACATCAATTTAAAACTGTCAAGACTAATAGGACTGCAGTACACGCACGCGTGTACTGCCTCGCCACTATCGCAGGAGATACACTAAAGCTCAAGGAATCAGAACAGATGGCATCAAACGAAATAAGATCCCGATGTGGCTGCAGTACACGCACGCGTGTACTGCCTCGCCACTACCGTAAGTCGAATCTACCAGGGTCAAGACACTGATTTAGCTCGAATGCAGAACACAGAGGCACGAATGACCCAGTGCACGAAGGCAATGGTACAAACTACCAAAAAGGAACCGGACCACATAATCAAGCAGTGACCAGGAAATACAAGATCATCATGAACCAGATGAACAAGACATGGCAGAAGTGTCTCAGCATCAAAGACCAAAAAAATGCAAATGAAGACCAGTAGTGTGCAACAACGTTGCATCCAAGATAGTGCACTGCAGATTCAAGACAAACCAGAGTGCCATGGAATCACCCGAACAATGAACTCGAGCACACCACATCAAACATGTGAATAGTAAGGCTACAGGTCTGAATCTCTAAGGCAAGCACAACTGAAGTCATGAATGCTACAACAACGAAGACTACAATGTGCACAGATGTATACAAAGACTCCAAACTACACATGTCAACATAATAACAATGCTACAAGACCAACTCAAACCAATACAAGAATATAAGGTCAAAATCAACCAGTGCCAAGTTCGAACAGTGGCAGGTATATCAATCTCAAAATCAAATATGGTTCCATGCCAAAGTCAATAAATCGAATCGGCGAACAAAATGAATCTACAAACTCAAACTCACAATGGGACAAACTTCAATATGCACATGTCAGACTACATGGAGTCCAAACATGACTCAGTGAATATGATACAGACGTGAAGGCAGCAGAACTCAAACCAATCATGATATGTAAGCAAACCAGACCAGTTCAAGTGAAAACAGAATGGTACAGATGCAAGCTTGAACAAGGCTCAATTGTCACCAGAGCTCAATGCGGACTCGATGCAACCGACTAAGTCAACTACAAGTGTACAGGTGCGACCTTATAAAGAATCAAAACAAGGTGCATAGCCACTAGCCCATATATTCGCAGTGCAAACTTGAAGATATATGTACAATTATAAAGTAATCAAGTGTACAACTATACCAGACTCGTCTAAGAAAACTACAACATTACTGCAACTACAGCATCAAGGAGCAAATAGAAGCCGATGCCAAACAGACTTCAAATCATCGAATAGTGCATTTAATCTCAAACTAGAACAAGACTGCATCGAGTAATCAAGACAAGTAGAATGTATATGAACAAAACCAAGTAACATATATGTTGCAATTCAAAACAGTAAAACTCCAATGCAAATCAGTGACACAGGCTAGAGTGAATACTACAAGTGCAAAGCACCCGTCCAGACATGGAAGCACGACTACATGAACCAGAACAGATGAAGACATTAGTGAAACGTCGATGCGAATGAACGGTGGGCAGGACCAGGCAACACAATTAATGCAAAGTGAAGACAGACTAATCTAAATAACAACAAAGTCAACTGCAGTTCAAATCGAAGTGGCCAAAGTTTAGTTATATCAATATCAAGAGCTGAAGCCAATAGAAAATTCAAAGCAACTGTTAAAATGTCGAAGTCAATCCTCAAAGCTTTTAAACAGATTCAAGCCATAGATTCATGGAATCAAAAATGCCAGAAATCAAAACCACTGATAGCCAAGAAATCAACATTGGAAAAATCGTTTCGAAACCGTGGTTGCAAATGAACTCAAGCAAAATACATACGACAAGTCAGTAACCATCTTGAACATCCAAACGAAGATCGAATGGCCTAGTATAGTATTGTCAACCAAGCAAACGTCAACAAAAATCAAAACGACCGTAGTCAATAAAGAACCAGCAAGTTCAAAGCCATGAGTATCAATTAAGCAAACAACGAAAATCTCGAATTTGAACAAGCCAGAAATCAACAAATGCTTGAATTAGATGCGAGTGAGAAGTCACTCACCTTAGGTTCGAAGACCTCCAAAGACCGCGCAGTACGAATCGAAGCTGGGACGAAGCAGGCATCACGAAGTCGATTGAAGCCAATTGACAGAAGCCCTAATTCTTTAATTTGGGGACGAGAACGAATAACCTAGCCGCCTCCATTTTTTTCTTTTGATTTCGAACGAAGAAAAATAAGAATGAGGGAAGACCCGGTTTTCGTTTGATAATAAGGCACTCAAATAAAATAAAGCATGGGCTAGCTTTAAAGGCCCACTGACACTTAACAAATTTTTTTTTCAAAGGTATTTCCACTCGATATAGAAACTCCAATCACCATTTATATAAACGAATGTCAACTTGAATAAAAATTCGAATTGCAGTTGTTTAACCAATTAAATCATCATTTGACGATAATCAACTATTTTAAAACCCCGGGTTGTTACAGACTCCCCTCCTTATAAAAATTGCGTCCCCGCAATTTTCATAATTAAGGTCGTCAACCACTATTATTCTTCTAACATAAACTGGTTAAGCTAGAAAAATAAAAGTCGAGAATTCAAATGCCAAAGTAATCTTTTAATTCCATAAAAGAATTTCACAACATCTCAACAAAGTCCAATTATCAAAAGATAATCAGAAAACAATCAAAACCGAATAAATGCAATCATCAGCAATATCCAACTACAGTTAGATATTCAGAAATACAAAAATCTCAAAAATAGCAATATCTAATTATCGATACGATAATTAGAAAACAACAAAATATAATTATCAACAAAGATAATTATGAAGCACAATTCACAAATAGCAAACTGACAATATTCAGTTATTCAACAATTAACTGGAAAACACAATTTCAAAATCAGTAAACTCTGACTATTAACAGAAATAGATAGAAAACATCGATTCAATAAAATCAGCAACCATCCAATTATCCAAACGATAGCCAGAAAACAAATCAACTATCTAATTATCTCAAACGATAATCAGAAAACAAATCAACAATTGTTAGATTATCAAAAGCGATAATCAAATTTCTCAAATCGACAAATATTCGATTATCAAGAACGATAATCAAATTTCAAATTCAACAAATATTCGATTATCTCAAGCGATAATCAAATTTCCAACTCAAATAAATATTTGATTATCTCAAGCGATAATCAAATTTCAAATTCGATAAATATTTGATTATCTCAAGCGGTAATCAAATTTTCAAATCAACAAATATTTAATTATCAAAAGCGATAATTAAATCTCAAATCAACGAATATTTAATTATCTAACAGCGATAATTAAATCTAAAATCAACAAATATTTAATTATCAAAGACGATAATTAAATCTCAAATCAACAAGTATTTAATTATCTAAAGCGATAATTAAATCTCAAATCAACGAATATTTAATTATCTAACAGCGATAATTAAATCCAAAATCAACAAATATTTAATTATCAAACAGCGATAATTAAATCTAAAATCAACAAATATTTAATTATCAAAGACGATAATTAAATCTCAAATCAACAAGTATTTAATTATCTAAAGCGATAATTAAATCTCAAATCAACGAATATTTAATTATCTAACAGCGATAATTAAATCTAAAATCAACAAATATTTAATTATCCAAAACGATAAATAAATCTCAAATCAACAAGTATTTAATTATCTAAAGCGATAATTAAATCTCAAATCAACGAATATTTAATTATCTAACAGCGATAATTAAATCTAAAATCCACAAATATTTAATTATCCAAAACGATAATTAAATCTCAAATCAACAAGTATTTAATTATCTAAAGCGATAATTAAAAACAACAAATATCTGATTATCAAAAACGATAATCAGAACTCATATCAACAAATATCTAATTATCTCAAGCGATAATTAGAAACAACAAATATCTGATTATCAAAAACGATAATCAGAACTCATATCAACAAATATCTAATTATCTCAAGCGATAATTAGAAACAACAAATATCTGATTATCAAAAACGATAATCAGAACTCATATCAACAAATATCTAATTATCTCAAGCGATAATTAGAAACAACAAATATCTGATTATCAAAAACGATAATCAGAACTCATATCAACAAATATCTAATTATCTCAAGCGATAATTAGAAACAACAAATATCTGATTATCAAAAACGATAATCAGAACTCATATCAACAAATATCTAATTATCTCAAGCGATAATTAGAAACAACAAATATCTGATTATCAAAAACGATAATCAGAACTCATATCAACAAATATCTAATTATCTCAAGCGATAATTAGAAACAACAAATATCTGATTATCAAAAACGATAATCAGAACTCATATCAACAAATATCCAATTACCTGCAGATAATTGGAAGCAACAAATATCTAGAAATCAATTAAGAAGACTAGAAAATCAACATAAAAGCTTGGATCGATCCCATCAGATGGCGAGTTTTTAATTCGCCGCACGTGCAACAACAAATGGCCGAAGCCTACCAAGTACTCAACATAATTTTTGGCGCCCAACAAATGACCGAAGGTCCAACAAATGACCCGAAGGTCTAGTACTGGTATTTGACCCGAAGGTCCAACAAAGTGGCTTGAAAGCACACGAAATCATCAAATATTTCAATTAACGAGTCCGGAATTAACCGAAATAGCAAACGCACATGTCCCATACCACGTGTTTTACTAAATCGTTTGATTCTCTTCATCGTTTCCTTGAAAGTGTAAAATTCATCAAAATCATCAAAACAACAGATATTCAATTAACGAGTCCGGAATTAACCGAAATAGTAAAAGTGTGGTTCCATACTCCGCACTTTTGCTAAATCGTTTAAATCTCTTCATCGTTTCCTTGAAAGTGCAAAATTGTGTATTTTGTAAAAATACATTTCACATTCTCAAACGGACAAGTCCGGAATTAAGCGAATCAGTAAAAGAAAGGGGTCATAGTCCTCGATTTTGCTGAAACGTTTAAATCGCTTCCTCATTCTTTTGAAATCGCAAACTGTAAAATTTTTTTAAAACAATTTTATTTATTTTGTAAAAATAACAATTCGCATTCTCAACTGGACAAGTCCGGAGTTAAGCGAATCAGTAAAAGAAAGGGGTCATAATCCTCGATTTTGCTGAATCGTTTAAGTCGCTTTCTCATTCTTTTGAAAACGCAATCGTTAAAATTTATAAAACAATTTTCATTTTAAAACGATTTTCCAATCACGTGATTAAAGCAGCAAATCAGTAACAATTTCGATAAGGAAATTGTACTTCTCAAAATACCGTAAAAACGGTTACACATCAGTATTGCGGAATAACCGCTTGAAAATCAACTTTTAAAAATTTGGTTGTTACTGAAGTCAAAGCGACCGAAATTTTAAAACATCAAATATCTCATCAAAAGAATTCACATCAAAATGTGACATCAGTGAATTTTCATTTATTAAAATTGTCAACAAAACACCGTGCCTCAAAAATTCAGCATTGGTGTAAAAAGTCCGTTATAAAATAACAGCAACAAAATACGTATCATAACCAAGCATCAGTTCAACGTAAATTAATTGCAATAACGTGCAATTTAAATTTTTGCACGTACTACAAAATGAACAAAGAATCATTCAAATGTATCTTCAATGACGATAATTTAAAACAGCAAAAATCTAATCAATAGATGATTAGTACCAAAAGAAAGCCAGCGGAAATTTCAACAAAGTCACATATCTGCAATTTCTTCGAATCCTCAATTCGGATTCGAAATTCTCAAAGAAACAAAATAATTACAGCTATGTAAACAACAAATGAAATTCATATCAATTTCGTATTTTGATTTTTAAATCAAAAGATTATCAGTTTTACTCAGCGAAGACAGTTTCACTGTTTCCGCTGCGCACTCTGATAAACAGAACACAAATTAATCAAATCATCAGAACACAATTTCACTATTATTTTTAAATAAAGATATTTAAAAATTTCATCCAAATTTCAAAACTTTAGTTTTGACTCAAATCACAGATAAAACATCGACCAATAGTTGTAACATATGTTCCATCCAAGTTATGTTTTATATTATGTCCATAAACCCCAAGCTCTGATACCAACTGTGACGCCCCACCTCTATGCTCATAATAACAAAGAGTATTAAAAGGAATACTGTCTATTATTACGAAGAATAAGGCTGGATAGGAGCGACCATCCGTAATTGGCCTTACACTAATATTGGTTATCTCGATAGGAGTGGTATATACTTTTTATTTTTCATCTATCATTTATTTACTCCCATCGACACACCCAATTATCAGTATAAAACAAACTACGATAGTTCATAATAGTTTAGGACATTAGATATAACAATAACACAGATAATATAAATGCGGAACACAGATAAAACAAAAGTCTCATATATATATAACTGATGTCAGTTAATACATAGTTGACACAATACATATGATACAACTACAACTGTCGACTCTAGAAGTTATATATACAAGTACATTATCGACTAATATACATGAATACATATCATTCTATACAATGACACGACTACTACAGAATGACACCGACAACTTCAGAAGATGTGAAAAGTCTTCGAATCCTGAACAGCAACTCAAAGAAGAAAATCTACAACCTGAAATAACTCGGGTCTGACCCGAGTATTACATTCAAAAGAAAATAATACCCAGGTCAGTCTAATTCAAACCAGTTTATTAGTGCATATAGGCAGTAATAATTTAAATAGACGACAATCACAATAATTCCCGTCTATCCGATTCTTTAAACAAAGAAACCGGATAACGGTCAATATAACACTTAACAGTGTTAAATGATAAATCAACAATTCAAATCAGGATACAACTCCAAAACATTGAAATTCACCAACGAAACAATTCAACAAATCGAAACATCAATTTAAAACTGTCAAGACTAATAGGACTGCAGTACACGCACGCGTGTACTGCCTCGCCACTATCGCAGGAGATACACTAAAGCTCAAGGAATCAGAACAGATGGCATCAAACGAAATAAGATCCCGATGTGGCTGCAGTACACGCACGCGTGTACTGCCTCGCCACTACCGTAAGTCGAATCTACCAGGGTCAAGACACTGATTTAGCTCGAATGCAGAACACAGAGGCACGAATGACCCAGTGCACGAAGGCAATGGTACAAACTACCAAAAAGGAACCGGACCACATAATCAAGCAGTGACTAGGAAATACAAGATCATCATGAACCAGATGAACAAGACATGGCAGAAGTGTCTCAGCATCAAAGACCAAAAAAATGCAAATGAAGACCAGTAGTGTGCAACAACGTTGCATCCAAGATAGTGCACTGCAGATTCAAGACAAACCAGAGTGCCATGGAATCACCCGAACAATGAACTCGAGCACACCACATCAAACATGTGAATAGTAAGGCTACAGGTCTGAATCTCTAAGGCAAACACAACTGAAGTCATGAATGCTACAACAACGAAGACTACAATGTGCACAGATGTATACAAAGACTCCAAACTACACATGTCAACATAATAACAATGCTACAAGACCAACTCAAACCAATACAAGAATATAAGGTCAAAATCAACCAGTGCCAAGTTCGAACAGTGGCAGGTATATCAATCTCAAAATCAAATATGGTTCCATGCCAAAGTCAATAAATCGAATCGGCGAACAAAATGAATCTACAAACTCAAACTCACAATGGGACAAACTTCAATATGCACATGTCAGACTACATGGAGTCCAAACATGACTCAGTGAATATGATACAGACGTGAAGGCAGCAGAACTCAAACCAATCATGATATGTAAGCAAACCAGACCAGTTCAAGTGAAAACAGAATGGTACAGATGCAAGCTTGAACAAGGCTCAATTGTCACCAGAGCTCAATGCGGACTCGATGCAACCGACTAAGTCAACTACAAGTGTACAGGTGCGACCTTATAAAGAATCAGAACAAGGTGCATAGCCACTAGCCCATATATTCGCAGTGCAAACTTGAAGATATATGTACAATTATAAAGTAATCAAGTGTACAACTATACCAGACTCGTCTAAGAAAACTACAACATTACTGCAACTACAGCATCAAGGAGCAAATAGAAGCCGATGCCAAACAGACTTCAAATCATCGAATAGTGCATTTAATCTCAAACTAGAACAAGACTGCATCGAGTAATCAAGACAAGTAGAATGTATATGAACAAAACCAAGTAACATATATGTTGCAATTCAAAACAGTAAAACTCCAATGCAAATCAGTGACACAGGCTAGAGTGAATACTACAAGTGCAAAGCACCCGTCCAGACATGGAAGCACGACTACATGAACCAGAACAGATGAAGACATTAGTGAAACGTCGATGCGAATGAACGGTGGGCAGGACCAGGCAACACAATTAATGCAAAGTGAAGACAGACTAATCTAAATAACAACAAAGTCAACTGCATTTCAAATCGAAGTGGCCAAAGTTTAGTTATATCAATATCAAGAGCTGAAGCCAATAGAAAATTCAAAGCAACTGTTAAAATGTCGAAGTCAATCCTCAAAGCTTTTAAACAGATTCAAGCCATAGATTCATGGAATCAAAAATGCCAGAAATCAAAACCACTGATAGCCAAGAAATCAACATTGGAAAAATCGTTTCGAAACCGTGGTGGCAAATGAACTCAAGCAAAATACATACGACAAGTCAGTAACCATCTTGAACATCCAAACGAAGATCGAATGGCCTAGTATAGTATTGTCAACCAAGCAAACGTCAACAAAAATCAAAACGACCGTAGTCAATAAAGAACCAGCAAGTTCAAAGCCATGAGTATCAATTAAGCAAACAACGAAAATCTCGAATTTGAACAAGCCAGAAATCAACAAATGCTTGAATTAGATTCGAGTGAGAAGTCACTCACCTTAGGTTCGAAGACCTCCAAAGACCGCGCAGTACGAATCGAAGCTGGGACGAAGCAGGCATCACGAAGTCGATTGAAGCCAATTGACAGAAGCCCTAATTCTTTAATTTGGGGACGAGAACGAATAACCTAGCCGCCTCCATTTTTTCTTTTGATTTCGAACGAAGAAAAATAAGAATGAGGGAAGACCCGGTTTTCGTTTGATAATAAGGCACTCAAATAAAATAAAGCATGGGCTAGCTTTAAAGGCCCACTGACACTTAACAATTTTTTTTTTCAAAGGTATTTCCACTCGATATAGAAACTCCAATCACCATTTATATAAACGAATGTCAACTTGAATAAAAATTCGAATTGCAGTTGTTTAACCAATTAAATCGTCATTTGACGATAATCAACTATTTTAAAACCCCGGGTTGTTACAAAAACCCTAGACCCTATTATAATATAACTCAATTTCCTACCAAAGTTTTGGTTAGCGTAAGGTAAAAACTTTTCCATGTTTATGTGTGGGAAGTCTTACGTGATACCTTTGTTTTCAAAAGGTTTTGAAGTTAAACAACTTTAACCCGTTTACTCACACCAGACCCATGTCTGACCCAAGTGTTTATTTTCTGTTTTATAAACTCTTGGAGACTCAAATTTTTACGAGTAGCCAAGGGATTCAGGTTTTGCTTTGACGAATTCTGAAGGAGCAATGGAGCAGGAGGCTTCAGCGTTTGTAGATATATAAGTGGTTCCACTGTGTTGATCTCTGAGTCATTTGTTAAGTTGTATTTGAGTTGTAATAACTAGACAGGTGTTTATAACTGTCTAATATGTGTTGTATAAGCTGTGTAACTCTGATAGCTGTTGTATATGATACTATGTAATATTTATGTGATTAATATAATTTATTCGTTCCGCTGTTGAGATTCTAGTGTTGTTCTTTCTTTCTTCTCTATCTTTTCTCTTTTCTATCCCTTTCTTTCTTCAAGATGATGCGTCTTCCTGGGCATAGGAAGGCGGGTCGTTACATATATAAATTCCACTTTATAATTAAAATATCCTTTAAAGATCATTTCCTTCCAGTTGTACTTTCAATAAGGGAAGTTTTTAATATATATAACCAATATATATAACCTCATTAATGCCAAATCAAATTTTCAAGTTCGATTTCCTTTTTCAAAGCCATTTGTAACATTACTTACTTCTTATAAAGTGAGTTTCAGTTATAATACTATCCAACCTTTTATTTTAAATCATCACATATTTCACTTCAAAATCATTTCCGCTTCAATATCCGATTCTGGTTCCAATTTCAAAAAAAAATTCTTCAATTTCCATTTGGGTTATAGTTTCAATTTTAGCTCAATTGGTATTTAAATATAAACAATTTCCAATCTGACCAGTTTGAATTTATAAAATAGCTTAAATAGTTTTTAAAAATAGTTAAATAGTTAATATAAGATAGTTTGAGTATTAAAAGAATGGTTTTTATGGTAAATAGCTTGGAAAACCCAAAATAATTTGAATATTTAAGAAAGTAGGTTTTAGACAGTTTTTATTAAAATAATTTATTTGAAAATAGTTTCAGGGTCAAACTGATTCAATTCCCAATCTCCAATTCAAACCAATTTTCCATTCCCATTTCCATTGATTCAATCCCGATTTCAATTTGAATTAACTTCAATTCCCATTTTGAATTCGAACAAATTCAACTTCGACTACAATTTCAATTAATTCAATTTTTAATTAATCTCAATTCAATTCTCAATTTTCAACCTTCTTGATTATATAAATTCAGGTTTGGTTTTCAAAATACCGATTCAACCAAATTAACCATCAATATTTAATTTAACAACCCAAGTCTTTAAAACAATTCCACTCCAAGCCCAAATTTCCAATATTCATTTAAACTGCCTTTACTTAAACTTATTTCAAGGTTCAAGTGAGAGTTCAAATCTTTTTAAACAAATAAATTTGCGACATTCAATTGATTTCCCAATCATAACTTCAAAATTTTAAACCCAATTCTTTAAACAATTTCAGTTGACAAGTTTTGTTTTTAACATCTCAAACTTAAGTTCAAAATGATTCCATTTCCATAAATTCAATTTTATTTCTAAGAATCAAAATTATTTAAATAAATTTCAGGATAAAGTTTTACTTCTATTTAATTTCAGGAATGGATATATATATATATATACACATACATACATACATATATATATCATCTCAATTCACTTCTTAATTTATTCAAAATAATCCAATTTACAGTTTTATATACTGTAAATAACAAACAGGGTGATAGCAAGATATATCAAGGTACATAAACATCCAAATTATCTAAACATCAATCAATAGCATCCATAACAAATTTTCAGAACTAGAAACTCGTTTTATTTCAAAATTCGTCTGAAATCATACATAACTTCTTATCAAATCCATACTCTTCTCTTTCACAATTCAATTTATTTAACTTCCATAAGTTCAATTTTCAATTCAGGTTATATGTGCAAAACTTAATCAACTTGTCCTGAGTAAATTTCTAATCCATTCAATCCATTTAACCTTACACAGTTTAAATTTTCCATTCCAAACCCAATTTTTATTAACATCACTTCCCACTTATAAGTTCAAAAATTTATTTTTCTTTGGGTTATACATCTCATTCTCAGTGGGATTCCAGAATTCAAACATCAATATTCCTTTCAAATCAACTTTGAAATCGTATATTTCTACATATACATATTTATCCCATTTACATATCAAGTCACACTTTTAAATTTTAAACCATCCTGGGTTTCTTTCCAAACAAGTTCATTTTCAACAACTCTTGTTTTTAAAACCAAGATTTCCATACCAAAAATATTCTAAAAATATTACTTATTATTCTCTTAACACTTCGAAACAATTCCAAAACTCTTCTGGGCTTAGATTTAAAAATTCACAATTTAAATCCATTTCAATTTATAAGTCATACCTATATAGATTTTTACTTCCTTAAACATTTCAATCTTCTTCATCATTGTTTATTCCGTAATAAACATCCTCTATTAAGACACAATAACCAATTTATGATAATAAATCAATATTATCATATTTAGGGATCAAACACCCCATATATTTTATAATAATTTACTGGAAAAATATAGTCAGGGCAACTTATTTCAAATACTTTGAAAATTCTTTTGAATTTTCCGAGATTTAAATTCAGGTTTTGAATCCATTTTTAACTTAACTTATTTGTGTAGTTTATCCTTACCCAAATTTCTATTTGGTCATATAAATTACCACTTAAATTTTATAATTTTATTTGATTTATAATAACAACCAATCAACTATAATAATCTATAAAAATTATTTCTTTTATATATCAAAATTATTTAAAAATCCTTTTTAAAATCATTATATAAGAAAATAGAAAGTACGCCCTCATATATAATACACTCAACTCATTCTAGGGTACTACTAACCCTATCTCTAATGAGTAATCCCCACCAGAGCCAAGGTTCTCGCTTAACCTTCAGCTCTGATACCAAGTGTAATGACCAGAATATTTTCGACCTCTAAAAATCGACACCAATACGTCCACTGTATAGAGTGCCGAACAATCGAGTGCCGGAAATCCCAGACTGTTTGGGTAAAGAAGAAAAAGAGATAGAATAAGAAATAGAAACAACAATACAGAATCTCACAGTCGCAGCGGAACAAAATATAATATACAATAGCTGCATTTTATACAAAGAAAAGCTGTAACCGTCAATATACATACAGGATATCAGAGTACAACTCTCGACAAATAAATCTGGACAGTTATAATAACTTATCCTCCACGGCTATCTATACAGCCTACACTACACATCGGAATAAAGTCAATATGTGCAATACGTCTCTACCATCTAGCTTGTCTCCGGACTCCAAAGCGTCCTAACTGAATTCTTTAATACTCGGTCCGACCCGAGCATTACAATAAAGTAACACCTGAGTCAGGCTGGAAACCAGCGTGAGTAAACACACTTAATACGAAATACTTAAGTTATAAAATTCCTTTGAAAAACCAAGGTAACTCGTACAAGCTACGAGTTTTTATCAGATTACAATCAACATTTTTACAGAAATCCATTGGTATTGCAATAATGTCTAGGTACAGATTACTTACTTAAAATAGTCAATTTTGTGAAATTAACCCAATTCCAACCTATTAAACTCTATAATCAAACCCATAAAGGTTTGTAGTACTTATTTAATCGAAGTGGTTTCGGATATCACTGATATCCGACCCCGGCCTCTTCGAATCCAAGTAACAAGTTTAAAAGGGTAAATTGTTTAAACTAATTTTTTTTTGTGACAATATTTAAATTCGGGAATTTATTATGGATTCTTATTTGAAGTAAACGTATTATTACCTCAATCCAATTATTTTAAACCTGTTTAACCACTCGATAGTACAGATAAGAGTAATTGAAACTAATATCAAATGTAGATAAACAAAGATATAGATCGTTAGCTAATTTAACAATCAATAACCAATATCAAGATGATCCACTCCTTAGGATTTTACTGACTTTACTTAGTCGATTTCATTTATATTTTTATCCAAATTAATTTCAGATCAACCCATTTATTTACTGAAAATAAATTATAAAATATCATTAATTATCCACAAGCTTAAGTCAAATAATAATATAATTAATTATCATTTAAATTATAAAATATTATTGATCTTTAAATTTCGGTTTTTAAGCTGAAAATATATTTTTGGTTGAAAGGAGAGAATATAAATTATCGTAAAGATGCATGTGTTCCATTCCTTCTCTCCTTTTCCCTTTTTTTTTTCTTCCCTTCCCATTTTCTTTTCCCTCTTTGTTTTTCCTTTTTTTTGGCCCATTCGTTTTCCGGCCCAACTCCCCTCTCGAACCCTAAATCATCTCTGACCGATCACCACGCCGCCTAGAAAAATACAACGTCAATTTTCGTGGGTTATCCAACCCCCCAGCCTCCTCCTCGTCGAAACTCTGACCAAGATATTGAACCGATCATCGGCAATCGACCAATCTCCCAATTCCGTTCAGCTCTCCATACCTCTGTTTCTTCATATCTAAAAATCCTAAAACCGCCGCCAAAAATTACCAATTTCAACAACGATCGCGATCATGAAAACCAAATGTTTAATTACGACAACTAAATTTTGGCCCTGTCTTTGTCTCTTGCTGTAAAAGGGTTTTTCCTTCTCCTCGGCTTCATGAAATTCATTGAAACCATTTTTAAATTGTTCTACACTCAAAAATAGATGATTTTGATCTTAGTACCCTATCCTAAAACTTGATGGTTAATGAGATCTTGATTTCTAAAGTTAAAACTATAACTATTTTTATCAAGGAAATGAGCAAAGAAGCATCCTGGAAGAATACAGTGTTACTTTGATGTACAGTATTCCTTAAAACATATTCGCATATATGTATACACATAGCAATTATATAGACATTTCCCACATATTATCTTATGCATTCAAGACACAGTTATATAAATGTGTGATGATAACCTGTAACCATGTAAAGTAGTTTTTACTCACGATATTTGACATTTAATGCTACTCTATGTCAAATTTCATTATATGTGTTGCATTTATTGTTACCCGAGAAGCTTATGCTTCAAAGGCTTACGCCTCGCCTCACAAACCCAAAAAGCCTAACATAGGCTTTTGCATTTTAAAACACAATATGACCTCCTAGTTATGCTATAGAAATGGTTCGACTGTCACATCTTGATTCGTAAACTTTTTACCATATGAGATTTTGTTTTGGTTGTCAAGCATGTAGCATAAATACTTAGCTATTAGTACATTTACGAAGACACACCCGTAAATTCTTAAGGCGGATTGTTTAAGTTTATAACACAAGTGCATAAAGAAATTTTAAGCAACGACAATGTTGATCGATGATAAGGTAAAATGATACAGTTTTTTTCACAAAAAAAACCAATGATGAAATATTGTACTTGCATACATTAACAACCATTACTGAAAGATTAAATGGAAACCAAATTCCCATATGGGCAGACCTATTGAAACCGAATTTTCAGATTGGAAAAAGCCATAACTCACGGAGACATGGAAATTGAACTTTCAAGTAAACCATGAATTGGTCACTATTTGGAGATTTGTTGGAGATTAAATTATTATAGGGAAATATGCAATCGACTTGCGTAAATCGTGGATAGTGAAACGACCCGTAAATTTTAATAATTTTTATTTGTTTTATTAATATATATTTAATTGAAATTTTGTGAAATTTTAAATAATAATTTTTTTTTGAAATAATTTTTTTTATATTTGGAATACGTCTACTTTAATATAGCAAATGGTAAATTTTCATCAGAAAATATGGAAGTTTATTTTATTGTGTAACTTTTATTTCAATTCAAATTAGTTAATATTTGATGATAATAAAATGTTTTCCAAACCTGAATATTTTTAAACAGAAAATTTGTAAATCATCTTCTGAGTGAGACGTCATAATTCGTTTCGTCAAATTTGGACTGCTATTGCTCCGTTTATCTTATTTCTAACGTATTTGCAGTATTTTCGGTACCGATTATCGAATTTTGATAGGATGATCGTGCCATTGATATCTGTGTACCGTTTTGATCGTCTCATCGTGCTGATTTCCGCAATACATTCATTTGTGGATTTTGATGTCCGGCACGTGGCGGAAACCACGGAACGGTAAATTGTATCGGTACCCGTTTTGAGTCCTTTCGTTTCCCATCGTGCAAAGCTATCAACCACTAAAATTAATTATTTCTTGGAATTCTAAAAGTTCATAAAAAGATGTTAGGAAACGAATAGCTTTTGTGAATTAAAATACACGTTCATATTTTTGTGCCCGTTTTTTTTGTGCGTTCAATTCTATTTACCTGACTTCCCATTCCTAATTTCTTCTTGGGATTCACTTTCTTGCCTGGCTTCTCCTTTCTCTACTCCTAGTTCTCACCTTTTCTTCTGCAAAACATTTACATTCGGTCACCATTATTCTTTGCAGTTCTACTTGCATGGCCACACGCGACCCACATGAAGCCGCACCCACGTCAAGCTCCTCCCCTCTTCTTCCACGCTTGGCCATCCACGGCAAAAGCATCATCACCCAAAGCTCGCGTAATGCAATTGCCGGCCATTCCCACCTTCTCCAAGCCTTGCGCAAACCCAGATCTGCTCCTCTGCCTTGCCTATTTCCCGTTCACCATTTCATTAACATCGCCGGCCTTGTGCCTCCTCCCTGATCGGCCACCATCTCCAGCCTTCTCTTTTATAGGTATTATATCTATTTATATATATTTCAGGTTAGATTGTATATATGTGTTGATAAAAATATGGTTATACATTATAACTTATTAAGTATATAAAGTTTTAAAGGTTTATATAAATTCTTATTTGATTTCAAAAGTACTATATACTATGTATATATGTTATCTGACCATTATTTATAACCGTATTATATTATCTAAGACTAATTTATATGTTTTCCAGTTATGATTTGGTTTTTTTTACTTTTTCGCTTTATAATTAAGTTTATATATATATATATATATGATTCTTGAACTACATATCAGTTATATCACCATATAGATAGAATACATATAATAAGTATTATAAAGGTTGCAGTACTATATATATATATATTGGTTGCAGTACTTTATAAGATACGTTGTTATATATTGATTTTTCTGTATATATATAAAGATTTATATAAGTTGTTCATGTATATATATATATATATATATATTGTACAGTCCTTTTCTAAGTGATTTCTAGTTATATATATAAGAGTGTTATTAAATAAGTGTTATAGATATATGCTATTTTGTAAATATTGCTTGTGTAGGCTAGTTTATATCTATATGTATTATGTTGTACATATATTTAAGATGTTGGGTTTTATATCTTAGTTTATATAAGTATACATTTTAAAGCTAGTTCCTATTTTTGATCTCTGTTTCATATATATATAATCTGTTAATATGTTAAGGTATATATATACATTGGGATAAGTTAAGTTATATATATATATATATATAACTTTTACAAACTTGTATGCTAGTTTATTTTTTTATGTGTCCAAGTTTCTGGAAACTCAGCAATAAGGTATGTTTATATATTTGGTATTAATAGTTTATTTATATATATAGGTTTTGTTTAAAATTTTCATATGTGTCTTTGAATTCGATACATGGATATATAAATATAAATCTGATACATATATGTCAGTTATCTATGTTTGTTATGTCATGTTGTAATTACAGTTGTCTATATATACATATGATTTCTGTATATATGTATAAGAAAGATATATAAATGGAGTATATACAATATATTGACTAATATACTTTGTAATTTGTATGATCCTGTTGTTGACTATATTATATAAAGAAGTATTTTATATATAGTTTCAACAGTTTCTTTTATTTTTCATTGTATATATATATATTTGTTAGATAGGTAGTTGTTTTGAATTTATATAGAAAACCTATTGTATATATATTTTTGGGTTGCGTATATTATATAAGTAGTGGTTTTTCCTTTTACTGAACATGCATATAAATAAAATATATTGGGTAGGCGTGTGTAAATATATATATATATGTTTGTTTATGTTTTATTTATATAGATATAACAGTTTTGTTTATATATTAAGGGATACATATATATAAACATTTATTTTATTAGTTAGTACGTATAGGTTATGAAAGTATGTGTATAAGTATAAAAAAGCCTTGTTATTATGTTGTGATATATATATATATATGAAATTTTGAAAGGAATAAAATATAATATAAGTATTTTTCATTTTATAAGTATATATATATAAGTAGTTATTTCAAATATATTATGTATATATTGAGTTTAATATTTGTGTTTTAATTAAAAAAAACAATAATTTTGAAATACATATATATTTAATTTAATATGTATTTGAAATTTAGAATATAATTTTATATAAATAGTTATAGTTATATATAAGTTCACTTATACCAATTCTCTTCATCGATCTAGTTCGGATTTGATTCGTCTATTCCTATTTATCAGCTTTGTCCGTCGTGCCTGTTTTCTTCATCGAATCGTGCCATCTAGCGTTGCTTTGGAATCCGTAGCTCATTTCTTTGTCAAATCTCTCTAGCCTCGAAAGATGAGCTATCACTCACGATTAACGTTCTTATATTTATTAAATTTGATTTCAATTGAAATGACAATTGAAATATGCTGCTGTTAGATTTTTACATTGCTATATATATATGCCATTATCTGTATCTGTTCACCTGTGACATCTGACACCATTATCTGTTATTTATCACTGATGATATATGCCTTTTACTGTTGTTATATTATTATCATATTTGTTATCACTCTGCAAGTTCCCTGTTAGTATAGAATTCACTATGTGTTGAAATGATACATACCTGAACGATCTGTAGAATAGGAGAAAATCGTTATGGATTGAAATGTTAAACCCAAGCGATTTTCATTGAATTGAATTTGGGATTGCGGGTTGAAAAGATATATACCCGTATATATTTAAATTGCGGATTGAAATGATAAATATCCATATCACTTGACCATAGGATAGAGAATTATATACAGACACCATTGTTCTATATATAAATATTTTGAAAATGATTTCTATGGTTCTGAAAAGAAATATATGGTTTTAATAAATATTGATTTTAAAGATTTATTAAAGTTGATTTAATAAAGTTGATATATAATATGTTTAAGTATTTATTTAATATCTATATTTTCAATATAGAGTTTATAATGATTCAGGTTGGAAAGATAAATTTGAAATTGATTTGAAATTATATTTATTTAAGAATTTTTCTTAAATAAGTTTGATTTGAAATTTATTAAATTTGAAATTTAAAGGTATGTTTTTTTAACTTGGATTTGATTAGAAGTGACTTAAATGAATATTTCAAACTTATATAAATTTAAATGGGATATTTTGTTTATTTAAATTTGTAAATTGAAGTTGTATTTAGATGTTATTGGAATAATTAAGTAAATATTTCAAAACTAAATAGTAGTAAAGTGAATTTGATATATATATGAAATTATCGAATTTAGTTTTTGAAATGTTGAATATTTAAAGCTTTGAAATATATTGAAATTGAAATGGCTTATTTTATAGTTTAAATATGTATTTGAAAATCGATAATTTGAAATGGTTTATTGAGAAACTGAATTGAATTGAATTTGATGATTTGATTAAATTTGAATTTTGGAATTTGAGTTGATTTGAATCGATTTATGAAATTGAGGAAGCTATTTTATTTTATAAAGTATTTTTAAACTATATCTAAAACTATTTATATTTTACTTTATAAATTATTTTAATATAAACTATTTTATATAAATCATTTACAATATAAATTATTTTATTATAAACTATTTTATATATACTATTTTTATTTTATAAACTATTTTATTATATACACTAATTTTAATATCTAAACTGTTTAAGAGGAAAGTGTTATGGATACCAAAATGTTATGATTTCAAGCTATGATTTCAAAGTGTTATGAAGTTCAAGGTTTTGATTTCCAAAGTGTTTTGATTTTAAAAGACTTATGATTTCGAAAGCGATATAAATTTAGAAAGTGATATGATTTTGGAAATGGATTTATTTGAAGTGAAAATGATATCGTTTGATATGGTTTGAAATGGAAATGATATTTTAGTTTTGAAGTATAAACTATTTTTAAATGACCACGGTGTTATAATAACGATTGGTTGTTAAAGAGACCAGGGTCGAATATGGGCATACTCTCTGTCGATACCGTAAACCACTTTGTGACGACCGCCCATGTCCCCTGCACTGAATCTAGAGAAAATGCGCTGTAAAGTGTGCCAGGCGACCATGGACGATTGTCAGGGTAAATTAAAACAACAAAATCTATCGTATTACTCACAACGCATGGACAAAATACAATAGAACATATGTATAGTGAAGCTTTACAGAATAAAATGCCATCATATAAAACTCCATAATAGTTGAATACAAGCATCCAAATAGTCAATACATCAAGCCTCACTACATATCACTCAGAGAATACAAAGCAGCGGAACATCCAGTACATATAAGAAGATAATATGCACCCCTCTAGCTCGTCTTCGATATCAGCATCGTGAGAAGAGAACAGCACCTGTCACCTGCTACCTAGTCTGCCCGTCCCAAAATGGACGAACATCCCAAGGCAATAAGAGTTAAAACATAAAGCCTTGAGTCAGACAACAGTCTTAGTGAGCAGTAAATTAACTAACAACATACCAAAAGAGTACAAAGGAAAAAGGAATAGGAATACAACCCTCCCACTCCAACCTCTTTCTACAGTGATAGCCCCCAGACACACACTAAGGAGAAGCAAACATAGCAGAGCATACAATGTAAAGTAAAGAGATTATCACTCGAGTCAAGGGCGATGTTTTCCAAGCACAAACCCCCAAGGCCTAAACCAAGATCAGATAAGTACCCAGAAAACACTGCTCTTGAGACCGAATGACGATACAACCAAACATCCATGACTCTGGCTATCACTGTTATCATTGCTTCGATATCACCGTTAATTGAATGACCGGCACATTCTTTCAGCCGTCCGTCAAGGGCTAATGGAAACCCCGGTTCTAGACATAACTCCCGCACGTCGTCGTAGCCCGTGCCTAGGACTATCGAATCTGCCCAGAGTACTCGACCATCAACAGTTGGCCGTTGGGACTATCGAATCTGCCCAAACGTATTCTTGCTTAGAGCATGCTAGAACCTTCAACAACGATGCTATCCAAGCCTCCTAGTCATCCTCCTTGACGACTATTTCCATATCCATCCATTATCCTCAACTCGAACCATTTCACCGAGTTATCAACATGCTTGGAATGATCCCGTCTGGATTAGACCAAGTCTTCATCACATGATGCCTCGCTTCATTACATCCTCGCAAAGCCTCATCTCAACATCACATCATCAAATCTATGCATAAGAGCTTCATCATCCCGCTACATATGCCACGAGCAGCTTTCCCAATTCAAGAGCCTTTCCCTTAGCTTTTGAATCGTCTTCGGTCTAAATCAAATCATCAATCATCTAATTCATAGCAATCAACCAAGTCAAACATTAATCCAAACAATTAAGCATTCAAATATGATCTAAGTAGACAATTATCACAATAATGGCAATTTCGTAATTAAAGAGTTGAAAGTCTAACAAGCATGAAATCATGAGAAATATCTCTACAATCTTGATGAATGAACTTGCATAGGTTAACACTTAGTAAAATGGTTGTCAAATCATTATGAACAATGGATCTACATGGATCCACACTTAGGATGAAGAAAATGCATGGAAATCACTATTTTAACACCAAATCGAGCCAACAATCCGATATACTCCTTTGGATCCGTGTGAGAGATAATCACCACTCACCAAATCACCTAAACAACCTCAAATCAACACGCTTCAGATCTGGACAGCGAAGGATCAAGCTTGATCTATCACAAATCCGCTTCAAACGAAGAAATCTCACTTCAAAGGATGAAGATCTTTAATCCAAGCTCTTGAATCTTCAATCTTGATCTTCGATTTGGATGAAAGGAAGCACTAGATTAGAGTGGAGAAAAGAAGTGAAGAAGTGTAGAAATCGAGCTCTCAAAATGGCAGCACTTCGTCGCTTCAAAATCCCGATCCCAAAAATGAAGAAGACCCCTCCTATTTATAGGCTGAAATAACCCTTAGGTCGCTCACTCGGAGTTAGGTCGTCCACGACCTACGACCTAAAAACCCTTCGACCTAAAACCCTACGACCTGACACATAGCATAGGCGCGCGACCTAACAGACCTGCGCATCTACTCGATCTACAATCCAACGACTTGAAACAGTGCGCGACTTAACTATGCGCGACCTAATACTAAGCCAAAACCCAACGACCTAACAACTCACACGACCTACGACTTAACACTCCTGCGACTTAACACAGGTACACTACCTCACGACCTAACAAACCCACGACTTAACATACCCACGCGACCTAACTACTCTAACACGCTAACTACTAGGTCGCCAAATACTGGGTTGTTAACTCGCTAACTCTTAGGTCGCTAACCTATAGGTCGCTCACTTCTATAGGTCGCTAACTTCTATAGGTCGCTCACTTCTATAGGTCGCTCACTTTTATAGGTCGCTGCCTGACCTTAAGTCGTCTAACGACCTAACTAAAAATCCTTAGGTCGTCTAATCCTATAGGTCGCTCCAGACTAGCACACGACCTAAACTAACCCAGAGTCTTACGACCTAACCACGCTAACTCCTATAGGTCGTTCCAACCGACCTAACACTTAACCAGTGCACTTCCTTAGGTCGTAAAACCTCCTTAAGTCGTCTACGACCTATCCTCCTTCACGACCTAAGCTCCAACACACGACTTATCTCCTATATGACCTAACTCTCACACGACCTAACTACTTAGGTCGTTCCAACACTTAGGTCGCTCCACATCACTAAGTCGTCTACGACATAACTCTTAACTCGGTCACGACTTAACTCTTAGGTCGTGTACGACCTTGGACTTGAACAATATTTTGCCTAAAATCTAAAATGGCTCAACAACACTAAAATTCCAGATTTTAACAAAACTTTTCGATCCGTAAAAATACGGGTCGTTACATTCTCTCCCCCTTAGGAATTTCGCCCCCGAAATTCCACACAATCAAAGCAAACAAAGACTATTCTGTACGCCTACCATCCATAGCAATCAACAAACCATGCATCCAATTCTAGCTTAGCGTACAGAATTTCTAAAACTGGAACAAGTTACAATATCGCGAGATGACACGACACCTTAGGGCCATACCTTGAAGAGTTCAGGATGAGCTGCCTTCATCCTCTCTTCCACCTCCCACGTACAGTCATTATCATCATCACTCCATTGTATCTTGAGCAACTTAACTATCTTCCTCCTAAGCTGTTTCGTGTCGGTTTCCACAACACGAAGCGGCTTACGAGGTCTCCTATCAACTGGATCAACTTCAAAGTCTTCACAGCTATCGGCAGAAACCACTGTATTCGAGTCGTGCACATACTTCCGTAGATATGATATATGAAAAACATTGTGCACACTCGACATCTTCTCAGGTAACTCCAATCTATAGGCGAGCTTTCCAATTCGCTCGATGATCGGGAATGGTCCAACAAATCTCGGAGTCAATTTTCCTTTCTTCCCGAATCGAATAACATTCTTCAGTGGAGAAATCTTCACAAAAACCATATCACCTACGTCGAATTCCAAATCCTTACGACGCTTATCAGCATAACTTTTCTGACAGTCTTGGGCTGCCTTCATTCGTTGTCGAATGATCTCTATACAATCTGAAGTCTGTCGAATCATCTCTGGCCCAAGCATCAGCTTTTCTCCGGTTTCTAACCAACATGTTGGAGAGTTACACGGTCTTCCATACAATGCCTCACACGGTGCCATACCAATGCTTGACTGGTAACTGTTGTTGTACGCAAACTCCACCAAATGAAGGTGATCTTCCCATGATCCTCCGAAATCCAAAACACAAGCTCTAAGAAGATCTTCCAAAACTCGGTTGACTCTCTCGGTCTGACCATCTGTTTGAGGGTGATAAGCTGTACTCAAACACAACTCGGTTCCCAAAACTTCCTGGAAGCTCTTCCAAAATCCACTAGTGAACAATGGGTCTCGATTTCTCACTATACTCTTCGGAATACCATGGAATCGAACTATCCACTTAACGTACAACTCAGCCAACTTTGATGCAGTCCTAGTCGATCGAACAGGAATGAATCTTGCACTCTTAGTCAGACGATCCATAATGACCCAAATCCCTTCATTTCCCGTTCTGCCTCTAGGTAGTCCATCGATACCTGCTCCCACTTCCATGTAGGAACTTCTAATGGCTGAAGCAATCCACTAGGCTTCTTCTGTTCGGCTTTAACCAACTGGCAGTTCATACACTTGGAAATAATATTTCCAACATCCTTCTTCATGCCTTCCCAGTAGTAGGTTCTCTTCATATCCCGATACATCTTATTTCCACCTGGATGAATTGTCAGCTTCGAGTGATGACTTTCCTTCAGCACTTCACTCCTCAATTCATCTATATCGGGAACAACTAGTCGTCCTTGCTTTCGAAGCCAACCCTCTCGATCGACCTCGAATCCTTTATCCTTTTCTGGATCCAATCCAGATTCCAAATCACGGATAATCTTGACAAGCTTATCGTCTCGCTTTTGGCTCTCGCCAATCCTCTCCACAAGAGAAGGTCTTATCGATAAGCTTGCCAACATCTCAGGTTCCAATCCGCATCTAAGCCTGAAGTCAAATCCAGCTAAATACTCGAGATTCTTCCATTCTGAAAACATGGCTCCCAATCCTGCATGTCTTCGACTTAACGCATCTGCCACTGCGTTACCTTTTCCCGGAGTATAAGCTATACCAAAATCATATGATGCCAAAAACTCTAGCCAACGTTGCTGCCGAAGATTCAAATCCTTTTGGGAGAAAAGATACTTCAACGACTTATGATCCGTAAACAACTCAAATCGAACTCCCAATAGATAATGTCTCCACATCTTCAGAGCAAAAACAATTGCCGCTAACTCTAAATCATGAGTCGGGTAATTCCTTTCATGCAGCTTCAGTTGTCGACTGGCATATGCAACAACTTTATCTCTCTGCATCAGCACTGCTCCAAGTCCAGTACCACATGCGTCGGTGTAAACCACCATCTCATCATTCCCACTAGGAATAGTCAGAACAGGAGCACTCGTCAATCTCTCTTTCAGGATTCCGAAAGCTTGCTCACACTTAGTATCCCAACTGAACACTTGGTACTTCTTCGTCAATCCTGTTAACGGTGCAGCTATCTTGGAGAAGTCTTTGATAAACCGTCGATAATATCCTGCTAATCCAAGAAAACTTCTCACATCAGATGCATTCTTAGGTCTAACCCAATCCTGGATTGCTGCCACCTTAGTGGGATCAACCGCTATTCCACTTCCAGAAATCACATGGCCTAGGAACCTCACTTCACTCTTCCAGAAGTGACACTTCGAAAACTTAGCCCTCAGCTGATGTTTCCGTAAGATCTCCAAAACAATGCGTAAGTGCGTCTTGTGCTCTTCTTCCGTTCTGGAATAAATCAGAATATCATCCACGAACACAAGTACGAACTTGTTCAACTGATCTCTGAACACTCTATTCATAAGATCCACAAAATATGCTGGCGCGTAAGTCAACCCAAACGGCATTACCAGCCACTCAAAGAAACCCGATGGTGTCCGAAAAGCAGTCTTCGGCACACTATCCTTAGCCACTCTCAACTGGTGAAATCCCGTTGCCAAATCCATCTGAGAAAACACCTTAGCTTCGTGAAGCTGATCAAACAAGTCATCTATTCTCGGCAATGGATACTTGTTCTTCTTAGTCACCTTATTCAGCTCACGATAATCCACACACAATCTCAACGACCCATCTGCCTTGGTTGCAAACACAACTGGTGCACCCCACTCGGACACACTACGCCGAATGAATCCTTTCTGCAAAAGATCATCAACTTGCACCCTCAACTCTTGCTGTTCCCTAGGCGCCATCCGCCTAAGAGGCATCACAACAGGTCTGGCTCCTTCAACTAGATCTATACGAAACTAGATCTCTCTATGCGGCGGCAACCCTTTGACTTCGTCAAAGACATCCTCAAATCCATTCGCGATTGGCACTAATGACAGTCCATCCCGTGGAACAACAAGCGAATACATGAAGCTCATGAAGACGCCTTCTTCATGCTTACATCGTATCACAACCTTTCGCCCCTCCACATTCTCGACCGTCACTTCCAACCTTTCGCAATCAACCTTAGCCGCATACTTCCTAAGCCAGTCCATACCCAAAATAATTCCGAACCCCGCAAAGTTCAGAACAAAACAATCACAAGCAAAAGAGCAACCATGACTCGATACAATCAGACCACGGCATAACATACACAAACAAGACAAACCCCCAACCGGATTAGTCACAACCAATGGCCTATCAACAATATCCGGTTCCAAACCAAACCGGCCTACGAGTTCACTACAAACAAACGAATGTGACGCTCCAGTATCAAACAGAACTCTAACTAAAACACCACATAGGAAAAGAGTACCTTGAACCACCACACTCTTTCCCTTCTCTTTTGCGGTAGGAGCTTTCGAAGACGACGGAACAGCTCCCAAAGCATAAGCTTGCACAATCTGCTTGTCCCTCCTTGGTTCTGGACAATCCTTCCTGAAATGTCCCGGCTTGTCACAGTTGTGGCACTTCGCCGGTGCTTTCGGATTCTTGCAATCCCTAGAGAGATGGCCTTTCTGCTGACAGTTGTAGCAGGTCACTTCGCCCTTCGGCTTCTTCTGGCCATCCTTACCCTTCTGCTGCTGCTGCTGCTTCCTCTTCTTGTTTCCACCTTGCTGGGGTTTAGACTCTTCCCTGGTCACAGCAACAACAGACCCTTCCTTAGGAAACAGACTCTCATGCCTGAGAGCCTTCTCCACAAGCTTCTCAAATGAATCGTCCAAATGATCCACCAACTGTCTCCCAAGATAACTGTCCAAGCCCGTCACGAACTTCTCATTCTTCTGGTATGCAGACTCAATATATGACCGGGCATACTTGGACAAAGCTTCAAACTCAGAAACATACTCAAGGACTGATCTTCCACCTTGCTTGAGCTCCACGAACTTCTTGAACAGAACAGACTTCTGCGCTGTAGAAATGAACTTAGCCTCAAATCTGACTTGGAATTGCTCCCAAGTAATCTCTTCCTCCGGAGTATTGATGGTAATAGAGTTCCACCAATCAGAAGCTCTCCCTTGAAGCTGTCTTGATGCCAATTTCCTCTTAGTTGCATCATCAATTCCCAAATCACCAAAGATCCTTCTACAAGCATCTATCCACCTCTGGACCTCAATAGTTGATTCTGTTCCCAAGAAAACCTTCCCTCCAAGAGCAGTATAGTCCTTGCACAACTTAGCAAAATCCACTGGTTTCGGAGTTTGGACTTGAACTCCAACATCTACTGCTGCCCCCGGAACTGGTATCCTCCTCATGATCGAAGTCATCATAGCTTCGAACATAGCTGCATAATCAGCAGTTCCCTCAGTAGCACGACCTTCCCTAGCAGCTGGTCTCCCTCTTCGACTCATTCTCAATATCTATAAAAAGGAATGATTAGAACATCTAGAGAAACAACTGCATAAAGGACTCAATTCTACTAAGCTACTATATTATATATAGTATTCATCCATCAAAATACAATTACGTCTCTCATACGTAGTTACGTCAGTGAGCGTTGGGTAAAATCGATTAACCAATGCTCTGATACCAAATGTGACGACCGCCCATGTCCCCTGCACTGAATCTAGAGAAAATGCGCTGTAAAGTGTGCCAGGCGACCATGGACGATTGTCAGGGTAAATTAAAACAACAAAATCTATCGTATTACTCACAGCGCATGGACAAAATACAATAGAACATATGTATAGTGAAGCTTTACAGAATAAAATGCCATCATATAAAACTCCATAATAGTTGAATACAAGCATCCAAATAGTCAATACATCAAGCCTCACTACATATCACTCAGAGAATACAAAGCAGCGGAACATCCAGTACATATAAGAAGATAATATGCACCCCTCTAGCTCGTCTTCGATATCAGCATCGTGAGAAGAGAACAGCACCTGTCACCTGCTACCTAGTCTTCCCGTCCCAAAATGGACGAACAGCCCAAGGCAATAAGAGTTAAAACATAAAGCCTTGAGTCAGACAACAGTCTTAGTGAGCAGTAAATTAACTAACAACATACCAAAAGAGTACAAAGGAAAAAGGAATAGGAATACAACCCTCCCACTCCAACCTCTTTCTACAGTGATAGCCTCCAGACACACACTAAGCAGAAGCAAACATAGCAGAGCATACAATGTAAAGTAAAGAGATTATCACTCGAGTCAAGGGCGATGTTTTCCAAGCACAAACCCCCAAGGCCTAAACCAAGATCAGATAAGTACCCAGAAAACACTGCTCTTGAGACCGAATGACGATACAACCAAACATCCATGACTCTGGCTATCACTGTTATCATTGCTTCGATATCACCGTTAATTGAATGACCGACACATTCTTTCAGCCGTCCGTCAAGGGCTAATGGAAACCCCGGTTCTAGACATAACTCCCGCACGTCGTCGCAGCCCGTGCCTAGGACTATCGAATCTGCCCAGAGTACTCGACCATCAATAGTTGGCCGTTGGGACTATCGAATCTGCCCAAACGTACTCTTGCTTAGAGCATGCTAGAACCTTCAACAACGATGCTATCCAAGCCTCCTAGTCATCCTCCTTGATGACTATTTCCATATCCATCCATTATCCTCAACTCGAACCATTTCACCGAGTTATCAACATGCTTGGAATGATCCCGTCTGGATTAGACCAAGTCTTCATCACATGATGCCTCGCTTCATTACATCCTCGCAAAGCCTCATCTCAACATCACATCATCAAATCTATGCATAAGAGCTTCATCATCCCGCTACATATGCCACGAGCAGCTTTCCCAATTCAAGAGCCTTTCCCTTAGCTTTTGAATCGTCTTCGGTCTAAATCAAATCATCAATCATCTAATTCATAGCAATCAACCAAGTCAAACATTAATCCAAACAATCAAGCATTCAAATATGATCTAAGTAGACAATTATCACAATAATGGCAATTTCGTAATTAAAGAGTTGAAAGTCTAACAAGCATGAAATCATGAGAAATATCTCTACAATCTTGATGAATGAACTTGCATAGGTTAACACTTAGTAAAATGGTTGTCAAATCATTATGAACAATGGATCTACATGGATCTACACTTAGGATGAAGAAAATGCATGGAAATCACTATTTTAACACCAAATCGAGCCAACAATCCGATATACTCCTTTGGATCCGTGTGAGAGATAATCACCACTCACCAAATCACCTAAACAACCTCAAATCAACACGCTTCAGATCTGGACAGCGAAGGATCAAGCTTGATCTATCACAAATCCGCTTCAAACGAAGAAATCTCACTTCAAAGGATGAAGATCTTCAATCCAAGCTCTTGAATCTTCAATCTTGATCTTCGATTTGGATGAAAGGAAGCACTAGATTAGAGTGGAGAAAAGAAGTGAAGAAGTGTAGAAATCGAGCTCTCAAAATGGCAGCACTTCGTCGCTTCAAAATCCCGATCCCAAAAATGAAGAAGACCCCTCCTATTTATAGGCTGAAATACCCCTTAGGTCGCTCACTCGGAGTTAGGTCGTCCACAACCTACGACCTAAAAACCCTTCGACCTAAAACCCTACGACCTGACACATAGCATAGGCGCGCAACCTAACAGACCTGCGCATCTACTCGATCTACAATCCAACGACTTAAAATAGTGCGCGACTTAACTATGCGCGACCTAATACTAAGCCAAAACCCAACGACCTAACAACTCACACGACCTACGACTTAACACTCCTACGACTTAACACAGGTACACTACCTCACGACCTAACAAACCCACGACTTAACATACCCACGCGACCTAACTACTCTAACACGCTAACTACTAGGTCGCCAAATACTGGGTTGTTAACTCGCTAACTCTTAGGTCGCTAACCTATAGGTCGCTCACTTCTATAGGTCGCTAACTTCTATAGGTCGCTAACTTCTATAGGTCGCTCACTTTTATAGGTCGCTGCCTGACCTTAAGTCATCTAACGACCTAACTAAAAATCCTTAGGTCGTCTAATCCTATAGGTCGCTCCAGACTAGCACACGACCTAAACTAACCCAGAGTCTTACGACCTAACCACACTAACTCCTATAGGTCGTTCCAACCGACCTAACACTTAACCAGTGCACTTCCTTAGGTCGTAAAACCTCCTTAAGTCGTCTACGACCTATCCTCCTTCACGACCTAAGCTCCAACACACGACTTATCTCCTATATGACCTAACTCTCACACGACCTAACTACTTAGGTCGTTCCAACACTTAGGTCGCTCCACATCACTAAGTCGTCTACGACATAACTCTTAACTCGGTCACGACTTAACTCTTAGGTCGTGTACGACCTTGGACTTGAACAATATTTTGCCTAAAATCTGAAATGGCTCAACAACACTAAAATTCCAGATTTTGACAAAACTTTTCGATCCGTAAAAATACGGGTCGTTACACACTTTAACAATTGTGTACGCGGTGGAGATTCCAGAATGAAGTAGGATGGTGGCGACGATCCTATATGAGGTATATACGTGGACCCGACTCCCGTGAGTTGGCATAAGGTGGTTAAAACATGAGCAATTGACGGGCTAATGAGGCAGCTCCTCTGATCGTACACACTCCATCGTATGCCATTCTATTACTTGTGATTGATTTGGTGCACACCATTGATTCGGGAGTGTGGCTCGAGGTGGGCGATTGCTGCGGCTCGGCGTTACCACCAACCCTGAAGTGTAATTGGTATATCTACCCTGGAATTGCCTAGTTGTGCCGTGTCACCTACCCTAGCGTGCTTTACTACGAGTTTGATTTGTGTCGTACCAATGGAGTATCCTCTGGTAGCTCCAGTTTACGGGGTATTATGATACTGTATATACTATTGGCACACCTAAAAATGTGTTAGGGTGGAAAATGTAAAGCCTTAACGCTATTTTTAAATAGTTTATTTTACTTTAGACATTATTATAATAGCGTATATTACAACATAGTAGATAGTTTAACGGATCCTTAGAGGATGGTTATCCCAAACATCCTTTAAGTTACTGTATTTCAGTTGATATTTCACTTGAGTTGGATTTATTGATATAAGAATGTTAATCCTGACTCGAGTGTTTTGTGTTTTGCTTTATGCGCGGGTCAGACTGAGTAATACAACATTTGAGACTCACCTTTGGAGTTGGAGCTTCGCTAGGAGATCCAGCTATCTATCCAGCTTTTAGTTATTCAGTTGATTCCAGTGATGTATTCAGAATTTGTTTTTTTTTTACTTTTGTATTGAGACATCTATGTATTCGAGACCTCTGTTGTATCTTGTTTAACTCTGTTATATATAGTAGCTTCATGAACTACTATTCTTTTGTTTCCGCTGCGTTATTTTAATTTGTGTCTGTGATTCTGTGATCTTTATTTACTATATATGCTGAGATTTGCCAACTTTAAATTAACAATATGATATTTTGAGCAATTCAAGTCCGACATGTATGGATGCAAATGGTTGAAAATTTCAGGCTGTTACATGTGGTATCAAAGCTCTGGTTTTAGGCAAAACTCAATATATAAAGTAAATGTAATTACAGAATCACTTTCGTCTGAGCTTGAATCTCTTCCTCTTTGACTCGGTTTCCTTTGAATTTTGGAACGTTCCCCTCGGTTCCAAAATCCATCCTTGTCTCCCCTATTCGTGCTTCTTGATTCTAGAGTATCCCATAACTCCACTTCGAATGATCTCTATAATAAATCGACGGTCTCGCCAATCTTTAAATGATCTATAAAGGGGTGAACTCCTTTACAATCGGTATTGATTCACCAGAGATTCGGTATCCTCGGTTTATAATGCTGCTATCTTTTGCTATACCCGAATTCCATCTCTGGCGATCGAATGTCGATTTGCTCCAGAATTCTACCTCGATCTTATTCTTGAAGTCACGGTTGACCCGGTTAAGGTTGCCTGTGATTTATATAACTTTATCCATCTTCCTGTTTGAAATTCAATCATCTTACCTCCCTATTGAGACTATCTTTTAGTTGAATTCAGTTGATTTAGAGTCCCCTCGTACTTGAATCTCTGACTTTGTTTTGAAATCCATTCTGGAATCATCGAGAGAGGGAGTGTATTTGTAATAATATAAAATGTTTTATATATTGTGTTGTTTGAGTTGTTGATGTTGATTTGGGTTTTCGATCGATTCGTCTGATCAATGCTATCGATAGAAATTCCAAAGCACTTGAATAGAGCAAACTGACACAATATTGTTTTCAAAATTTGGTAAATGAAATAAATCTTGTATGATTATATTATATATATATAAGTAAAATTTTCTGAAATTTAGTAAGTTAATTAAATTAGTTGTTTGAAATGATAATATTTGATTATCATTTATTGTTCTATAAATGAATTTATAAACATGGTTTATAAATTTATTTGGAATTTAAATGAATTTAAATCAAGAATTTGAGGATTTAAATTTTTGAAAATTTCAAACTTTGGTTTTAAAGTTTTAGGTGTATATTATTTAAAGTAATTTCAAATTGAAATCGTTTCAAAGAATTTAAAAAAGTTTTAAATCAGTACTTTTCTCTTTGTCGCTGGAAAATAATTTCGGTGATGACTATAGCATCATCGATATTCATTTTCGAGTTTCGAAGACGAGAGGCCACTCAGTAGCTTTGCTACACTTTTGTTTTGAAGTAAAATTGATTTGAATTTCTTAAGTATGACTTGACTTATATTATATATATATATAGGTATTTTATAGATTTGATTTAATATATATATATATGTATATATATATCTAAATTGTTTGAGGTTAATCAGAGATTTAAATTCTTAAATTTATGATTTAGAGATGGTTTCAATTATAAACTGAAGTCAAAATTTTGAATAAATATTTAAACTTGAAATAATTGAGTTGGGAAAAGTTTACTTGTATAATACCCAATTTCATTCTAATATAAATTACCTAAATTATTCAGAAGTTGACTATGTAATTGGATAATATACAATTCAAATTGTTTTTATAAATAAAATTTGAGTGTTTATAATAAATGTTATACACTTAATTTTTTATTATAAAAAAATGTTAATAGGGATAAATAAAATAATAAGTTAATTGAATAATAAATGAGATAAATTAAATTTTGTTTTGAAAGAAACCTTTTTCTATCTAATATTAATAAATTGAAATCAAATCAACTTAATGAAATATCTTGAATTTTAAAAGCAACTATTGAATATAAATTAAGTTAAATTGAAATTTATATGGTTTAAATTAATTATTTATTTTGTATTTCAAATCTATTTTCTTTTGGTTGTTTCTATTCTGCTACCTCGTTCCTTTTTGGGGACGAAAAGTTTTGAGTGGGGGAGAGTGTAACGACCCGTAAATTTTAATAATGTTTATTTGTTTTATTAATATATTTAATTGAAATTTTGTGAAATTTTAAATAATAAAAAAATTTTGAAATATTTTTTTTGATATTTGGAATACGTCTACTTTAATATAGTAAATGGTAAATTTTCAATAGAAAATATGGAAGTTTATTTTATTGTGTAATTTTTATTTCAATTCAAATCAATTAATATTTGATGATAATAAAATGTTTTACAAACTTGAATATTTTTATACAGAAAATTTGTAAATCATCTTCTGAGTGAGACATCATAATTCGTTTCATCAAATTTGGACTGCTATTGCTCCGTTTATCTTATTTCTGACGTATTTGCAGTATTTTCGGTACCGATTATCGAATTTTGATAGGATGGTCGTACCACTGATATCTGTGTACCATTTTGATCGTCTCATTGTGCTGATTTCCGCAATATATTCATTTGTGGATTTTGATGTCCGAACGTGGGGGAAACCACAGAACGGTAAATCGTATCGGTACCCGTTTTGAGTCCTTTCGTTTCCCATCGTGCAAAGCTATCAACCACTAAAATTAATTATTTCTTGGAATTCTAAAAGTTCATAAAAAGATGTTAGGAAATGAATAACCTTTGTGAATTAAAATACACGTTCATATTTTTGTGCCCGTTCATATTTTTTTTTTGCGTTCAATTCTATTTACCTGACTTCCCATTCCTATTTTCTTCTTGCGATTCACTTTCTTGCCTGGCTTCTCCTTTCTCTACTCCTAGTTCTCACCTTTTCTTCTGCAAAACATTTGCATTCGGTCACCATTATTCTTTGCAGTTCTACTTGCATGGCCACACGCGACCCACATGAAGCCGCGCCCACGTCAAGCTCTTCCCCTCTTCTTCCACGCCTGGCCATCCACGGCAAAAGCATCATCACCCAAAGCTCGCGTAATGCAATTGCCAACCATTCCCACCTTCTCCAAGCCTTGCCCAAACCTTGATTTGCTCCTCTGCCTCGCCTATTTCCCGTTCGCCACCTCATCAACGTCGCCGGCCTTGTGCCTCCTCCCTGATCGGCCACGATCTCCAGCCTTCTCTTTTATAGGTATTATATATATATATATATATATTTCAGGTTAGATTGTATATATGTGTTGATAAAAATATGGTTATACAGTATATCTTATTAAGTATATAAAGTTCTAAAGGTTTATATAAATTCTTATTTGATTTCAAAAGTAGTATATACTATGTATATATGTCATCTGACCATTATTTATAACCGTATTATATTATCTAAGACTAATATATATGTTTTCCCGTTATGATTTGTTTTTTTTACTTTTCCGCTTTATAGTTAAGTTATATATATATATATGATTCTTGGACTACATATCAGTTATATCACCATATGGATAGGATACATATAATAAGTATTATAAAGGTTGCAGTACTATATATATTGGTTGCAGAACTTTATAAGATACATTGTTATATATTGATTTTTCTGTATATATATAAAGATTTATATAAGTTGTTCATATATATATATATATATATATATTGTACAGTCCTTTTCTAAGTGATTTCTAGTTATATATATAAGAGTGTTATATAAAGAAGTGTTATAGATATATGCTATTTTGTAAATATTGCTCGCGTAGGCTAGTTTATATTTATATGTATTATGTTGTACATATATTTAAGCTGTTGGGTTTTATATCTCAGTTTATATAAGTATACATTTTAAAGCTAGTTCCAATTTTTGATTCATGTTTCATATATATATAATCTGTTAATATGTTAAGGTATATATATATATATACACATTGGGATAAGTTAAGTTATATATATATATATATATAACTTTTACAAACTTGTATGCTAGTATATTTTTCTTTCATGTGTCCAAGTTTTTGAAAACTCAGCAGTATGGTATGTATATATATTTGGTATTAATAGTTTATTTATATATATATATAGGTTTTGTTCGAAATTTTCATGTGTCTTTGAATTCGATACATATATATACTTATATATCTGACACATATATATCAGTTATCTATGCTTGTTATGTCATGTTGTAATTACAGTAGTCTATATATACATATGATTTCCATACTCCCCACTTCGAGACCCACATTGGTGAAGAGTATTACAAGGTAATACCTTCTGCTAATACGAAAAATTGAGCTGGATAGGAGCGACCATCGTAGCCTTGTCTTAACTATCTACTGAATACATCGATAAATGTAGCTTATAATTTTTTTTCCATGTGGATCGACATATCCAATAGATATTTAATACAAAACTATAATGGCTATAAGATCTAACAGAACAAAATATAACAACTCAAATGTAAAATACATCACATAACAGTAGATCATCACGTACATATACACATATACCGGTACACCATAGAGTAAATAAAATGATACATGTCAAGTGGTGTAGCAACCACAATATATAGGCGAGTCAAAAGAATATACATACTAGAGTTACAAACAAAAAGGACTCGTAGAAAAGTCCATGCGGAAGCAGAATAGGCTAAGACTAATGGGCCAAGGGACCCAAATTTGAAAGAAAAGACGTTTATTTATTTACAAAGTGTAAATGTGTATACATTTTAGTTAAGTGTTGAGTAATTATCTTAAGCCTTTTTTTATGTATAAGAAAGATATATAAATGGAGTATATACAATATATTGACTAATATACTTTGTAATTTATACGATCCTGTTGTTGACTATATTATATAAAGAAGTATTTTATATATTGTTTCAACAGTTTCTTTTATTTTTCATTGATTACCTATATATATATATATTTGTTATATAGGTAGTTGTTTTAAATTTATATAGAAAACCTACTGTATATATATTTTTGGGTTGCGTATATTATATAAGTAGTGGTTTTTCCTTTTACTGAACATGCATATAAATAAAATATATTGGGTAGGCGTGTGTAAATATATATATATATATATATATGTTTGTTTATGTTTTATTTATATAGATATAACAGTTTTGTTTATATATTAAGGGATACATATAAATATGAACATTTATTTTATTAGTTAGTACGTATAGGTTATGAAAGTATGTGTATAAGTATAAATAAGCCTTGTTATTATTTTGTGATATATATATATGACATTTTGAAACGAATAAAATATAATATAAGTATTTTTCATTTTATAAGTATATATATATATATAAGTAGTTATTTCAAATATATTATGTATATATTGAATTTAATATTTGTGTTTTAATTTTAAAAAAACAATAATTTTGAAATACATATATATTTAATTTTATATGTATTTGAAATTTAGAATATAATTTTATATAAATAGTTATAGTTATATATAAGTTCACTTATACCAATTCTCTTCATCGATCTAGTTCTGATTTGATTCGTCTATTCCTATTTATCAGCTTTGTTCATCTTGCCTGTTTTCTTCATCGAATCGTGTCCATCTAGCGTTGCTTTGGAATCCGTAGCTCATTTCTTTGTCAAATCCCTCTAGCCTCGAAAGGTGAGAAATCACTCACGATTAACGTTCTTATATTTATTAAATTTGATTTCAATTGAAACAACAATTGAAATATGCTGCTGTTAGATTTTTAAATTACTATATATATGCCATTATCTGTATCAGCTCACCTGTGACATCTGACACCATTATCTGTTATTTATCACTGATGATATATGCCTGTTACTGTTGTTATATTATTATCATATCTATTATCACTCTGCAAGTTCCCTGTTAGTATAGAATTCACTATAGGTTGAAATGATGCATAACCGAACGATCTATAGAATAGGAGAAAATCGTTATGGGTTGAAATGATAAACCCAAGCGAATTTCATTGAATTGAATTTGGGATTGCGGGTTGAAAAGATATACCCGTATATATTTAAATTGCGGATTGAAATGATAAATATCCATATCACTTGACCATAGGATAGAGAATTATATACAGACACCGTTGGTCTATATATAAATATTTTGAAAATGATTTCTATGGTTTTGAAAAGAAATATATGGTTTTAATAAATATTGATTTTAAAGATTTATTAAAGTTGATTTAATAAAGTTGATATATAATATGTTTAAGTATTTATTTAATATCTATATTTTCAATATAGAGTTTATAATGATTCAGGTTGGAAAGATAAATTTGAAATTGATTTGAAATTATATTTATTTAAGAATTTTACTTAAATAAGTTTGATTTGAAATTTATTAAATTTGAAATTTAAAGGTATGATTTTATAACTTGGATTTGATTAGAAGTGACTTAAATGAATATTTCAAACTTATATAAATTTAAATGGGATATTTTGTTTATTTAAATTTGTAAATTGAAGTTGTATTTAGATGTTATTGGAATGATTAAGTAAATATTTCATAACTAAATAATAGTAAAGTGAATTTGATATATATATATATGAAATTATCGAATTTAGTTTTTGAAATGTTGAATATTTAAAGCTTTGAAATATATTGAAATTGAAATGGCTTATTTTACGGTTTAAATATGTATTTGAAAATCGATAATTTGAAATGGTTTATTGAGAAACTGAATTGAATTGAATTTGATGATTTGATTAAATTTGAATTTTGGAATTTGAGTTGATTTGAATCGATTTGTGAAATTGAGGAAACTATTTTATTTTAAAAAGTATTTTTAAACTATATCTAAAACTATTTATATTTTACTTTATAAATTATTTTAATATAAACTATTTTATATAAATCATTTTCAATATAAATTATTTTATTATAAACTATTTTAACTTATAACTATTTTATATAAACTATTTTTATTTTATAAACTATTTTATTATATACACTAATTTTAATATCTAAACTGTTTAAGAGGAAAGTGTTATGGATTCCAAAATGTTATGATTTCAAGCTATTATTTCAAAGTGTTATGAATTTCAAGGTTTTGATTTCCAATGTGTTTTGATTTTAAAAGACTTATGATTTCGAAAGTGATATAACTTTGGAAAGTGATATGATTTTGGAAATGGATTTATTTGAAGTGAAAATGATATCGTTTGATATGGTTTGAAAAGGAAATGATATTTTGGTTTTGAAGTATAAACTATTTTTAAATGACCATGGTGTTATAATACCGATTGGTTGTTAAAGAGATCGGGATCAGATATGGGCATACTCTTTGTCGATACCGAAAACCACTTTAACAACTGTGTACGCGGTGGAGATTCCAGAATGAAGTAGGATGGTGGCGACGATCCTATATGAGGTATATACGTGGACCCGACTCCCGTGAGTTGGCATAAGGTGGTTAAAACATGAGCAATTGACGGGCTAATGAGGCAGCTCCTCTGATCGTACACACTCCATCGTATGCCATTCTATTACTTGTGATTGATTTGGTGCGCACCATTGATTCGGGAGTGTGGCTCGAGGTGGGCGATTGCTGCGGCTCTACGTTACCACCGACCCTGAAGTGTAATTGGTATATCTACCCTGGCATTGCCTAGTTGTGCCGTGTCACCTACCCTAGCGTGCTTTACTACGAGTTTGATTTGTGTCGTACCAATGGAGTATCCTCTAGTAGCTCCAGTTTATGGGGTATTACGGTACTGTATAGACTATTGGCATACCTAAAAATGTGTTAAGGTGGAAAATGTAAAGCCTTAACGCTATTTTAATACTTTACTTTAGACATTATTATAATAGCGTATATTACTACATAGTAGATAGTTTAACGGATTCTTAGAGGATGGTTATCCCAAACATCCTTTAAGTTACTGTATTTCAGTTGATATTTCACTTAAGTTGGATTTATTGATATAAGAATGCTAATCCTGACTCGATTTTTTTGTGTTTTGCTTTACGCTCGGGTCAGATGAGTATTACAGCATTTGAGACTCACCTTTGGAGTTGGAGCTTCGCTAGGAGATTCAGTTATCTATCCAGCTTTCAATTATTCAGTTGATTCCAGTGATGTATTCAGATTTTGTTTTTTTTTTGACTTTTGTATTGAGACATCTTTGTATTCGAGACCTCTGTTGTATCTTGTTTAACTCTGTTATATATAGTAGCTTCATGAACTACAATTCTTTTGTTTCTACTGCATTATTTTACTCTGTGTCTGTGATTCTATGATCTTTATTTACTGTATATGCTGAGATTTGCCAAATTTAAATTAACAATATGATATTTTGAGCAATTCAAGTCCGTTATGTATGGATGCGAATGGTTGAAAATTTCAGGCTGTTACAGATAGTATAAGAGAGATATTTTTTTAATAAAAGAATATCATCGTTCTTTACCACTAAGATAAATATATAAGAATATTGGTGATGAATTCTATTATTACCATTGAAAGTTTATATGTTAATATAATAGCTCCTATTATTTTGATAAGTGAAGTAAAACAAAAAGGACGCAATTGGAAGGTGAAATATGTAACCCATGCTTTCTTAAATAAGAATTAATTAAATTAGTCATCTTTTTTTGCTGTTAATATATAAAGAGATTATAAGTTATATTTTTTGGATTCTTGACCTATATTCTGAAATATACCATGAACACCGAGATTTTGAGAACTCACAGCATGACAGGCCAATTGTGTGTTTTTTATTAAGAGAAAGGGGTTCTTCGAAAGGGATAGCATGAAAAGGGTAAGTTAAGGAAATGGGATATGGTTTTGTATTTTAAAAAGGGGTATGAGAAAGGGAAATAACTGTTAATAATGAGGATAAGGGGCGATAATTTTGCCAGTGGAACACTAATGGGATCAATTTGCTATGCCACTGCAATAGGCCAAATCCAATGGTTATCCCTGATGCGGTAATGGAGTAAACGTTTATTATGAATGCGCTCTAAGTTAATGTGAAGGTCCGTGCATGGTTCAAAACATGTATAAATAAAATTATATTTATGATTTATGATTCCAAATTTACTTTGTTAATTCCGTGTAATCAACTCAAAGAGTACCGTACAAACTATCACATAGGATATGAATTTCTCCACTCTAGTCTAATTGTAAATATAACCACATTCTTTAAGGAAAGAAAAAACAATGCTTTCATTTTAACCCAAGTCTTTTAATGATGACTTCTCAAATATGGGAAGCTGATTAATATTTCAAAAATCGCTGAAAAAATATGGTATTAAATCAAAAAAAAGGGGAATGAATAGTTGATTATTTTGCATACTGACATTATTAACATATTTAATATAAGACATCATAACTTACAAATTCAAATTTATCTAAGATTGATTGCAAATAAGGAGGTCCTTGATGTATTGAAAGATTATTTGTAGTGATAGCACCATAAAAAAATTTAGGTTCTTATTGTGCATGCTCATTATGAGAAGTGTTAAACATAATGTTTGTATTCGATTGATGTAACCCAAAATACCATAGAAATATCATTTTTTAATGTATTATGTTAAACACTTATTGAGTGTGAACAAAATAGTAAATATTAAGTTTTACAATATATAGTTTCCAATATGTTTTATTATCTAAAAAATTCTCTATCTTGAACATATTTTTGAAAATGAGTGTGAAATAATACCAATACTTAAAGCATTTTTGTTGATGTGAAGAATGATTGAGGGTTTAGCTTGTCCTCGAAAAAATTGGAAATTGATAGCACGAATACGAATCCCCTAGAGGAGTTTTATAAATAAGTTCTTATCTGACAAATGTAAACGATAGTAGGTAATAATTAGAATACATACCTTATGCAAGAATGGTTAAACGATGCTACTATTTATCACCATAAAATAACAGATCCAAATAGTAAAGCATCTACTATCATTTCCACCACCAATAACACATACGTAAAATGAGTAATGTGTTAGTTTCCATCAATGGAAAAAATGCTAATATAATAAACTAATTAGACACTGTTTTACCTCATAAACTTCGTCGGCACTCTTTATGAAACTTAAAGTGCACTAGCGTTATTATTTTGATGATCGTCCTTATTCTGCCCATAATCATGCCAGACTTTAGTTTAATTTTTTATCGGAATAATTTCATATTTAAATATTAAGTAAATGCATTTGGAAACAATTCAATTTGTGGTTTATTGTTCAGAATAATCATAGCAAACATATAACAAATCATTAATTACCTTAGGGTAATAACATATGAAATATAAAATATCAAAAGAATAGTTCATTAAATAAATTAGGTTGAATGCTGATCTATGTACGATATGGATTGAAAGTGACCCACTAAATCTTTTGAAGTACTAGATTATAGGTTTGAAGCAGCTCTCTATTTTGTGTAAAGAACGGTTACTTTATTTGCATTGAGATTAATTCATAAGACAATCTTCACCTACTGTGTTTTGAATCTACAAATCTGTCACTATATTTATACTTTGTATGTTATAGGAATAGGACTTACCTAAGGTAAATTTTTAATAGTGAAACATTACTTAACGAAGTGTAACGACCCGCTATTTTGGACCATTCGCATCCGCACATGTCAGACTTGAATAATTCAAAATACCGCATTGTTAATTTAAATTTGGCAAAACTGAACATATACAGTAAATAAATAATCACAGATCACAGACACAGAGTAATAATTGCAGCGGAAATAAAAGAGATAGTAGTTCATGAAGCTACTATATAAATATATATAAGTTACATCAGAGTTAAATAAGGTACAACAGATGTCTCGAATACAATAGTCAAATACAAGAATCAGAATACAATCACTGGAATCAACTGGATAATCTGAAAGCTGGATAGATAGCTGGATTTCCAAGCGAAGCTCCAACTCCAAAGGTGAGTCTCGAATACTGGTACACTCGGTCTGACCCGAGCGTAAAGCAAAGCACAAAACACTCGAGTCAGGATTAACATTCTTATATCAATAAATCCAACTCAAGTGAAATAGCAATTGAAATACAAGTAACTCAAAGGATGTTTGGAATAACCATCCTTTAAGGATCCGTTAAACTATCTACTATGTAGTAGTATACGGTAAATAGATAATGTCTATCAGTAATATAAAGTATCAAAATAGTGTTAAGGCGTTACCATTATCCCCCTTAACACATTTTATATAAGCGTTATAGTCTATACAGCACTGTAAACTCCACCGTAAACTAGTGGGATATCAGGGAGTACTCCATAGGTATAACACAAAACAAATCGTAGTGGTCGCGTATATAGGGATACAAGTATGACAAGGCACATGAGGCAATACCTAAGGTAGTGAAACTACCGTTTGCCTGATCCGGACTGGTGAGAACGCATCGCCACATCGACCGCAACACCGCGAAACAACACTCCCAAATCAAGGGTGCACCAATCGACAACAAGTAATGAGTAGTTTCGAAGAAGTGAGTTCGCTCGAGGTAGCTAGCCCCCATTTGGCCCGGCACGGCTCCTGTTTTAGTCATTTCCAATTTGACACAAGTGTCAAGGCTATCCATTATCGTTCTCTTTCTTCAGTCATCACGTACAACATTCCAACCACTTCATTCTGGATCACACTCCGCGTATAGTTATTAAAGTGGTTTTCGGTTTAGACAGAGAGTATGTCCCTAACCGATTCCGGTCTCTTTAATAACTTTCGTAATTATTACACCGATTGGTCGTTTAATATCTTTCAAAGCAAATCAAATTCAATTTCCATTAAAATTTGTAAATCAACATTTCATTTGTCTTTCCAAAACAATTTCCATAATTTACGTTTCAAAACTTCCAAATTACCATTTCAAAATCTTATAATTCAATTTCAATTTCTTTTAAACAAATCAAATATTGATTCAAGTTCGTATATAAGTTTCATTCCGAAATCATTTAAATTAATTTAATTTAACATTCAAATCAATTTAAATTCATTAATCGATTTCATTCAATATTTGTTAAGTTAATTTATCCTTCAAAACAATTTCTATTTAACTTCCAATTTATTAAATCAATTATTTAAGTTCAACTTCATTGTACCAAAACTTACAAATTTGAATTAAATTAAATTCATCAAATCAATTCTTTAAATTACAAGTCTTACATTGATTCAATAAATCCCATTTTTATTTCTTGTTAAAGAAAATTCAATTTCACTTATTTAAAGAATTCAATTTTATTTAATTATTAAATAATTAAATCTTATTTAATTTTTAAATAATTTCAAAACTTAATTATCAAATAATTTCAAACTTAATTATAGAAAAAAAATTTCAAAACTTAATTCAATCATTTCTCAAATTAAACAACGTTCTTCATCAATTACATTGTTAATATTTTGTTTCATATTATTAAATATTAATATTTCCCTTTCATAAAAATTCAAATTCCAACTTCATTTCAAAACCATTTTTATTTATTCAAATCAAATCTTCATTCTATTTTAAATCAAAGTATTGACCAATCGGTTTTTATTTAATTATCCTAGGTCAAAGTTCAATTTGGGTATTTATCATTTCAACCCGATTCTAATTCAATTCAAAATCAAAGCATAACAAAGGGAACTTGCAGTGTGATAACTGGGATGGTGTCAAAGTAAATAAACAAGCAATAACAACAATCAATAACAACCATCAAATAATCAATTCAAATAATCCCGAAATAATCGTATTAATTTACATTGTTGTTTGTGCAAATTAATATAATTATTTCTAGAATCTACACTATCATTTCATGTAGATTAAAGATTATTACATTACGGTTTTTCACTTGTCATCTATTATAATTTCATCCATCATCGATTTAAACAACCTACATTCAACGGTTCAAGGTGTAATTAACCAAATCCTACGTGTCAATTAATTTAACATTAAAGGGGTCACATTATACGAATTTTTTAACTAATCAAATTCAACATATAGATCCAATTTAAATCGTTAACTATCATATATCAATTCAATTGCATATTATTTATCACTTTAACATTAACAATTTAACGTCCAATATAAACATCAATAATCAATCAATTATCAACCAAGGTGTATTATCATCGCATAAATGATAGATAATGGTGTAAGATGTCATAGGTGAACAGATACAGGTACAGTGTAAATAACTAATAGCAACATATTTCAATTTATCATTTCAATTGAAATCAAATTTAATAAATAAAAGAACGTTAATCGTGAGTGATTGCTCACCTTTAGAGGCTAGAGATGCACGAGAAGATGACCCGGATACGCACACTGATACGGTCATAGAGATTGAGTTACGAATCCAAGCAAAACAAATCGGCACGAATTCCATGATCAAAGCTGATAACAGAAATCGATGAAATCAAATCAAAACATTCAACATAGCAACAAATAAAAAAAAATGTCCTGCGTCAAAGTTTAACAATATAATTCTATGTGCTACCGAGATCGAAATGGTCTGAAGTTTGGTATGAATAAAGATCAAAACTTGTATTTCAAACTGCAAAAGAATCAGTTGACTTGGACAAGATACCAGGAAGTTACGATGTCACGAACATAGACTCCGGCCATGTTGCGACTGTCAAATGTTCAGGTCTAAAACCCCCTCTGGGTCTGACTTTCAGGTAAGAAACAGAGGACTGAACCACCTCGTATGAAGCTAAAATTTTATATACAAAAAATAGAAAACTTTATCTTTTCAACAAAAAGGGAATCACTGTATTCCGACGTAAGACGGAAGAGATACGATGCGTTAAACATAAACTCAAGTCGTGTTTGCAGCAGTGTAAAATAATTTCAAGTACAAAAGAACAGTTGCCTGGGTCCAACTTCCAGATCATCGACCACTAATCAAACGATGTCGGATTTTGCTGAAATTTGATAGGCATAAACTAGGTAACTTCGACTCTTTTTTAAAAATAGAGTCAACCCATTCCGATAAAACATGAATGAGATATGATGTCGTGAACATGCAGTCTAACTGCTGTTTTTTTTACTAAAGCACATAAATAAAATCCTTATATATATGACATATGTTCAAAAACCAATATAAAAATTTCCAAAGAAGCAAAAGAGCTGTGAAATAACAGCATACTCATTCCATACATACAAAATGGAACTTGATAAATATATGTATATATACTCAAATCAGCATAATTATAACATATATACCTATACACTTTGAAATCAATACTATTATCAAGACATATATACACACTATGCAAATAAGTTTTGGAACATATAATATGGTTTTGAGAACCTCTGTACGTGCAACAACAATTATCAAATACCACTTATATAACTTACAGTACTAAATATAAAACCTATTTATTAAAAATCAACATAATAAACTAATACATATACCCAAAAATTTAGTACTGTTATATGCAAGTTTGGACATATCATTTGAAAAGCAACAACACTTATATTATATACTAACTTATCACTCAATAAACATAGATTTATATATATACATATGTTATATATGTATGTATACTTACACAGCAAAGAGAAAATTTAAAATATATGTACAACTACTGATTATAAATATCATACGAAACCATATGTATATTGACCTATATATGCAGACTCAACAAAATCTTACATACATTTGATTTTGAAAACAATGAATTACTATGCATATAACATATATGCGTACAACATATATTCCAAACTGCATAACTGTATAACAACAAATGATACTAGACTATTATAACATCAACATATTATATCCAACTTATAGTTTAATATAAACAAATATCTTATAAATTATATATACAAAACAGATCATATGCGAAATATGCTAATATATATAATATACTGTATACTATATATGCAAAATACCTCTTATATATCAAAGTAGAGAAGCTGGCACGAAGCTTGCATGGAGGCTCTCGGCCATTGGGGATGCATGATCGCTGCTGTCGTGGCAACTAGCGCGAGTGGGATGGAGGTAGCGGCCATGGTGGTAGGTCTCGGCTCCGGTGCGTTCGGTGGTGCACTGGGAAGGCCGGCTATAGCGTTCGGTGACAAGGTAGGGCCTGGGCGTGGATCACGGTGAGGGAACAATGACTACGGCGTGGGCTTCACGGCAATGGGTGCATGAGGAAGCTCGGATCTCGGTTGCAAGGTCGGAGAATGGAATGAGGTTGGAGGAGGAATGCAGTGGCTCGGCCGGTGAAGGCTGAGCTCGCGGCCGTGGTGGGGAGATGTTCCGACGTGGGTGTTTGACGAGGTGGGAGAATAATGGTTGCACGCGCTGCCATTGAGGTCGGAGGGGAAGAGAAGACTTTGGTGATGAGGCTAGCTGGTTCGCGCATGGAATATGTGAAAAGTATAGAGTTTCAAAAAAAACAGAGAGAAGATATGAAGAGGAACCAACAGAGATAATTTTGAACTAGGGAAATGCAAAAGTCACAAATAAATTCCTGGGAATTGTAAAAAGGTTACGCATGCGAATTCAGGAAGTAATCAGTGCAAATCACTGTTCGATTTTCCACCGTTTGTAAATTTGAATGGTCATAAAAAAAATCAAAGTTTAAAGCAAATGGGTACCGATTCGGCTAACCGTTACGTAGATTTCGATGTGCACCAGACTTCAAAACACAGAAGTGAATATACCGCAAAGATCAGCACGGCGAGACGATCAAAACGGTATACAGATATCAGTGGTATGATTGAATTATAAAAATTCGAATTTTCTAATAGCGGAAAATGCAAGAAAAACGCTGAAAAATAAGATCGACGGAGCCAAAGATGTCTGAATTTGGAAAAACGACAAACTGACATCTTGCTCAGAAGATGGTTTAGAATTTTTCTATGTAAATATATTTAGGTTTCAAAAACGTTTTATTTTCATTGCTTTTTAACTAATTAAATTGAAGTAAATTTACGCACGAAATAAACTTTCTTATTTTCGGATGAAAATTTACCATTTGCTATGTTTAACTAGACGCATTCCACATATCAAATTTTTATTTCAAAATTTTATTAGTTAAAATTTCACACAAATTCAGTTAATTAAATTAATTAAAACCGTTAAAATACCCGGGTTGTCACACGAAGCATATTAACTGAATAAGTAAGTTATCAATCAAAATTTATCCAACATGTATGGGTAACCACTTGTTCAGACTTTGATGATGTCAACTGAAAAATAATTTGAGATATCAATTAAAGTAATGTGAGATATATGGAAGTGTGCATACTCAAATCAAGCATAAGCACTAAAAATATACCCAGTTGAAATCAAACTAAATCTGCTTCACTTAAAGTAAAAAAATATTATGCTATTGCACTATAGATTGGAGAATGAAGCATTTATGGGAATGCAATATTCTTGCTTTTGGATAGTTTTCAAACCATATAAACTCATCAACTTATCAGACAGTGAAGGTTGCTTAATCAACCTAGGATTATTCTCCAAGAGTGAATCGTTTACAACACACATACAATAAACCAACACACTCAAATAAAATTAATATTTGTACATGGATTTTTGAAATGGAAAATAAGGATTTCTTCTCATTTAAGTACTTCCTACAAATCTTTGTAGGTACCAACCCTCTTTCAACCCAAGCAATGAATCAGAGATTGCATAAACAGTATTAAGTGGAAATCATGTTGAAGGGCTTCTATTTTCAGGGTAATAAGTTTTAAGGACAACACTTCTAAATAATTAGTTTTAAGGACAATTTACAGGATAATGATAAATTCATTTATCTTTTTAAGTTATACAAGAAAATGATAAATCTTTTTATCATTATTTCTGTATAACTGAAAATGATAAATTCTTTTATCTTTTTCCTGTAAAATGTCCTTAAAACTAATTTTTTAGAAATAGTGTCCTTAAAACTTATTACCTGCACAAATAAGCCCTTGAAGTGAAAATCCCCCAGTATTAATTGGTAACTGATTTAAATATTATATACCCCAGTCATGTAAAAACTTAAGAAGTAAAACCAAACTAAGGTCATGCAAAGGGATGTCCTGGTAACAATGCACTATAGCACTTAATCAGTGACTTGTGAAGTAAATGAAGGTCTGCATAAATGATGGTAAAAAAAGTTGCACTGCAGCAAGTTCTACTTAGCTATGAAATAAAGACCCAAGGAAATGAAGTAGAATCATATGCCATGTTGCATATTATTTGCAAATATTAGACTTTATACATATTTCAGTTCGCATCGTATGACTAACTGAATAGAATAATCTTAGCATCCAAAAAAATAATCTTAAAACGCGTTGCAAATAAAGTTTGTCGGACCTCCATAACTATATATAATCATAAATATTCAAATATATTTATGATAGTTAACTAAAAAAATACATACAACACTTCAATTAAGGTATAATATGTTTGTTTTTTTAATATCCAAGCTATAAAATTCTGTTGGTATCGAAGTGTATAGTTGATCAAATGACTAACAACTTTTATTGATTCTACAACCAACATGCGAGTTTGCAAAATGAGTTGAGAACGTAGATACTTTTTTTATAATTCATTAATTGTTTGTTATGGATGGGCATAATGAACTTATTTAAGTAAAAAATTGGAAGCAGTTCGAAATTTGAACAACCACATACTTTGGTGGAAAATATGAGTTGCATAACTTAAACCAAAAAATCTACCTTTCATCTCCCTAAAATTTCGTGTAATGTGCTGATTCCAATCATTTTACAAACTGAATGTTTTGCATCACATTTAGTAGACATTATGCTGAGTAAAAAAGCGACTCATATGTATGCCCAAACACATATGCCCGTAATGCTAAATTCTTGATAAAACACACCCACATCAACATGTGTGTGTATACATCTATTATTTAACTCGATGTAGTAAATTGATTCTTAGCGTTATATGTTTTTTTAACTGCACGCAAGCATAAAGGATCGATATAAAAAATTTATACTCTGTACTTTGATTGAAATTTTATTTTCATGTAAAAGAAAGTTACATGAACACTCGTTACAATAGCCAAATTTCTTGTAACTTAATATGACATAAATGACATCAACTATAATTTTCAACACAATATCTAATATCATATTCTAAATAAATACAAAGTTTCAAAGAAGTTGCAGTAGAAGTGAATAACTTCGCATGTACACACACATGATCTAATCCAATGAACTGATTTTATATTAGAGAAGTTGAGTATGCTAGCATTGAGGATTAAAATAAATGTTTACACATATAGGGGCAAAATCATAACAGACTTAAAAAATGTTAAAAAAAGATGGATCTCCTGGTATAATGGATCTAGATCATTCATTATTGGTTGGTTGCAAATGTATAAATAAATAAGAGTGCAAAAATGAGTAATCTTACATTGTAGAAAGGTAGGGAAGGCAAATTGTCACACGACTAATTGTTGGCGTTATATTTCTCAAGAAATATGAAAAAAGAAAAACAATATCAAATAGTATAATTAAATTACTTGTATATCAACATAGCATGCGTAGGAGGTTGTATTGTGTTCACTTAGTAAGCTATTTGCTAGTTCAGTTGAAGGAGGAAAATGTGTTCTTATGCTAACAAAAGCTTATTTCTTTCATAATTCATATTACCAAACTGGACCAACATAAGAAATTTAACTAATGAATTAAGTACATGATAGCACAAGTCAAGTAGAAAAGTAAACAAGAGTCCAATTTTAAGATTATGGTTGTACCTCTTCTGGTTCGGTAGTTGTTAAACTTGATGCTTAAGATTAATAATCATAGTAAAAGATATCTACAGGTTATTAAAATGTAAAGAAAATAATAAATACACCATAACAAATTAATAGCATTAATCCACTACCCACATATGACAAATGCTTGCCGCTAAAATTTACCATAACCAAAATGGAAAGTAACTATCATCTTCAATGCATAATAAATCCAAATTCAAAAGCGATAGACAAATGTATGTATATAAATATCTCACTCGCGGGTGTTCTTGGCATTCACATTGCCAGAAATATATCCACAAACAAAGTTACATATACATATATCATGGAGTGTAGCGCCAAGAACATAGGCACGTCATGGGTTAAATTTAATGGTGACCACCCAAAAACGGGAAAGCATCAGAATTTCATAATACCAAATTTTGTTCCAACCATACAGTTGTATGTTCTATAAAATAAATGAACTTAAAAATAACAAAATATCAAATAAATCAAAATGTCCACATTATATTTTCCTAACACAATGAAGCAAAAGACCTTTCAAGTAATTTTAAAACATTTTCCTTCACCTTTCAAACTCAATTTAAATAGAAATAAGTGTTTATGTATAGCTAATAACATAATGTAGCAAAAAAAAACTATTTATCCACTAAAATTAAATAAAAGGATTTTTTGTAAAAAAAGTTGCTAAAACTCATTTTGTGAAAAAAAATTGAAAAAAAGCGAACAATAAAAGATATAAAATATACAACCTAAAAATTAGGTTTTTTAGCTCCAAGGGGATGAACTTTTTTTTAGGGCAAGTGGGAAACACTTTTATCCACATTTCATGCTTTTTTTCAATAGTACTTGTCTAACAGATATTGACTATAGATAAAAAATAACATAACCAAATTAAATAGGAGTCATCTTAGTTAAACAAATGAATGTTTCAAAAGAATAGTTATTGAAATTCATTTTATAACACAAAATAAAAAAACGTATTATTTGGAACATTCATTTTATAATATTAACATTAAATATTAAAAAAATAATTAAGGATAATACAATAAATATAATACAAAAGGTAATTTATTTATAAAGGAAGAATTATTTATTATATTCAAGCGAGTATCAAATAATTAAACTAAGAGGCATATGAGTTAGACAGATCCTTTCTCATAATCAATGTGTGATCCAAAAAAAGATAAAAAAAACTTCCTTAAACTTTAACATGAATATAAATTCATGTTATACTGAAATTCATGTGGTTTGAATGTTACAATTGATGAATAACCAATATTCACAAGGCTACGGGTTACTAATTAAACAAAAATCAAAGAAGCAAAGAATAAACCCTAAAAACTACCAAACACTAAATTGTATTATCATCTCATTTCAAGTCTGTTCTAATAAATTTGAGGTAACAAATACATCATAATCCATTCAATTGCAAATTTCAAACTTTATAATTCCAAATCAGTAAATTAAAACATTTTTATCATCCGCAATAGTTAAATCACCAAAACCATTATAAAATCAACCTAACCAAAGGAGATGGAAGAGGAATAACGACGTCTAATCTCAGATTTGAATACAACAATAAAAATAACAGAACTATAATCAATATTATATAAGAAATATCAAACATATTATAGCCTAAGCAAGATTACTTTTATCATCAATTACTTGGTTTATGATCTAGAAGCAAATTTTAGGTAGTGGTACCCGATGTCAACAACAAAAGCCAATCGCTCTCTCATGGGTAGAAGTGCGAAGGCGGATCCATGCTTTGCCCAAGAAAATGAATTTTGGATGGTGGAGATTTTGGTTATGGCTATGGAAAAAAATTAAGGAATAATTGTGATTTAGGTTATAGGAAAAAAGATTTTAGACTGTAGGTTGAAAACGGGGAAAGAATGAGAGAGTGTGGAGGAATGAGGATGTTAATATCTAGGGATTGGAGGAAATGGAAGAAGCGGAGAGATGCTTAGGAAAACAGGAAAACAGAAAACGCGACTTTTTGGGGCCGTTTGGTTTATTTTGTATTTTATGTTTTGAGTTTTCAACGTTAATTGCAAAATATGAGAAGAATGAAGGGAGGTCGGAAGGGATGAATGGAAGATTGGAGGGGACCACGAAGTGGATGGATGAACGACGAAAGGATGAATTGTTGCTCGTGCTTCGTTATTTCTCAAAACACGAAAAATGAAAAAAAGTTGTTTTTTATTTTGTGTGTTAAATTCGTTTTCTAAAATGATCATTTTTCACAGTATACATGCGTCGTGTGTATTTTTGTATGGACGAAAACTCAAAACTAAAAACGGTAAACCAAACATAGCCTTCATTTCTCAAAATAGGATGGGGGCTTCTGCGCCCTTAAAATCTAACTCAGTAATAATAGTATAATATAAATATATATGAGTGTGTGCGTATTAGTATTATATTTGACAATGTTGTATGTTTTAAAATCTAAAATTAACAGCTATAAATTTAGTTTCAATTAAGAAATATTTTGAAATTAAGTTTTATTCTTTTACAAAATTTCATCTTATAAATTTGAGTCAAAGTAACATGCACATATATGTATCCATTTATAATTGATTGCAAATTATCTTTAAATTTTAAAACAACATATTTATGTAGAGTTTGTAATTTATTATATGTATGTATGTGTCTATTTATACACACATACGCACACACACACGGATGAGTGTGTGTGTGTGTTTAGATTTGAAGTTAAAAAATTTAAATCAAACATTTAATTTAGAAAGGAAACAAGAGATTTATGTTTTACACAAAGTCCAATTATGAAATGTGGATTGAAAAAACCTTCACTTCTATATAAGCAAATGTAACGTCTTAGATTTTTCGCGCTCGAAAATCAACATCCATACTTTACATCGTACTCGAATGCCATAGATTCGTCCGTTCAAATCCGAGTCGCCGGAGCTTATAACAACATTAAGTATAACAACACAGCGGAAGAAAGAAATAAATGATATCATATATACTCCAATGAATACAATATCCAGTATGATACACAACAATGATATCAATATGATACAACAATATCAGAGATATGAAATGATACAATGCTACAGCGGAAATAATAACAATAGAAGAGATCACTCCAAATGATCTCCAAAAGAGAATGACTCCAACAACTCCAACATCAAGCTCGAACCATCATCACGATACACAAAGATAAGCAAGTGCAGTCCTAAACTCCAAGAACTGAACCAGCTCCAGATAATCTACTAAACCTGAATATCTGAGAAACCCAACTCTAGACTGCTCATGTGGAAAATTATGAGCACCCAGAGTTTAGGAAGGGAACAATAAACTTCGGATCAGTCATGGGACTGGTGTGAGCAACAAAAACAGTTTACCTTTAAAACAACAACAAAAGAAAATGGAAAATATTCGCAATGCTTTTGGAAAATGAAACTACCATAAGGCCTTCCGCACACACACACAATGCAAACGCAGAATCAGAGGAGATTTCTCCTTATGATAGTCAAAGATGCTTACTACGCAAAACAAATCATTGGATATTATTACTAGTGCATAGTGCAGAAAACATTTCGAAAGTATAATATTAAACTTAGCCAACATAGACATTTCGAACTATGCCTACTATAGCTACCATCTAAACCATCTAAACGGTGGGGCGCCACCATAAGTAAATGGCAGGTTCTACAACTAAAACCGTACAAGTTCCGTATTGGGAAATGGATTTCCAACAAATGGTCAGGCTAAGTAACTTCCTTTCCTACTGCCACATGGGATCGCCTCTGGCTGGACGTCCCGAGAGACAAACTACTCTCTGCCAACACAAGGCCGGGTTACCCCTGTAACTAGGTAACTCACGAATATGCCATCCCCCGGTCCTTTGGGACCTTTATCCGAGCGCTCGGTAACAACATCACACATAATAAATAAAGTGTGTCCACATGAGTAAGTATCTGGGCTCCATACCATGATACCACCCCTTTCCAGAAGGAAATGACATACCCTAAAGGGCGCGACCCTCATAACCTTGCCGCAACATTCCTGTTTTGACCATTTTCGGGTTGTGAGGCCCTGACGATGTCTCATCCACAAAGCTACGCTTTGGCAGAAAGCCATGCTTTGGGTCAACAGATGATCAAAGTAATTATCACAAAGATAAATGATCAAACAAATGATCATATCAAAGATGATCAAACAATGATCATTACACAGCAACAATCAGCATGTCACATTACCAAATTGGGAGTATATCGCTGATAACCTTCAACTACATAACCTCTGAGCTCGTACGTCTCAGAGAAGGGTGTTAAGCTAAGAGAATAAATTCTCCGCCACCAACAGAAATGTATTTGAAAGAAATCTGCTTTATAGCTCAAAATGTAATGTCAGACATGTAACCATACAAGTCTGTTCCGAGTTCGAACAGAACCGAAGGCACTTCCGAAGACGCCCTTGCAATCCGGGTATTCACAATCCCGATCGGACTTCCCATCACTTAGGAAATCTCTATACCGGAGCAACTCAGTGCAGAGACAATCGTTAGGTTATCCTATCGTTTTCGCAAATACCCGGTCTTCAACACCGGTCTTCAAATGCTATCCATATACGACGAATCACTTATTCGGAATGGGTTATGTGACACAAAGGTCCTCTCCCGGCTAAACCGAATAATGAGTGCAATATTTAAAAATATATGGATATTGGGATTTCAATTAAGTCACAACTTAAACCCAAACTTTCTTTTCAAATGGTTTAACAAATTACCATTTTCAAATCTTTAAACAAAAAGATTTATTTTAACCACCTTCAACGGTTTTAAACGGTTTCCACACTTTAATCTTTTAAACAAAAGATTCATTCACAGATTTTCCAAATTAATTCTCATTTCAATTTGATTACCTCGTTAAATCTTTAAAACAAAGATTTAACTAATAGCTTTCAAAAACAATTCCATTTCAAATGGTTTAAACAAACCATCATTTTAAATCTGTTAAAAATAAACAGATTTAATTCATAGCTTTCAAAAAGAATTCATTCATAACTTGGAAAAAACATTTTTTCAATTCAACTTGAAATTCCTTTACTTAAATTGGAATTTCATTTCTGATCTGAAAGCTTTTATCATTTGAAAACAAACAGTTTTCATTTTGGAAATCTGATTCATTTATACGAGTTAAAATCTTTGGGTTAGATTCAAATTCTCAAACCAATATTTTAAAATGGTTCAAATTCATATAAACACATTTATAACATCTTTAACCATAATTTCCAATTATGAAATTCAATTCCAACTCTTGAATTCAAATTCAAATTAAATTATTTAAATTGGAAACTTTATTAAGTTATTTAAAATAACTTTCATCTTAAAAACTCCATTTCAACATCTTTAACATTTAACCCAAATTCATTTCCAAAATCAATTGAAATTAAGATTTCAATTTCAAAAATATTAAATTTAAGTCATCTGTGACTTAACCGATTTCCACGTGAAATCCATATTTGTGTGTGTATGGTGTAGTCCGGGTTTAACACAATAGTGCAACCACATCATCAGTCATCACAGATCAAAATACAAGAATATAGTTGATAAGCGGTACAAACTATAACGCTTATCTTTCATTCACAGATCACAGATATATAAATTACAGACAAATAAACTATAGTACAGATCACACACAATCAGAATATATCACATAGCACCACAGATCAGGAAATATAAAAAATTCCATCATCCAATCAAATCCAAATATTCATAAGTAAGATCAGTTAATTATCTGACTAATTCAAATCAGATTTATTTCTTATGAATTTCTAATCCTGGTTAATTTACATTAATCAATTACAAATCATTTTGATTAATTATTCTTTAATCATTTATTAATTGACCATTAATAATAAATTAACTAACCTTTAATTATTAATTAATCAATCTTTAATTATTAAATAATTAACCTTTAATTATTTAATTCACCATTTAATTAATTATCTTTAATTAATTGCTTTAATTAATTATTCCTCAATTAATTATCATTCCTTGCTTGATCACTTGATTAATCAATTTTAATCATTAATTAATATTTAATTAATAATTCTTCATTAATGATTTTATTAATTACTTTCTTATGTTTGAAAACATTTATTTCAAATACTTTGGTTTTAGAAGAAATTTTAAAGAGTTGAAACCAAATACTAAAATATTTAAACTCATTTAAAATATTTACATTTATCACTTTCTTTCATTTCAAAATCTGAAATTCAAAGATATGTTCAAGTCCAGGTTTTAGATTTGTTTTTTTTTCAATTTTGCTTAAAACTTTGCTTTACAAATCAAATTCAAATCTTAAATTCAATTCCTTTTAAATACACTTAATTGTTTAAACACTTGTTTTTAGTTATTTAACAATTTGAATTTTAAAAATTCATTTCCAAACTAAGTTTCAAAACTGAACTTAAGTTATGTTTAAACTTTGATTTTAACTCAGTTAAACTTTAATTTAAACTTCAGTTTAAAAACAGAATAGTACAGATTTCTTTTCAAAAATCTGTAACCCATTCTACCCGAGCCATTACCCTATTTACTTCGAGTGTTACTTCGAGTTGCACGCTAGTTTCCCCGAGTCTCTCCCCTGTCATTTACGCAACCTCCTTTTTCTTCTTCTTTCCTACCTTATAACCATCACCGATACAAACTGACATCGCATGCGCGTGCATGTGCATAGTCGCACGACGACGCTCTAGCCATCATGACCTCCAGTGACAAGTCACTGTCCATCGCCACCACCGATCTCAACCACCAAAAATCCAAAATGAGTTCGAAATCAAAATCGAGCTTCTTGATCGAACTAAAACCCAAATCCAAATTAGAAAAACCCGTCGTTCTCGACATCAAGATCATCAGAATGTTCGAAACTCCAATCATCGTTTCGTCACTGCCTCCTCTACCATTCCCCAAACTCTCGCCACACTCGATCGTCATAGGACCACGCACGAATCGAAATAAGTATCACACCTAAACTAGGGTTACGAAAAACAAATGATCACCGCCGCCGTCACATCGTCTTGATCCACCACCTGACATTTTTCCATGATCCTCCGATCATCCTACTATCACCAGAAGAAAACTCGAACCTCCAGATCATTCAGATCACCAGAGATGAACCAAAACTCCATTTCTGTTCAAACCAGAAATGTATATCCAATCCCAAACTAAAAATTTTGCTTTTAGTTTTAAAAACCAAGATTTTGAATAAGCTTTCAGATTTTATGCTTAGATCATTGAATTACTATGTTTGAAGGTTAACATCAATTAAGCTTGCACTGTTCTTGGAGGTTTCCAGTGAGATTTTCAAACTTATTTTATCTTAAATAAAATCTAAAACTTACTTCATAATCAAACAAACAATATTTGTTTATATTCTAAGTTCTAACAGATCTTAGATCAGAAGATAAGGATTTTGTTTGCAAACTGGGTCCTAAAAAGAAAAGAACAGAGGTATATATATATATATATTCACAGATATTCATAGATATTTCACATAAAAATATACAACTTACTTATCTATATCCACACAAATCCTACTTAAAGTTTTATATGTGAAGTTACTCACAGTGCTTAAAGAAGAAAGAACAGAGCTTGAAAATTTGCAAGTTGAAAGCTTTACTTTTCTTTGATATCTAGCTTTGAATTTGCTACTGGAACTTTCACTTGCTTTAAGGCTTGCATTAGTGGTTTTGATTTGTTTGAGTTTAATGATATTTGCTTCAGTATATTTTTTCTTCTTTAGCTTGGAATGGACGAAGCAAAATAAATGGAGAAGTTGATATATGGAAAGAAGCTTACAGGGTGATAAAAAATGAGTTTGTACAAATGATAATGTCTTGTTTGTACAATAGGATCAGTGATATTTTTTTTTCTTCTCTCATGGCTGATATATTCTTGAACATCTCGAGTTGACTAAAATGTTATGTACTAAGGGATATAGCATTAATTGCTTTGGTACCATTTTTTTTTTACCGGGCAAGATCTTGGAGGCTAGAGATATCTTGCATTAATTGCTTTGTCTATATTTCTATGTGTACATATATACTTTGGTTTGTTTCATTCTTATCTTATTTTCCTTTTACTTGTTCTTGCGTGCATATCTACTTACAGGCTACCTTCATATTTTACTTATCCGGCAACATTCACTTTATGCACATATTGTAAAGTTGTTTTAGTCCTTTGTATTTTATTTGTTGGTTTTATTACTTGGTATTATTTTGTATTGATTCACTAAGATATATATATATATATTTACTTTATATTGAATTAAACTATGTATATATATATTTATCATATATATTTGTATTATTTGTTTCATATTTATCTACATTTATTCATATTTAAATGTATTTTATTTTCTTTAAATCTTATTGTTTTGTAATATAAATAAATTTCTATTTTATTATGTTGTTAGAATTTAGCAAATGTTCTACTTTCTATTTTTATTAGAATTTATCTTATATTAATTTCTATTTCTAGTTTAAATATTTATTATAATTATTTTATTTCTAACCCATTTATTTAAGATTTAAATGCAAATCAAATATATACATATATATTCAAATTTTACTCATATATGCCCGTATACATATATATTCAATATATACAATATTTTTAAATTTAAATGATTTATACAAAATTTATTTTAATTTCGGGGAAACTCGCATCACTTAAATCGATTAATTTTACAATAAATTTTACAAATTGTCTTCAAAAATTCAATTAATTATCAATTTAAAATTAATTAAAATTCGGGGTCGTTACAGACTTCCCCCCTTAAAAGAATTTCGTCCTCGAAATTGCCAAGGAGACACAAAGATAGATGAAGAATGTTTCATCAAATCAACTGAATATCTATTCTGCATTTGGCTTACCAAACCAGAATATCAATAATAGATACAAGAACGAATATGTTTAATTTTTCCACGATACTCGGGTTATCCAGATCTACGAAGTATGCAGTAGCATCGGTTAGTTCGAAGGAATAACTAACCATTCGTAGAACATATCGGACCCAAAGAATATATAGATATATGGATACAATTTCAAAACTTTCAGTTTAAAACTAAAGTATACCTATCAACCATAGCAATCAAAGCAAACAAGGCAACCAATACATCCAAACACAATTTTGGCTAATTTGGAGTTTATGTCCCATACAAATATATCGAATCTTCTTCCTGAATCTACCAGAAATCATCGAAGAATTGAGAAAGGATGTTGAACAAAAGAGATTGATAGAGAAAATTTATTTCCGCTATTGTTACAGAGTATTGACCATTTCATGATGGTATTTCCCTGTCCCCTATCTCATCCTCTTCTTGCAATCATACTTAATATCAGTAGATAGCAAGAGAATTTACTGAGGCTTTCAAACGGATATCTGAGGAATACTCATTCTAGGGTATACTTCACCCTATCTCTAATGAGCTACTTAATGTGTTATACTCCTGAGCTAAAGTTCAACCTTCAACTCTGATACCAAATGTGAACGTCTCAGATTTTTCGCGCTCGAAAATCGACATTCATACTTTACATCGTACTCGAATGCCATAGATTCGACCGTTCAAATCCGAGTCGCCGGAGCTTATAACAACATTAAGTATAACAACACAGCGGAAGAAAGAAATAAATGATATCATATATACTCCAATGAATACAATATCCAGTATGATACACAACAATGATATCAATATGATACAACAATATCAGAGATATGAAATGATACAATGCTACAGCGGAAATAATAACAATAGAAGAGATCACTCCAAATGATCTCCAAAAGAGAATGACTCCAACAACTCCAACATCAAGCTCGAACCATCATCACGATACACAAAGATAAGCAAGTGCAGTCCTGAACTCCAAGAACTGAACCAGCTCCAGATAATCTACTAAACCTGAATATTTGAGAAACCCAACTCTAGACTGCTCGTGTGGAAAATTATGAGCACCCAGAGTTTAGGAAGGGAACAATAAACTCCGGATCAGTCATGGGACTGGTGTGAGCAACAAAAACAGTTTACCTTTAAAACAACAACAAAAGAAAATGGAAAATATTCGCAATGCTTTTGGAAAATGAAACTACCATAAGGCCTTCCGCACACACACACAATGCAAACGCAGAATCAGAGGAGATTTCTCCTTATGTGATGTAGGCCGGAATGAAGTCATAGGTCGAATACGACCTAACAAGTTGATAAGTCGAGACCGACCTAAGAAGAATACCACCGAGTTAAGATTTGGTGAGCAATGTTGGGAAATTGAAGTTCTAGGTCGCAACAGACTTATGGAAGGATGTTCGCGACCTAACGAAGGTGTTAAGTCATCCCAGCGAGTTAACTCGAGTTTACGACCTAAGGAGAAGGTTCTGGGTCGTCTACGACCTAACGAGATACTGGAACGACCTAACTTGTTTTTAGGTCGCATACGAGCTAACGAGTTAAGGTATAGGTCGTGGGAACGACTTAACATATCACCTGGGAAAGAACTACGACCTAACGGGTTTGGGGATGCCGAGTTAAAACAAGGAGATAGGTCGCTGGAACGAGCTGAGAAGGTGCTACGACCTAACAAATCACGACCTATGATAGGTCGCAAGAAAACGGAACGAGCTAAGTTAGGACGCGAAGGCTTAGGTCGCAAGGAACTAGGTTGCAAGGAGTTAAGGCGTGAAGTCCTTAAGTCGCTACATGTTTTAGGTCGTTACCGACCTAAAGCTTAGGTCGCGAAGTTTCTGATGCGCATGTTCTTAAGTCGCGGAAGCCTGGATGCGTTGGATTTTCTGCCGAGTTAATCTGAGCCATTGATTATGTTAAGTCGCGAAGAAGGTTAGGTCGTTGATGGAAAGCTGCTATGTACTTTAGGTCGTATACGACCTATGTGAGTTATTGAATTGTGTTGTATATGTTCTTAAGTCGTACCCTGTTTGTTTTTAGGGCGTTATGGTATGTCGTATGCTTTGTTAGGTCGCGTCTGTTCTAGGTCGCACCATTCTAGGTCGTAGGTCGTTTCCGACCTAAGTACTTGTATTTTTTTGAAGTTTTTGCGTGTTGAGTTGTAAAGCTATAAATAGCAAGTGTGAGTCATTTGTAAAGGTTGTTGAATATTGAATAAAATTCTCTTTTGATTGCTTTGTTCTTTCATTCAAATTGGTAGTTGAGTGTAATCTCCTATCTCCTCTTTCGGATAATCGAGTGTGCTCGATTCAACGATTGTAGAAGCCGATTCGCGGAATCAAGTGCGCTTGATCAACGCTTGAAGAATTGAAGATCTTTGAACCCGGTATCGTGCGCGATCAACGAGTTCGGGATAGCTAGAATTCGGTATCTTCGGATCAACGAATTTGGGCATTTCAGTATCTTCCAATCCACCGATTACTACATTCACCGATTGAAGATCGTTTTGATTCATCCGCTGCGTCAGTTTTTGGTATCAGAGCTTGTTCTAACCAATCATAGTTAGATCGAGACTTGGAGCCTATTCATTTAGAAGTTGAAGAGATTTTCCGAGCTTGAAGTGAAGATTTGAATTTGTTTATCACGGCCGAGAGTAAGAAGGCTTGTTCGAAGATTGATTGATCGGATTTGCATTGGAAGCCGAAACTTTGTCCATCGTGTTCATCGCGATTTGCTACAAAGTGGAAGTTTTCGATCCGTTTCATTTTGGATCAAAGTCCGAACTGTGTTTGAATTTTGAAGTGTTGAAGAGTTGGTGAAGTATTCAAGTATGCCGCCAAGAAGAGCTAATCGCCACCAAAACGTAGAAGCTTTGTATCGAAGAGAAGAAGCTGATGAGATGGAACAAAGAATCAATGAAAACTTTAGTGAAAAGCTTAACGAAGGAATTGGCCGGTTAGAGAAGCTTATGACAGAAATGAATCAAAGTCGGAAAAGGGTTTCACCTGAATCTAACCATGGGGGTAGTAGAGTCTCGCCACATTCCAATCAAGACAGAAGTGTTGAAAATGATCAAGGGCGTGGGAGGAACGTGAATGATCATGAACGGAGGAATGTAGATAGAAGGGATGGTGGTAGATGTGAAGGGAGTAGAGATGTTGGTGGTCAGAATCGACATCGTTATGCATCTGATTTTGAAGAGGAGTATGATGGTGGTAGTGTAAGAGGACAAGGAAGAAACTATTCTGAGTATGATCACAAGTGGGAGTCGGGGATGAAGACAGAAATTCCTGAATTCAAGGGTGGTATGCAAGCAGAGGAGTTTCTAGATTGGGTAGCTAATGTTGAAGAAATTTTTGATTTCAAAGAAGTTCCAGAACATCGTAGAGTGAAGTTGGTTGCTACAAGGTTGAGAGGTAGAGCTTTAGCATGGTGGCAACAAACCAAACTTACACGGGAACGAATGGGAAAGTCAAAGATTGAATCTTGGGAGAAGATGAAGAAATTGATGAAAGCAACGTTCTTACCATACAATTATAAGTCATTGATGTATCAACGTTTGCAGAACTTGAGACAAGGGATGAAATCTGTGAATGACTATGCTGATGAATTCTATCAACTTATTGCCAGGAATGATATTATGGAGACGGAAGAGCAGTTGACATCTAGATTCATTGGGGGATTGAGAATGCAGATTCAGGATATGGTTAATATGTTCGATCCAAGATCTATGGCAGAAGCACATCAGAAAGCGTTGGCTTGGGAAAAGCAAGGGAGACGAGGAGGTGTGTGTTTACTAATTCTAACAATCAAACGAAGGGTGTTGGTGGAAGTTCTAGTGTTTCTAAACCTATCAGTAGACCAGTGGTGAAGGAAGTTGAGAAGGCAAGGGTTAACAATGGTTTCAAATGTTACAATTGTCAGGAATTGGGTCATAAAAGCAGTGAGTGTCCAAAGCCAAAGAAGAGAACCATGATTGCAGAAATTGAGGATGAGGATGGTGATGGGGATTGTTCTAGTCCAGTTGAGGAGGATGAGCAGGATATTGTGTCAGGAGATGAAGGTTGTAATCTAATGCTGAGGAGATCGTGTTTAACACCTAAACAGGAAGAAGCTAGTTGGTTGAGGAGTAATATCTTTCAGTCGACATGTACTATTCTGGGGAAGGTGTGTAAGTTTGTGATCGACGCAGGAAGCTGTGACAATATTGTTTCAACCGAAGCTGTGACAAAGTTGAAACTGAAAACAGAGAAACATCCAAATCCATACAAGTTAGCATGGTTGAGAAAAGGAGGAGAAGTGAAAGTGGATAGACGAGTTCGTGTACCATTCTCTATTGGGAAGAAATACAAAGACGAAATCTGGTGTGATGTAGTAGAGATGGATGTTTGTCACTTATTATTGGGAAGACCATGGCAGTATGATCGAGCAGTACAACATGACGGTCGGACCAATAGTTACAGTTTTATGTTTGAAGGCACGAAGATTATCCTAGTTCCAAAGAAGAGACCACAAGGAGAAAGTAAGTCAGAAGAAATTGAAGAGCTGAAAACTTTATTATCTTTGAAGGAGTTTGTTAAGGAGGTTGAGAAAGAGCCTGAAATATTTTTATTGATTGGGCGTGAGAGCAAAGAAGAGGTTGAAATTCCAGAAGAAGTTAAACCAGTTTTGAAAGAATTTGACGATGTATTCCCAGATGAGTTACCAAAGGAGTTACCTCCTTTGAGAGATATACAACATCAAATCGATCTTGTTCCGGGAGCAGTTTTGCCACACAGACCACATTATCGAATGAGTCCAAAGGAACATGAAGAGTTGCGGAGGCAGGTAGAGGAATTGCTTGAACAGGGGCGAGTGCATGAGAGTTTAAGTCCTTGTGCTGTACCAGCTTTATTGGTACCCAAAAAGCATGGAACGTGGAGGATGTGCACCGACAGCCGAGCATTGAATAAGATTACTGTGAGATATAGATTTCCAATGCCGAGGTTGGATGACTTGTTAGATCAAATAAGCGGAGCTACTATATTTACGAAGATTGATTTGAAGAGCGGATATCATCAAATTCGTATCAGACCGGGTGATGAGTGGAAGACTGCTTTTAAAACCAGGGAGGGTCTATACGAATGGTTGGTCATGCCATTTGGTTTATCCAATGCACCGAGTACTTTTATGAGGGTGATGAATCAGATTTTTCGACCGTTCATTGGGAAATTTGTGGTGGTGTATTTTGATGATATTCTGATTTACAGTGGGAGTCCAAAGGAACATTTGAATCATCTTAGAGAAGTGCTGATGGTATTGCGACAAGAACAATTTTATGCTGCAACGAAGAAATGTGTGTTCATGACGCATAGTGTTCTATTTTTGGGGTATGTTGTTTCAGAGAAAGGAATACAAGTTGACCAAAGTAAAGTTGAAGCGATTAGAGATTGGCCACAACCCAAGACGATAACGGAAGTTTGTAGTTTTCACGGGTTGGCTTCATTTTATCGAAGGTTTATTCCACACTTTAGTAGTGTGATGGCACCTGTTACGGACTGCATGAAGGGTAAACAGTTTGCTTGGACGGAGGAAGCCGGAGTTGCTTTTGAGCGAATCAAAGGACTCTTGACGTCTGCACCAATTCTAGTATTACCTGATTTTCAGCTAGTGTTTGAACTACACACTGATGCATCCAAGGTTGGGATTGGGGGAGTGTTGAGTCAAAAGGGACGTCCAATTGCCTATTTCAGTGAGAAGTTGTCAGGAGCGAAGATGAGATACAGTACGTATGATGTGGAATTCTATGCTGTTGTGCAATCTATTAAACACTGGAGACATTATCTGTTTCAGAAAGAGTTTGTTCTTTACACTGATCATGAAGCATTGAAGCATTTACAAGGACAAGACAAGATTTCAGCGAGACATGCATCGTGGATTGCATATCTGCAACAGTTTACTTTTGTCGTTAAGCATAAGTCAGGGATAACCAATCGTGTGGCTGATGCTTTGAGCAGGAGGAGTCATTTGTTGACGACAATGAAAGTTGAAGTGACAGGTTTTGAATTATTACCGGAACAAATTGCAGAAGACTCTTATTTTAAGAAATTTGTTGAAGGGGACAATGAAGGGAAGACTGATGAGTTTATGTTGGTTGACGGTTTTCTTTTTAAAGGAAGTCGATTGTGCATACCCGAAGGTAGTCTGAGAATGAAGATTATCAAGGAGTTACACGAAGAGGGACATGTTGGGAGAGACCGTACTTTACAGTTGATTTCACAGTCTTATTTTTGGCCATCGATGAGGAAAGAAGTGGAGAGGTTTGTTGAGAGATGTCATATCTGTCAAGTTTCGAAAGGAACTGCGACTAATGCTGGTTTATATATGCCGTTACCCGTGCCTGTAAAACCATGGGTGGATATCAGTATGGACTTTGTGTTGGGGTTGCCGAGAACGCAGCGTGGTAATGATTCCATTTATGTGGTGGTTGACAGATTTTCGAAAATGGCACATTTTATTGCTTGTAAGAAGACGGCGGATGCTGTTCATGTTGCTCAATTGTTTTTCAAGGAGATCTATCGACTTCATGGATTGCCAGAATCTATTGTGTCAGATAGAGATACTCGATTTCTGAGTCACTTTTGGTTAAGTTTGTGGAAAATGGTGGGAACAAAGCTGAAGTTTAGTAGTGCTTATCACCCACAGACGGATGGACAGACTGAAGTTGTTAACAGATCATTGGGAAATTTGTTGAGGTGTCTTGTACAGGACAATCTGAAGAGTTGGGATGTGAAGTTATGCCAGGCAGAATTTGCCCATAATCATGCTGTGAATCGAAGTACTGGGTTCAGTCCATTCCAGATTGTTTATTCGAGCTTACCGAAGGGACCGTTGGATTTAACGGTAGTGCCAAAATCAAAGAAGACAGTTAAGAAAGCTGCTGAATTTGTTGAAGGGTTGACATAATGTCATAAAATCGTTCAGGAACGATTGGAGAAAGCAAATGAGAAGTATAAACAATCTGCATATTTGAAACGAAGGAGTGTTGAATTTCAGGAAGGTGATTTGGTTTATGAAGTATTAACAAAAGATCGTTTTCCGGTAGGCGCTTACAATAAATTGAAGGCACGGAAAATTGGTCCGGTGGAAGTTGTGAAACGAATCAATGAAAATGCCTATAAATTGAAGCTGCCAAATGATGTGTACACGTCGGACATATTCAACGTTAAGCATATCATACCATATCATGGAGAAGAGTTTGTTGTGGATGAAGAAAGTACAAATTCGAGGACGAATTTTTCTCAACCTGGGGAGGATGATGTAGGCCGGAATGAAGTCATAGGTCGAATACGACCTAACAAGTTGATAAGTCGAGACCGACCTAAGAAGAATACCACCGAGTTAAGATTTGGTGCGCAATGTTGGGAAATTGAAGTTCTAGGTCGCAACAGACTTATGGAAGGATGTTCGCGACTTAACGAAGGTGTTAAGTCGTCCCAGCGAGTTAAATCGAGTTTACGACCTAAGGAGAAGGTTCTGGGTCGTCTACGACCTAACGAGATACTGGAACGACCTAACTTGTTTTAGGTCGCATACGAGCTAACGAGTTAAGGTATAGGTCGTGGGAACGACTTAACATATCACCTGGGAAAGAACTACGACCTAACGGGTTTGGGGATGCCGAGTTAAAACAAGGAGATAGGTCGCTGGAACGAGCTGAGAAGGTGCTACGACCTAACAAATCACGACCTATGATAGGTCGCAAGAAAACGGAACGAGCTAAGTTAGGACGCGAAGGCTTAGGTCGTAAGGAACTAGGTTGCAAGGAGTTAAGGCGTGAAGTCCTTAAGTCGCTACATGTTTTAGGTCGTTACCGACCTAAAGCTTAGGTCACGAAGTTTCTGATGCGCATGTTCTTAAGTCGCGGAAGCCTGGATGCGTTGGATTTTCTGCCGAGTTAATCTGAGCCATTGATTATGTTAAGTCGCGAAGAAGGTTAGGTCGTTGATGGAAAGCTGCTGTGTACTTTAGGTCGTATACGACCTATGTGAGTTGCTTAATTGTGTTGTATATGTTCTTAAGTCGTAGCCTGTTTGTTTTTAGGGCGTTATGGTATGTCGTATGCTTTGTTAGGTCGCGTCTGTTCTAGGTCGCACCATTCTAGGTCGTAGGTCGTTTCCGACCTAAGTACTTGTATTTTTTTGAAGTTTTTGCGTGTTGAGTTGTAAAGCTATAAATAGCAAGTGTGAGTCATTTGTAAAGGTTGTTGAATATTGAATAAAATTCTCTTTTGATTGCTTTGTGCTTTCATTCAAATTGGTAGTTGAGTGTAATCTCCTATCTCCTCTTTCGGATAATCGAGTGCGCTCGATTCAACGATTGTAGAAGCCAATTCGCGGAATCAAGTGCGCTTGATCAACGCTTGAAGAATTGAAGATCTTTGAACCCGGTATCGTGCGCGATCAACGAGTTCGGGATAGCTAGAATTCGGTATCTTCGGAACAACGAATTTGGGCATTTCAGTATCTTCCAATCCACCGATTACTACATTCACCGATTGAAGATCGTTTTGATTCATCCGCTGCGTCATTATGATAGTCAAAGATGCTTACTACGCAAAACAAATCATTGGATATTATTACTAGTGCATAGTGCAGAAAACATTTCGAAAGTATAATATTAATCTTAGCCAACATAGACATTTCGAACTATGCCTACTATAGCTACCATCTAAACCATCTAAACGGTGGGGCGCCACCATAAGTAAATGGCAGGTTCTACAACTAAAACCGTACAAGTTCCATATTGGGAAATGGATTTCCAACAAATGGTCAGGATAAGTAACTTCCTTTCCTACTGCCACATGGGATCGCCTCTGGCTGGATGTCCCGAGAGACAAACTGCTCTCTGCCAACACAAGGCCGGGTTACCCCTATAACTAGGTAACTCACGAATATGCCATCCCCCGGTCCTTTGGGACCTTTATCCGAGCGCTCGGTAACAACATCACACATAATAAATAAAGTGTGTCCACATGAGTAAGTATCTGGGCTCCATACCATGATACCACCCCTTTCCAGAAGGAAATGACATACCCTAAAGGGCACGACCCTCATAACCTTGCCGCAACATTCCTGTTTCGACCATTTTCGGGTTGTGAGGCCCTGACGAAGTCTCGTCCACAAAGCTACGCTTTGGCACAAAGCCATGCTTTGGGTCAACAGATGATCAAAGTAATTATCACAAAGATAAATGATCAAACAAATGATCATATCACAGATGATCAAACAATGATCATCACACAGCAACAATCAGCATGTCACATTACCAAATTGGGAGTATATCGCTGATAAGCTTCAACTACATAACCTCTGAGCTCGTACGTCTCAGAGAAGGGTGTTAAGCTAAGAGAATAAATTCTCCGCCACCAACAAAAATGTATTTGAAAGAAATCTGCTTTATAGCTCAAAATGTAATGTCATACATGTAACCATACAAGTCTGTTCCGAGTTCGAACAGAACCGAAGGCACTTCCGAAGACGCCCTTGCAATCCGGGTATTCACAATCCCGATCGGACTTCCCATCACTTAGGAAATCTCTATACCGGAGCAACTCAGTGCAGAGACAATCGATAGGTTATCCTATCGTTTTTGCAAATACCCGGTCTTCAACACCGGTCTTCAAATGCTATCCATATACGACGAATCACTTATTCGGAATGGGTTATGTGACACAAAGGTCCTCTCCCGGCTAAACCGAATAATGAGCGCAATATTTAAAAATATATGGATATTGGGATTTCAATTAAGTCACAACTTAAACCCAAACTTTCTTTTCAAATGGTTTAACAAATTACCATTTTCAAATCTTTAAACAAAAAGATTTATTTTAACCACCTTCAACGGTTTTAAACGGTTTCCACACTATAATCTTTTAAACAAAAGATTGATTCACAGATTTTCCAAATTAATTCTCATTTCAATTTGATTAACTCGTTAAATCTTTAAAACAAAGATTTAACTTATAGCTTTCAAAAACAATTCCATTTCAAATGGTTTAAACAAACCATCATTTTAAATCTGTTAAAAATAAACAGATTTAATTCATAGCTTTCAAAAAGAATTCATTCCTAACTTGGAAAAAACATTTTTTCAATTCAACTTGAAATTCCTTTACTTAAATTGGAATTTCATTTCTGATCTGAAAGCTTTTATCATTTGAAATTAAACAGTTTTCATTTTGGAAATCCGATTCATTTATACGAGTTAAATTCTTTGGGTTAGATTCAAATTCTCTAACCAATATTTTAAAATGGTTCAAATTCATATAAACACATTTATAACATCTTTAACCATAATTTCCAATTATGAAATTCAATTCCAACTCTTGAATTCAAATTCAAATTAAATTATTTAAATTGGAAACTTTATTAAGTTATTTAAAATAACTTTCGTCTTAAAAACTCCATTTCAAAATCTTTAACATTTAACCCAAATTCATTTCCAAAATCAATTGAAATTAAGATTTCAATTTCAAAAATTTAAATTTAAATCATCTGTGACTTAACCAATTTCCACGTGAAATCCATATTTGTGTGTGTATGGTGTAGTCCGGGTTTTAACACAATAGTGCAACCACATCATCAGTCATCACAGATCAAAATACAAGAATATAGTTGATAAGCGGTATAAACTATAACGCTTATCTTTCATTCATAGATCACAGATATATAAATTACAGATAAATAAACTACAGTACAAATCACACACAATCAGAATATATCACATAGCATCACAGATCAGGAAATATCAAAAATTCCATCATCCAATCAAATCCAAATATTCATAAGTACAGGAAAATGGGCACAGGGAAGAAGTTGCAAAAAAATTTAGTCTCAGGGACAACAAGTTTGCTTTTTTGTCTGAAGGACACTTTCTAGTGTAAACAGAAAATGATAGTTACAACTATCATTCTGTGATTTGCACTAGAAAGTGTCCTTCAGCCTAAAAAGCAAACTTGTTGTCCCTGAGACTAAATTTTTTTCAACTTTTTCCTTGAGCCTAAAAACCCCTCATAAGTAAGATCAGTTAATTATAAGACTAATTCAAATTAGATTTATTTCTTATGAATTTCTAATCCTGGTTAATTTACATTAATAAATTACAAATCATTTTGATTAATTATTCTTTAATCATTTATTAATTAACCATTAATAATAAATTTACTAACCTTTAATTATTAATTAATCAATCTTTAATTATTAAATAATTAACCTTTAATTATTTAATTCACCATTTAATTAATTATCTTTAATTAATTGCTTTAATTAATTATTCCTCAATTAATTATCATTCCTTGCTTGATCACTTGATTAATCAATTTTAATCATTAATTAATATTTAATTAATAATTCTTCATTAATGATTTTATTAATTACTTTCTTATGTTTGAAAACATTTATTTCAAATACTTTGGTTTTAGAAGAAATTTTAAAGAGTTGAAACCAAATACTAAAATATTTAAACTCATTTAAAATATTTAAAATATTTACATTCATCACTTTCTTTCATTTCAAAATCTGAAATTCAAAGATATGTTCAAGTCCAGGTTTTAGATTTGTTTTTTTTTCAATTTTGCTTAAAACTTTCCTTTACAAATCAAATTCAAATCTTAAATTCAATTCCTTTTTAAATATACTTAATTGTTTAAACACTTGTTTTTAGTTATTTAACAATTTGAATTTTAAAAACTCATTTCCAAACTAAGTTTCAAAACTGAACTTAAGTTATGTTTAAACTTTGATTTTAACTCAGTTAAACCTTAATTTAAACTTTAGTTTAAAAACAGAATAGTACAGGTTTCTTTTCAAAAATCTGTAACGCATTCTCCCGAGCCATTACCCTATTTACTTCGAGTGTTACTTCGAGTTGCACGCTAGTTTCCCGAGTCTCTCCACTGTCATTCACGCAACCTCCTTCTTCTTCTTCTTTCCTACCTTATAACCATCACCGATACAAACTGACATCCCATGCACGTGCACAGTCGCATGGCGACGCTCCGGCCATCATGACCTCTAGTGACAAGTCACTGTCCATCTCCACCACCGATCTCAACCACCAAAAATCCAAAATGAGTTCGAAATCAAAATCGAGCTTCTCGATCGAACTAAAACCCAAATACAAATTAGAAAAACCCGTCGTTCTCGACATCAAGATCATCAGAATGTTCGAAACTCCGGTCATCGTTTCGTCACTGCCTCCTCTACCATTCCCCAAACTCTCGCCATGCTTGATCGTCAGAGAACCACGCACGAATCGAAATAAGTATCACACCTAAACTAGGGTTACGAAAACAAATGCTCACCGCCGCCATCACATCGTCTTGATCCACCACCTGACATTTTTCCATGATCCTCCGATCATCCTACTATCACCAGAAGAAAACTCAAACCTCCAGATCATTCAGATCACCAGAGATGAACCAAAACTCCATTTCTGTTCAAACCAGAAATGTATATCCAATCCCAAACTAAAATGATTATTTCTAAACATTATTTTCCAAAGTAAGTATTTTCAAAAATATATTATTGTAGTAATTATATAAAAGTGATTTGGTATTATGTTTTAAAAAGAGAAGTGTATTTCTCTGGATAGCCAAGTACGTTTTTCAAAGCAAATTTTAAATATTCGTAAAAAGTTCTAATTGTGTTTTAAAAAGCGTGCACTTTTAGTTTTAAAAACCAAGATTTTGAATAAGCTTTCAGATTTTATGCTTAGATCATTGAATTACTATGTTTGAAGGTTAACATCAATTAAGCTTGCACTGTTCTTGGAGGTTTCCAGTGAGATTTTCAAACTTATTTTATCTTAAATAAAATCTAAAACTTACTTCATAATCAAACAAACAATATTTGTTTATATTCTAAGTTTTAACAGATCTTAGATCAGAAGATAAGGATTTTGTTTGCAAACTGGGTCCTAAAAAGCAAAGAACAGAGGTATATATATATTCACAGATATTTCACATAAAAATATACAACTTACTTATCTATATCCACACAAATCCTACTTAAAGTTTTATAGGTGAAGTTACTCATAGTGCTTAAAGAAGAAAGAACAGAGCTTGAAAATTTGCAAGTTGAAAGCTTTTCTTTTCTTTGATATCTAGCTTTGAATTTGCTACTAGAACTTTCACTTGCTTTCAGGCTTGCATTAGTGGTTTTGATTTGTTTGAGTTTAATGATATTTGCTTCAGTATATTTTTTCTTCTTTAGCTTGGAATGGACGAAGAAAAATAAATGGAGAAGTTGATATATGGAAAGAAGCTTACAGGGTGATAAAAAATGAGTTTGTACAAATGATAATGTCTTGTTTGTACAATTGGATCAGTGATATTTTTTTTTCTTCTCTCGTGGCTGATATGTTTTTGAACATCTCGAGTTGACTAAAATGTTATGTACTAAGGGATATAGCATTAATTGCTTTGGTACCATTTTTATTTACCAGGCAAGATCTTGGAGGCTAGAGATATCTTGCATTAATTGCTTTGTCTATATTTCTATGTGTACATATATACTTTGGTTTGTTTCATTCTTATCTTATTTTCCTTTTACTTGTTCTTGCCTGCATATCTACTTACAGGCTACCTTTATATTTTACTTATCCGGCAGCATTCACTTTATGCACATATTGTAAAGTTGTTTTAGTCCTTTGTATTTTATTTGTTGGTTTTATTACTTGGTATTATTTTGTATTGATTCACTAAGATATATATATATATTTACTTTATATTGAATTAAACTATGTATATATATATATATATTTATCATATATATTTTTATTATTTGTTTCATATTTGTCTACATTTATTCATATTTAAATGTATTTTATTTTCTTTAAATCTTATTGTTTTGTAATATAAATAAATTTCTATTTTATTATGTTGTTAGAATTTAGCAAATGTTCTACTTTCTATTTTTATTAGAATTTTAATTAATTTTAAATTGATAATTAATTGAATTTTTGAAGACAATTTGTAAAATTTATTGTAAAATTAATCGATTTAAGTGATGCGAGTTTCCCCGAAATTAAAATAAATTTTGTATAAATCATTTAAATTTAAAAATACTGTATATATTGAATATATATGTATACGGGTATATATGAGTAAAATTTGAATATATATGTATATATTTGATTTGAATTTAAATCATAAATAAATGGTTTAAAATGAAATTATATAAGCTATAAAGTATAAAATATATGCATTGGATAAAATCTAATAACAAATTTAAAATCTAAAAATTCACTTATATTACCAAATGAATATATAAATAATTAGTATTTAAGTTAGAAATAAATAATGGAGATAGAAATAAATTATAGAAAAATACATATAGTTCATACAATATAAAGTAAATTTTGATATCATAAATCAATACAAAATAATACGAAATAGATTCATAATATAATCAAAGGAAATAGAATAAAATAGAAGTTCATTTATGTTATATAGTAATATGAACAAATAAATATAAGTATGTACACTTAAACAAATAAGAAATAAAACAAAAATCTATGTAAATGAACCTGCAAAAAGAAGACAGATAACATACCTAAGTATGAAAGCATATCTATGATGCCACAAAATTATCTTCAGCCGAAATCAAAAAAATTTAGCATAGTCAAAGAAAAAGGGACAAGTACAAAGCAAATAGAAGAAACAAAGAAAACAAAAAAAACATCTACAAACCAAAACTATACATACATAATTCAAACAGCATAAGTTGTAAACAAGAAAGGACTCTTGCATTTAATGCACGCATGAAATGTTATCACTTCAGCCTCCAAAGAAAAAGATCTTTGATCTTATATTGTATAAACAAGAAAAATATTACCCTGTACAACATATTTTAATCAACCTGTAACCTTCTTTTATATATATCAACCTCATTTCAATTCGTTCATCAAACATAAGCAAAGAACTGAAGTAAGCATCATCTACAATCTTAAACAAAATTTCAATTTAAACAACTTAGAACAATTAGAGAATCAAAGAAAAGGGGTTTCAGCTGCAAATTTCTCAGCCAGTTTCAAACTTTAGCATCTCTGTTCATTTTCAAATCACTATTTAAAGCAAGGATCATCTCAAAAACAATAATCAGTTCAAAGTCAAAACAGTTTCAAAAAGATCAAATTCATAAACAAGTTTCCAGTTTTCAAAATTCAAGCAAATCCAGGCTTCTCTGTTTCTTCATAAGCAGGTGAGCAACTCCTATTTTTCGAAGCTTAACCTATTTTGATTTCTTGATGTTTGTGAGTAAACATATTGTTTTCTAAGTTTAAACTCGTGTATTTGATTTTGAAGAGTATGTGCTTTGCTATAGAATTGTATATATTTCTGTTCACACTGGGAAGTGGTATATGGTCTGTTATTCCATATATCTGGTTACAGAGCAAAGAAAAGAAGAAGAAGAATTAATACACTTCATAAAGAACATTTTAAACTTAAGATTTTGAACAGAACAAGTTGTTTAAACCTAAATCATAGCCTTAAGTTTGTTTTGAAGCTTAAAAGTGATATATGGACTCTGTACTTTCAAATTTTACAGTAAAAGTATGAATATATGGAAAATTCGAAAATCCTAAATTATCAATTTAATCATATATCTTGAAACTACATTCGAAAATAGGATTTTTAAAACAGAAATGGGAATTTTTTATCGAGTATCCTTCGAGCAGCGTATAAATGAACCGAAAATGCCTTTTCCCTAAATCCCAGCGATCAAAGGAAGATTTGATGTTGTAATTTTGCTCGAAGCTAGTTGTAGTATCGATGATGAAGGGAAAAATAGCCTCGAATTTTTCCTATGGCCGAGATGATCAGGATCGTTCACAGTAGGGTTTAATATCCTGTTATTGAAGTCGACGTTTCAATGGGTTTTGCGGCGACGAGGCGTGAACGGAATCGATCGCGTGGCTTGTTGGAAGAGCCGGTGGTCAAAGCGAAGGCGCGTTGTGGATGGCGAAGTTTCTCGAGGTCTGTGGCGTCGATATGGTGAACTTTCTGGCCATGGTGGGTTTTGTTTGGGCTTGAATACCTCGATTTTTACTCGGTGATGATTTTGTATCGTGGATGGCTCGAAACGATTGGGATGGTCGTTGATGACTTGGGTAGGGCTGCGGCGTTGACCGGAGTTAGTCGCGAAGTTCGTGCACGTGTACAAGGTTGTGTATGTATCTGGGTGAAGTATTGGGGAAGGGAAGAAGCAAGGGAAAGACTCAGGGAAATGAGAGAGAACTCGGGTCTGAACTCGAAGTAAAGGGAGTGTTGGCTCGGGTCGAATATTTGTGCAGGTTTAAAACAAACTGTTCTGTTGTTTTGGGAATTTAGTTTTAAATTACAAATCAAAGTTTAAATCTGAGTCTTAAAATCTGGAATTCGAGCTAAATCTCATTTTTTTCCTTTTTTTTAAACAAAGTTTTAAATTTAACTAACATTTAAGGCTTTTTGAGTGGTAATAATTTGATTTCCAAATTTTTAAGGAATTGTAATATGTTAAGTAAATTAAGAATATTAATCCATTGATAACTGTAATTAACCAAGTAAATTTGGATTTATAACTTTATTATTAACGATTAATTAGCAAATGATTGAGTATTAATTACCTTGAAAATTAAGGATTTTAAAATTTACCACTTAAAGTAAATCAATATATGATTAGTAGTTAACTAATTAAGTAATTCAATCAAGAATTAATAATTAATTAATTAAATAATTACTGGATATAATTAGTTGAATGATGATTTGTAAACATAAAGTAATTTGGGTATAGTTAATTTGTGTAATTAATCAAGAAATAATTTAAGATAATTAATTAAGAATTAATTAGTTTAATTAATTAAGATAATCAAATTAAGAACAATTAATTAAAGGTTAATTAACTTATGAAAGTAATTAAGGGATGTTTATTAATTAAGAATAAATTAATTTAAGTTAATAAATTAAATGGTGAATTGAATAATCAAGGTAATTATTTAATAATTAAAAGTTGATGAAATAATAATTAAAGGTTAATTAATTTATTATTAATGGTTAATTAATAAATGATTAAAGGATAATTAACCAAAATGATTTGTAATTTATTAATGTAAATTAACCAGGATTAGAAATTCATAAGAAATAAATCTAATTTAAATTAATCAGACAATTAACTGGTCTTACTTATGAATGTTTGGATTCTATTGGATGATTGAATCGTTTGATATCCCTGATCTGGGATGCTATGTGATATATTCTGATTTGTGTGTGACCCATACTATAGTTCATTTATCTGGGAAGAATGTAAATTATTATCTGCCATATTTATATATCTGTGATTTGTGAGTGAAAAGATAAGCGTTATCCTTATACCGCTTATCAACTACATTTCGGTATTCTGATCTGTGATGATTGAATGATGTTGCACTATTATGTGAAACCCCTGGACTACACCATACACACACAAATATGGATTTCACGTGGAAATCGGTTAAGTCACAGATGATTTAAATTTGATGTTTTTGGAATTGAAATCTTAATTTCAATTGATTTTGAAATGGAATTAGGTTTAATGTAAAGAGCTTTTGAAATGGAATTTCAAATTGAAAGTTTTTTGAATAACTTGATTAAGTTTTGGAATTTAAATAATTTGACTTAAATTTGAATTCAAAATTTGAAATTGAATTCTGTGATTTGAAACTAGGGATTAAAGATGTTATACTAGTTATATATGAATTTAAACCATTTTAAAAGTATGATTTTGAGAATTTGAATTTAACCCAAGAACCTTAACTCGTATGAATGAATCAGATTTCCAAAATGAAACTGTTTGTTTTAAAAGAATAAAGGCTTTCAGATAAGAAATGAAATTCCAGTTTAATTAAAGGAATTTCAAGATTGAATTAAAAAATGTTTTTTCCAAGTTATGAATGAATCTTTTTGAAAGCTATGAATGGAATCTGTTTATTTTTAACAGATTTAAAATGGTGATTTGTTTAACCCATTCGAAATGAAATTGTTTTGAAAGCTATAAGTTGAATCTTTGTTTTAAATATTTAACGAGTTAATCCAATTGAAACGGAAATCGTTTTGAAATCTATGAATGGATTTTTGTGAAACTGGGTGAACTTTATGAATTAAATCTTTTATTTAAAAGATTAAAATGTGGAAATTGTTTAAACCATTGAAGGTTGTTTAAATGAATCTTTTTGTTTAAAGATTTGAAAATGGTAATTTGTTAAACCATTTGAAAAGAAAGTTTGGGTTTAAGTTGTGACTTAACTGAAATCCCAATATCCATGTATTTTTAAAATATTACGCTCACTATTCGGTTTAGCCGGGAGAGGACCTTTGTGTCACATAACCCATTCTGAATAAGTGATACGTCATTTATGGATAGCATTTGAATACGGTGTTGAAGACCGGGTATTTGCGAAAACGATAGGATAACCTATCGATTGTCTCTGCACTGAGTTGCTCCGGTATAGAGATTCCCTAAGTGATGGGAAGTCCGATCGGGATTGTGAATACCCAGATTGCAAGGGCTTCTTCGGAAGTGCCTTCGGTTCTGTTCGAACCCGGAACAGACTTGTATGGTTACATGTCTGACATTACATTTTGAGATATAAAGCAGATTTCTTTCAAATACATTTCTGTTGGTGGCGGAGAATTTATTCTCTTAGCTTAACACCCTTCTCTGAGACGTACGAGCTCAGAGGTTATGTAGTTGACGGTTATCAGCGATATACTCCCAATTTGGTAATGTGGCATGCTGAGTGTTGCTGTGTGATGATCATTTATTGATCATTTGTGATCAAAGCGTGGCTTTGTGAAAAAGCGTAGCTTTGTGGACGAGACTTCGTCAGAGCCTCACAACCCGGAAATGGTCGAAACAGGAAAGATGCGGCAAGGTTTCAGGGGTAGCTTCCCTAGGGTATGACCATTCCTTCTGGAAAAGGGTAGTATCATGGTATGGAGCCCAGATACTTACTCATGTGGACACACTTTATTTATTATGTGTGATGTTGGTTACCGAGCGCTCGGATAAAGGTCCCAAAGGACCGGGGTGGCATATCTCAGGTTTACTACCTGGGAAGGGGGTAACCGGCCTTGTGTTGGCAGAGAGCAGGTTGTATCTCGGAGCGTCCCGCCAGAGGCGTTCCTTCGTGGCATAGGAAGTTCCTTAGCCTGACCATTTGTTGGAAATCCATCTTCCAATACGAACCTTGTACGGTATTAGTTGTAGAACATGCCATTTACTTATGGTGGTGCCCCACTGTTTAGATGGTAGCTATAGTAGGCATACGATACTTGTTGTATGTTGGCTAAGATTAATATTATACTTTCGAAATGTTTTCTGCACTATGCACTAATAATAATAATCCAATGATTTGCGTAGTAAGCATGTTTGACTATCATAAGAAGAAATCTCCTCCAATTCTGCATTTGCATTGTGTGTGTGGCGGGAGGTCTTACGGTAGTTTCATTTTCCAAAAGCATTGCGGGTTTCAATGTTTAAAATTCTTTTGTGTTTGTTTAAAGATAAACTGTTTTTGTTGCTCACACCAGTCCCACGACTGACTCGGAGTTTATTGTTCCCTTCCTAAACTCTAGGTGCCCATAATTTTCCACACGGGCAATCTAGAGTTGGGTTTCTCAAATATTCAGGTTGAGTAGATTATCTGGAGCCGGTTCAGTTCTTGGAGTTCAGGACTGCACTTGTTTTTCTTGGTGGTTCGAGCTTGATGTTGGAGTTGTTGGAGTCATTCTCCTTTGCAGATCATTTGGTGTGATCTCTACCATTGTTATTATTTCCGCTGTAGCATTGTATCATATCTATGATATTGCTGTGTATTATTGATATCATTGTTGTATATCATACTAGATATTGTATTCATTGGAATTGTATATGATATCATCTGTTTCTTTATTCCGCTGTGTTGTTATACTTAATGGTGTTATAAGCTCCGGAGAACCAGATTCGGCGTTTGAATCTACGGCATCTTGAGTACAAGTGAAGTACGGGTGCCGATTTTCGAAGGCCGACTTCAGGATCTTCACATATAAGCATTAACCAAAAGGACTATATTCAAAACAATAGCCATATAACATAGGAAATTAGTTTTTAAGTTAAGTTTAAATGATCAACATAAACCGTTTAATTATGTTTGAGTATACAAATATATTACAACATTATATCACTTAATAAAATAGTTGTTTAATCTAAATTGTTTCTTATTCTTTATAAAAAAAACAATAGTTTCCAAAATAGTAAAAAAAATCAGACAACCTGGGCACATGTAAATTCATTGAAAAATGTTTTAGATCTAAAATATACAAAGAATATCAACACTAAGCAAATAAGATGTAGGATCTAAATTATATCAGCATATAGTCAATTGAGATCTATAACAAAAGGGGATCTAAGTTAGATAAGCTTGATGGACATATAAATGTATGAGATGTATTATGCATAGAATTTAAACCATGTGAATATGAGAAACATATAATCGAATCGAATCAAAATGGTACATTAAGATGTAGCCAAAAATTGCATCTTGAATGATGAACGAAGCTCCTAGTTTCGGTTGAATTGACCTTTAGATTTTGCAAGAATCAATAGAGTAAAAACCACCTTTTTATTTTTATTTAGTTTGCATTTTGTTTTTGGGATTTGTTTTTCTGTTGTGCCATGGAATTTCAGCTATGAGAGGGTGACGAGAAGAGAGAAAGGAAAATAACCCATATGGAGGAATTTTGGATTGAATGAAAGAGAATTTTTTTAAGAAAACATTGAGACCTTTCAATTCCCTTCTTTAAAACCTTCCCTCTGTAATTTCTCATTAAACCTCAGCAAACCCTACCCCCCTCCCCCTCTTCATATTTATTGCAGCAAATGGAATGAAGAAAATTTTATTTCATAAATATGTTTTAACCGAGTCATAAAGAAGAGTGAAGGATGAAGATTTATTTCCTTTCATTAATTGCTCCTTTGGATTTTAAAATCACATTTGTAACCTCTCTCCCTTTGATACATGGGTTTATAATTTATATATGCAAACTTTATTAAATACTAATGGTATGTGTAATGACCCGTATTTTTTATAATTAAAAATATTAAATTTAATAAGATTTTAGAATTTAATATTGTCAGAAATTAAAATTTATAATTTATTAATGAAAAAAATAAGAATATAATTTAATATTATTGTTTGAATGTTATTGACAGCTATTTTAATGTAATTTCAATCAATTGAAATAACTGTAAAGTTGATTTGGTTATAATTGTAAAAAAGGAATAAATTAAATGATGTTTTAATGGTGAAATTATATGTTATTTAATTAAGATTGGTTTTAATATAGAATATGAAATCAATTATTTAGTACGTAAATTTATTAACTTTTGTTTGTAAATAATAAATTTAGAAATGTGTTGAATTATTAAGATGTAACGATTAATTCTGAAATGGGTTTAAATTACTAAGTTGTAATAATTGATTTATTCTCATCTTATTGTTTAATATGGTGAAATTAATTTGGAAATCAATGAAATTTAATGTAATTGAAATAATGCAATTGATTTGGTAAAAGATGCAACTGTAGAGTTGAGTGAAATAAAATGGAAACTTATGTTAATGGATAAATTACACATCAGAGAACTATTGATTTAATATAAAGAATTTGTAAATCAAAATAAAAGAATTATGTTGGAATTTAAATTATAATAAACTGGGTTTTATTTCTATTGTAATTTAATGTTGAAATTAATGTAATATTTATATCTTGAAATTTACTAGAAAATTGTATTTTAGAGGATTATTAATTTCAGTGTAATCAAGAATGATCGTACGAGCTCGAAACGCGTAGAAATCAATTAAAGGAATTAAATGAATATAAATTGATTTTAAGAGCTAACTTCTATATATGATGGAATTAGGATTTGAAATTAGTTCATCGAGTTTAAAAATATTGGAAACCTATATTTCGATATATTGGATGACCTATTTTCGTTTTGGGAACAAAACGGGCTTTTCGGGTTTTTGTTATCGCTTCGACCCAATTCGATTTGTTCCATCCACTCTTATTAATCTCTGTCTATATATAGGCTGTTATAAACCCTAGCAGTCTTCTATTTCATTTTCTGTACGTACAATTTCTGTTCTTATCTATTCCATTTCATGTTCCTTCTTAATGGCACACATCTCAAACCCTAATTACAATTCCAAATCAAATCAAAAAAATCAACCCTATCAAATTATATATCATCGTGAAGCTCTCGATAAACGCAATCTACATCTGCAATTCATTTTTTGATTGAGGCTCCATTTTTCCAGAATTGGGCGAAACAGTAGTGGTCGTTCGTTCTAGGGTTGTCAATTCGACAGTGGATCGTCGACTATACAACGATCGGAAGGTACAGGCTTATAGAGGAGGAGGATCAGTCATTATCCATGGTCTCCGATCGTCGTGGTTTAGCCGGAGTTCGCCCGAAATCACGAGATTTAGGCGCGGCGGCGTGGGGCTCTAGGAGGCGGCGGAGTGATCGGGGAGTTGGCCGAGGTTGGAGGTTAGAGCGGCGAGGCCACTGGTGGTGTCATATCTGTGGTTAGATGGCCGTAGTCGTGTATGGTAGGAGGTGAAGGCGGCGGCTGGATGTGTGCGGCCGGTTCTGTTGCGCGTGAACGAGGGTTGAGGAGGTAACATAATTACGTTTTTCCCTTTCTATATTTTAATTTAAATTTTAAAATTTAAAACTTCTAACGTGAATAACTTTTGCATATGAACTCGGATTGACGCGCGGTTTCTTCAATTAGGATCGTATCGAAATTCCGGACAACGTGAAACAGGTTTGGTTGAATTTGAAGACTATTCAAATTTTGGACTTTTATTAGATTTTTAATCGGCTTTAAATCAAAGGTGAGTGATTTACCCACTCACGTAATACTAAATCTTCTTATGTTAGTTGAATTAAATTTATGATGTGATAAGAATTTTATTGGTTACTGTTTGGTAGTTTAAATTGACATTTCAATTGTAATTGAATTTTATATTGAATTAAATTGACTTTTAAATTAATATTGGATTTAATTGCTAGTTAAATACCTGATATTGATAACCAGTAAATTGTTCTGAATTATTGGCTGATTTGGATGTTGATTGTGATGGATATCTATTTGTTGACATTTTGGATGATTGGATGTTTATTTATTTATCCCTGTTATCACCATGTATATTAATTGAAAGCATATAAATTGTTATTTAAATTATTTCGAATAAATTAAGAAATAGTTTGAAATGATACCTATGAAACTTTGATTTGGATTGAAATGATATATACCTATGACACTTTGATTTGGATTGAAATGATATATAACCATCCCTATAATTAAAATTGAAATAACTATTCACTTGGCCATAGGGTAGAAAATTATATACGGACACCGGATTGGTTAAATTAAATGGTTTTAAAATCTTGAATTTGGATTTTTATTAAATGACATTGTTTTAAAGGAAATAAATTGTGGATTTATATGAATTAAATTATTTTCTAATTCAAGCTTTGAGATGTTGAAATTGGATAAAAGAAATTATTTTAATGAATTGAATTGGAAATGTGAAGTTATAATCGATATATGACTTTAAATCAGTAAACTGAAATTGAACTTGAAATTGATATAAATTGAAATGGTTTAAAATAAGAATTGAATTGAAATTTAAATCATTCAATTGGATTGTTGAATCGAATTTGAAGTTAAAAATGAACGTTTCGAAAATTGAAGTTAATTCGAATTGAAATTGAAATCAAGTTGATTTGACATTTAATCTAAATTGAGTCAATTGAATTGAGAGATGGGAAATTGAATTTGTTGATTTGAAATTGGATATGGGTGAAATGACCCACCTTTTTATAGTAAAGATTTTTTTAAGGGTGGCCATTTAACCAAGAAAATATTACACTCTAATTTTCTTCTATCCAGGATCTTTATGCCAATAAAAATATTGGTTTGCTTTGAAAGTCTATATAAGTGGATCGTCTAGATTATATGGAAGTATAGACAGTTAGCTATATAATATAATACTATAAAGTATAGTAACAAAGTAAATAAAACTAATCACACCAGTATTTTATACTGGTTCAGACCTCCCGTCCTACGTCCAGTCCCGAAGCTCCTCTTCGGAATTTCCTTTCAACTAACCCTCGCTTAACCCGGAGGAACAGGTTTACAATAGAAGAGTTTCTTTGTCAAGAATGTGTTCTGTAACACGGATGTTGACTATTGAGTACAAGAGTGCTTCCAATATATATTTATCTAGAGAATATCTGAATGAGGAGTTCTATATATATGGAAGAGTTGATTACAGGTAGTTGATTGCTTGTAGATCAGGAATAAACAGGGTACAAGAGATAAGAGTGTAGGTAAGTCAGGGTGTTCTTTTCTCTTGAATTCTTGATGCTATTTATAGTGATGAAGAGTTTTCTTGTATAGTTGCATCAGTTGTAATCTTTATAAAGTCACTTCTGATGATGATGAAGAGTTGCGACAAAGAGAAGTGGATGTGTCTTTTCGAATGTGATAGTTGAGCCTTGAAAATGCACAGTCGAGTCTTGAATCAGACGTCTGGAAAGTTACCTCAGACGTCTGGTCTTCATATCTGTTATAAGCCTGGATACTTTTCAGACGTCTGATGTTGGTAACCAGACGTCTGGTTGCTTCTGAATTATGAACCAGAGGAATCATTCAGACGTCTGGCTTGTGCTCTCAGACGTCTGAAAGTGTCTGAAAGTGTGCATGTTGCTTTATCTTGTGCATGTCATATTTCTCTTCAATCTCTTCTGATTTAACGTCTTTTGATTCTTGTCTTGAGTGTTGCTTTAGTCTCTTTGGTGACGTTACTCTATCAACTATCTGTAAATATAGATATATATGTACATTCGATTTCCATTGTATAGTTGTTATCATCGAAACCATAGAATTGATTTCCTAACAATCTCCCCCTTTTTGATGATGACAACTATTCAATGTACTTATATATATATTTCAAATCTCCCCCTGAATATGTGCTTAGTTTTGTTGATAAGATTATATATATATATTTCTCCCCCTTTGACATTATCAAAAAGAGTATGTAAACGATCAAGGAAAAAAGAAATTTTTATTAAAGATAAGAAGGAGATATATGAGAGAGATATCAAAGCTTAGACAATATCTTGAAGTGAACAAATTCCTAAACTTCGTCTGAGTTTTATGAAAGTTTGTTCATTTAATGGTTTTGTAAATATGTCGGCTACTTGATTTTCGGTACTTACATATTCTAAAGATATAGTTCCTTTTTCAACATGGTCTCGTAAGAAATGATGTCGAATGTCTATATGTTTTGTGCGTGAGTGATTTACAGGATTTTTTGACAAATTTATAGTACTTGTGTTGTCACAATAGTACTTGTATTCAGCTTCACAAGTAGATAAAGAAACACAATTTTGCTTTTTACTAAACCACGAAACTAACGATTGTCCGATAAAATGACAAGTTCCACTAGTACTCTTACGGTCTGTTCTACAACCACCAAAATCCGCATCGCTATATGAAACAAGTTCAAAAGGTGATCCTTTAGGATAAAACAAACCATAATCTTTAGTAGATAAATAGTGTAAAATGCGCTTAACAGATCGTAGATGAGATTCTTTGGGTTTGGCTTGAAATCGGGCACAAAGACATACACTCATCATAATATCTGGTCGACTAGCCGTTAAATATAGTAAAGAACCAATCATACTTCGATATAACCTTTCATCAAAATCTTTTCCATTTTCATCTTTTTCTAAGTGAATAGTGGTACTCATTGGTGTTGGTTTGCTTGAAGTTTTATCCATTTTAAATCGATGTAATAAATCGTTACAATATTTTTCTTGATGAATAAAAATTCCATTTTCTAGTTGTTTTATTTGTAATCCTAAGAAAAAATTTAATTCTCCCATGTGTGACATTTCAAATTCATTTGTCATAATATTTGAAAAATCATTACATAGTTTTTCGTTGGTCGAACCAAAGATGATATCATCAACATAAATTTGTACAACTAAAATATCGTCATCTTCTCTTTTTATAAATAAAGTTGTATCTATTTTTCCTATATGGAAACCAGATGTTATTAGGTGATTTTTAAGACGTTCGTACCATGCACGAGGTGCTTGTTTTAATCCATATAGTGCTTTATGTAATTTAAAAACATGATCGGGATAATTCTCATGAACAAAAAGCGGTAGTTGTTCAACATATACATTTTCTTTGATAAAACCATTTAAAAAGGCACTTTTGACATCCATTTGAAATAGTTTAAAATTGTTATGAGTTGCAAAGGAGAGTAAAGTACGAATGGCTTCTAATCTTGCAACCGGTGCAAAAGTTTCATCATAGTCTATGCCTTCTTCTTGATTGTAACCCTGAGCAACTAGTCGTGCTTTATTTCTAACAATATTTCCATTTTCGTCTGCCTTGTTTTTAAATACCCATTTTGTTCCTATTACTGATTGATCTTTAGGTCTTGGTACTCATTCCCATACATTATTACGTTCAAATTGATGTAGTTCCTCTTGCATAGCCATTATCCAAAAATTATCATTTGAGGCTTCTTTATAATTCTTTGGTTCAAAGTTTGATACAAACGCTATATGGCTTATTTGATTTAATTGATTTCTAGTAACTCTTGAATTTAGATCTCCAATAATATTATCTATTGGATGATCTTTAAGGATCCTAGGAGATGATAAAATAGTGTTATTTTGTATATTGGCTTCATTATTACTAGAATTTGTTGAGTTTGTTGGTAGAATAATTTCTTCTTCATCATTAGTTTGTTGTTTGAAAGGATTTTCGTCAAACGAGACATGTAGACTCTCTTCTATAGTATTATTCTTTTTATTAAAGATTCTATATGCCTTGCTACGATCTGAATAACCAACAAAGATACCTTCATCGGCTTTTGGATCAAATTTTCCTAATTTGTCTTTTGTATTTAATATAAAACATTTTGAGCCAAACGTTTTAAAGTATGATACTTTAGGTTTTTTACCAAAAAATATTTCAAAACAAGTTTGTTTAGTCATTGGGCGAATAATTACTCGATTCAATACATAACAGGATGTAGCAATAGCTTCGGCCCAAAAGTGTTTTGGTAATCCGCTACTATTTAATAATGTTCGTGCGCATTCTTGTAATGTATGATTTTTTCTTTCTACGACACCATTTTGTTGGGGTGTACAAGGAAAAGAAAAATTATGAGTTATTCCCTTTTTATTGCAAAAATTTGAAAAAAGATCGTTTTCGAATTCTCCTCCATGACCGCTTCTAATATTTTTAATTTTTAAATTCATTTGAGTTTTAATCCGTTTTGCAAATATTTTAAACATACCAAAAGTATCGCTTTTATGTTTTAGAAATAAAGTCCATGTATATCTTGAGAAATCATCGACTATTACAAAAACATATTTGTTATGATTAATAGATCTTACTTGTGTTGGACCAAATAAATCTAAATGTAATAATTCTAACGGTTGTTTTGTAGAAATATTATTTTTAGATTTAAAAGAGCTTTTCTTTAGTTTACCAATTTGACAATCATCGCATAAATTTTCTACTTTGTAACTCATTTTAGGTAACCCTCTTACTAACTCATATTTAGCTAACTTATTAATGTTCTTAAAATTAATATGACAAAATCGTTTATGCCATAACCATGGATCATCATGTTTGGCAGTTAAGCATAAGCTTGAATCTTTATTAATATTCATGTTTAATATATAAATATTTTTGTTTCTAAAACCTTCAAAAATGAGTTGTTTGTTATTATCTAAAATGTTACATCTATCTTTTTCAAAATTTATTTGAAAACCTTTATCACATAATTGACTAATGCTTAATAAGTTGTGTTTTAAATTTTCTACTAGTAAAACATTTGTAATAACAGGAGAGTTAGATATACCAGAGTTGATGACTTCTCCAATGCCTATGACAAATCCCTTTGAATTGTCCCCAAATGTTACCGTTCCACCATCGATGTATGTTATATTCGATAACATTTTTGAATTTCCAGTCATATGTTTGGAGCATCCGCTATCTAGTATCCATTTCTCCTTATTTTTTATTTTGGCTACCTGCAAGATAAAAAATATTTTAATTGGTACCCACATATTTGATTAGGGTCCTAATTGTTAGAGAGAGGTAGCCATACCCAAGATGGTTTGGTACCTTTATAAATATAATTTTTATTATAAACTACATTTTCTAAGTAATTATTGATATGCTTTTGTCTAATCAATTTGTTATTTGTTTTAGGAACCCAAATTTTCATATTTTTGGTATTCAATTTTTGTTTAGAAAATCTTCTAGTTTTTATATAACTAATATTTTTAGCCTTATTTTCTCTTTGTTTAGAGCCTTTTTTAAATCCTATTCCATTTCTATTACCTGATGGTTTTGATGTTTTGATAAGATTTTCCAAGTCTTGTTTCCCTTTGTTAAATTTTGACACATTATTTGTAATTTTATCTAATTTTTCTTTTAACTCTCTATTTTCTGTTGTCAATAATTTAATATCCTCTTTAAAATCAATATTTTCTTTTAGCAAATTCTCTTTTTCTAGAGTAATGTTCTCACTTTCTATCTGTAACGTCCCGGATTTTCGCGCTCGAAAATCGACATCCATACTTTACATCGTACTCGAATGCCGTAGATTCGACCGTTCAAATCCGATTCGCCGGAGCTATAACACAATTAAGTAAATAACACAGCGGAAGAAAAGAATAAAGATATACAATATCTGATGCAATATCCAGATACAATGATGATACAATGAATATCTATATACATCAGAGATATGATACAACAAATAGCAGCGGAAAAGAAAACGATAACATCAGCAGCGGATAATCTCCATCTTCAAAACGCCAATCCAGATATAGCTCGAACTCCCAATAACGATGCACAAAGATAAGCAAGTGCAGTCCATATCCAAAGACTGAACTAGCTCCAGATAATCTACTGAATCTGAATATCTGAAAAACCAAACTCTAGACTGCTCGTGTAGAAAATTTTGAGCATCCAGAGTTTAGGAAAGAAACAATAAACTCCGGATCAGTCATGGGACTGGTGTGAGCAACAAAAACAGTTTATCTTTAAAAACAAATAGCAAAAGAATTTAAAGTCAATTCGCAATGCTTTTGGAAAATGAAACTACCATAAGGCCTCCCGCCACACACACAATGCAAACGCAGAATTGGAGGAGATTTCTCCTTATGATAGTCAAAGATGCTTACTACGCAAAATCAAATCATTTTTGATATTATTATTAGTGCATAGTGTAGAAAAAATTTCGAAAGTAGAATATAAATCTTAGCCAGCATAGACATTTTGCACTTATGCCTACTATAGCTACCATGTTCAATAGCAGGTTACCACCACATTCCATGGCGGGTAATACAACTAATACCGTACAAGGTTCGTATTTGGAAGATGGATTTCCAACAAATGGTCAGGCTAAGGAACTTCCTATTCCACGAAAGAAACGCCTCTGGCGGGACGTTCCGAGAACCACACCGTTCTCTACTAAACAAGGCCGGCAACCCCTTTTCCCAAGGGATAAAAGAAACCTCAGATATGCCACCCCCGGTCCTTTGGGACCTTTAACCGAGGCGCCTCGAAAACCAACATCACACGTCATAAATAAAGTGTGTCCACATGAGTAAGTATCTGGGCTCCATACCATGATACTACCCTTTTCCAGAAGGAATGGTCATACCCTAGGGGAGCTACCCCTGAAACCTTGCCGCAACATTCCTGTTTCGACCATTACCGGGTTGTGAGGCTCGACGAAGTCTCGTCCACAAAGCTACGCTTTTTCAAAAAGCCACGCTTTGGGTCAACAGATGATCAACCTATGATCACAAAGATAAATGATCAAACAAATGATCATATCACAAATGATCAAACACTGATCATCACACAGCAACACTCAGCATGCCACATTACCAAATTGGGATATATCGCTGATAAATTTCAACTACATAACCTCTGAGCTCGTACGTCTCAGAGAAGGGTGTTAAGCTAAGAGAATAAATTCTCCGCCACCAAACAGATATGTATTTGAAAGAAATCGGCTTTATATCTCAAAGTGTAATGTCAGACATACAATCCATACAAGTCTGTTCCGGAATCGAACAGAACCGAAGGCACTTCTTACGAAGCCCTTGCAATTCCGGGTATTCACAACCCCGATCGGATTTCCCATCACTTAGGGGATCTCTATACCAGGAGCGACCCAGTGCAGAGACAATCAATGAGTTATCCTTTCGTTCTCGTGAATATCCGGTCTTCATCACCGGTCTTCAAATGCTATCCATATACGACGTATCACATATTCGGAATGGGTTATACGACCCAAAGGTCCATTCCCGGCTAACCCGAATAGTGAGCGCAATATTCAAAAAAATATGGATATTGGGATTTCAATTAAGTCACAATTTAAACCCAAACTTTCTTTTCAAATGGTTTAACAAATTACCATTTTAATCTTTTTAAACAAAAAGATTCAATTCACAAAGTTCACTTAATTTCACAAAGATTCCTTCACAGATTTTCCAAATCGATTTCCATTTCAGTTTAATTAATTCGTTAAATCTTTAAATCAAAGATTTAACTAATAGCTTTCAAAACAATTCCATTTCAAATGGTTTAAACAAAACATCATTTTAAATCTGTTAAAAATAACAGATTTGATTCATGGCTTTCAAAACAATTCATAACTTGGAAAATCCATTTTTCAATTTACTTGAAATTCCTTTAATTAACTGGAATTTCATTTCTTATCTGGAAGGTTTTACCATTTAAAAACAACAGTTTTTACTTTGGAAATCTGATTCATTCATACTAGTTGAAATCCTTGGGTTAAATCCAAATTCCCAACTTATACTTTTAAAATGGTTAAATTCATACAAACACATTTTATATCATCTTTAGTCCCTAGTTTCAATCATAGATTTAATTTCAAACTTGAATTCAAATTTAAATCAAATTATTTAAATTTTCCAAACTCGATTAAGTTATTCAAAATAACTTTTATCTTTGAAATTCCATTTCAAAAGCTTTTCATTTTAAACCCAAATTTCCAATTTCAAAATCAATTGAAATTAAAATTTCAATTTCAAAAACATCAGATTTAAATTATATGCGACTTAACCGATTTCCACGTGAAATCCATATTTGTGTGTGTAACAGTGTAGTTCAGGGGTTTTACACACAATAGTGCAACACAATGAATCATCACAGATCAAAATACAAGATATAGTTGATAAACGATATAAACTATATCGCTTATCTTTTATTCACAGATCACAGATATATATCACAGGTAAGTACATTACAGATCACAATATAAATCAGTATGTATCACAAAGCATCATATATCAGGGATATCAAACAATTCAACATTCAATAAAATTCAAACATTCATAAGTAAAATCAGTTAATTGTCTGATTTATTTAAATTAGATTTATTACTTATGAATTACTAATCTGGGTTAATTAATATTACAAATCATTTTGATTAATTATTCCTTAATCATTTATTAATTAGCCATTAATAATAAATAAATTAAATTTTAATTATAATTCATCAACCTTTAATTATTAAATAATTAACCTTTAATTATTTAATTCACCATTTAATTAATTATCATTAATTAATTACTTTAATTAATTATTTCTCAATTAATTATCATTCCTTAATCATCTTCATTAATTAATCAACCTTCAAATTAATTAATTATTCTCGAATTAATCACCTTAATTAATTAATCACATTAATTAATTCTTCGTTTAAATTAATTATTCTTTAGATACTTGATTAATTAATCTTTAATCAATAATTATCCATCCTTAATTACTTTAAAACAAACAACTAAAGAAAAAAAACATTTAACTTTAACATTTAAGTCTTTGAAAATTTGTTCAAAACCCGATGAATAAATTTAATAAATACTTATTCTTTGAAAACTTTATTATCATTCCATTAAAAACTCATTCACTTTAAATACAGTTTTAAAAACTTGCCTAAACATAAAACTATGCTTTCCTTTTACATTTTAAAACCTGGAACAAGATTTCCTTTCAAAATGTTAAAACCTGGTATTTAACGAGACAACCCCGAGCCAACTTCGATTTCGCCCCGAGCCAATTAGACAAAATCTCGATTTCGAACCCGAGACAAAACTTCATCTTCCCCAATTTCCTTAACTAAAACCAGATACGTCCACCCACGCGTGCACGTGCACACGTCATCGGCTGCTGCTCCGATCATCGTCACCTCGCCGGCGAGTCATCAGCCTTCCCCATATTCGCCACGAACACCTAGACATCATCAACGACGACGAGTTCGAAGTTCACTACCAGGTCCAGACTAGTACGAAAGGGTCGTCACGACATCGTCTCGCACCATCGCCCTAGGCCATCGGAGGCCACGAAAACTTCGTCAGAGCTCCGCCTACCTCCCCAGATTCGATCGCCATTGGTCTCATTCATTCCGATCCACCATGGGAGAAACACGAATTCGAGATTCAATGATGACCAAAAACACACAAAAAAAACCCTAAATTCACATCAACTAACTTCACCGAGTATCTAAAAATTTATTTACCATTTTTCTAATGATCATTAGTCCTCAAGCTACTTCTGACATCAAACTCGAGATTTAATTGTTCGTCCATCGCTGGGAATTGCCATCAACTCGATTTTCGTTTATCATGAGAAATCTCAACATCCATTCACTTAAAAATCGTGGAATTCCTTTTAAAAATCATCTTATTACAAGATAAATCTGATCCAATGATCAAAACTTCAAATGAAAATACTTGAATTTTCTGTTTAAAAGGTTTTTCCTCTGTAATTTCACAATTCCAAATTATTTACTAATATTCTATGGTTGAGATTATTTTTTTTAAAATTTGAATCTGAGTACCCCTAACAAATTTCCTTTATAGATTATAACTCAAAACTACTTACACTCGGAGATTTGAATTTTTGAAATGGTTTACTCTGTAAACCTGAAACAAAACTTATCTGCCTGTAACCAAGCATACACCCTATCCTTGCCATGAATACATATACAAACAGACGTATGCAACACTTATTTATCATCACAGACTCCAGAACCAAAGAAGTGGTTGAAAAATTTAAGTTTGCTCACTGAATATTAAAAACAGAGAAGTATTCAACAGATTTACTGTTAAGATTTCAAACAAAAGTTACTCACTTGAAACTGTTGAAACAGAGGTAGCAAAAGCCTGGAAAAGGTTCCAAAATCTGGAATTGAATTTTCATTTTGATTTGGGCTTTGATATTAGTGAACTTGTATTTGATTTACTGATTCAGGCTTGAAATTTTCCTGAGTTGATCTTGCACTTATTTGCCTTTGCTCTAATCTCTCAGGTTTTGATTTTTGTTTTTAGTTTGTAGATGATGCTTACTCCATTCTCCTTTAGCCAAGAATGAACGAATAAAAAAAATGAGAAGTGGATGTGTATAAAAGAAGATGTTACAGGTTATAACAATTTGTAAAAGGTGATGTTTATTTGTTTATACACAGGTATGGCTGAAAGGATCCTAAGCAAACTCGAATTGACTTGAGTTGTGCTAGCAGTTAATGTTTGAGTACTTCATGTTTCACATCTTCCTTCTTTTGCTTGCCTGCCCATGCTTTGTACATATTACTTTTATTTTATACATTGCATTTCGGCTGAGAGATTTGTTTTGGGGTACTTGAGAAGATTTTGTAGTAGCTTGCTTTATATTTACTTGGTTGTTATACTTATATGGTTTTGTTTGTTTTCTTTTTAACTTTGTATTTCTTACTTTATCTCTGTTAGCTTGTTTCTTTTTTCCAGGTCCTTATTTTATTTTATATTGTTTTTGTTATGATGATAGTTTGCATATATTTTTCACTTGTTATCTTTTACTTTTGTTTTGCTTTTCCAGTTCACATTTGTTCATTTGTTTTATTCCTTTACTTAGTTTGTTTATTTGTATTTTCTTTTCTTTTCTAATGTTGCTTATAAATAAAATCCTATAGTTGTTATGTTGTTAGAATTTGCTAATGTGTTATTTTATATTTTTACATAATTTATCAACATGTATTTACATTTTAAATGTATATTTCTTTTGTTCCATTGTCTTATTTTATATTTTAAAACCATTTATTGAAGATTTAATTTCAAATCCAATATATAAATATATGTTCACATATATACAAATTTACAATATTTTTAAGATTCTAAATGATGTATACAGAATTTATATGTATTCGGGGAAACTCGCTCCAATTTTCTAATTAATTTACAAATTTTTATCCAAAAATTTATTTAGTTAATCAATTTAATTCAAAAATTCATTTAATTATAAATTTAAATAAATTTAAATCTAGGGTCGTTACACTATCACAATATTTCTTAATTTTTCTTGAGATATTTCAAGTTCTTCTTCTAAAATAGTTTTTTCATCTTTCAACATTCCTACTTCAATTTATAATCTATTTACTTTTACAATATATTATTTGTTCAATTTTTTTATTTGTCTAAATTTATCATCTAATTCTATGCTAAGTTCAAGTAATTCTTCATAGTTAAGTTCTGGACATACCTCATCTTTTTGTGCCATAAAACACTCATTAGCTTGTTCTCCATCGCTATCACTATCACTTTCTGAAGATGAAGACTCGAAGTCATCCCACGTTACCTTGAAAGCTTTCTTCTTTTTGAGTTTTTCAAATTTGCTCTTCTTTTTATCATTGTTAAGTTTTGGGCAATCCTTCTTCATGTGTCCGTATTGATCACATTCATAGCACTTGATTTGAGATAGATTTGTTGAATTGGTTTTTCCTTCTTGTTGAAACTTGGTCATCTTTCTAAATTTCTTGAATCTATTATAGTTTTTGGCAATGAATACTATCTCATTTTCATCTAAATCTGAGTCATCATTCTTTATTGATGGAAATGCTATGTTCTTCGTTTCTGAATTTAATTCTTTACGTGCCTGCAAATTAGCTTCATAGGACATCAAATTTCCTACCAACTCTTCAACTTTGAGAGTAGAGAGATCATTAGCTTCTTCAATAGCTAATACTTTTCTTTCCCAATCAGGTGTTAAAGAGTTGAGTATTCGTGATATTAAATCAAAATCAGTAAACTTAACTCCTAATGCCATAAGATCATGTTGAATAGTTTGAAATCTTGAATACATGTCTACTAGAGTTTCATTTTGTTTCATTTTAAATGATGAAAATTGATTTTGCAAAATTGAAATTTTAGTTTGTTTGACCTTTGTTGTACCTTCATGTGTGATTTGTAAGGTACGCCAAATATCAAATGCAGTAGTGCATAACATGACACGTGAAAATTCATTTTTGTCAAGTGAGCAAAACAGGACATTCATAGCTTTAGCATTATTTGATGCTAAGGTTTTTTGTGCATCAGTCCATGTGTTCATAGCAGTAGTTGGAGCTTCATATTTATCTTGAGTGGCTGACCAAATTTCTAAACCATTAGCTTCCATAAAAATTCTCATACGTGTAGACCAATATGAATAATTAGATCCATTAAAAAGAGGGGGTCGTGCTGTGGATTGTCCTTCTTGAAAAATACTTGCCATATTATAATGATTTAAAAAACGTGTTACTGTTTTTCTAAACGAACCTTGCTCTGATACCAATTGAAAGTCTATATAAGTGGATCGTCTAGATTATATGCAAGTATAGACAGTTAGCTATATAATATAATACTATAAAGTATAGTAACAAAGTAAATAAAACTAATCACACAGTATTTTATACTGGTTCGGACCTCCCGTCCTACGTCCAGTCCCGAAGCTCCTCTTCGGAATTTCCTTTCAACTAACCCTCGCTTAACTCGGAGGAACAGGTTTACAATAGAAGAGTTTCTTTGTCAAGAATGTGTTCTGTAACACGGATGTTGACTATTGAGTACAAGAGTTGTAACAACCCTGTATTCTACAAATATTTTTAAATTGATTTTTCCAGATTCAAAAGCTTTATTTATGAAAAAGAATAAATTTTGTTATTTTAAATATAAACTTTGATTTTGATGTGGATTAGAATTCCAAATATGACTAGATTTAATATTTCCAGAAAATGTGAATTTTGGTCAATAGTCAAACTTTGACTTTTAAATTTAAATTTTTAAATATTTGAAATTATAAGTTTTATCTTTTATTATGAAAATAGATTTAATAATTTGAATACTGCTTTTCGTTTCGCTGAAAACGGAGTTAAACTGTAAAAGTTATGTACATTTCAACTTTGAGTATAATTTGTTTATTTAACAATTTTGTCTATTTCAAATGATATAAATTTTATTTTTCTTTGTTATGTTTTATTTTAATTGGGTTAATACTTTATTTTGAGTATATTTTATCTTTTAATATTTTTAAAAATGATCATATAATTTTTCTAAAGTTTACTTGAATTTATTTCAATTTATAAAGCCTAGTTTCTATTTTTTCTGTTATTTTCTTCATTTAAATTTTATTTAATTAAAATTTATTTATTTATTTTTGTAAATAAATTTTTATTTCATGTTCTTACCTTTATTTATAAATATTTTTAAGTACATAAAAAGTTTCCAAAGTTCATTGCATTTATTTTTCATATTTTCAAGATTAGTTGAAAATTTTGTTGTTTTATTTAATTAAATTATATATATTTAATATTTATTTATTTATTTTTTTGTTTATTTAATAAATTTTCGTATTTTTACCTGAATATATATATATATTTCAGTTATTTAAAAATTTAAAGGAAATGGTTGGATATATGAAAAGTTTTAAACTCTTTTGTCTTTTAGCCTTCCACCTCTTCATTTTCTCAACCTACATCCTTTATGATTTGGCCGTTCATCTCTTTACCATTTCAGCTGCATCTTTCATTTGTTTTCACGTATCTTAACCTTCCCAAACTCACAAAAATAATTCACGGCCATAGGATCAAAAGTTGGGTAAGAAATCTCTTCTTCTTTTCTTGTTTTTCTTTGTTTTTCTACTTTGATTTGCATGCTGTTCTCATCTTTGTTGATCGGCTCCTCCTCCACCAAGTCATTGGCCAACCTCCACCACCTGATACTCCAACCAGCAACCACCCTAGACCACCATCCTACCAGGCCGAGCACTCATGGCATGAGAACCACCACAAAAACTTCACAACCCATCACCTAACATTGCAAACCGAGCCTAGATTGCCACACCCACCTTTATCCACCACTAGCCGCCACTTCCACCACCACCACCACCTCTGACCTGACCTCCACCCTCTACCAAACCACCCAACATCTTCTGGACACCTGGCCATGACCATAGGACCTAGGGCCGAACCCTTTTGTAGCAATAAAAGTGATGATAGTTGCCTTGTAGTTGAAGATTGTTGCACCTATATACATATGCACCATTTAAACCCACGTAGGTCGACCACTATGGACCCAAACCCAGCCCTTAGTCCCTGCCTTAGCTGACCTTATTCCATCACTAACTGATCCATGTGAAGCTGAGAACAAGTGCAAACCATTTGATGTTGTTTTGGGCATTTATTTCTAGCGTTAATTGGTGATAGCTTGTGTTGAAACTTATTTGTACATTTGCATTGTTTTATGTAAATGAATTCAAGGTGTATAGCTTTGGCTCTCTCCACCCTCTTGTCATATCCATGTTGTCGTGCCATAGTGCATTTGAAGATCTCAGTTTGTGCTTTTGATCGTTGTCTCCAGCTTATACAAGTGAGTTATTCTCACCAGACAGTGTATACTTATATAACTAGTAAACTGACACCATTTGAATCTGTAAAACTTATATCATCTTGTTATAACTGTTATATTATAATTATATGATGTTCACACCTGTTATTACACCTGTTATATCATATGTTACTATTATTTAATGTTATTCTGTTATTTATATCAGTTATCACCATTGCAAGTTCCCTGTAGACTAGAATCACTATGGGTTGAAATGATACATACCCGAACAGACTTTAGAATAAGGAAAAATCGTTATGGGCTGAAATGATAGGCCTGAATAGTTTTTATTTAATTTATTTTAACTTGGGATTGCGGGTTGGAAATGATAGAACCTGGATTTTTCTTTTTAAACTGCGGATTGAAATGATACATATTCGTATTACTTGACCTAGGCTAGAAAACTATATACAGACCCGTGGTTATTTTATAAAGTGTTTTGAATATTTTTAAGTATTTTATAAATTATAAATTTATGAAATTTGATTTAAATAGATTTTGAAATGTTTTAAAATAAAGAAATTATGATTTTTTTTCCATGTGTTAAAAATGTAATTAATGAATGGTTTAACTGGATTTTTGAAATACAACTTAAGTTGGAAATTTGGAATTTTGGTTAAAAATGATATTTAAGTTATATAAATAAAATGGATATTAAATTTTATTTGGAAATGGTAAATATGATAATTTGATTTAAATTTGAATTTAAGTGATTTATTAAAGTATTATTGATTTTCCTATGAATTTAAGTGGTTAAATAAATGAATGTTTAAAGGTGATCTTTTAAAATATAACTTAACTTGGAAATGTGAAATTTGGTTTTAATTAAAGGTTTAAGTTAATTAAATAAAATTGGAAATTTTGTTAAATTGTGAAATTGTCACATACCAAAATTTTCGACTTTCGAAAATTCGACATCGATACTCCCTTTATCGACTGCTGAGCAATCGAGTGCCGGAAACTCCAATAGTGAGGGTTTTAGAAAAAAGAAAAAAAGCAGAAGAAGAAGAAGATAGAAGAAGAAAGAAGAGAAGAACAACAGAACAATATCAGAAACAGAAAACAATATCAGAATCTTACACATCGCAGCGGAACAATATACAATAGATAATTACTAGTCTTTTAAAACAAAGAACTATATCAGTTTATACATACATCAATCATCAGAGTCAATATACAACAATGGACAGTTATATAAACTTGTCCTCATACAGAATACACAACGGAATAAATACTATCAGATACAAATACTACGTCTCGTCATCCAGCTTATCTCCAAGCTCCAGAATATCCAGAATATCCTGATAACATAACTCTAGGCTGCCCGTGTGGAAATTTGTGGGCACCCAGAGTTTAGAAGGGAACAATAAACTCCGAGTCAGTCATGGTGACTGGTGTGAGATCATAAAACAGTTATTTTTCACAAAGAAAATAAAACAAATTCGCAATGCTTTTGGAAAATGAAACTATCATAAGACCTCCCACCACACACACAATGCAAACGCAGAATTGGAGGAGATTTCTTCTTATGATAGTCAAAGATGCTTACTACGCAAAATCAAATCATTTTTGATATTATTATTAGTGCATAGTGTAGAAAACATTTCGAAAGTATAATATAAATCTTAGCCAGCATAGACATTTCGAACTATGCCTACTATAGCTACCATCCAAACAGTGGGGCGCCACCATAAGTGAATGATAGGTTCTACAACTAAAACCGTACAAGTCTCGTATTGTTTCTTTGGATTTCCAACAAATGGTCAAGCTAAGGAACTTCCTATCCACGATGGGTACGTCCCTGGAATAGACGACCCGAGAACCTAACCGGATCTCTGCCAACACAAGGCCGGGTTACCTCTGCAAAAATAGGTAACTACTGACACGCGTATGCCATCCCCCGATCGTAACCGATCTTCCCGAGGATCCCCGATTTCCAACAAACCACATAGTAAAAATTCAGCAACCACATAGGTTAAGTATCTGGGCTCCATACCATGATACCACCTCTATCCAGAAGGAATGACATACACTAAGGGGCGCTACTCCCTAGAACCTTGCTGCATCCTTCCTGTTTCGACCATTTCCGGGGTGTGAGGCTCGATGAAGTCTCGTCCACAAAGCTACGCTTTCTACAAAGCCCTGCTTTGGGTCAAACAAAATGATCAACCTATGATCACAAAGATATAAGATCAAACAAATGATCATATCACAAATGATCAAACACTGATCATTTCACAGCAACACTTAGTATGCCACGTTACCAAATTGGGAGTATATCGCTGATAAATTTCAACTACATAACCTCTGAGCTCGTACGTCTCAGAGAAGGGTGTTAAGCTAAGAGAATAAATTCTCCGCCACCAACAGAAATGTATTTGAAAGAAATCAGCTTTATATCTCAAATTGTAACGTCAGACACACAATCCATACAAGTCTGTTCCGGGATCGAACAGAACCGAAGGCACTTCTCACGAAGCCCTTGCATATCCGGATAATTTTCTAATCACGTCCGGACTTCCCGTCACTAAGGGTGATAAAACCTCTAAATCGGAGATCAGCCGATGTAGAGTAACTCGACGGTAATCCTTCCGTTTTCAAAAATATCCGGTCTTTAACACCGGTCTTCGAATGCAATTCATAACGACGTATCACATATTCAGAATGGGTTATACGACCCCATGGTCCTTTCCCGGCTAACCCGAATAGTGAGCGCTTATTCAAAAATAAGTGTGGCATTCAATTTCATCCAATTCACAACAAATACCATTCAAGATAATTATTGATAGTCGGTTATTTAACTATCAATAAAGATGCGCAACATCATCAGATTCCAAATAATTTTCCAAATTATTTATTTTCCAAAATATCTTTACTAGATACAAAATTTCCACACTTCAAAAATAAATCAATATTTATTTTTCTAAACAGTTTCCCTTTCCTTTATAAATTCCATAGTGAATTTATATTTCAAAAATATCTACTGATATACGATTTTCAAATCGATTTCAATATTCATTTTCAATTTATCTTTAAGAAGATAAAATCTCAAAACGTTTCATTTCATATTGGAAAAGCATTTCCTTACTTATTTAATAATAAGTATTTCACAAATCTTTTATTTTCAACACTTGGAAAATATTCGATATACTTAAATCAGTATTAAGTATATATTCATTCTTTAAGGAAATCATTTACTTTGACAACATTTATTTGAGTCAAAACGAATGCTACGTAAAACATCGTTACGACGACTCAAAATCACTAGTATAGGGATTCAGATTTTCAGATAGATATATAAATCCCAATACTACATAAAAACATTTCCTTTCGGAAATCACTTACTATAACAACAATGTTATAGTCCACAATTTCCTTATATTTCTCGAAAACGTCTATTTCAACAATAAATGTTGAAATCTATGATTTCGATATTCAACCTGTTTTAAAACATCTTTCAAAACAATTACTTCATTTCAATTATCACTTTTCCAAAACCATATCCATTTTACTTAAAAATATATTCACTGTCCAAAATCGTGAATATACTTCACTAACCACATTTCAATCTTTTCTACACATTTTATTTAAATAATAATTCGCTATCCAAAATCGCGAATATATCTTCTTTGATAATCTCCTATATTTACTTTATCAAATCCAATTGTTTTCGAATTTATAAAACAATGTTTATAAATCATATTTCTATTTTCTAACGACTTCAATTGAATAAATCTTCTTTGTTAATAATTCGATCAATATTCCATTTAAAGGCAAAAATCCAATTTATAAGTTAATCTCTTATAAATCTTTTATTCTACAGTTTCATCCATTTTATAACTTCACAATTTATAAATCTATAAATTCTATATCTTCACGATTTATAATTCTATAAATTTCATTTTTAACACTTATAAATTCGTTTTAAAATTCCAATATTTTAAATTTATAAATATCACCTTTTTAAATCTTTTAAATAAACTGTTCACAAAAATTCGAAAATCTCAGTTCAAACCATTTTATAAATTGCTTAAACTATTTATTTCAAAAATCACCTTACAGTCATAATTCACAAAAATCTTAACTTTTATAACTTCAAAAATTTAAACGTTTATTTATTTAAAATAAATTAATTCAACAATTCAATAAAATGTCTACTTTCAAAAATTACTTTAAAATCCTTTTAAAGTAAAAGTCGTTATTTTTAGATTTCAAAAATGAATCCGATGATGCAACGCACCAATTCGTCAATCACAACAACAAAACATCATATATCAATATGATAACAGAATATACATCAATATCTGTAAATAAATAAATACTGGTGAGGAATCCAGTTGGATCCCTCCAACCTGTTTCCCTGCATCCACAGATGTTAGCACAATACCAATTCCACTTCGAGGTGGAATATCGCGGTATATGGGTTTTTATAAAAATCATCCGCTTACTAACGGCGCAATAGGGTCTCATCCGCTATACGAGGCGGGAAATCAATCAATCCAATATATACATATGCCAATATGTATATATTGCTATATATAGATATATATCCTACTATATCTAATATCACATCCAATAGCAATCAATAACTACAAAAATTCCACATTCAATTTGAGTGAGAAGATCTCACCTTAGCTTTTTATTCGTCATCCATTTTATTCCAGCTTGACTCGATTTCTTGATTTATACCTTGTATAAATATTTATAAAATTTATTAATATTCGAACAATTTGAAAAATTAATTTCCATTTGATAGTTTTAAATTTTAACTAATAAATTTATTTTAAACCAAAAATTTTCCTCTTAAAAATATTTTAGTGGCTCAATAAATTAAATATGTTTATTCATCAAATTAATCACTTAAATATATATATATATATATATTTTTTCCCTAAATCTTATCCTCAAAATTTAAACTAACTTAACAATAAATAAAACAAACTGCTACCTCAAAGCTCAGCGAACATGACCCAACTGCCATAACTCGACTGAGCCACTCCATCCAGTGCTTCGAACGAAGCTGTCCTGCCGAACATCCATGGTTGCGACATCGACCACCTCTACCCAGACGAGCCCACGCCGCTTTCTCCTGCAATCGCTGCCGCATGGTCGCGAACGACCCCTACGCGAGCGCCTCGAGAAAAATGTCGAACCCCTTCAAGTCGCGGCCGCCATCGCGACAAGCACTCGCCTATCTCCCCAAATCGCGACAAAATCTCACGCGCCTTCTCGCGATGTCGAACAATCCCAACCGCCTCTGTTCCTTGCCTCGTGGTTGCCCACCGAGTCGCCAATCGCTGCCCCCATCACCTTCGAACCCATCGCGATATCCTCCCTTCCAGTTGCTCGCCTGCCCATGCGATTTCATTTCGAGGTGAAACGAACCCTCTACCTTCACGCGCGTGCGCGGCCATGAGGAACTGCAAATCGATTTTTCCCTTTATCAATGCGACTTGATCGCGATTTAATCAAGCCTCGAGTTTGATTTTTGATTTCGAACTCGCGATGTTTTCTGCCCCCGCGACGAGCACGAGCTCGATTTCGTTTTCTTTTTTTTCTTCTTATACAAAAGAGGATTTCGATTTGGGGAAACGATTTTCTTTTGAAATGAGGGCGAACAGATTTTGTTTTGAATTGAACGAAAAAAAAACATTTCGTTTTCTTATAATTTGAACGAGAGGAACAAGCGTGCGCGTTATCCGCTGGAAAGGGGGAACAAGAGTACGCGATTAACAGATGATAGGTCTGCTAAGAAAACTAGGGTGGCTGATGTTGACCAAATTCAAGTTTTAAATTTAAATTTAATTTCGATAAAAATTCAATACGTTTACACGTCGTGTGCTCACATATCAACTCTGAAAAATACGAAATTTGAAATCCGACAATAATTCAATATTACGGATCCAATGGAACTCGTTTCGTCGAATTCCGAGACTGTTTGAAAAATGACTATTTTTAAATATCGGTTCAACCAATTAAATTCAAAACTGAGCAAAACAGTTTAAAATTCAATTCTGAAGCTTCTATTATTTCCGGTATTGTCAATACGAATTTTAAAAGTTTTCGAAATATTTTTCTTCAGCTTAAAATTGAAGATTCGAATTTTTATTCAACATTCACTAGATTAAATTATAAAATTTAATCGCCAAGTTTTATGTAGTATTGGGGATTCAAATTAAATCATCGTTCAAATATTTAAAATTAATTAAATATTTTCAATTTAATTTGTTCAAAATTCAGGGTCGTTACAGACTTCCCCCCTTAAAAGAATTTCGTCCTCGAAATTACAAGTCAGGAAGAATGGTCCTTAACTCGTCTACTCTTTTTCCAACATCTAATAGTTTTATCAATTTATCAAAACAAATCTTCCTACTAAAGATTCATTATTATCTCGACTAACTTTCCAACTTCAATTATAAGTTTCAAACAGCATTGTTTTCTTAACAATTCAAATTTAAATTCAAATTCAAATTTAAACTTTCAAAATTTTCTCAAAAAATTTTCTAACACTCGAAATTTTCGAAAAATTTCGCCAGCGTCTCCTTTGCGCGGCTAATACGGCATGACTACAAAACGTCCCTACGGACTCTCAGATTTCAAAAAGAAAAAGAAAAAGCCAAGCGCTAGAGAAATAAGTCATCAAATCTCATATTCAAATTTAAATACATACCTTTTTCGAGCAATTCAAATTATCTTCGAAATCAAAATTCCAATTCCTTTTATAACACCTGTATGTCCTACTAGCCATAATATCTAGTTACACATTCAAACCATTTTGCAAATTCTATTACAAAATTTTCAATATAAACTACTTATACATTTCTAGCTTACTATTGAAGTTATATATCAAATTTCGTTCAATCTTGCATTTCACATTTATTTGAATTTAATTCACAATTTCAATTCTATTTAAATTCAATTCATCTTCAATTCTGAAATATTGAATTTTATCGATTAACTTTCATTTACAACTGCTTATTTTAAATTAGTTTCAATTACTAATTCATTACAATTGTAAATTCCATTCATTTGAAATTTATTTCTACTTACTTGAATTTATCTTTAAATTCGAACCATCTCTTTTCATTTAGCTCATAATTCCAGTTTTATTCACTTTTGTTCGCTCCCAAAATTTATTTACAATTCACTATTTTGGTTTATAACCACTTATATTAAACTGGATTTTAATTCGAATTCAATTGACATTCATGTACTTGCAATTGCAAATTGATTCATTCATTCACAATTTTATTTTCATAATTCAATACTCATTTCCAGAGTCTTTTCAACCTTTTCAAAACCATTTTTGAAAACAATTCAAATTATCTTTTGAATTTCCAAAACATAACCCAATTTTCCAAACAACTTCCATTTAAAACAATTTAGCAGCAATTTCTCTTTTGGAAACCCGAAAATGAACACCGGTGATGCTGCAGTCATTACCGAAGTTATTTTCCAGCGACCGAAAAAGAGTTTAGAGCTTTTCATTCTCTTCAAAATACTTTTCAAAACCTTCGAAATCCATTTTCAAATCAAAAAGATTTAAACTTCCAAATCTCCAAAATTTACAAACTCCTTTCAAAACATTTCCAAATACTCCTCTGGAATTCTATTTCAAATTACAAATCACATTTATAATTTATATTCTCAAATTTCATTTGTATGTGAATTTATTTCTTAACTTTGGACTTACGATTTCAATTTCTTATTCAATTTCATATAATAATGATAACATTTCAATATCATCACTTTCCTAACAACCATGCAACCATATACTATAATAATTCATAGAAAATGATTTCTTTTCTATACAAAAATAGTTTTGGGTAAAATTATTTCATTTACCCTATTTTAAAACAATACTGTGTCGGTTTATCTTGTTTAAGAGTTTAGAAACCCCTATCGATTACAGTTAGCTAGACTGCACCGACCAGAATCCATAAACAATCAACCGATAAGTCAACACAATACAAAACAATTTTATATTCACTAACAAATACGCACTCATATCTATTAGTACACTCAACTATTCTAGAGTACTACTGACTCTATCTCTAATGAGTAACACCCAACCGAGCAGGGTTGTCGCTTAACCGTATGCTCTGATACCACTTTGTCACATACCGAAATTTTCGACTTTCGAAAATTCGACATCGATACTCCCTTTATCGACTGCCGAGCAATCGAGTGCCGGAAACTCCAATAGTGAGGGTTTTAGAAAAAAGAAAAAAAGCAGAAGAAGAAGAAGATAGAAGAAGAAAGAAGAGAAGAACAACAGAACAATATCAGAAACAGAAAACAATATCAGAATCTTACACATCGCAGCGGAACAATATACAATAGATAATTACTAGTCTTTTAAAACAAAGAACTATATCAGTTTATACATACATCAATCATCAGAGTCAATATACAACAATGGACAGTTATATAAACTTGTCCTTATATAGAATACACAGCGGAATAAATACTATCAGATACAAATACTACGTCTCGTCATCCAGCTTATCTCCAAGCTCCAGAATATCCAGAATATCCTGATAACATAACTCTAGGCTGCCCGTGTGGAAATTTGTGGGCACCCAGAGTTTAGAAGGGAACAATAAACTCCGAGTCAGTCATGGTGACTGGTGTGAGATCGTAAATGTGACGACCGCCCATGACCCCTGCACCGAATCTAGAGATAGTGCGCTGTATAGTGTGCCAGGCGACCATGGACGATTGTCAGGGTAGATTAAAACAACAGAATCTATCGTATTTCTCACAGCGCATGGACAAAATACAATAGAACATATGTATAGTGAAGCTTTACAGAACAAAATGACATCATATAAAACTCCATAATAGTTGAATACAAGCATCCACATAGTCAATACATCAAGCCTCACTACATATCTCTCAGAGAATACAAAACAGCGGAATATCCAGTACATATAATAAGAAGATAATATGCAACCCTCCAGCTCGTCTTCGATATCAGCATCGTGAGAAGAGAACAGCACCTGTCACCTGCTACCTAGTCTGCCCGTCCCAAAATGGACGAACAGCCCAAGGCAATAAGAATTAAAACATAAAGCCTTGAGTCAGACAACAGTCTTAGTGAGCAGTAAATTAACTAACAACATACCAAAAGAGCATAAAGGAAAAGGAATAGGAATACAACCCTCCCACTCCAACCTCATTCTACAGTGATAGCCCCCAGACACACACTAAGCAGAAGCAAACATAGCAGAACATACAATTTAAAGTAAAGCTACTATCACTCGAGTCAAGGGCGATGTTTTCCAAGTACCAAGGCCTAAATCAGATAAGCACCCAGAAAATACCGCTCTTGAGTCCGAAATGACGTTACAACCAAACATCCATGACTCTGGCTATCACTGTTATCATTGCTTCGATATCACCGTTAATTGAATGACCGGCACATTCTTTCAGCCGTCCGTCAAGGGCTAATGGAAACCCCGGTTCTAGACATAACTCCCGCACGTCGTCGCAGCCCGTGCCTAGGACTATCGAATCTGCCCAGAGTACTCGACCATCAACAGTTAGTCGTTGGGACTATCGAATCTGCCCAAACGTACTCTTGCTTAGAGCATGCTAGAACCTTCAACAACGATGCTATCCAAACCTCCTAGTCATCCTCCTCGACGACTATTCTCATATCCATTCACTATCCTCAACTCGAATCATATCACCGAGTTATCAACATGCTTGGAATGATCCCGTCTGGATTAGACCAAGTCTTCATCACATGATGACTCGCTTCATTACATCCTCGCAAAGCCTCATCTCAACATCACATCATCGAATCTATGCATAAGAGCTTCATCATCCCGCTACATATGCCACGAGCAGCTTTCCCAATTCAAGAGCCTTTCCCTTAGCTTTTGAATCGTCTTCGGTCTAAATCTAATCATCAATCATCTAGTTCATAACAATCAATCAAATCAAACATCAATCCAAACAATCAAGCATTCAAATATGATCTAAGTAGACAATTATAACAATAATGGCATTTTCGTAATTAAAGAGTTGAAAGTCCAATAAGCATGAAAACATGGATTATATCTCTACAAACTTGATGAATAAACTTGCATAGGTTAACATATGATAAAATGGATGTAACATCATCATGAACAATGGATCTATATGGATCTACACTTTGGATGAAGAAAATGCATGGAAATCCCTATTTTAACACCAAATCGAGCCAACAATCCGATATACTCCTTTGGATCCGTGTGAGAGATAATCACCACTCACCAAATCACCTAAACAACCTCTAATCAACACGCTTCAGATCTGGACAGCAAGGGATCAAGCTTGATCTATCACGAATCCGCTTCAAACGAAGAAATCTCTCTTGAAAAGATGAAGATCTCCAATCTAAGCTCTTGAATCTTCAATCTTGATCTTCGATTTGGATGGATGGAAGCACTAGATTAGAGTGGAGAAAAGAAGTGAAGAAGTGTAGAAGTCGAGCTCTCAAAATGGCAGCACTTCGTCGCTTCAAAATCCGGATCCCAAAAATGAAGCCAACCCCCTCTATTTATAGGCAGAAAATCTCTTAAGTCGTAATCCGGTTATCTCCTTAAGTCGTTTCCGACTTACGACCTAGGACCTTGCCGACCTAAAACCCACCGACCTAAGCCTAACGACCTACAACAATGCGCATCTACGACTTAACACATAGGCGCGACTTAACTTAGGTCGTTGCCGACCTAACTGCCTACAAAACACGTCTTAACGCGACCAAACACTTAACTGCCTTGCCGACCTACGACATAACAAGGTTACGACTTAATACCTTAGACTCCCACGCGACCTAACGCTTAAGCCAACACGCGACCTAACGACTTACTAAGCTACGACCTAAGACTTACAAAACCGTGCGACCTAACCACTTAGCACCCACGCGACCTAACGGTGTTACGACCTACCACTCAACTCTTAGGTCGCTCACTACAGCCCCAGCTTCCTTAGGTCGTTGCCGACCTAACTATATACTAGGTCGCTAACTCGCTAACCACTAGGTCGTAAGTTCCTTAGCTCGCGCTTCCCTTAGGTCGCAAACATTCTATAGGTTGACCCAAACTAACTCGCGACCTAAATCACTACGCAATCTAACTGCTGGTCCTCCTTAGGTCGTTACCGACCTAACTCTACCCCACGACCTAACCCCAGAATACTTAGGTCGCCTGCTTCTCTTCCTTAGGTCGCCTAAACCTCTTAAGTCGGTCACGACTTATCACCTAGGTCGGTCACTACCTTAAGTCGGTCAACCCCACTTCCTTAACTCGGTTAATTCCTTAAGCCGGCAACTCGACCCAGACTTACCTCTTAACTCGTCCAAACCGACTTAGGACATAGACAAAATTCTGCCAAAATCTAAAACTTAACAGAAATGCAACCAAAGGCCAACTCCTTTACGATGTTTCGATCCGTGAAAATACGGGTCGTTACATTCTCTCCCCCTTAGGAATTTTGCCCCCGAAATTCCAAACAAACAAAGAAATCAAAGACTATTCTGTACGCCTACCAACCATAATAATCAGCAAACCATGCATCCAATTCTAGCTTAGCGTATAGAATTCTAAAATTAGAACAAGTTACAATATCGCGAGATGACACGACACCTTAGGGCCATACCTTGAAGAGTTCAGGATGAGCTGCTTTCATCCTCTCTTCCACCTCCCACGTACAGTCGTTATCATCGTCACTCCATTGTATCTTGAGTAACTTAACTACCTTCCTCCTAAGCTGTTTCGTGTCGGTTTCAACAACACGAAGTGGCTTACGAGGTCTTCTATCGACTGGATCAACTTCGAAGTCTTCACAGCTATCAGCAGAAACCACTGTATTCGAGTCGTGCACATACTTCCGTAGATATGATACATGAAAAACATTGTGCACACCTGACATCTTCTCAGGTAACTCCAACCTATAGGCGAGCTTTCCAATTCGCTCGATGATCGGGAATGGTCCAACAAATCTCGGAGTCAATTTTCCTTTCTTCCCGAATCGAATAACATTCTTCAATGGAGAAATCTTCACAAAAACCATATCTCCTACGTCGAATTCCAAATCCTTTCGACGCTTATCAGCATAACTCTTCTGACGGTCCTGGGCTGCCTTCATTCGTTGCCGAATGATCTCTATGCAATCTGAAGTCTGCCGAATCATCTCTGGCCCAAGTAACGGCTTTTCTCCAGTCTCTAACCAACATGTCGGAGAGTTACACGGTCTTCCATACAATGCTTCATACGGTGCCATACCAATGCTTGACTGGTAACTATTGTTATATGAAAATTCCACCAAATGAAGGTGATCTTCCCATGATCCTCCGAAATCCAAAACACAAGCTCTGAGGAGATCTTCCAAAACTCGGTTGACTCTCTCGGTCTGACCATCTGTTTGAGGGTGATAAGCTGTACTCAAACACAACTCGGTTCCCAAAACTTCCTGGAAGCTCTTCCAAAATCCACTAGTGAACAATGGATCTCGATCGCTCACTATACTCTTCGGAATACCATGGAATCGAACTATCCACTTAACATACAACTCAGCCAACTTTGATGCAGTCCTAGTCGATCGAATAGGAATGAATCGTGCACTCTTAGTCAGACGATCCACAATGACCCAAATCCCTTCATTTCCCGTCCTGGTTCTAGGCAATCCATCGATAAAATCCATCGACACTTGTTCCCACTTCCATGTAGGAACTTCTAATGGCTGAAGCAATCCACTTGGCTTCTTCTGTTCGGCTTTTACCAACTGGCAGTTCATACATTTGGAAATAAAATTTCCAACATCCTTCTTCATACCTTCCCAGTAGTAGGTTCTCTTCATATCCCGATACATCTTATTTCCACCTGGATGAATTGTCAACTTCGAGTGATGACTTTCCTTCAAAACTTCACTCCTCAATTCATCTATATCGGGAACAACTAGTCGTCCTTGCTTTCGAAGCCAACCCTCTCGATCGACCTCGAATCCTTTATCCTTTTCTGGATCCACTCCAGATTCCAAATCACGGATAATCTTGACAAGCTTATCATCTCGCTTTTGACTCTCGCCAATCCTTTCCACAAGAGTCGGTCTTATTGATAACTTTGCCAACATCTCAGGTTCCAATTCACATCTAGGCCTGAAGTCAAATCCAGCTAAATACTCGAGACTCTTCCATTCTGAAAACATGGCTCCCAATCCTGCATGTCTTCGACTTAACGCATCTGCCACTGCGTTACCTTTTCTCGGAGTATAAGCTATACCAAAATCATATGATGCTAAAAACTCTAGCCAACGCTGCTGCCGAAGATTCAAATCCTTTTGGGAGAAAAGATACTTCAACGACTTATGATCCGTAAACAACTCGAATCGAACTCCCAACAGATAATGTCTCCACATCTTCAGAGCAAATACAATCGCCGCTAACTCCAAATCATGAGTCGGGTAATTCCTTTCATGCGGCTTTAGTTGTCGACTGGCATACGCAACAACTTTATCCTTCTGCATCAGCACTGCTCCAAGTCCAGTACCACATGCGTCGGTGTAAACCACCATCTCATCATTCCCACTTGGAATAGTCAAAACAGGAGCACTCGGCAATCGCTCTTTCAGGATTCCGAAAGCTTGCTCACACTTAGCATCCCAACTGAACACTTGGTTCTTTTTCGTCAATCCTGTTAACGGTGCAGCTACCTTGGAGAAGTCTTTGATAAACCGTCGATAATATCCTGCTAATCCAAGAAAACTTCTCACATCAGATGCATTCTTAGGTCTAACTCAATCCTGGATTGCTGCCACCTTAGCGGGATCAACCGCTATTCCACTTCCAGAAATCACATGGCCTAAGAACCTCACTTCACTCTTCCAGAAGTGACACTTCGAAAACATAGCCTTCAACTGATGTTTCCGCAAGATTTCCAAAACCATACGCAAGTGCGTCTTGTGCTCTTCTTCAGTTCTGGAATAAATCAGAATATCATCCACGAACACAAGTACGAACTTGTTCAACTGATCTCTGAACACTCTATTCATAAGATCCACAAAATATGCTGGCGCGTTAGTCAATCCAAACGGCATTACCAGCCACTCAAAGAAACCGGATGGTTCCTAAAAGCAGTCTTCGGCACACTATCCTTAGCTACTCTCAACTGGTGAAATCCCGTTGCCAAATCCATCTGAGAAAACACCTTAGCTTCGTGAAGCTGATCAAACAAGTCATCTATCCTCGGCAATGGATACTTGTTCTTCTTAGTCACCTTATTCAGCTCACGATAATCCACACACAATCTCAACGACCCATCTGCCTTGGTTGCGAACACAACTGGTGCACCCCACTCGGACACACTACGCCGAATGAATCCTTTCTGTAAAAGGTCATCAACTTGCACCCTCAACTCCTGCTGTTCCCTAGGCGCCATCCGCCTAAGAGGCATCACAACAGGTCTGGCTCCTTCTACTAGATCTATTCGAAACTCGATCTCTCTATGCGGCGGCAACCCTTTGACTTCGTCAAAGACATCCTCGAATCCATTTGCGATAGGCACTAAAGACAGTCCATCCCGTGGAACAACTAGCGAATACATGAAACTCATGAAGACGCCTTCCTCATGCTTACATCGTATCACAATCTCTCGCCCCTCCACATTCTCGACTGTCACCTCCAGCCTCTCACAATCAACTTTTGCCGCATACTTCCTAAGCCAGTCCATACCCAAAATAATTCCGAACCCCGCAAAGTTCAGAACAAAACAATCACAAACAAAAGAGCAACCATGACTCGATACAACTAGACCACGACATAACATACACAAACAAGACGAACCCCCAACTGGATTAGTCACAACCAATGGCCTATCAACAATATCCGGTTCCAAACCCAACCGGCCTACGAGTTCACTACAAACAAATGAATGCGACGCTCCAGTATCAAACAGAACTCTAACTGGAACACCACATAGGAAAAGAGTACCTTGAACAACCACACTCTTTCCCTTCTCTTCAGCCGTAGGAGCTTTCGAAGACGACGGAACAGCTCCTAAAGCATAGGCTTGCACAATCTGCCTGTCCTTCCTCGGTTCTGGACAATTCTTCCTGAAATGCCCCGGCTTGTCACAGTTGTGACACTTCATCGGCACCTTAGGATTCTTACAATCCTTCGAGAAATGGCCCTTCTGCTGACAATTGTAGCAAGTCACCTCGCCTTTCGGCTTCTTCTGGCCATCCTTACCCTTCTGCTGCTGCTGCTTCCTCTTCTTGTTTCCACCCTGCTGGGGTTTAGACTCTTCCCTGGTCACAGCAACAACAGATCCTTCCTTAGGAAACAGACTCTCATGCCTAAGAGCTTTTTCCACAAGCTTCTCAAATGAATCGTCCAAATGATCCACCAACTGTCTCCCAAGATAGCTGTCCAAGCCTGTCACAAACTTCTCATTCTTCTGATAAGCAGACTCAATATATGACCGGGCATACTTGGACAAAGCTTCAAACTCAGAAACATACTCCAGAACTGATCTTCCACCTTGCTTGAGCTCCACAAACCTCTTGAACAGAACAGACTTCTGAGCTGTAGAAATGAACTTAGCTTCAAATCTAGCTTGGAATTGCTCCCAAGTAATCTCTTCCTCCGCAGTATTGATGGTAATAGAGTTCCACCAATCAGAGGCTCTCCCTTGAAGCTGCCTTGATGCCAACTTCCTCTTAGTTGCATCATCAATTCCCAAATCACCAAAGATCCTTCTACAAGCATCTATCCACCTCTGGACCTCAATAGTTGATTCTGTTCCCAAGAAAACCTTTCCTCCAAGAGCAGTATAATCCTTGCACAACTTAGCAAAATCCACTGGTTTCGGAGTTTGGACTTGAACTCCAACATCAACTGCCGCCCCCGGAACTGGTATCCTCCTCATGATCGAAGTCATCATAGCTTCGAACATGGCTGCATAATCAGCAGTCTCTTCAGTAGCACGGCCTTCCCTAGCAGCTGGTCTCCCTCTTCGACTCATTCTCAATATCTATAAAAAGGAATGATTAGAACATCTAGAGAAACAGCTGCATAAAGGATTCAAACTCTACTAAGCTACTATATTATATATAGTAGTCATCCATCAAAATTACAATTACGTCTCTCATACGTAGTTACGACAGCGAGCGTTGTGTAAAATCGATTAACCAATGCTCTGGTACCAAATGTGACGACCGCCCATGACCCCTGCACCGAATCTAGAGATAGTGCGCTGTATAGTGTGCCAGGCGACCATGGACGATTGTCAGGGTAGATTAAAACAACAGAATCTATCGTATTTCTCACAGCGCATGGAAAAAATACAATAGAACATATGTATAGTGAAGCTTTACAGAACAAAATGATATCATATAAAACTCCATAATAGTTGAATACAAGCATCCACATAGTCAATACATCAAGCCTCACTACATATCTCTCAGAGAATACAAAACAGCGGAATATCCAGTACATATAATAAGAAGATAATATGCAACCCTCCAGCTCGTCTTCGATATCAGCATCGTGAGAAGAGAACAGCACCTGTCACCTGCTACCTAGTCTGCCCGTCCCAAAATGGACGAACAGCCCAAGGCAATAAGAATTAAAACATAAAGCCTTGAGTCAGACAACAGTCTTAGTGAGCAGTAAATTAACTAACAACATACCAAAAGAGCATAAAGGAAAAGGAATAGGAATACAACCCTCCCACTCCAACCTCATTCTACAGTGATAGCCCCCAGACACACACTAAGCAGAAGCAAACATAGCAGAACATACAATTTAAAGTAAAGCTACTATCACTCGAGTCAAGGGCGATGTTTTCCAAGTACCAAGGCCTAAATCAGATAAGCACCCAGAAAATACCGCTCTTGAGTCCGAAATGACGTTACAACCAAACATCCATGACTCTGGCTATCACTGTTATCATTGCTTCGATATCACCGTTAATTGAATGACCGGCACATTCTTTCAACCATCCGTCAAGGGCTAATGGAAACCCCGGTTCTAGACATAACTCCCGCACGTCGTCGCAGCCCGTGCCTAGGACTATCGAATCTGCCCAGAGTACTCGACCATCAACAGTTAGTCGTTGGGACTATCAAATCTGCCCAAACGTACTCTTGCTTAGAGCATGCTAGAACCTTCAACAACGATGCTATCCAAACCTCCTAGTCATCCTCCTCGACGACTATTCTCATATCCATTCACTATCCTCAACTCGAATCATATCACCGAGTTATCAACATGCTTGGAATGATCCCGTCTGGATTAGACCAAATCTTCATCACATGATGACTCGCTTCATTACATCCTCGCAAAGCCTCATCTCAACATCACATCATCGAATCTATGCATAAGAGCTTCATCATCCCGCTACATATGCCACGAGCAGCTTTCCCAATTCAAGAGCCTTTCCCTTAGCTTTTGAATCGTCTTCGGTCTAAATCTAATCATCAATCATCTAGTTCATAACAATCAATCAAATCAAACATCAATCCAAACAATCAAGCATTCAAATATGATCTAAGTAGACAATTATAACAATAATGTCATTTTCGTAATTAAAGAGTTGAAAGTCCAATAAGCATGAAAACATGGATTATATCTCTACAAACTTGATGAATGAACTTGCATAGGTTAACATATGATAAAATGGATGTAACATCATCATGAACAATGGATCTATATGGATCTACACTTTGGATGAAGAAAATGCATGGAAATCCCTATTTTAACACCAAATCGAGCCAACAATCCGATATACTCCTTTGGATCCGTGTGAGAGATAATCACCACTCACCAAATCACCTAAACAACCTCTAATCAACACGCTTCAGATCTGGACAGCAAGGGATCAAGCTTGATCTATCACGAATCCGCTTCAAACGAAGAAATCTCTCTTGAAAAGATGAAGATCTCCAATCTAAGCTCTTGAATCTTCAATCTTGATCTTCGATTTGGATGGATGGAAGCACTAGATTAGAGTGGAGAAAAGAAGTGAAGAAGTGTAGAAGTCGAGCTCTCAAAATGGCAGCACTTCGTCGCTTCAAAATCCGGATCCCAAAAATGAAGCCAACCCCCTCTATTTATAGGCAGAAAATCTCTTAAGTCGTAATCCGGTTATCTCCTTAAGTCGTTTCCGACTTACGACCTAGGACCTTGCCGACCTAAAACCCACCGACCTAAGCCTAACGACCTACAACAATGCGCATCTGCGACTTAACACATAGGCGCGACTTAACTTAGGTCGTTGCCGACCTAACTGCCTACAAAACACGTCTTAACGCGACCAAACACTTAACTGCCTTGCCGACCTACGACATAACAAGATTACGACTTAATACCTTAGACTCCCACGCGACCTAACGCTTAAGCCAACACGCGACCTAACGACTTACTAAGCTACGACCTAAGACTTACAAAACCCTGCGACATAACCACTTAGCACCCACGCGACCTAACGGTGTTACGACCTACCACTCAACTCTTAGGTCGCTCACTACAGCCCCAGCTTCCTTAGGTCGTTGCCGACCTAACTATATACTAGGTCGCTATCTCGCTAACCACTAGGTCGTAAGTTCCTTAGCTCGCGCTTCCCTTAGGTCGCAAACATTCTATAGGTTGACCCAAACTAACTCGCGACCTAAATCACTACGCAATCTAACTGCTGGTCCTCCTTAGGTCGTTACCGACCTAACTCTACCCCACGACCTAACCCCAGAATACTTAGGTCGCCTGCTTCTCTTCCTTAGGTCGCCTAAACCTCTTAAGTCGGTCACGACTTATCACCTAGGTCGGTCACTACCTTAAGTCGGTCAACCCCACTTCCTTAACTCGGTTAATTCCTTAAGCCGGCAACTCGACCCAGACTTACCTCTTAACTCGTCCAAACCGACTTAGGACATAGACAAAATTCTGCCAAAATCTGAAACTTAACAGAAATGCAACCAAAGGCCAACTCCTTTACGATGTTTCGATCCGTGAAAATACGGGTCGTTACAGTAAAACAGTTATTTTTCACAAAGAAAATAAAACAAATTCGCAATGCTTTTGGAAAATGAAACTACCATAAGACCTCCCACCACACACACAATGCAAACGCAGAATTGGAGGAGATTTCTTCTTATGATAGTCAAAGATGCTTACTACGCAAAATCAAATCATTTTTGATATTATTATTAGTGCATAGTGTAGAAAACATTTCGAAAGTATAATATAAATCTTAGCTAGCATAGACATTTTGAACTATGCCTACTATAGCTACCATCCAAACAGTGGGGCGCCACCATAAGTGAATGATAGGTTCTACAACTAAAACCGTACAAGTCTCGTATTGTTTCTTTGGATTTCCAACAAATGGTCAGGCTAAGGAACTTCCTATCCACGATGGGTACGTCCCTGGAATAGACGACCCGAGAACCTAACCGGATCTCTGCCAACACAAGGCCGGGTTACCTCTGCAAAAATAGGTAACTACTGACACACGTATGTCATCCCCCGATCGTAACCGATCTTCCCGAGGATCCCCGATTTCCAACAAACCATATAGTAAAAATGCAGCAACCACATAGGTTAAGTATCTGGGCTCCATACCATGATACCACCTCTATCCAGAAGGAATGACATACACTAAGGGGCGCTACTCCCTAGAACCTTGCTGCATCCTTCCTGTTTCGACCATTTCCGGGGTGTGAGGCTCGATGAAGTCTCGTCCACAAAGCTACGCTTTCTACAAAGCCCTGCTTCGGGTCAAACAAAATGATCAACCTATGATCACAAAGATATAAGATCAAACAAATGATCATATCACAAATGATCAAACACTGATCATTTCATAGCAACACTTAGTATGCCACGTTACCAAATTGGGAGTATATCGCTGATAAATTTCAACTACATAACCTCTGAGCTCGTACGTCTCAGAGAAGGGTGTTAAGCTAAGAGAATAAATTCTCCACCACCAACAGAAATGTATTTGAAAGAAATCAGCTTTATATCTCAAATTGTAACGTTAGACACACAATCCATACAAGTCTATTCCGGGATCGAACAGAACCGAAGGCACTTCTCACGAAGCCCTTGCATATCCGGATAATTTTCTAATCACGTCCGGACTTCCCGTCACTAAGGGTGATAAAACCTCTAAATCGGAGATCAGCCGATGTAGAGTAACACGACGGTAATCCTTCCGTTTTCAAAAATATCCGGTCTTCAACACCGGTCTTCGAATGCAATTCATAACGACGTATCACATATTCGGAATGGGTTATACGACCCCATGGTCCTTTCCCGGCTAACCCGAATAGTGAGCGCTTATTCAAAAATAAGTGTGGCATTCAATTTCATCCAATTCACAACAAATACCATTCAAGGTAATTATTGATAGTCGGTTATTTAACTATCAATAAAGATGCGCAACATCATCAGATTCCAAATAATTTTCCAAATTATTTATTTTCCAAAATATCTTTACTAGATACAAAATTTCCACACTTCAAAAATAAATCAATATTTATTTTTCTAAACAGTTTCCCTTTCCTTTATAAATTCCATAGTGAATTTATATTTCAAAAATATCTACTGATATACGATTTTCAAATCGATTTCAATATTCATTTTCAATTTATCTTTAAGAAGATAAAATCTCAAAACGTTTCATTTCATATTGGAAAAGCATTTCCTTACTTATTTAATAATAAGTATTTCACAAATATTTTATTTTCAACACATGGAAAATATTCGATATACTTAAATCAATATTAAGTATATATTCATTCTTTAAGGAAATCATTTACTTTGACAACATTTATTTGAGTCAAAACGAATGCTACGTAAAACATCGTTACAACGACTCAAAATCACTAGTATAGGGATTCGGATTTTCAGATAGATATATAAATCCCAATACTACATAAAAACATTTCCTTTCGGAAATCACTTACTATAACAACAATGTTATAGTCCACAATTTCCTTATATTTCTCGAAAACGTCTATTTCAACAATAAATGTTGAAATCTATGATTTCGATATTCAACCTGTTTTAAAACATCTTTCAAAACAATTACTTCATTTCAATTATCACTTTTCCAAAACCATATCCATTTTACTTAAAAATATATTCACTGTCCAAAATCGTGAATATACTTCACTAACCACATTTCAATCTTTTCTACACATTTTATTTAAATAATAATTCGCTATCCAAAATCGCGAATATATCTTCTTTGATAATCTCCTATATTTACTTTATCAAATCCAATTGTTTTCGAATTTATAAAACAACGTTTATAAATCCTATTTCTATTTTCTAACGACTTCAATTGAATAAATATTCTTTGTTAATAATTCGATCAATATTCCATTTAAAGGCAAAAATCCAATTTATAAGTTAATCTCTTATAAATCTTTTATTCTACAGTTTCATCCATTTTATAACTTCACAATTTATAAATCTATAAATTCTATATCTTCACGATTTATAATTCTATAAATTTCATTTTTAACACTTATAAACTCGTTTTAAAATTCCAATATTTTAAATTTATAAATATCACCTTTTTAAATCTTTTAAATAAACTGTTCACAAAAATTCGAAAATCTCAGTTTAAACCATTTTATAAATTGCTTAAACTATTTATTTCAAAAATCACCTTACAGTCATAATTCACAAAAATCTTAACTTTTATAACTTCAAAAATTTAAACGTTTATTTATTTAAAATAAATCAATTCAACAATTCAATAAAACGTCTACTTTCAAAAATTACTTTAAAATCCTTTTAAAGTAAAAGTCATTATTTTTAGATTTCAAAAATGAATCTGATGATGCAACGCACCAATTCGTCAATCACAACAACAAAACATCATATATCAATATGATAACAGAATATACATCAATATCTGTAAATAAATAAATACTGGTGAGGAATTCAGTTGGATCCCTCCAACCTGTTTCCCTGCATCCACATATGTTAGCACAATACCAATTCCACTTCGAGGTGGAATATCAAGGTATATGGGTTTTTATAAAAATCATCCGCTTACTAACGGCGCAATAGGGTCTCATCCGCTATACGAGGCGGGAAATCAATCAATCCAATATATACATATGCCAATATGTATATATTGCTATATATAGATATATATTCTACTATATCTAATATCACATCCAATAGCAATCAATAACTGCAAAAATTCCACATTCAATTTGAGTGAGAAGATCTCACCTTAGCTTTTTATTCGTCATCCATTTTATTCCAGCTTGACTCGATTTCTTGATTTATACCTTGTATAAATATTTATAAAATTTATTAATATTCGAACAATTTGAAAAATTAATTTCCATTTGATAGTTTTAAATTTTAACTAATAAATTTATTTTAAACCAAAAATTTTCCTCTTAAAAATATTTTAGTGGCTCAATAAATTAAATATGTTTATTCATCAAATTAATCACTTAAATATATATATATATTTTTCCCTAAATCTTATCCTCAAAATTTAAACTAACTTAACAATAAATAAAACAAACTGCTACCTCAAAGCTCAGCGAACATGACCCAACTGCCATAACTCGACTGAGCCACTCCATCCAGTGCTTCGAACGAAGCTGTCCTGCCGAACATCCATGGTTGCGACATCGACCACCTGTACCCAGACGAGCCCACGCCGCTTTCTCCTGCAATCACTGCCGCATGGTCGCGAACGACCCCTACGCGAGCGCCTCGAGAAAAATGTCGAACCCCTTCAAGTCGCGGCCGCCATCGCGACAAGCACTCGCCTATCTCCCCAAATCGCGACAAAATCTCACGCGCCTCCTCGCGATGTCGAACAATCCCAGCCGCCTCTGTTCCTTGCCTCGCGGTTGCCCACCGAGTCGCCAATCGCTGCCCCCATCACCTTCGAACCCATCGCGATATCCTCCCTTCCAGTTGCTCGCCTGCCCATGCGATTTCATTTCGAGGTGAAACGAACCCTCTACCTTCACGCGCGTGCGCGGCCATGAGGAACTGCAAATCGATTTTTCCCTTTATCAATGCGACTTGATCGCGATTTAATCAAGCCTCGAGTTTGATTTTTGATTTCGAACTCGCGATGTTTTCTGCCCCCGAGACGAGCACGAGCTCGATTTCGTTTTCTTTTTTTTTCTTCTTATACATAAGAGGATTTCGATTTGGGGAAACGATTTTCTTTTGAAATGAGGGCGAACAGATTTTGTTTTGAATTGAACGAAAAAAAAAACATTTCGTTTTCTTATAATTTGAACGAGAGGAACAAGCGTGCGCGTTATCCGCTGGAAAGGGGGAACAAGAGTACGCGATTAACAGATGATAGGTCTGCTAAGAAAACCAGGGTGGCTGATGTTGACCAAATTCAAGTTTTAAATTTAATTTCGATAAAAATTCAATACGTTTACACGTCGTGTGCTCACATATCAACTTCGAAAAATACGAAATTTGAAATCCGACAATAATTCAATATTACGGATCCAATGGAACTCGTTTCGTCGAATTCCGAGACTGTTTGAAAAATGACTATTTTTAAATATCGGTTCAACCAATTAAATTCAAAACTGAGCAAAACAGTTTAAAATTCAATTCTGAAGCTTCTATTATTTCCGGTATTGTCAATACGAATTTTAAAAGTTTTCGAAATATTTTTCTTCAGCTTAAAATTGAAGATTCGAATTTTTATTCAACATTCACTAGATTAAATTATAAAATTTAATCGCCAAGTTTTATGTAGTATTGGGGATTCAAATTAAATCATCCTTCAAATATTTAAAATTAATTAAATATTTTCAATTTAATTTGTTCAAAATTCAGGGTCGTTACAGAAATGGTAATTTAATTTGAAGTGTTAAGTCTATTTGTTGAAATGTGAAGAATTGGAACCTTTACACTTAAACTTATTAAGTAAATTGTTGAAAATTGGATTTAATTATAAGAAATTTATTGTGAAAAAGATATATGTTAAATGATATGTAAATGAACATTTTAAAAGTTAAAATATGATTTTTTTTAAATGTTTATGTGTTTTAAATTAAAGTTATTTAATTGCTGGAAATACACTAACACCTGAAATTAACTTTTAATAGCATTCAGAAATGCTATAGATTCTGTTTTGAACTAAATTTGTGTAAAAGGAGCTATTACAACATTTCTGAAATGCTGTAGTTGCTGTAATTGAACTTATAGGCTAATATTGAACTCAGGTCTATTATAGCATTCTCTGGAAATGCTATGATGGTCTGTAGTCTTTGCTGAACCCAAATTTAACCCTTGTTTTGAAATCTGAACTACCGCAGCACTTCTGAAATGCTGTCTTTTCTGTTTTGAACTATAATTCAACTAAAACTGAGTTTTAGCAGCAGTTTTAAGTGATGTCTTTGCTGAATTAAAAATGTTTTCAAATATAACTTATAGCAGTTGTTTTTAAATGCTTTGAAATGCTGAAATTTTAAAAATTAGGGTTTTTGACTTAGTAAACGAACTCAGAGTGGTTTGAAACTTTGGAAATTGAATACTTGATTTGAAAATATAATAATTACACTTTTAAAAGGTTTAAATTAATTATTTTGATTGGAATATAAACTATTTAAAGGTGATTTGAAATGATAGTAAATGAACGATATCTTTGAATTTAAAAGGTATTTAAAGTTGAATATTTGGATTGAACGGATAGGATATTTATTTTATTAAAATGATTTGAAATGAAGTTTTGTAAGGATATGATATTTTATTATATTAAAATGATTTGAAATGAAGTTCTGAAATGATATGATATTTTAAAAATATGGAAATGGTTTGGAATTGATTTAATCTTTATTTGATAAAGATTTGGATTTGAAATGATATTCTATTTTGAAGTATAAACTGTTTTTAAACTTATAACCACGGGTTATAATAACGTTGGGTTGTTAAAGAGACCGGGATCGGATATGGACATACTCTCTGTCTTACCGAAAACCACTTTGACAACCGTGTACGCGGTGGAGATTCCAGAATGAAGTAGGATGGCGGCGACGTTCTTAAGGTATATTACGTGGACACAACTCCCGTGAGTTGGTATAAGGTGGCTAAAACAGGAGCGATCTCGGACCAGTGAGGTAGCACCTCTTCTCGGACACAATTCTTCGATATTATACTCTTACTTGCGATTTGACTAGATGGCCATCCTCCGATTTGGGAATGTTGTTCGAGGTGGACGATAGTGGCTGCTATGCGCTCCATCTGTCCGTGTGCGTAATTGGTATATCTACCCTGGCATTGCCTAGTTGTGCCGTGTCACCTACCATATCGAGCTTTACTATGATTATGATTTTAAGATCCGACCGCGTTAAGGTTCTCCATCCCCTTAACGCTATTTTCCGATATGATTATACTTTACTTATTTAGACACTATTGTAATAGCGAATATTACTACATAGTAGATATTTTAACGGATCCTTAGAGGATGGGCGGTCCCAAGCATCTTCTAAGTTACTTGTACCTTTACTACAGTTCACTTGAGTTGGTTTACATTATATAAGTATATATTGTCCTGACTCGAGTGTTTTGTGTTTTGCTTTACGCTCGGGTCAGCCTGAGTTATTCACAGATTTGGATTCCACTTTCTGGAGATTTGAATCGCTGGAAATTATCTGCTTGTCTTGTCCTATCTATTTCAATTCCGTTGTTCTACTCAGCTTGTACTTGGTTATTATATTGAGACTTTTGTTGTATTCTATTTCTTCTGTTATATCTTATGTAACTCTGATATATTTATATAGTAGCTTCATGAACTACTCTTTCTTTTACTTCCGTTGCATTATTTTACTCTGTGTCTGTGATTATATTTATTTACTGTATATTCTGAGATTTGCCAAATTTTATTTACAACGCGGTATTTTGAGCAATTCAATTCCAGCATGAGTGTCTACTTATACACTTATAATGGATGCGAATGGTTGAAAATACCGGGTCGTTACAGTTGGTATCAGAGCTTTGGCTTTAAGGCAAAACTCAGCATATGGAGTAGATTTATTTACAGAATCACTTTCATTCGAGTTTGAATCTTTTCCTCTAGATTTGAATTTCCTTTGAATTTTTGGAACGTTCCCTGCGGTTCCAAAATTCATTCTTGTCCCTCACTATTCATCTTCTTTTGATTTTGGAGTATCACATAACTCCACTTCGAATGATCTTTATAGTGAATTGGCTGTCTCGCCAATATTCTAATTTTCTGGTAAAGGGGGAAACTCCTTTACCAATTTAGCATCGATTCACCAGAGATTTATATCTATCCTTGGTTTAGATGCTAATATCTTTTATTACTCCAAACTCTATCTCTTGAGATCGAACGTAGATTTATCCCAGAAAAATCCACATCGATCTTATTCTCTAAGTCACGGTTGACCCGGTTAAGGTTGTCCGCGATTTATCTAAGCTTACCCATCTCTCTACTCTGTTTAACCATCTTGTCTTTTGTTTCTAAACTATCTCCAAACATTTTGAATTGTACTTGTAAATCTATGTTTTGTTTTATATATGGTGTTGTTTGAGTTGTTGATGTTGATTTGGATTTCCGATCGATTCGTCTGATCAACGCTATCGATAGGATTTCTAAAACACTTTGACAGAACAAACCGACACCATATTATTTTAAATTTGGTTAATGAAATAAAATTTTGAGATATAAGTAAATTTATGGAAGTTATCATTTATTGTTCTACAAATGATTTTATAAATAGTTGTTTATAAATTTATTTGGGAACTGAAATGAATTTAAAACAAGAAATTTAAAGAATTTAATTTCCGATGGATTTCAAACCTTGTGTTTGAAATTTTTAAAAGGATATTATTTAAAGTATTTTTGAATAAAAATTTGTCTCTAAAGGATTTTAAAGTTTAAAAATTAAGTGCTCTTCTCTTTGTCGCTGGAAAATAATTTCGGTGATGACTGCAGCATCATCGACATTCATTTTCGAGTTTTGAACTGAAGAGACCGTTCTGTAGTCTTACTACAGCTTTGTTTTGAAAGATTTAATTTATTTGAATTTCTAAATATGATTTGATTTATAATATATATAGATATATGATTTAAATTGATTTGACATATTATGTACATATATTTATTTATCTCTATCTGGTTTGAAGGAAACCGGAAAATTAATTCTTAAATTTCATCTTAAAGAATAATTTCAGTTATAAAAAGAAATTTTTTTTTTTGAATAAATGATTCAAACTTGAGATAATGGAAATGGAAAGTTTTATTTGTATAATACAATTGCATTCAAATATAACTTACCTTAAATTTTTTTTAGAAGTTAACAATGTAATTGGATAATATACAATATAAAAAGGATTTTATAAATAAAATTTGAGTGGTTATGATAAAATTTATACACTTAAATTTTAGTTATAAAAGATTAACAGAGGTAAATATTGAAAAAGGAATCTAAAGAGATTTTATTTAAATAACTTAATAATCAAATTTGATTTAATATGGAACCTTAAGTCTAACCTAGGAATTTTAATAAAGGTTATTTCCTGAAATGAATATGTTGTATAATAAATAATGTATCTTTGAATAGATAAAATAAAATACATTTGAATTGGACTTTTGGTAATAAAGTTTATTTAACTTGAATTCATAGTTTAATTGATGTCTAAATGAATAAATGTGTAAAGAAATTTGATTGTTATATTTGCTATATTTTAATTATGAAATAGATATGCCTTGAAAAATGAATAATTATGATTTAAATAGTTGAAATGTATTTTAACATCACTAAAATTTGATAATTGAGAATTTGGTTTCCAAATGGAATTTTAAATGTAACTTATTAAAGGAATATCTATTTATGAAATGGGTATTTTAAATAAAGTGTTAGGTTATGTATTAATTTAAGAGTTAAGTAAAATAGTGAACTTTTAACTTAATAAATGAAGTACAGTTTATTTGGATATTCCATTCATAAAAGTATGTTTTAATAGGTCTTAAGTTAAAAGATATCCAAATGAATATTTCTGGAATAAAACTGATTTGAAATACTAATATATCTACTGTGGCATTTTATAAGTGCTGCCATTTGAAAATACAATGTTTTGGAAATTTTATAATTGGATGAACTTAGAAATGCTACAACTTTAAAATGAATATTATTTGACCTTGAATTAAAATGGTTTAAATGAAGATTATTTTAAAAGGTGTTATGATTTTCTAAGTATTATGTTCTTTTTTTAGAATAACATTTCCAAAGTGTTATGATTTTTAGTAGTATGATTTCCAAATGATAAACATCCCTAAATTGTTATGATTTCAAAGCATTATTGTTTCAAATTTATTATCTTAGTTTGTTTTTTTTCAAACTATCTTTTGGTTGTCCTTATTTCTCTTATCTTGTTACAGAATGAGAAGGTTATTGCTTATACCAGTCTGTTTAGAAATCTTTTTATGATCTTTGAAATCTTGTTACTCATTTTGGAATCTGAACACTGTTTTCCACCCATGGACCGTCGCTTAAGTGAAAAGGGTGATTCAGACTCTAGAGGATCTTTTTCGTGCTTATATTCTTGATTTGACCACCTCCATCTTGTCAAACTTACCTATAACAATAGTTATCAGGTGTAATTCCAATCTTCTTATCATCTTGTCTTAATTCTATTTCATTCTATCTTTTTATGTGCTTTCCCGTACCTCGTTCCTTTTCGGGGACGAAAAGTTTTGAGTGGGGGAGAGTGTAACAACCCTGTATTGTACAAATATTTTTAAATTGATTTTTCCAGATTCAAAAGCTTTATTTATGAAAAAGAATAAATTTTTTTATTTTAAATATAAACTTTGATTTTGATGTGGATTAGAATTCCAAATATGACTAGATTTAATATTTCCAGAAAATGTGAATTTTGGTCAATAGTCAAACTTTGACTTTTAAATTTAAATTTTTAAATATTTGAAATTATAAATTTTATCTTTTATTATGAAAATAGATGTAATAATTTGAATACTGCTTTTCGTTTCGCTGAAAACGGAGTTAAACTGTAAAAGTTATGTACATTTCAACTTTGAGTATAATTTGTTTATTTAACAATTTTGTCTATTTCAAGTGATATAAATTTTATTTTTCTTTGTTATGTTTTATTTTAATTGGGTTAATACTTTATTTTGAGTATATTTTATCTTTTAATATTTTTAAAAATGATCATATAATTTTTCTAAAGTTTACTTGAATTTATTTCAATTTATAAAGCCTAGTTTCTATTTTTTCTGTTATTTTCTTCATTTAAATTTTATTTAATTAAAATTTATTTATTTATTTTTGTAAATAAATTTTTATTTCATGTTCTTACCTTTATTTATAAATATTTTTAAGTACATAAAAAGTTTCCAAAGTTCATTGCATTTATTTTTCATATTTTCAAGACTAGTTGAAAATTTTGTTGTTTTATTTAATTAAATTATATATATTTAATATTTATTTATTTATTTTTTTGTTTATTTAATAAATTTTCGTATTTTTACCTGAATTTATATATATATTTCAGTTATTTAAAAATTTAAAGGAAATGGTTGGATATATGAAAAGTTTTAAACTCTTTTGTCTTTTAGCCTTCCACCTCTTCATTTTCTCAACCTACATCCTTTATGATTTGGCCGTTCATCTCTTTACCATTTCAGCTGCATCTTTCATTTGTTTTCACGTATCTTAACCTTCCCAAACTCACAAAAATAATGCACGGCCATAGGATCAAAAGTTGGGTAAGAAATCTCTTCTTCTTTTCTTGTTTTTCTATGTTTTTCTACTTTGATTTGCATGCTGTTCTCATCTATGTTGATCGGCTCCTCCTCCACCAAGTCATTGGCCAACCTCCACCACCTGATACTCCGACCAGCAACCACCCTAGACCACCATCCTACCAGGCCGAGCACTCATGGCATGAGAACCACCACAAAAACTTCACCAACCATCACCTAACATTGCAAACCGAGCCTAGATTGCCACACCCACCTTTATCCACCACTAGCCGCCACTTCCACCACCACCACCACCTCTGACCTGACCTCCACCCTCTACCACACCACCCAACATCTTCTGGACACCTGTCCATGACCATAGGACCTAGGGCCGAACCCTTTTGTAGCAATAAAAGTGATGATAGTTGCCTTGTAGTTGAAGATTGTTGCACCTATATACATATGCACCATTTAAACCCACGTAGGTTGACCACTATGGACCCAAACCCATCCCTTAGTCCCTGCCTTAGCTGACCTTATTCCATCACTAACTGATCCATGTGAAGTTGAGAACAAGTGCAAACCATTTGATGTTGTTTTGGGCATTTATTTCTAGCGTTAATTGGTGATAGCTTGTGTTGAAACTTATTTGTACATTTGCATTGTTTTATGTAAATGAATTCAAGGTGTATAGCTTTGGCTCTCTCCACTCTCTTGTCATATCCATGTTGTCGTGCCATAGTGCTTTTGATCGTTGTCTCCAGCTTATGCAAGTGAGTTATTCTCACCAGACAGTGTATACTTATATAACTAGTAAACTGACACCATTTGAATCTGTAAAACTTATATCATCTTGTTATAACTGTTATATTATGATTATATGATGTTCACACCTGTTATTACACCTATTATATCATATGTTACTATTATTTAATGTTATTCTGTTATTTATATCAGTTATCACCATTGCAAGTTCCCTGTAGACTAGAATCACTATGGGTTGAAATGATACATACCCGAACGGACTTTAGAATAAGGAAAAATCGTTATGGGCTGAAATGATAGGCCTGAATGGTTTTTATTTAATTTATTTTAACTTGGGATTGCGGGTTGGAAATGATAGAACCCGGATTTTTCTTTTTAAACTGCGGATTGAAATGATACATATCCGTATCACTTGACCTAGGCTAGAAAACTATATACAGACCCGTGGTTATTTTATAAAGTGTTTTGAATATTTTTAAGTATTTTAAAAATTATAAATTTATGAAATTTGATTTAAATAGATTTTGAAATGTTTTAAAATAAAGAAATTATGATTTTTTTCCATGTGTTAAAAATGTAATTAATGAATGGTTTAACTGGATTTTTGAAATAAAACTTAAGTTGGAAATTTGGAATTTTGGTTAAAAATGATATTTAAGTTATATAAATAAAATGGATATTAAATTTTATTTGGAAATGGTAAATATGATAATTTGATTTAAATTTGAATTTAAGTGATTTATTAAAGTATTATTGATTTTCCTATGAATTTAAGTGGTTAAATAAATGAATGTTTAAAGGTGATCTTTTAAAATATAACTTGACTTGGAAATGTGAAATTTGGTTTTAATTAAAGGTTTAAGTTAATTAAATAAAATTGGAAATTTTGTTAAATTATGAAATGGTAATTTAATTTGAAGTGTTAAGTCTATTTGTTGAAATGTGAAGAATTGGAACCTTTACACTTAAACTTATTAAGTAAATTGTTGAAAATTGGATTTAATTATAAGAAATTTATTGTGAAAAAGATATATGTTAAATGATATGTAAATGAACATTTTAAACGTTAAAATATGATTTTTTTTAAATGTTTATGTGTTTTAAATTAAAGTTATTTAATTGCTGGAAATACACTAACACCTGAAATTAACTTTTAATAGCATTCAGAAATGCTATAGATTCTGTTTTGAACTAAATTTGTGTAAAAAGAGCTATTACAGCATTTCTGAAATGCTGTAGTTGCTGTAATTGAACTTATAGGCTAATATTGAACTCAGGTCTATTATAGCATTCTCTGGAATGCTATGATGGTCTGCAGTCTTTGCTGAACCCAAATTTAACCCTTGTTTTGAAATCTGAACTACCGCAGCACTTCTGAAATGCTGTCTTTTCTGTTTTGAACTATAATTCAACTAAAACTGAGTTTTAACAGCAGTTTTAAGTGCTGTCTTTGCTGAATTAAAAATGTTTTCAAATATAACTTATAGCAGTGGTTTTTAAATGCTGTGAAATGCTGAAATTTTAAAAATTAGGGTTTTTGACTTAGTAAACGAACTCAGAGTGGTTTGAAACTTTGGAAATTGAATACTTGATTTGAAAATATAATAATTACACTTTTAAAAGGTTTAAATTAATTATTTTGATTGGAATATAAACTATTTAAAGGTGATTTGAAATGATAGTAAATGAACGATATCTTTGAATTTAAAAGGTATTTAAAGTTGAATATTTGGATTGAACGGATAGGATATTTTATTTTATTAAAATGATTTGAAATGAAGTTTTGTAAGGATATGATATTTTATTATATTAAAATGATTTGAAATGAAGTTTTGAAATGATATGATATTTTAAAAATATGGAAATGGTTTGGAATTGATTTAATCTTTATTTGATAAAGATTTGGATTTGAAATGATATTCTATTTTGAAATATAAACTGTTTTTAAACTTATAACCACGGGTTATAATAACGTTGGGTTGTTAAAGAGACCGGGATCGGATATGGACATACTCTCTGTCTTACCGAAAACCACTTTGACAACCGTGTACGCGGTGGAGATTCCAGAATGAAGTAGGATGGTGGCGACGTTCTTAAGGTATATTACGTGGACCCAACTCCCGTGAGTTGGCATAAGGTGGCTAAAACAGGAGCGATCTCGGACCAGTGAGGTAGCACCTCTTCTCGGACACATTTCTTCGATATTATACTCTTACTTGCGATTTGACTAGATGGCCATCCTCCGATTTGGGAATGTTGTTCGAGGTGGACGATAGTGGCTGCTATGCGCTCCATCAGTCCGTGTGCGTAATTGGTATATCTACCCTGGCATTGCCTAGTTGTGCCGTGTCACCTACCATATCGAGCTTTACTACGATTATGATTTTAAGATCCGACCACGTTAAGGTTCTCCATCCCCTTAACGCTATTTTCCGATATGATTATACTTTACTTATTTAGACACTATTGTAATAGCGAATATTACTACATAGTAGATATTTAACGGATCCTTAGAGGATGGGCGGTCCCAAGCATCTTCTAAGTTACTTGTACCTTTACTACAGTTCACTTGAGTTGGTTTACATTATATAAGTATATATTGTCCTGACTCGAGTGTTTTGTGTTTTGCTTTACGCTCGGGTCAGCCTGAGTTATTCACAGATTTGGATTCCACTTTCTGGAGATTTGAATCGCTGGAGATTATCTGCTTGTCTTGTCCTATCTATTTCAATTCCGTTGTTCTACTCAGCTTGTACTTGGTTATTATATTGAGACTTTTGTTGTATTCTATTTCTTCTGTTATATCTTATGTAACTCTGATATATTTATATAGTAGCTTCATGAACTACTATTTCTTTTACTTCCGCTGCATTATTTTACTCTGTGTCTGTGATCTGTGATTATATTTATTTACTGTATATTCTGAGATTTGCCAAATTTTATTTACAACGCGGTATTTTGAGCAATTCAATTCCGGCATGAGTGTCTACTTATACACTTATAATGGATGCGAATGGTTGAAAATACCGGGTCGTTACAAGAGTGCTTCCAATATATATTTATCTAGAGAATATCTGAATGAGGAGTTCTATATATATGGAAGAGTTGATTACAGGTAGTTGATTGCTTGTAGATCAGGAATAAACAGGGTACAAGAGATAAGAGTGTAGGTAAGTCAGGGTGTTCTTTTCTCTTGAATTCCTGATGCTATTTATAGTGATGAATAGTTTTCTTGTATAGTTGCATCTGTTGTAATCTTTGTAAAGTCGCTTCTGATGATGATGAAGAGTTGCGACAAAGAGAAGTGGATGTGTCTTTTCGAATGTGACAATTGAGCCTTGAAAATGCACAGTCGAGCCTTGAACCAGACGTCTGGAAAGTTACCTCAGACGTATGGTCTTCATATCTGTTATAAGCCTGGATACTTTCCTGACGTCTGATGTTGGTAACCAGACGTCTGGTTGCTTCTGAATTATGAACCAGAGGAATCATTCAGACGTCTGGCTTGTGCTCTCAGACGTCTGAAAGTGTCTGAAAGTGTGCATGTTGCTTTATCTTGTGCATGTCATATTTCTCTTCAATCTCTTCTGATTTAACGTCTTTTGATTCTTGTCTTGAGTGTTGCTTTAGTCTCTTTGGTGACGTTACTCTATCAACTATCTATAAATATAGATATATATGTACATTCGATTTCCATTGTATAGTTGTTATCATCAAAACCATAGAATTGATTTCCTAACATGCTTAAATCATCTTAAACTTACATATATGAAGATATATAAGCTACTTTCTACTTGAATCAGAGTACCAAAAGTTTGGAAGTAGAAATCTGTTTGGGAATCATTTAAAAGTAATAATCCCTACATAGCAATAGTGTTTCTAAAAACCAGATTTTCCAAGTATACTTAGATTATTGCATATCTATTGGTTTCATGTCTCAAGACTTAGCATTTTGCATGTATTTCCATAATTTTGTTACTGTATGAACTATGCTCTTGCATGTGCATGTGTGTGCATGTTCCTATGCATGTGTGTCAGTGTAAGATTTAAGTTTCTAATTCTTACCTTTTCTTGTTAGACAAATGACTGAGTCTACCCTATATTTGGGTTGTAGAATTTTACTATAAATTGAGTTTAAAACTTTTTAATGCTGGCTTAACCCAGGTTCAGTAAAGTGGTCATGTTAGCCATATTCAACTTGCTCTTATTCTCAAGCAAAAATACATGTCATTCTGTTTTCTTTTCAAAGCAACTTAAAATCTTTTCTACCAGATTTTATATCTGCTTAAACATGAATTTTCCTATGTCAATTACTTGATTGTACATTCAATCCATAAATCCTTTTAATCTCAGATTTTCTACCATTATAAACTAACTGTTCTTGAAGCTTAAAATTCCATTTCTTAGCAAAACATTTTTGCAAAACAAAACACATAAGTTTCAGCTGATACATATAGGTTCAACATTTGCAAAACAGTGGTTCTAACAATACAGTAATTTTCTAAGCTAATTTGAAACAAAATATCTTAACATAATTCAGCATAAATATCTATTTTAACTTCAGCAAAATCTTTAAATATAGCATCCAATTCCTTAAGCAGCTAAACATCCAAAGCCTGATCAAAGAAATTCCCACTTTCCTGCAAAATCACCATGAACTGCCCCATATAAACATGAGACACCCAATGGTGCATAAAACACACAAGTGTCAGACTAAAGCCTGGTATGAGCAATCTAACTGAAAACATGATTTATATGACACTTATTCATATTCAAATAACTTCAAAATGGATAAAGGAACTCAATACCACTCTTGTGCATGTTTCTGTGATACATGTGTATATACATTAGTGCACAACAATTATACATGATTCTATGGTTTAGTTCAGTGATAACAATCATGGGATCCATCCATAAAACATTATAAACCAATCAACACATTCATCAATTCAGTCATCAAGCCTTTTCTACCAGATTACTGGCCATCAGGGATTTTACCCAATCCCTCTTATGAACCTATTTCTATTGTTCATTATCAAGTATATTATGGTCCCTAGCTACTTTCTCTTGTTAAACCACACACTGCCTTGGACATATCACTGTTAACCCAGCACACTCAGGCCCCTGGGTATAAGCATACCATGTGTGAGCTTGCAATGTTCACCTTGCCAAGCCATATTTTGTAGCCCTAAGATCCAAAAGTCCTTAGTTAAATTACTAAGTGTTACTTTCCCTTTCTCATTCCTATGCTAATCTCTTCTGCATATCATATTCCAATCAGAGAAATAAACATTCAGCCAACATGTATTCATCCAGAGATTGGTAAGTCATGTTCTCATAAGCAAGCATTTTAATCATGCAAACAGATGTGATTTCTAAGCACATTATTTTGTCTATGGGTTTCAATAGATCAAGTTACAAACATATGGTCATAGATAGTTTTCTAGTTGTCTCCTTTTACCTCTGGTTCAATCAGATCTTGGTTACCCTTTAAGATCTGGCTAAACCATAAGTATATGCTTTGATTTGGAGAGTTCATAAAACATAGAAGCTCGGCACATGTATAACATTGCACCTCTATATTTATCTTTATTTTAGTTGATGTGAGACATAAGCAACAACACAATGTTACAGCCCCACATTTCCTTTCATTTTTAGACCATATATCTACAACATCAATCCTGGGTTTTTAAGTAAATAAATGCATAAAGAAAACCCATAAAATCTACTTCATCTCAAAGTTAAATCATAACGCAGATAACCATATTCAAACATGAAATCCATGACTCTTTTATACTGGATAATGTCACTGTAAAGGGGTTTACACTTGAGCAGATCATTGACAAGCCAAAGTTATCAAATCATAAAATGAACATAGCTTGCAAAACTGAAATATAAATTTAATTAGGCTGCCTCAATATTCAGGACTTATTGCCAAAGTTTCCAGTGAGGTTACTCACCTTAATCCTTCTTTTTCCTAAGCTTTTTGAACCCTTTTAGTCTTCTGCCTCCTTCTATTTTTCTCTAGCTTATGTTTAATTTTTCTTTAAATGATGAAGAGCAATGTGAAAGGTCTTACTACACTGAGCCTCCTTATACAAAACCCTGACTGCTACTAGGGTTTAACAAAATTACCCAATGTCATTTTTACCCTATACAAAACATGGTCTGCCTCTTATTTGATTCAAGAGAAAAAGGGTATGTGGTCCTTGTTTTTATTTTCAGAAATAAGCCTGATCCCTTTAATCTTACCCCGGTCATGTTATATGCATGATTCCTATTTTCCAAAAATAAAAGAATTGTTGGAAATGGATAAAGTACTTGCTTGAGGGTTCATGCTATTTCCATGCAATTTTTGTTTTCTTCCAGCAAGTGTTTACTTATGCACCTATATAATATATGTATGCCTATTTTGCCTAAGTCCTTGTTTTCCTTCTTTAAATAATTTTTAAGTACTAATTATTTTTCCTTGCATATATATTTGTTCCTGCCTAATCATTTATTTTCTTTGTGCCAGACTTAATAAAGACATAATCATATCTTCATACATATGTATTTCTAAATTATTTATTCTAATTCATTTATTGATTTCTACCTATTTCATTATGCAGAAAAATGTGTGCATGTGTGTGCACTGTCTTGTGCACATGTACATGTTTAAACCATACATGTGCAATCAGTTTCCATCCCTATCTTTCTCAATGCAATTTTTAAACAAACATAAACTAATTTAAATCATGAAATTGCTCACACAAAAATCAGGGTTATTACATATACCCCTCCTTTTAGGAATTGTGTCCCACAATTCTCTCATACTTAACTTAAGTATCATCAATCCAGAAAAATCAACTTTTTTGATCTCAAACCATTCTCAAGCCAATCACTTGATTAAACTCTATGCATATTAAAACAAAAATCACAATGCATATTCTATCAAAACATTCATTAGTATATATAAATTTACCTTTCATTCAATCAAACAGTTGTGGATAATCATTTCTGATTTTATCCTCCACTTCCCATGTGCAATCATTTGGGTCAAGACTCCATTGCACTTTTACTAATTTAATTTCTTTGTTTCTCAATTTCTTGATCTCTCTAGCAACTATGCCCACTGGCTCCTTTTCATAAATCATCCTGGGGTCAATTTGCACATCCTTAGGGGATTCTAGGATTGCCTCCTTATCATGAACCCACCTTCTTAGTTGAGACACATGAAAAACATCATGCATTGCTCTTATTTCTTCTGGCAACTCCTGTTTATAGGCTATAGTTCCTATTCTCTCTAGAATTTTATATGGCCCTATGTACCTAGGAATCAACTTTCCTTGTTTCCCAAACCTTAGAACCTTCTTCATGGGTGATATTTTGATAAATACATAATCCCCAACACTATATTGTACTGCCTTCCTTCTTTGATCTGCATATTTCTTTTGCCTATCATGGGCTGAAGCAATTCTTTTTCTGATCAAAGCTATTTTCTCTGAAGTTTCCTTCACACTCTCTGGACCTAAGACCACTTTTTCCCCATATTCAAGCCAACTTGAGGGTGATAAACATGGTCTCCCATAGAGAGCTTCAAAGGGTTCCATGCCTATGCTACTATGATGGCTATTGTTGTATGAAAATTCAGCTAAAAAGATATGATCCTCCCAACTTCCTCCCCAATCCAATACACAAGCTCTCAACATGTCTTCAAGCAATTTGTTCACAATTTCTGTTTGGCTATCAGACTGAGGATGGTATGCTGTGCTTAAGCATAAATCAGTCCCCATTGCCTTGTGAAAACTCTGCCAAAATTTTGAAGTGAAGATGGTATCTCTATCACTTACTATGGTCTTTGGTATACCATGTAGTCTAACCACTTCCCTGATAAACAACTAGGCTAGTGTACATGCATTTCTCTCTGACTTTACTGGTATAAAGTGGGCTGACTTGGTTAACCTATCAACCACTACCCAAATGCTATCATTTCCCCTCCTAGTTCTAGGCAAACCATCAATGAAATCCATTGATATATCCTCCCATTTCCACTGTGGTATTTGCAGAGGTTGAATCATCCCTGAGGGTTTTTGATACTCAGCCTTCACTTGTTGACAAACCATACATTTAGATACATAGGTTGCCACTGCACTCTTCATACCACTCCACCAATAATCCCTCTTGAGGTTGTGATACATTCTTGTGCTTCCTGGGTGTATAGTGTATTTTCTTTTGTGGTAAGCATCCAAGATTTCTTATTTCAACTCATCAATTGCTGGAACACATGTTCTTTCTCCTTTCTTCAAATGGCCTTGATTATTCAACTGAAAACCTTCCACGACTTCACCATTTAATACTTGGGTTTTCTTTTCAAATAAAAATGGATCTTGGTCTTGTAACTTTACAACTTTGTTTTTCAATTCTGACTCCAGAGTGATAAAGCTTAACTTTCCCATTTCTACATATTCACTGCATAGTCTCATATTTTCTACATTATCACTTTCTATCTCTAAATCAGTTAACAATGATAAAGTGTTAAACTATTCTATCATTAATCTAGCCACTTTAGCATGTTGTCTACTTAGGGCATCTGCTACTTTATTAGCCTTACCAGGGGTATATAATATTTCAAAGTCATATGAGGCTAGGAGTTCAATCCACCTTTGCTACCTCATATTCAATTCTCTTTGTGAAAATAAATATTTAAGTGACTTATGGTCTGTGTAAACTTCAAACCTTGCCCCTAACAAGTGGTGTCTCCATAGCTTAAGAGCATACACTATAGCAGCTAATTCAAGGTCATGAGTAGCTTATCTTACCTCACTTGGTTTCAATTGCCTAGAAGCATAAGCTATCACTTGATGTTGCTGCATCAATACTGCCCCAAGCCCTTGTCCACTTGCATCAGTATACACCACCAAGTTTTCATTCCCTTCAGGTACTTTGAGGATTGGAGCTTGCACTAGTGCTTCCTTTAATTTCCCAAAGGCTTTCTCACACTCTTCATTCCAAGTAAACACTTGATTTTTCCTAGTCAATCTGGTTAATGGGAATGAAATTTTTGCAAAATCTTTTATAAACCTTCTATAGTAACCAACCATTCCCATGAATGATCTAACCTCAGTGACATTGGTTGTGACGACCGCCCATGACCCCTGCACCGAATCTAGAGAAAGTGCGCTGTAAGGTGTGCCAGGCGACCATGGACGATTGTCAGGGTAGATTAAAGACAACAGAATCTATCGTATTACTCACAGCGCATGGACAAAATACAATAGAACATATGTATAGTGAAGCTTTACAGAATAAAATGTCATCATATAAAACTTCATAATAGTTGAATACAAGCATCCAAATAGTCAATACACCAAGCCTCACTACATAACACTCAGAGAATATACAAACAGCGGAACACCCAGTACATATAGTAAGAAGATAATATGCAACCCTCTAGCTCGTCTTCGATATCAGCATCGTGAGAAGCAAGAACATCACCTGTCACCTGCTACCTAGTCTGCCCGTCCCAAAAATGGATGAACAGCCCAAGGCAATAAGAATTAAAACATAAAGCCTTGAGTCAGACAACAGTCTTAGTGAGCAGTAAATTAACTAACAACATACCAAAAGAGCATAAAGGAAAAGGAATAGGAATACAACCCTCCCACTCCAACCTCATTCTACAGTGATAGCCCCCAGACACACACTAAGCAGAAGCAAACATAGCAGAGTATACAATTTAAAGTAAAGTAATTATCACTCGAGTCAAGGGCGATGTTTTCCAAGCACAAACCCCCAAGGCCTAAACCAAGATCAGATAAGCACCCGGAAAACACTGCTCTTGAGACCGAATGACGATACAACCAAACATCCATGACTCTGGCTATCACTGTTATCATTGCTTCGATATCACCGTTAATTGAATGACCGGCACATTCTTTCAGCCGTCCGTCAAGGGCTAATGGAAACCCCGGTTCTAGACATAACTCCCGCACGTCGTCGCAGCCCGTGCCTAGGACTATCGAATCTGCCCAGAGTACTCGACCATCAACAGTTAGTCGTTGGGACTATCGAATCTGCCCAAACGTACTCTTGCTTAGAGCATGCTAGAACCTTCAACAACGATGCTATCCAAGCCTCCTAGTCATCCTCCTCGACGACTATTTCCATACTAGCTCAAGCGCCTCTCAAGCATCCATTACCCTTAACTCGAATCATATCACCGAGTTACCAACGTGCTTTGAATGATCCCGTCTGGATTAGACCAAGACTATCTCATATCATACTTCGCTTCATCACATCCTCGCAAAGTCTCATCTCAACATCATCATCATCGAATCTATGCATAAGAGCTTCATCATCCCGCTACATATGCCACGAGCAGCTTTCCCAATTCAAGAGCCTTTCCCTTAGCTTTTGAATCATCTTCGGTCTAAAGAAAATCATCAATCATCTAATTCATAGCAATCAACCAAGTCAAACATTAATCCAAACAATCAAGCATTCAAATAAGATCTAAATAGACAATTATCACAATAATGGCAATTTCGTAAATAAAGTGTTGAAAGTCTAACAAGCATGAAATCATGAGAATTATCTCTACAATCTCGATGAATGAACTTGCATAGGTTAACACTTAGTAAAAATGGTTGTCAAATCATCATGAACAATGGATCTATATGGATATACACTTAGGATGAAGAAAATGCATGGAAATCACTATTTTAACACCAAATCGAGCCAACAATCCGATATACTCCTTTGGATCCGTGTGAGAGATAATCACCACTCACCAAATCACCAAAACAACCTCAAAACAACACGCTTCAGATCTGGACAGCGAAGGATCAAGCTTGATCTATCACGAATCCGTTTCAAACGAAGAAATCTCACTTCCAAGGATGAAGACCTTCAATCTAAGCTCTAGAATCTTCAACTTGGATGGATGGAAGCACTAGATTAGAGTGGAGAGAAGAAGTGAAGAAGTGTAGAAGTCGAGCTCTCAAAATGGCAGCACTTCGTCGCTTCGAAATCCGAATCCCAAAAAGTGGGAAAAACCCTTCCTATTTATAGCTGAAATTTCTCTTAAGTCGTAACTCGGCTATCTCCATAAGTCGTCTCCGACTTATAACTTTCCGACCTAAGCCTCCGACTCAACCCACGCACCTACACGACTTAAAACAATGCGCCTTTGAGACTTAATACTTTGCCGACCTACGACTTATCAAAATCTACTAGTCTACGACTTAACAGACCCTAATCTCTACGACTTACGACTTAACTCCCCTAAGTCGTCTACAACTTAACAGCTCAACTGGGTCTCCGACTTAACAGGTAACTGGGTTACGACTTAACCCCATACGACCTAAACAACAGCCGACTCAAAAACTCACTTGTTTAACAACTTAAACGACTTAGCAGCTAACTCCTAACTCGGTCACGACTTAACACAGCAGCCTACCTACGACTTAACTCAAGAAACGAGCTAACACTTAAGTCGTCTGGACGACTTAACTAACAAAGGTGGCTTACGACCTAACTACTAGAACACACGCGACTTAACCACAGCTCCGACCTAACGAGGTAGCCGACCTAAACTCACACGACTTAATAACTTAGCAACACCACGACTCAACTAGGCTACGACCTAACTTTCTTAAGTCGTCTAACAACTTAACCTCGCTAACCACTAGGTCGAAAACTTGCAAACTTTATAAGTCGTCAACACTTAGGTCGCTCTATTACTTAACTCGGTCAGTTTCTTAAGTCACCCCTATTCCTTAAGTCCTTAACTCGCCCAGACTTATCACTTAACTCGGTTAACTCCTTAAGTCGGCCACTCGACCCAGACTTACTTCTTAACTCGTCCAAACCGACTTAGGACTTAACAAAATCTGCCAAAATCTGAAACGACTTAAAAATGCTGAAAATCCCAGATTTTAACGAACTTTTCGATCCGTAAAAATACGGGTCGTTACATTCTCTCCCCCTTAGGAATTTCGCCCCCGAAATTCCAAACAAACGAGGCAATCAAAGACTATTCTGTACGCCTATCATCATAGCAATCAACAAACCATGCATCCAATTCTAGCTTAACGTACAGAATTCTAAACTAGAACAAGTTACAATATCGTGAGATGACACGACACCTTAGGGCCATACCTTGAAGAGTTCAGGATGAGCTGCCTTCATCCTCTCTTCCACCTCCCACGTACAGTCGTTATCATCATCACTCCATTGTATCTTGAGCAACTTAACTACCTTCCTCCTATGCTGTTTCGTGTCGGTTTCCACAACACGAAGCGGCTTACGAGGTCTCCTATCAACTGGATCAACTTCGAAATCTTCACAGCTATCAGCAGAAACCACAGTATTCGAGTCGTGCACATACTTCCGTAGATATGATACATGAAAAACATTGTGCACACTCGACATCTTCTCAGGTAACTCCAATCTATAGGCGAGCTTTCCAATTCGCTCGATGATCGGGAATGGTCCAACAAATCTCGGAGTCAATTTTCCTTTCTTCCCGAATCGGATAACATTCTTCAGCGGAGAAATCTTCACGAAAACCATATCTCCTACGTCGAATTCCAAATCCTTTCGACGCTTATCGGCATAACTCTTCTGACGGTCTTGGGCTGCCTTCATTCGTTGCCGAATGATCTCTATACAATCCGAAGTCTGTCGAATCATCTCTGGCCCAAGTATCAACTTTTCTCCAGTCTCTATCCAACATGTCGGAGAGTTACACGGTCTTCCATACAATGCCTCATACGGTGCCATACCAATGCTTGACTGGTAACTGTTGTTGTATGAAAACTCCACCAAATGAAGGTGATCTTCCCATGATCCTCCGAAGTCCAAAACACAGGCTCTAAGAAGATCTTCCAAAACTCGATTGACTCTCTCGGTCTGACCATCTGTTTGAGGGTGATAAGCTGTACTCAAACACAACTCGATTCCCAAAACTTCCTGGAAGCTCTTCCAAAATCCACTAGTGAACAATGGATCTCGATCGCTCACTATACTCTTCGGAATACCATGGAATCGAACTATCCACTTAACATATAACTCAGCCAACTTTGATGCAGTCCTAGTTGATCGAACAGGAATGAATCGTGCACTCTTAGTCAAACGATCTACGATGACCCAAATCCCTTCATTTCCCGTTCTTGTTCTAGGTAATCCATCAATAAAATCCATCGATATCTGCTCCCGCTTCCATGTAGGAACTTCTAATGGCTGAAGTAATCCACTTGGCTTCTTCTGTTTGGCTTTTACCAACTGGCAGTTCATACATTTGGAAATAAAATTTCCAACATCCTTCTTCATACCTTCCCAGTAGTAGGTTCTCTTCATATCCCGATACATCTTATTTCCACCTGGATGAATTGTCAGCTTCGAGTGATGACTTTCCTTCAGAACTTCACTCCTCAATTCATCTATATCGGGAACAACTAGTCGTCCTTGCTTCCGAAGCCAACCCTCTCGATCGACCTCGAATCCTTTATCCTTTTCTGGATCCAATCCAGATTCCAAATCACAGATAATCTTGACAAGCTTATCGTCCCGCTTTTGGCTCTCGCCAATCCTTTCCACAAGAGAAGGTCTTATCGATAAGTTTGCCAACATCTCAGGTTCCAATTCACATCTAGGCCTGAAGTCAAATCCAGCTAAATACTCGAGACTCTTCCATTCTGAAAACATGGCTCCCAATCCTGCATGTCTTTGACTTAACGCATCTGCCACTGCGTTACCTTTTCCCAGAGTATAAGCTATACCAAAATCATATGATGCCAAAAACTCTAGCCAACGCTGCTGCCGAAGATTCAAATCCTTTTGGGAGAAAAGATACTTCAACGACTTATGATCTGTAAACAACTCGAATCGAACTCCCAATAGATAATGTCTCCACATCTTCAGAGCAAATACAATCGCCGCTAACTCCAAATCATGAGTCGGGTAATTCCTTTCATGCGGCTTCAATTGTCGACTTGCATACGCAACAACTTTATCCCTCTACATCAGCACTGCTCCAAGTCCAGTACCACATGCGTCGGTGTAAACCACCATCTCATCATTCCCACTAGGAATAGTCAAAACAGGAGCACTTGTCAATCGCTCTTTCAGGATTCCAAAAGCTTGCTCACACTTATCATCCCATCTAAACACTAGGTTCTTCTTCGTCAATCCTGTTAATGGTGCAGCCACCTTGGAGAAGTCTTTGATAAACCGTCGATAATATCCTGCTAATCCGAGAAAACTTCTCACATCAGATGCATTCTTAGGTCTAACCCAATCCTGGATTGCTGCCACCTTAGCAGGATCAACCGCTATTCCATTTCCAGTAATCACATGGCCTAAGAACCTCACTTCGCTCTTCCAGAAGTGACACTTCGAAAACTTAGCCTTCAGCTGATGTTTCCGCAAGATTTCCAAAACAATACGCAAGTGCATCTTGTGCTCTTCTTCCGTTCTGGAATAAATCAGAATATCATCCACGAACACAAGCACAAACTTGTTCAACTGATCTCTGAACACTCTATTCATAAGATCCACAAAATATGCTGGCGCGTTAGTCAATCCAAACGGCATTACCAGCCACTCAAAGAAACCGAATGGTGTCCGAAAAGCAGTCTTCGGCACACTATCCTTAGCCACTCTCAACTGGTGAAATCCCGTTGCCAAATCCATCTAAGAAAACACCTTAGCTTCGTGAAGCTGATCAAACAAGTCATCTATTCTCGGCAATGGATACTTGTTCTTCTTAGTCACCTTATTCAGCTCACGATAATCCACACACAACCTCAGCGATCCATCTGCTTTGGTTACAAACACAACTGGTGCATCCCATTCGGACACACTACGCCGAATGAATCATTTCTGTAAAAGATCATCAACTTGCACCCTCAACTCCTGTTGTTCTCTAGGCGCCATCCGCCTAAGAGGCATCACAACAGGTCTGGCTCCTTCAACTAGATCTATACAAAACTCGATCTCTCTATGCGGCGGCAACCCTTTGACTTCGTCAAAGACATCCTCGAATCCATTAGTGATTGGCACCGATGACAGTCCATCCCGTGGAACAACCAGCGAATACATGAAGCTCATGAAGACGCCTTCTTCATGCTTACATCGTATCACAACCTTTCGCCCCTCCACATTCTCGACTGTCACTTCCAACCTCTCGCAATCAACCTTCGCCGCATACCTCCTAAGCCAGTCCATTCCCAAAATAATTCCGAACCCCGCAAAGTTCAGAACAAAGCAATCACAAACAAAAGAGCAATCATGACTTGATACAACTAGACCACGGCATAACATACACAAACAAGACGAACCCCCAACTGGATTAGTCACAACCAATGGCCTATCAACAACATCCGGTTCCAAACCCAACCGGTCTACAAGTTCGCTGCAAACAAACGAATGCGACGCCCCAGTATCAAACAGAACTCTAACTGGAATACCACATAGGAAAAGAGTACCTTGAACCACCACACTCTTTCCCTTCTCTTCAGAGGTAGGAGCTTTCGAAGACGACGGAACAGCTCCCAAAGCATAAGCTTGCACAATCTGCTTGTCCCTCCTCGGTTCAGGACAATTATTCCTGAAATGCCCCGGCTTGTCACAGTTGTGGCACTTCGCCGGCGCTTTTGGATTCTTGCAATCCCTGGAGAGATGGCCTTTCTATTGACAGTTGTAGCAGGTCACTTCGCCCTTCGGCTTCTTCTGGCCATCCTTACCCGTCTGCTGCTGTTGCTTCCTCTTCTTGTTTCCACCCTGCTGGGGTTTAGACTCTTCCCTGGTCACAACAACAACAGACCCTTCCTTAGGAAACAGACTCTCATGCCTGAGAGCCTTCTCCATAAGCTTCTCAAATGAATCGTCCAAATGATCCACCAACTGTCTCCCAAGATAACTGTCCAAGCCTGTCACAAACTTCTCGTTCTTCTGATATGCAGATTCAATATATGACCGAGCATACTTGGACAATGCTTCAAACTCAGAAACATACTCAAGAACTGGTCTTCCTCCCTGCTTGAGCTCCACAAACTTCTTGAACAGAACAGACTTCTGAGCTGTAGAAATGAACTTAGCTTCAAATCTGACTTGGAATTGCTCCCAAGTAATCTCTTCCTCCGGAGTATTGATGGTAATAGAGTTCCACCAATCAGAAGCTCTCCCTTGAAGCTGCCTTGATGCCAACTTCCTCTTAGTTGCATCCTCAATTCCCAAATCTTCAAAAATCCTTCTACAAGCATCTATCCATCTCTGGACCTCAATGGTTGATTTTATTCCCAAGAAAACCTTCCCTCCAAGAGCAGTATAGTCCTTACACAACTTAGCAAAATCCACTGGTTTCGGAGTTTGGACTTGAACTCCAACATCTACTGCTGCCCCCGGAACTGGTATCCTTCTCATTATCGAAGTCATCATAGCTTCGAACATAGCTGCATAATCAGCAGTCCCCTCAGTAGCACGGCCTTCCCTAGCAGCTGGCCTCCCTCTTCGACTCATTCTCAATATCTATAAAAAGGAATGATCAGAACATCTTAGAGAAACAACTGCATAAAGGACTCAAACTCTTCTAAGCTACTATATTATATATAGTAATCATCCATCAAAATTACAATTACGTCTCTCATACGTAGTTACGTCAGCGAGCGTTGGGTAAAATCGATTAACCAATGCTCTGATACCAAATGTGACGACCGCCCATGACCCCTGCACCGAATCTAGAGAAAGTGCGCTGTAAGGTGTGCCAGGTGACCATGGACGATTGTCAGGGTAGATTAAAGACAACAGAATCTATCGTATTACTCACAGCGCATGGACAAAATACAATAGAACATATGTATAGTGAAGCTTTACAGAATAAAATGTCATCATATAAAACTTCATAATAGTTGAATATAAGCATCCAAATAGTCAATACACCAAGCCTCACTACATAACACTCAGAGAATATACAAACAGCGGAACACCCAGTACATATAGTAAGAAGATAATATGCAACCCTCTAGCTCGTCTTCGATATCAGCATCGTGAGAAGCAAGAACAGCACCTGTCACCTGCTACCTAGTCTGCCCGTCCCAAAAATGGACGAACAGCCCAAGGCAATAAGAATTAAAACATAAAGCCTTGAGTCAGACAACAGTCTTAGTGAGCAGTAAATTAACTAACAACATACCAAAAGAGCATAAAGGAAAAGGAATAGGAATACAACCCTCCCACTCCAACCTCATTCTACAGTGATAGCCCCCAGACACAAACTAAGCAGAAGCAAACATAGCAGAGTATACAATTTAAAGTAAAGTAATTATCACTCGAGTCAAGGGCGATGTTTTCCAAGCACAAACCCCCAAGGCCTAAACCAAGATCAGATAAGCACCCGGAAAACACTGCTCTTGAGATCGAATGACGATACAACCAAACCTCCATGACTCTGGCTATCACTGTTATCATTACTTCGATATCATCGTTAATTGAATGACCGGCAAATTCTTTCAGCCGTCCGTCAAGGGCTAATGGAAAGCCCGGTTCTAGACATAACTCCCGCACGTCGTCGCAGCCCGTGCCTAGGACTATCGAATCTGCCCAGAGTACTCGACCATCAACAGTTAGTCGTTGGGACTATCGAATCTGCCCAAACGTACTCTTGCTTAGAGCATGCTAGAACCTTCAACAACGATGCTATCCAAGCCTCCTAGTCATCCTCTTCGACGACTATTTCCATACTAGCTCAAGCGCCTCTCAAGCATCCATTACCCTTAACTCGAATCATATCACCGAGTTACCAACGTGCTTGGAATGATCCCGTCTGGATTAGACCAAGACTATCTCATATCATACTTCGCTTCACCACATCCTCGCAAAGTCTCATCTCAACATCATCATCATCGAATCTATGCATAAGAGCTTCATCATCCCACTACATATGCCACGAGCAGCTTTCCCAATTCTAGAGCCTTTCCCTTAGCTTTTGAATCACCTTCGGTCTAAAGAAAATCATCAATCATCTAATTTATAGCAATCAACCAAGTCAAACATTAATCCAAACAATCAAGCATTCAAATAAGATCTAAATAGACAATTATCACAATAATGGCAATTTCGTAAATAAAGTGTTGAAAGTCTAACAAGCATGAAATCATGAGAATTATCTCTACAATCTCGATGAATGAACTTGCATAGGTTAACACTTAGTAAAAATGGTTGTCAAATCATCATGAACAATGGATCTATATGGATCTACACTTAGGATGAAGAAAATGCATGGAAATCACTATTTTAACACCAAATCGAGCCAACAATCCGATATACTCCTTTGGATCCGTGTGAGAGATAATCACCACTCACCAAATCACCAAAACAACCTCAAAACAACACGCTTCAGATCTGGACAGCGAAGGATCAAGCTTGATCTATCACGAATCCGTTTCAAACGAAGAAATCTCACTTCCAAGGATGAAGACCTTCAATCTAAGCTCTAGAATCTTCAACTTAGATGGATGGAAGCACTAGATTAGAGTGGAGAGAAGAAGTGAAGAAGTGTAGAAGTCGAGCTCTCAAAATGGCAGCACTTCGTCGCTTCGAAATCCGAATCCCAAAAAGTGGGAAAAACCCTTCCTATTTATAGCTGAAATTTCTCTTAAGTCGTAACTCGGCTATCTCCATAAGTCGTCTCCGACTTATAACCTTCCGACCTAAGCCTCCGACTCAACCCACGTGCCTACACGACTTAAAACAATGCGCCTCTGAGACTTAATACTTTGCCGACCTACGACTTATCAAAATCTACTAGTCTACGACTTAACAGACCCTAATATCTACGACTTACGACTTAACTCCCCTAAGTCGTCTACAACTTAACAGCTCAACTGGGTCTCCGACTTAACAGGTAACTGGGTTACGACTTAACCCCATACGACCTAAACAACAGCCGACTCAAAAACTCACTTGTCTAACAACTTAAACGACTTAGCAGCTAACTCCTAACTCGGTCACGACTTAACACAGCAGCCTACCTACGACTTAACTCAAGAAACGAGCTAACACTTAAGTCGTCTGGACGACTTAACTAACAAAGGTGGCTTACGACCTAACTACTAGAACACACGCGACTTAACCACAGCTCCGACCTAACGAGGTAGCCGACCTAAACTCACACGACTTAATAACTTAGCAACACCACGACTCAACTAGGCTACGACCTAACTTTCTTAAGTTGTCTAACAACTTAACCTCGCTAACCACTAGGTCGAAAACCTGCAAACTTTATAAGTCGTCAACACTTAGGTCGCTCTATTACTTAACTCGGTCAGTTTCTTAAGTCGCCCCTATTCCTTAAGTCCTTAACTCGCCCAGACTTATCACTTAACTCGGTTAACTCCTTAAGTCGGCCACTCGACCCAGACTTACTTCTTAACTCGTCCAAACCGACTTAGGACTTAACAAAATCTGCCAAAATCTGAAACGACTTAAAAATGCTAAAAATCCCAGATTTTAACGAACTTTTCGATCCGTAAAAATACGGGTCGTTACATTGGTAGGCCTTTTCCAAGCTTGCACTGCAATGACCTTATTGGGATCCACAGATATTCCTTTTTCTGATATAATGTGGCCTAGAAAATTCACTTCATTTTGCCAAAAAGTGCATTTTGAAAACTTTGCTTTCAAGTCTTCCTGTCTCAATTTCTCAAATACCGTATGCAAATGATTTTCATGCTCTCTGGTTGATTTAGAATAAATTAGTATGTCATCAATAAATATCAATACAAATTTATCCAAGTATTCTCTAAAAATCCTATTCATCAAATCAACAAAATAGGAAGGAGCAGTTGTCAAGCCAAATGGCATTACTAAAAATTCATAAAGTCCATATCTTGTGTTAAAGGCTGTATACTTAATGCTTTCCTCTTCTACTTTCATCTGATGAAAGCCTGAAGCTAAATCAAGCCTAGAAAATATTTTTGCACCACTCAATTGATTAAAGAGATCACCAATTCTTAGTAAAGGATATTTATTTTTAATTGTGACTTTATTTAATTCCCTATAGTCAATACATAACCTAAGGGATCCATCTTGTTTCTTAACAAAGACTACTGGTGCTCCCCATGATGAGCTACTAGGTCTAATAAAGCCTCTTTCTTCTAATTCAACCAATTGCTTTTTCAATTCTATCAACTCCTTAGGCCCAATTCTGGTTGGTCTTTTAACCATTGGGCTAGCTCCTGGAATTATTTTGATTGAAAACTCAACTGGCCTGTGGTTTGGTACTCCCCTAACTTCACCAAACACATCAGTATATTGATTCAATATGGGGATTTCTTCTAATGCAGGCATGGGTTTTTCACTAGACAATGCAAAAAGGTTGGCTATATTTCTATTCTTGTCTACCTCACAAAGAACAACTACCCTTTATCCATCAGAAATTTTCAATGATATGGTGGATGTCTCCATATTTATGATAGCCTTATATTTACTCAACCAATCAACTCCTAGAATAACCCCTATGCCCGGATATTGCAACACATATAGGTCTGAGTTAAACACATGTCCCCCTATATCTAACCCCAATTGCATACACATCATGCCCAGAACACATGAGCTACCTATAGGGCTTCTAATAAACAGTGGCTTATCAACAATCATACAATTCAATTTTAATTGTTGTGCAATATCATGGTAGATCAATGAGTGTGTAGCCCCAGTATCATACACTACTGCAAAAGGTATTGAGTGAATAAACAAAGTACCTTCAACTTGGCTATGTTTCTCAACATTTGATCCCTCAGTTGCCTTGCCTTTTCCTTCCAAAGCCCCTAATTTTCCTTGCTTAAAATCTGGACAATGCCTCTTTATGTGACCTTCCTTCCCACAATGGTGACATTTGAAGGATGCTGGCCTAACATTTGTGCACCTGTTCTTCATATGCCCCTCTTGGCCACAGTTATAACAAGTAATCTTCTTCTTAACTTCAGCAACACTGGCTTCTTCTGGTTTCTTGGTGGAAGTTGTATCTACTTTCTTATTATCATAAGGGTGAAATTTTCCCTTTCCTTTCTTGTTTTGGCTATTCTTGAATGCCCTGAAATTCTCTCTAGCCTTATCATGTTGTTCAATGCTCAAAGTCAAGTCCAAAACTTGATCAAAAGTCCTGTCCTTGTATGGTAGCATGGCTCTACTAAGGCTAGGGTTTAGTCCTTGAATATATCTGCCATTCTTAGCTTCCTCAATGGTGATGAGTATTGCACCATACTTTTCCAATGATTCAAACCTCTGAGTATACTCAGTGACATTCATAGTCCCTTGCCTTAATTTGATGAATTCTTCTAGCAAAGACTCCTTGGCTGATGTAGGGACAAACCTACCTTCCAGCATTGCTTTAAATTGATCCCATGTCACTTCTCCTTTAGGTCTTCCAGCTATGATAACCTCCCACCAATCCAAAGCCGCTCCTCTCAATTGCCTGGATGCAATTTGCCTCTTCCTTTGGTCTTCAACTTGCATGTCTGCAAAGATCCTTTCCAAAATCCTGAGCCAATTTTGAACTCCCATAACTCCTTCTATGACATCAAAAGTTTTGCCTCCAAGGTTGGTAAAAGTCTTGAGTAGTTTGGAATGCTCCTCATGTGAATTTTCCTGCCTATTGCCTACTCCATCCCTTATGGCTCTCATGAATTCTTGCACATTCACCATGGGTGGTTCACTTGTTCCTACATTTTGATGTATGGGTCCTACCATAGCTCTATGGATATAACACATAGGTTAGTCCATTTTGTCTAATACTCTATAGATTAATTCATTTCAATTTATCCCTATTCAGTTATAATAGATATTAGTAGTATAAGTACTAACAAAACAAAGCATCCAAGGCAGTCAACACCTCCATACATCCAATGCAAACAAGTTCATACAAAATTTTTGCTATGTTATTTAACAAGATAGCTTTGATACCAAATCAAATGACCTACCTTTTTATAGTAAAGATTTTTTTTAAGGGTGGCCATTTAATCAAGAAAATATTACACTCTAATTTTCTTCTATCCATGATCTTTATGCCAATAAAAATATTGGTTTGCTTAAATCATCTTAAACTTACATATATGAAGATATATAAGCTACTTTCTATTTGAATCAGAGTAACAAAAGTTTGGAAGTAGAAATCTGTTTGGGAATCATTTAAAAGAAATAATCCCTACATAGCAATAGTGTTTCTAAAAACCAGATTTTCCAAGTATACTTAGATTATTGCATATCTGTTGGTTTCATGTCTCAAGACTTAGCATTTTGCATGTATTTCCATAATTTTGTTACTGTATGAACTGTGCTCTTGCATGTGCATGTGTGTGCATGTTCCTGTGCATGTGTGTGTCAGTGTAAGATTTAAGTTCCTAATTCTTACCTTTTCTTGTTAGCCAAATGACTGAGTCTACCCTATATTTGGGTTGTAGAATTTTACTGTAAATTGAGTTTAAAACTTTTTAGTGCGGACTTAACCCAGGTTCAGTAAAGTGGTCATGTGAGCCATATTCAACTTGCTCTTATTCTCAAGCAAAAATACATGTCATTCTGTTTTCTTTTCAAAGCAACTTAAAATCTTTTCTACCAGATTTTATATCTGCTTAAACATGAATTTTCCTATGTCAATCAGGCTTTTAAATCTCCCCGAGATGGCCGAGATGAAAAATCCGAGATATCAGCCAAAATCCGAGATTTGGCAGCCTATTTAGTTATAAGTGTTTTAAATATCGCCCGAGATAGTCGAGATATTTTCCCGAGATATTGGCCAAAATCCGAGATTTAAAACACTGATGTCAATTACTTGATTGTACATTCAATCCATAAATCCTTTTAATCTCAGATTTTCTACCATTATAAACTAACTGTTCTTGAAGCTTAAAATTCCATTTCTTAGCAAAACATTTTTGCAAAACAAAACACATAAGTTTCAGCTGATACATATAGGTTCAACATTTGCAAAACATTGTTTCTAACAATACAGTAATTTTCTGAGCAAATTTGAAACAAAATAGCTTAACATAATTCAACATAAATATCTATTTTAACTTCAGCAAAATCTTTAAATATAGCATCCAATTCCTTAAGCAGCTAAACATCCAAAGCCTGATCAAAGAAATTCCTACTTTCCTGCAAAATCACCATGAACTGCCCCATATAAACATAAGACACCCAATGGTGCATAAAACACACAAGGGTCAGACTAAAGCCTGGTATGAGCAATCTAACTAAAAACATGATTTATATGACACTTATTCATATTCAAATAACTTCAAAATGGATAAAGGAACTCAATACCACTCTTGTGCATGTTTCTGTGATTCATGTGTATATACATTAGTGCACAACAATTATACATGATTCTATGGTTTAGTCTAGTGATAACAATCATGGGATGCATCCATAAAACATTATAAACCAATCAACACATTCATCAATTCAGTCATCAAGCCTTTTCTACCAGATTACTGACCATCAGGGATTTTACCCAAGCCCTCTTATGAACCTATTTCTATTGTTCATTATCAAGTATATTATGGTCCTTAGCTACTTTCTCTTATTAAACCACACACTGCCAGGGACATATCACTGTTAACCCAGCACACTCAGGCCCCTGGGTATAAGCATACCACGTGTGAGCTTGCAATGTTCTCCTTGCCAAGCCATATTTTGTAGCCCTAAGATCCAAAAGTCCTTAGTTAAATTATTAAGTGTTACTTTCCCTTTCTCATTCCTATGCTAATCCCTTCTGCATATCATATTCCAATCAGAGAAATAAACATTCAGCCAACATGTATTCATCCAGAGATTGGTAAGTCATGTTCTTATAAGCAAGCATTTTAATCATGCAAACAGATGTGATTTCTAAGCACATTATTTTGTCTATGGGTTTCGATGGATCAAGTTACAAACATATGGTCATAGATAGTTTTCTGGTTGTCTCCTTTTAACTCTGGTTCAACCAGATCTTGGTTACCCTTTAAGATCTGACTAAACCATAAGTATATGCTTTGATTTGGAGAGTTCATAAAACATAGAAGCTCGGCACATGTATAACATTGCACCTCTATATTTATCTTTGTTTTAGTTGATGTGAGACATAAGCAACAACACAATGTTACAGCCCCACATTTTCTTTCATTTTTAGACCATATATCTACAAAATCAATCCTGGGTTTTAAGTAAATAAATGCATAAAGAAAACCCATAAAATCTACATCATCTCAAAGTTAAATCATAACACAGATAACCATATTCAAACATGAAATCCATGACTCTTTTATATTGGATAATGTCACTGTAAAGGGGTTTACACTTGAGCAGATCATTGACAAGCCAAAGTTATCAAATCATAAAATGAACATAGCTTGCAAAAGTGAAATATAAATTTAATTAGGCTGCCTCAATATTCAAGACTTATTGCCAAAGTTTCCAGTGAGGTTACTCACCTTAATCCTTCTTTTTCCTAAGCTTTTTGAACCCTTTTAGTCTTCTGCCTTCTTCTATTTTTCTCAGGCTTATGTTTTATTTTTCTTTAAATGATGAAGAGCAATATGAAAGGTCTCACTACACAGCCTCCTTATAGAAAACCCTGACTGCTACTAGGGTTTAACAAAATTACCCAATGTCATTTTTACCCTATACAAAACATGGCCTGCCTCTCATTTGATTCAAGAGGAAAAGGGTATGTGGTCCTTGTTTTTATTTTCAGAAATAAGCCTGATCCCTTTAATCTTACCCCGGTCATGTTATATGCATGATTCCTATTTTCCAAAAATAAAAGAATTGCTGGAAATGGATAAAGTACTTGCTTGAGGGTTCATGCTATTTCCATGCAATTTTTGTTTTCTTGCAGCAAGTGTTTGCTTGTGCACATATATAATATATGTATGCCTATTTTACCTAAGTCCTTATTTTCCTTCTTTAAATAATTTTTAAGTACTAATTATTTTTCCTTGTATATATATTTATTACTGCCTAATCATTTATTTTCTTTGTGCCAGACTTAATAAAGACATAATCATATCTTCATACATATGTATTTCTAAATTATTTATTCTAATTCATATATTGATTTCTGCCTATTTCATTATGCAGAAAAATGTGTGCATGTGTGTGCACTGTCTTGTGCACATGTACATGTTTAAACCATACATTTGCAATCAGTTTCTATCCCTATCTTTCTCAATGCAATTTTTAAACAAACATAAACTAATTTAAATTATGAAATTGCTTACACAAAAATCAGGGTTATTACAATGGGTCCAAAATTTTGAAATGGAAAGAAACAGTTTAATTTGATTTTATTTTCAAAATAAATTATTTTCGATATAAACTGTTTAAAATCTATAATTTTTAATATTCAAATTATTTAGATTTTCCAAAACTATTTCACTATATAAAACATTTCAATACTTAAACCATTTTATATTAAACTGTTTAAATCTCTAAACTATATAAACTATTTTAAACTATTTATAACTATTCAAACTATTTTCTAGGATTTCAAACCGTGCAAAGTTGGAATGTTTATATTTAAATCGTTGATTTAAATGTTAATGTGGTTATAACCTAAGTTGGAATTTGGAATCATATTTTCAAGTGAAAATGACATATTTTGGGTAAATATGGTATTTTGAAATGAAGTGATATTTTGAAGTGAATATGATATTTTGATATCAAATATGAACTATTTCGAAATGTAAAAGAACCAACCAGTGTGAAAAATGACGTTTGGTTGTTAAAGAGACCGGGGCCTTTTATTGGCATACTCTCTGTCAATATTGGAACCACTTTAACAACTGTGTACCTGGTGGATGATTCAGAATGAAGTGGTTGGATTTGGTGAACGTTTGCTGGATTTGAAGAAAGAGAATGATGATGGATGACCCTGACACTTGTGTCAATTGGAAATGACTAAAACATGAGCCTATGTCTTGCCAAGGGGTTCGCAAACTTTAGGGGCCATCACCCCTTCATATTATTATATTGATTTTGGACTTGATCGGTGCACCTTGATTTGATTTGGGGGTGGTGGACTCAGTGGTCGATCGTAGCTATGATGCATACCACCAGCCAGAAAGGGTAAACTGGTAGAATCCTACCTTGGGCATTGCCTCACACATGCCTTCTCATACTTTTATCCTTATACGCGACCACTACGATTTTGTTTTAGTGTTGTCTTATCACGGCGCCTCCTTGACTAACGATGTTACTGGTGGTGTCAAAGGCAAACTGTAGGAAAATGCATAAAAATGTGTTAAGGAGGATTAATGTAAAGCCTTAATGCTAAGAATAATATTTATTTTTCTTGATTAGACACTACATATATAGTGTATCTTACTACATATAGATAGTTTAACGGATCCTTAGGAGATGGAAAATCCCGTAACATCTCTTAAGTTATTGTACGCACGTTATACACTAGATAGGAGATGTAAAATGCCATAAATATCTCTGAAGCTATTACACTCATATTTACTTGTTGTTGATTTAACTTACATAAAAACTTTTAGTTCTAACTCAAGTGTTTTGTCTTTTCATTACGATCGGGTCAGACTTAGCATTTCAGGGTTGAAGATATTATTCCTGGAAGGTGAAGATGGAGTTGCTAGACCGTATTTACTATTATTATTCCGCTGCATTATTTTGGTATGTTTGCTGATTGTAATCTGATTATGTTGTAAAAATTGTGTAATCAAATGTATATTGTAAAATAGCTTCATGAACTGTTTATTTGATTATTACATTTTGTCATTCCGCTGCAAGATTTTGTGTTTTTTTCTTCTTCCTCTTATTTTCTTATTATACCCCATTGACAATCCTCCATTTTGAATGGTTTGAGTTAGACATGTGTGGTTTATTGTCGATTTAAACCGTCCAAAAAGGTGGGTCGTCATAGTATGTAAAGAAATCAAATAAATTTTAATAAATCTAATCGATTTACAATAATTATAAATTAAATTATATGGTTTTTCGAAGTATTCATCGTTACAGTTATGTGACACAAAGATGTTAATTCAAATATTAACGTGCACACGTCACTTTATCTAGTGGTGTGACATTTTGGCTAAATTTATTGCTTACATATCTTTTTGGTAAAATCCAATTTTACTTATTATAAAGGAACCTGGTAGTTACTATTATTTACACCAATTCTCTTCGTCAGTACCATTTCACTTTAGGAATTTGGTTTTGTTCAAAATTCTAACATCGTCAACATTTAATTTGATTAGTCCAAACAAAAAATCTTTGGTTCAATAGTAACAATCATTATTAATCGTATTACTATAACCAGAGACTTTGACTTTGAGTTAACTATAGTTGATCGTGATCTAACCTCATGTAACGAGGAGATGAATTCTCTATTGAATAGTATTTGTCTTCCAATTCTTCAACTTAAAATAAACTATAGTCGTTCCACGGATGTCATGCCATGATTTATCTATTATCAAAGTGGAGTGTCCTTATTAAAGTTCAACAGTATTCTCAAGGCGAGAGAACTGTGTAATATCGTCACTTTGAGATTCTTTATTTGACCTTAGTTATATTAACCAATACAAAACTCTCGAATGAATCATTCCATAATTATCCGATAACTCTCAGTTTGTAACCCCTTGTTGCCCCTACCAATCATGAGTAATATACTGTCCAATATTTAGAGAGTGTTACACACTCTACTCTCAATGAATATATCAATATTTTGTCTCGAAAGAACTTGACTTGGAATATTTGAAATAATATGTTATTTTTAATGTGACAAACTTTTCATGATTACAACACTTTGTAATTACTATCGCCTAACATATTGTTTAAGGATTTTCTATTTAATGTACTTTAAATTAATTTCTTAATGAATTATACTATAATATAATAAGTATATAATAAAAAGAAAACATCTTTTATTTTGAACAAGATTGGTTATCGAGTTAGATATAATAAATAACATAATTGCACCTATGGCATACCCCTAACTCTATCAATCTCCCACTTGCACTGGGGTCAATTATGAAATCGTAACTCCTTCGATCGGTTTTCTTAAAACTAATCGAGTAAGTTCCTTTGTGAATGGGTAAGCTACTTTGTATTAACTATCTGCTTTGTCAATTAACTCTCTCTTATGATGATAAACTTCATTTATCATTTAGAACCTTTCGAAGTATGCCTTTCGACTTCTAGTTAGCTTTATGTTCTTTTACGAACTATATTGCGACATTGTTATCATATGCTAATGTCATGGAATTCTCAGCGGTTGGAATCATCCCTAGCTTAGTTATACATTTTTGCATTTGTTTATAATTATTTTCTTATAGTGCTATTCAAGGCGACATACTAGCCTTTGGTTGGATCAACCACTACTTATTGTTTGGAACATTCCCAACTTAAAGTTCTTAAGTTAAGTTTGAACCTGAATTTAGGATTGAAATACTATATTTGATATCACTTATGAAGTCTGAGTTTGAGCACTCCTTCTGTAACGATCCCGGATTTTAACTAAGTTTAAACTGATAATTAATTTAATTTTTGAATAAAATTTGTGAAATTAATTGGTAAACAAATTTGAGTTTCTCCGAATTCAAATAAAATATGTGTTAAATAATTTGAATTTCTAAAATATATCTTACTAATATGTAAACATAAGTGTAAAATAAACATATGTTATAAGTATACGAAGTAAAATAAAATACATACAAAGGTACTTAAAAAATGAATATAAAAATACATATGTAGACATACAAGACAATTAGTATTCAAGATAGAAATAAATATTTGAGTTAAAAATAGGAATACAAATATATAAGATAAATTATAAAAATATAAAGTAAACACATTAGATAAATTTTACCAACATATTAAATTCATTTAGTTTATAAAGTAATAAGACTAAAGAAAGGAAGAAAGAAATATATTTATATATACTTAAATATGAACAAATATGGATAAGTATGAAAAAAAAGAAAACAAAAATATATATGTAATGGCTTGCAAAAGAAGACAGTAATGTATTTCAAGTATGTAGAAACAAAATACATTCTTGAGAACAAACAAGGTACAAAGTATATTCAAGTATGTACATATGAAATTATATAAGTATGAACACTTGGAAAAGAAGAAAGAAGACAAAGTTGATTAATGCCATATCCTTAGTACATAAGAAAATTCGTCTCGGCGACCAAAGCAAGAAAAAATCTCTAGCCGAGACTTTAAACAAAAATATTTTCAGTACAAAAAGAAAAAAAAATCTCTGTCCTATATTGTACAAACAAAATATATCCCCTGTAAGCTTCCTTTCTATATATCAATCTTTATCTCAGTTCGTCCATTCCAAGCTGAGAAAAATCTGAAGCAAATACTATTTCATACTTAAACAAAATTCAACTTAAACAACTTAAACTCCAACTCAACTCAAATCAGAGATCAAAGAAGAAGGTTTCACTTGCAAATTTTCAAAAGCCTATTTCATCAAGAAACTCTGTTCACTTCTGGAAATCACGGTGAGTAAACATACATTTTAAAAGCTTGAGTAAATTTAAATCTGTGCATATGATTTTTTTTGAATTTGATTTGTGCTTGGCGTATGTATATATAAGTATGAATCTTTGAATATATGTTGTATTTGATCTGTGCATGTTGTTGTGCCTGTTCTTCTCTGTTTTTAAAAAGTATAGAGTTTAAAACATTTCAAAAATTTAAACCTTCTTATCCAATCACTGTTAGGCTTAGAATTTAAAACAAAACATGTTTGTTTAAACTTAAATCATGGCTTAGAATTTGTTTTAAGCTCGATATTGAAATATTGTCTCTGCAAATTAAATTTTACAGTGAAAGGATGAACATATGAAAAATTCGAACATTTTACACCATCGATTCAATTATGTAGCTTGAATCTACATACAAAAATAAGATTTTTAAAACTGGAATGGTGATTTTTAGTGGAGTGTTCTAAGAGCAGTTCTCAGTTGAACTGTAAGTGGGTTTTGACCAATTTTAGGCGGTCAAAGGAGTTTTAGAAGTCGTGGCTTCATGTGGAGGTGGAAGGGAGTACGACGAGTCTGGGAAAAATAGTCGGAGGTGCTCCAGTTCACCGTGGCGTCGGCAATTGATCAGAGAAGAGTTTTAACCCTAGTTTTAGTCGAGCTTGGAAATTGAGTTGCCGCGGAGTCTATGGTCGATCGAGTGGCATCGGACCTGGGGCGTTAGTCGCATGGATGTCTGGCGAAGCTAAGGACGGAGTTGCCGCGTTGTCTGGTGGTCGGAGATGTGGATTCGAGGCAGTTTCTGGTGATGGTATTGGTTCCTGTATCGACTGAGTGGCTCGTTTTTGATCACGAGCTTGTAATGATGTTTGAGTGGTCGGGGTTGTTTGTAGGGGTGTTCGTCGATGAGACGAAGGTGTCGTCAATGGTCGGAATAGCCTCAGCCGATGGTGCATGTGCACGGGGGGTGTCAGCAGCATCTGTAGATTGGGTTGTGAGTATGACTCGAAGGCAGGATCGGGTATTGGGGGGTAGTGACTCGAGTTTGTACTCGAGTAGTTTGTGGGTGATAAGCCTACAATATTTTAAACTAAAATAAATCTAAGTTTTTTTGAAAGTGGGAAGAAGAAAGGTTTGGTCTCGGGAATGTTTTATGTAGACTCGTAGCAGATGTTAATTTGTCTCGGGAATTACACGGGAAGAACTCGGGTACTATGATTTCCAGTTTTTTTTAAATCTTCAACAATCTAAGTTAAATTGATTTCTAAATTTATTCTTTATCGAATAATGATTGTTTGTGAAGCTAGAATGTTTAGTTAAAGGTTTAATTTAATTAATTAACGATTTGGATTAATTAAATAAGTAATTAGAGGTTTAAATTAATTAATCAAGGTTTAAAGATTAAATTAAGTTAGGAATAATTAATTTGTAAATTAAGGATTATTAATTAAATATTAATTAATGATTAAAGTTGATTAATAAAGTGATTAAGCAATAATTGATTTAAGGATAATGTGATAAATTAATTAAGGTAATTAATTTGAGAATAATTAATTTATTAAAGGTTAATTAATTAATGAAAGTGATTAAGAAAAAATTATTACTTAAGGAGTAATTAATTAGTTATTGTAATTAATTAAGAATAATTAATTAAGGATTAAGGGTTAATTAATGATTAATCAAAGGATAATTTATTAAATGTTTTGTAATTAATTGATTATTAATTTACCATGACTAGCAAATTTATTCATAGAAATTAATCTGATTTAAATCAATCAGATAATTAAATTGATCCTACTTATGGATGTTTGGGTTATATTGGATGTGGAATTGTTTGATATCCCTGATATGTGATGCTTTGTGATATATCCTGATTTGTGTTGTGATCTGTAATGTAATTTATTTTATCTGTGATGAATGTATATTATTTATCTATGAATTAGTAAATGGAAGATAAGCGTTATAGGAATATACCGCTTATCGATATTGATATGCTTAAATATGTGATGATGTGATGATTTGTAATGTTGCACTATTGTGTTAAACCCCTGGACTACACCATACACACACAAATATGGATTGCACGTGAAAGTTGGTGAAGTCACAGATGATTTAAATTTAATTTTTCTGAAATTGAAATTTTAATTTCAATTGATTTTGGAAATGAAATTGGGTTAAATGTTAAAGCTTTTGAAAAGGAGTTTTTAAGATAAAAGTTATTTTGAATAACTTGGTAAAGTTTTTCAATTTAAATAATTTAATTTGAATTTGAATTCAAAATTTGGAATTGAATCCCATGTTTGGAAATTATGGTTAAAGATGTTATAAATGTGTTTATATGAATTTAAACCATTTTAAAAGTATGGTTTTGAGAATTTGAATTTAACCCAAGGACTTTAACTCGTATAAATGAGATCAGATTTTCTGAAATGAAAACTATTTGTTTTCAAATAATAGAAGCTTTCATATAAGGAATGAATTTCCAATTTGTGCCAAAAGAATTTCAAATTGAAATGAAAATGGTTTTCCGAGTTATGAATAAATCTTTGTGAAAGATTGTTGAACTTTGTTTTGAAATTGGAAAGGTGTACCTTTTGTATAAAAGGTCGAAATGGAATTGTTTTGAAAGCTATCAATTAAATCTTTGTTTTAAAGATTGGTCGAGTTAATCCAATTGAAATGGAAATCGATTTGAAAATTTATGAATAGATCTTTGTGAAACTAGGTGAACTTTGTGAGATGAATCTTTTTATGTAAAAGATTAAAATGGTAATTTGTTTAAACCATTTGTAAGAGAAGTTTTGGGTAACAAGCTGTGACTTAACTGAAATCCCAATATCCATATGTTTTTAAAATATTGCGCTCATTATTCGGTTTAGCCGGGAGAGGACCTTTGTGTCATATAACCATTCCGAATAGTGATACGACGTAAATGGATAGCATTTGAAGACCGGTGTTGAAGACCGGGTGTTTGCGAGAACGATAGGATAACCTATCGATTGTCTCTACACTAAGTAGCTACGGTATAGAGATTCCCTAAGTGATGGGAAGTCCGATCGGGATTGTGAATACCCGGATTGCAAGGGCTTCTTTGGAAGTGCCTTCGGTTCTGTTCGAACCCAGAACAGATTTGTATTGTTGTATGTCTAACATTACACTTTGAGATATAAAGCTTATTTCTTTCAAATATATTTCTGTTTGGTGGCGGAGAATTTATTCTCTTAACTTAACACCCTTCTCTGAGACGTACGAGCTCAAAGGTTATGTAGTTGAAGGTTATCAGTGATATACTCCCAATTTGGTAGTGTGGCATGCTAAGTGTTGCTGTGTGTTGCTGATCATTTGTTGATCAAAGCATTGCTTTCGTGTAAAGCGTAGCTTTTTGGACGAGACCTCATCGAGCCGCACAAACTGGAAATGGTCGAAACAGGAAAGATGCGGTAAGGTTATGAGGGTCGCATCCTTTAGGGTATGTCATTTCCTTCTGGAAAAAGGTGGTATCATGGTATGGAGCCCAGATATTTTACCTGTGTGGTTGCTCCAATCTCATTTACTGTATAATTGTTGCTTTGTGATCGAGGGCCTTCGGATAAAGGTCGCAAACGATAGGGGGGTGGCATACTCGTGTAGTAGTTACCTAGTAAGAGGTAACCCGGCCTTGTGTTGGCAGAGAGCTAGTTAGTTCTCGAGGCGTCCCTCCAGAGGCGTACCCATGTGGCATAGGAAGTTCCTTAGCCTGACCATTTGTTGGAAATCCAATCAAACAATACGAACCCTATATGGTTTTAGTTGTATAACCTTTCATTTAACATGGTAGCTATAGTAGGCATAGTATAATGGTACCTATGCTAGCTAAGATTAATATTATATTTTCTAAATGTTTCCTACACTATGCACTAGTAATAATATCAAAAGAGTTTTTTTGGCGTAGTGAGCATGTTTGACTATCATAAGGGGAAATCTCCCCCATGTCTGCGATTGCATTGTGTGTGTGCCGGGAGGCCCTATGGTAGTTTCATTTTCCAAAAAGCATTGCGGATTTCAATGTTTAAAATTTTTTTGTTGTTTGTTTTAAAGATAAAATATTTTTGTTTGCTCATACCGGTCCCATGACCGACCCGGAGTTTATTGTTCCCTTCCTAAACTCTGGGTGCCCACAATTTCCCACACGGGCAGTCTAGAGTTTGGTTTTTCAAATAGTCAGGTTTAGTAGATTATTGGGAGCTAGTTCAGTTTTTAGAGTTCACGGACGACCGAACTTGCTTATCTTTGTGAGATGTGATGGTGGTTTGAGCTTGACGTTGGAATTGTTGGACTCATCCTCTTTTGAAGATCGTTTGGAGTTATCACTTCTGTTGTTTCCGCTGTAACATTATTATTTGTCTGTGATATTCTTGTATCATATAGATATCATTGTTGTATATCATATTCTGGATATTGTATCATTTGCGATGTATATGATATCATTCATTTCTTTCTTCCGCTGTGTTGTTATACTTAATGTGTTATAAGCTCCGGCGAGCCACGGCATTTGAATCTGTGGCATTTGAGTACAAGTGAGGTACGGGTGCCGATTTTCGAAGGCCGAGTCAGGATCGTTACACCTTCATAAGGAGTTTTCTATTTCTATAAACAATTCTCTGGTATTTCGTAAATACTCGAGAACACTTTATATTGTCATTTAGTGATCTAAACTCAGATTTGACACATGCCCAATACATAAGCAAAATGTGATAGTGTTGACAATACAACATATATGATAATCCGTATTTCCAATGCATAAGAAATTCATCCTACAAGCTTTATATTAGTACGGTGTCTGTGTATATCATTTTTGGGCAATCCTAACATCATTTTATAAAGATTATATAAGGTGTCAATTGAAATCCTATATCTAGAATTAAACACCCAAACTAAAATGATTTAACATGAGTACATCGTTAACAATCATTAGTTTGTCATTTACATATAGTTTTAGAAATATTATAGCACCTATTAATACTTTCTTACTGACATAAGCTTCTTTTACATTTTGACTAAAAATCAAACGATTTGATTTCTTTGTCAAAATACTTGGTTAAACTTAATGCATTTTGAATAATACTTTCGTATCAATTTTTGTATCATATCCAATAATCCACAAACTCAGAATCGCTCCCACAGACTTCGAGCCACTTTGGTGATTAAGCACAAATAACATATTTTAAATCATTATTTAGAATTTCTATTCCAACATATATATACCAAAACTTAAAACCACATTGAGTAATAATTTTATGAGTAAAATCCAAATTAACACGTTAAATGACAATCTGTTACGTTAATTTCAATGATCGAATTTACGATCTTATTCTATTAACACGGTTTACCATGTTCCAACTATATTGGTCTTCCTTTCGGAGACACTATTGCGACTAATGGACCATATCCTTCCGGGTAAAACCATTAAAATTATATTTTGATAATGTACTTATAATCTATTCTAGATTTTTGCATCATACTTTATGGAAAACTCAATCCTCTTAATAGCTTATTTACAACCGAGGAAATTCTTTTCTTGACATCGGTAAGAAAATCATAAATGTGCTATAGTTTTTATTAGATGTTCTAATTAGTTTCATTTAGGCTTAGTATATTTCATTTCATCCGTTGTAATCAGTTTTATTCTAGATTGCATCCACATCCATTTTACTGCCAATAATTTCTAAAAGAAATTCATTCATCATGAAGTTGGTGTTGCTTGAAACAACAATTGTTTATGTAACGATTTGCCTTTTCGACCTCCAAATATCGACACCAATACATCTACACCATTCACCAGCTAAGCTCTCAAGTGCTTAAAAGGCATATTGTTAGGGTAAAATAAAAAGAAATGAAAACAGAACAAGGAAGAAGAAAACACAATATCAGAATCTCACCAGTGGAACGATAACATATAATATAAAAAGAAAGTACAAACCGTCTCCCTAAGATACATAGCATGTCAAAGTTACAATCCTTAGTACTATCATTAGCCTAGATAGTTATAATAGCATGACCCCACAAATGCTTATATGTAGAATATAATAGTAATGTAGTGGAACTAAGAACACTATAGTAGGCGAATGGAAGTATCTAGCTCATTACTATAAGCTCCAAAGAACATCAACGAAAATCAACATTTTCCAGACTACACGAAAGAGAACCATGGGAAAAAGGGAAATATAAAACCATGAGTCAGAAATAAGTCTGGTATGAGAAACTCAAGAAATACGTGTCTAACATATAATAACAACTTTTGCCACCATACAGATTACCGTATAGTTTTCCCCTTAGAAGAAATCAAACCATCTGATAAGTTCATAAGGTGATATGACAGAAAATGTCTATGGTGTAGAATATAGATCAAAAAATAGTTGCGCCGCTTGCATCTCACAATACAACAATATTGAATTACAACAAAAACAACTAAGGTGTGTTCGCATATAGATTTTTTGTGGAGGTGCCCCCGGTAAACAAAAGAGGACCTCCTAACAAGGGTTAGAAATTACCTTCTAAGCAACGCTTATCTCAATATAAAATATACAATTAGGAGGAACATAGTTGGTCCATGCCTTAACATATGATACCAAATATCATCAACTCCCGCCAGCCAACATATTGAAAGCGTCTCTAGATATGGAGTTGATATACCGTTTCAGGTTCACTAACCCATTAGCTATGAGGCCTACTCTGTTTTCTATCATTTCCGATGTGGAAGTCATGTTTAGCATCTCTCAAACAAGTTTTCATCACTTGAACAGATCTCGAATCTATTTCTGGATTCCAGCATCTCGAACAGTAAACAAACCTCTACATGGATCCCAGAACAAGTCGTTCGACGAATGCTGACGCTAACCTTTCCCTTGGACTTAACCTTAGGATGGATAGTTCAACTCTATAACATTAGTTTGAAATGTTAACACTGACCTTTCCCTTGGGGTTAAATTTAGGATAGACAGTTCAACTATATAACATTCCAATTCACAACCACTTCCAAAATATAGAACTAGTATATCAGTTTGTAGTGGTTTTTGGTATGTAAAACACTTATCCGATCCCGGTCCCTTCAAAAATGAATCGATGAATTTCCCCTAAACTCAATTTTGGTTGTTTTAGAAGTAAACAAACAATATATAAGAAGAAGTCCTCCACGGGGGATCTTGTATATAAAGTTCTTAAAGCTAGAGACATTTTATACTAATGCTCCTTCCTTGGAGATTTCAAATCATATAAAGTCATGAAGCATTTATATACATCCTAAGTTAATATTTATTCAAGTTTGATAGTCAACTAATCGACTACCAAGTAAAAAAAGAAAATTGTAAATGGAAACCAAGTCTCATATACTTATCACGTTTCGAACTTTCTCAATCTATATTATCCCATGGCAAAGAGTGAAACTAGTAGGTTAGAGCTCTATTCTAAACCCTACTCGAACATCGGTATTAACTCTCACAAATAGAATAAATCTACTTTATTGGCTTTTGGTGTTAAGTATATGTATAAATACTTTCCATAAACAAGCAAGTAAATAAAGCACGATTAAGCCACACAAAGCACGATTAAATCACATAAGCGGCTTCTCATCTCTTTTTATTCAATTATTCCTTTTATCAATTAAAACCTCATTGTAAATACTTGTACATATAATTAAAATACCTTTGCAGAAGATATATACATGTATTCCACTATTTCACTATTCATTTATATTTTTTTAATACTTAGAAATGTATCCATATACTTATCCAAATGGTATAAGAATATTCACAAATCTTAAAGAAGATTTCACATTTACACAAGTACAATTTAACGGGTTAAAAACAAACTTCATTAAAATATTTTTGCTATAACCCAAAAAACATTTCACTTATAATTATTTTTAAAACATTCTTCTAAAGATCTAATTATATTACTAAGTATAATAAAAATGGTTAAAAAAATGTCGCTTAAACATTGTTTACTATAAACCTAAAACCATTTCATACTTATCATTATCTTTAAAAACATTCATTTAAAGATCTAAGTATATCTACACTTATTAAACAAGGTATTATACTTTTAATTAACTTTACAAAATCATTTATTATAACATAAGTGTTATAATCCAAAACTACCTCTTATTCTTTTGTAAAAGACTTAACCTGTTTTTCTAAATATATATTTACTAAAAACCTTAAAATTATATATATATATATATATATGTATGTATGTATGCATGTATTTGTTTATACTAATTTATTTATAAGCTAATATAATCAATAAAATTCTAAAAAATAATTTAACGGATATTATATTACATAAGCTTTTTATTACTTTAATAAAATAAATAACTAATTTTCTAAAAACTATATATACTTAAAAATATTTTAAGGTGGTTATAATATGGTTTAAATCATTTATTTAAAATATTACTTAAAAGATCTATTTTATAATTTATTTGAAAACTTCAAAAAGCATGTTTTCCTTTATTTAAAATAAACTTCTTATTTTAATAATTCATAATTAATTATTAACAATATACAAAATTCCAAACCACTTTTAAAATACTCTAATAAAAGTTAGAAAAGATCTCAAAAATATTGAAGAGAAATATTTATGTTTAAAGTAAATTTCAAAGCAATTTATACTCCTAAAGAGAAATTGCAGCATTTACAAGTCCTAAAAAAAGCGGAGAAAAGATAACGTTTCAAGTTGCTACAGTTGATTATTATAAATGACTTCGACCTGAGCCAGTTTTAATATCAATAATGTTTAATCGATTTTCGATATGCTGACAAAATCTTTAGCATCCCAACTATTTACAGTAACTAGTATACACATAAATAGCACAACCATGGTGAGAAACACCCAAGGATCTCTTTACAAATTTCTATAGAAAATGTTGAACGTATGACATTTCCAAAGTGCTTTTATAGCGAATGCCACTATAAAACTGTGGTAACCCTCATCCTAAAATGCTTAGAAATTTTTTTTTATACAAGAGGAACTCACCACTAACCCCAAATACTTTTATATTTAAATTTTTATATAGTTTCCAATTATTTTTCCCAAGACCCTGGAATTACTAATATAATCATATCAGTATACAAAGATTAAACCAATTATATATTTGATGATACACAATTGTTCCTTTATTATTATTTTATATATATATATATATATCAGAGTCAATTTAAATCAAAGTGAAAACAAAATATCATACAATCTATTGACAAGCCATTTATTTCCTTTCTGAATCTTGTTCTACTGCCAGAGGTGTATTTTAGCAAATTACAACACTTAAACCTTTTATCTGACTATAAATGTTAATCTGCCTAAATAATTCTATTAACACAAACATAGTGTTTCCTTAATCTTATCAGTGTTATCAGGTATACACATAACACTACTCATAAGTTATTTCCATTTATCATTTTAGGTTGATTAGGAGAGTACTTTTAGCATTTTAAAGTTTAATATGATGCAGACCTACAAACTTGGTGGTTTGTGAGATATGCTTGGAGTTATATAAGGGCTGCTTGGTGTTTTCTTTAATTTATCCCGGAAGCACATTACACTTCACTAGTTGAAATGAAGTGGTTCCAGGCATCCAAGGGTTTGACTCATGGTCATCTAGGCCGGCCATAGTCCCTCCTTTACCACTTGTAAACCTATATCCCTCATGTTAACAAACTTCTACAAAGTGCTACTCCTAAATTTCCAAGCCTTTTTAGGTCCAGTTCAAGTTTTCTGGAAAAATCATTCTTATAGGTGTTCAATCATTTATCAAAAATTCAGTACCTTTCAAGTCTACTATTCTCAAAGATCTTTCTGAAAATTTAAATACTCAAATTTATACAAGTTTCCAGAATTCATGCACATGCCAGTATCATTTACCTGCCATACACAAATTCATTTCACTTGAATATTCTACAAAAATCTTGAGAGTTCATTTCAAAAATTAAATCCCCTTAGCAGTTCAATTCCCATAAGACAAAATATAAACAATAGAAATCAGAGGTTCAAATATATATACATATACATATATCAGTATCAACTATCTGACATGCATACATTTATTCCACTTGGATATTTCTTATTCAAATCTTGTCAAAACTGTTATAATTTTATTTAAAGAAAATCATAGAATAAACTCAGGCAATAAAACCAGAGATCATTACATTCACATTTTATATTTGTGTGTTATACCCATGCCCTTGTTTTCTCCAAATCAGATGATCACAACATCAATAAAAATCAAACTCCATCAAATATCATTCAAAAATGAATTTTACTTAAGTACAAGTTTTCATCCTCAAATACTTAGAAAGTTTCCTACAAGTACTTCAATTGCAGAAAATAGAATTTGTCTAGTAATTCCATTACAAAGCAACTGCAAATTTAAAACAAGTCTCTCTTATTTATACTAGCAGCCAATGCCTTCTTTACTCATCAAGCCAACTTCAATTTCCTGCAAGCAAATCATTTAGCTGCCCCAAATAATTTTTGAGACACCCAGATGATTGCAAGGGCAACCAAAAGGGTCAGTTTACACTGGTATGAGCATTTATCAATTTTGTATATATGTACATAATTGTAGTAATCTTGCAATGCCTTCCTAGATTAACAGGTCTTATACTTAGCATGTTTTGGTTCATTCAAAAAGACACAATACCACATTCAACAAATCAAACAATGCACAACAGTCAGTTAAGATTAAGCATGTGTACAAATTTTTAATTCATCCTCATCAAAACTTGGGTAAGTAATCTCTGTTTTATACTCCAAATTTCCACCCAGCAAATTAATCAATGAACAATGTTTAACTTGATTAAATCTAACACCAAATCTGAAAGTTTATAACCCAGATTTTTAAACCCCTACCCCCATTTATTTCATGGTCTTTAACTCCTTGTCAAATGAACACTATGTATGCATTGTGATGGAATCTCCCAGGTTGTTTAAATTATTCCAACACACAAAGGCCTCAGGGTGCTGTTGCACCATGCACATACTTGCTTCCACCTGAAGTAAGCAGATCATTGACTACCCCCAAGTGACCAGTTTAGTTTTTCTTTCTTTTTTATATCAGAGAAATATGACTGCCTGCATATTTTCTGACTCAACCCCATGTTCCCCTATTAATCTTGATCCATATTTAATGATGATAGAACAAGAATACTTAAAACATGTTAACTCTGAAAGCCAAATTACAGATCAATGCTCCAAACAAAAATGCACAAACAAACACCCATATCACCCATAACAAATCATTTCAGAGATTCAAATAACTCATAGTATTTTTAGGCTGCCTGCAATAGGACTTAATGCCATTGCATACAAAAGATAAATACTCACATAATGTTTCTTCTTTCACTGCCTTAATTTCTTAGAACAGCAAATCCCCCAAAGCCTCAAGCTAGTGTTTCTCCTTGCTTATTTTATTTTTGTTTTGATCCCGAGAGAGTGATGGTTTTGGCTATGTGCAGTTATTTATAAATCCATTCTAGGGTTTTAGAAAATGGGTAATTCCCCTGATACCCTTAGATGTTTATGTACACATCATATTTCTGTGTGATCATAGATTGGAAATGCATACTTTAATTAGCCATTTCGGGGATCATACATTTTTAGACACTCAATACTATTTTCATGACTCCTTTCTACTCATGCCATAAGCATGTGACCCTTAGTTTATTTTTTTTTTATAAGTTTTAAGGAAATCTGAAAATCTACTTTGTATATATTTTCTTTCTACCTATCCATTACCTCCTTTCTATGAGACATACTACCATACTTTGTAATGTAAAAATCATTTACCCAAATTATTTGCTTGGAATAAATATGGTATGGAAATTTTATTTGATTCTGTATATGTATATATATATTTCTGCCTTTTTGTCAAATCAGTAAACTCCCTTTTTAAATTAAAAATCACATATATTATGCTAATTATTTTTCTGGCACAATTATAAGACATATAAACCTTTATATTAAACCTCATTTTATTTTATCTTCATATAAAACAGCAAACACCCCATATATATTAAATGTATATATATTTACATAATTCTTTGAACATAAAACTATATTTATTTTGAGCTCCAATTTTTCTTCTAATTACCTTGATTCCTTGCATTTTATCAAACAGAAGCTTTCATTTAATTTTATTCATTGCCAAATTCTTTTCTGTTTTAATGCAATATATATATATACTTTTATATATATCTCAGAATTTTCTAATATAAATATATGTATTATTTTATTTTATTTTAGGGTCATTACATACCCTCCCCCTTAAAGGAATTATGTCCTCATAATTTCACCTAATCTCTCCAATTAAAAACACTAATCCATAGCCTGTTTTAACTCCATAACCCCATATATATATTTTATGAAAACAAACAATGTATAAGTATATTTAGAATAATCATCTTAGGCTGCTTAGACATACCTCTCCATCAGTAAATAAACTGGGGTATTTAGCCCTCATTTTATCTTCAACCTCCCATGTACAATCATTAGTGTCCAAGCTCCATTGGATTTTCACCAGTTTGATCACCTTGTTCCTCAACTTTTTCTCTTCCTTGGCAACTATCCCTACTGGTTCATTGGTATAAACCAAATTCTTCTGGACTTGAACTTGAGTAGGTGACTCCAGAATTGCTCCTTCATCATGCACCCATTTTTTCAATTGAGAAACATGAAATACAGGATGCACACCACTCAACTCCTCAGGTAACTTGAGTCTGTAGGCCATAGCACCAATTCTCTGCATAATTTCATATGGTCCTACAAATCTTGGTGATAGCTTACCAGATTTTCCAAACCTGAACACTTTCTTCATTGGTGATACTTTCAGAAAAACATGCTCTCCTACTTCAAACTCCATTGGCTTCTCTTTCTATCTGCATAAGACTTTTGTCTTGATTGTGCTGCCTTCATTCTATGCCTAACCAATTCAATCATGTTGGAAGTTTCTTTAACATGATCTGGCCCCAACATTACACCCTCTCCTGCTTCCAACCAACAGGCAAGAGACATGCAAGGTCTCCCATACAAGGCTTCAAAGGGAGCCATTCCTATGGTTGATTGATAGCTATTGTTGTAAGTGAATTCTGCCAAGTGAATATGATCCTCCCAATTTCCCCCAAAATCAAGCACACATGCTCTAAGTAAATCTTCCAATATTTTATTCACTATCTCTGTTTGCCCATCACTTTGAGGATGGTAGGCAGTGCTTAAACAAAGTTGTGTTCCCATTGCTTCTTGGAAACTTTCCCAAAATCTTGAGGTGAACAAAGTGTCTCTATCACTTACAATAGTCTTGGGTATGCCATGTAACCTCACCACTTCTTTGATAAACAATTGTGCAAGCCTAGATGCATTTCTATCTGACCTGACAGGAACAAAGTGAGCTGATTTGGTTAGTCTATCAACAATTACCCATATACTATCATTGCCTTTCTTAGTTCTAGGCAAACCATCCACAAAATCCATGGAAATGCTTTCCCACTTCTACTGAGGTACCTCCAAAGGTTGCAACATGCCAGAGGGCTTTTGGTGGTCTGCTTTAATTTGTTGACATGTGGAACATTTTGCCACATATCTTGCCACTGCTTGCTTCATCCCTGGCCACCAGTAGCCTCTTTTTAAATCATGATACATCTTAGTACCACCAGGGTGTATGGTGTACCTGGTCTTGTGATGCTCATTCATGATTTCTTCCTTCAATTCTGCAATGTTTGGTACACAAAGCTTATCATTTTTCCTCAAATAACCTTGGGAATCTATTTTAAAATTCTCTGACTCAATGTTGTTTAATAACATTTCTTTCTTCTCCTTCAGACTTTGATCTTGATCTTGCATGCTACCAACTTTCTCCACCAGATTAGACTTCACTGTGATTATTCCCAGTGTACCATACTCCACCATATCACCATGCTCTTTAAAATTTACTGCATCCTTACTGTATATATCTGCCTCCCCAAGAACTGCAAGATTTTTAAACTCATCAATCATCAAACTGGCTAATCTAACATGATTTCTGCTCAAAGCATCTGCTACTCTATTAGCTTTTCCAGGAGTGTACAATATATCTAAATCATATGCAGCCAGAAACTCCAACCACCTTGCTTGCCTCATATTTAAATCTTTTTGAGAAAATAAATATTTCAATGCTTGATGATCTGTGAATAATTCAAATTTTGCCCCAAGCAAATAATGCCTCCATAATTTTAGTGCAAACACTATTGCAGCTAATTCTAGATCATGAGTTGCATATTTGGTTTCATTGGGTTTAAGCTGTCTTGATGCATATGCCACTACCTTGCCATGTTGCATAAGCACTGCACCTAACCCAGACCCACTAGCATCAGTGTATACAACCATTCCTTCATTTGCTTCTGGGATTTGTAGGACAGGAGCTTCCACCAATGCTTGCTTCAATTTCTCAAAAGCTTGTTCACACTGCTCAGTCCACACATATGGTTGGTTCTTCTTGGTTAGTTTGGTCATTGGTGCAGCTATTCTTGAAAAATCCTTGATGAACCTCCTATAATACCCTGCCAAACCTAAGAATGACCTCACCTCAGTCATTGTTTTGGGTCTACTCCATGATTGAACTGCAATGACCTTGCTTGGATCTACACTTACTCCCTGCTGTGACACTATGTGTCCTAAGAATTTTACTTCATGTTGCCAAAATGTACACTTTGAATACTTGGCTTTTAATTCATGTTCTCTAAGTCTGGATAATACTAAATGTAGGTGCATGGCATGATCATTTTCTGTCTTTGAATAAATTAATATGTCATCTATAAACACCAAGACAAACTTATCCAAAAAGTCTCTAAAAATTCTATTCATCAAGTCTACAAAATAGGAGGGAGCATTGGTCAAGCCAAATGGCATTACTAGAAATTCATAAAGGCCATACCTTGTATTAAAGGATGTGTACTCAATGCTTTCCTCTACAACTTTCATCTGATGAAATCCAGAGGCTAAGTCTAGCCTTGAAAATATTTTAGCCCCATGCAATTGATCAAATAGATCATCTATTCTAGGCAGTGGGTACTTATTTTTAATAGTCACCTTGTTTAAATCTCTGTAGTCTACACACAACCTCATTGTTCCATCATGTTTCTTGACAAATAGCACTGGGGAACTCCAACTGGAACTACTTGATCTTATAAATCCTTTCTCTTCTAATTCTTCTAGTTGATGTTTTAATTCTACCAACTCTTTTGGACCCATTCTATAAGGCTTCTTAATGATTGGATTTGTTCCAGGAATTAATTTTATTTTGAATTCAACTGGTCTGTTTTGAGGAATTCCTTTCACTTCTCCAAACACATCTACATATTCATTGACTACTGGGATTTCCTCTATTTTTAATTCCTTTTGAACTTCATTAATACTCCAGATTTTATTAAAACATGTATTCTTTGCTATTTCACTTAAGATGGTAATTCTTTTGCCTTCATTTGTTTCCAAAGAAATAGTAAGGTTTTCTAAATTTAAAATTGCTTTATTTCTCATTAACCAATCTACCCCCAAAATAATCCCAATACCAGGATAATTTAAGGTATATAAGTCTGAATTAAATTCATAACCCCCTATAATTAATTTCAGACCCAAACACTTCATCCCCAACATACAATGACTCCCTATGGGACTGTGTACAACCAAGGGCTGATCAATGGAAACACATGCAAGGGTTAACTTCTTTACAATTTCCAAAGATATTAGTGAATGTGAGGCACCAGTGTCATATATTACTGATATGGGTTAGGTATGAATAAAAATTATACCTTCAAGTTGCCCAACATTCCCAGTGTTACTTGCTGCCAAAGCTCCTACCCTTGCTGTTCCCCTATTGGTTTCTGGGCAATCCTTCTTGAGATGACCCATCTTTCCACAATTATAGCATCCTCCTCTGGGTATCTTGGGGTCAGGGCATTGGTTACTATAATGTCCAGCTTTTCCACAATTAAAACAATGAGTGAACTTCTTGCTTTCAGGTGCTGTTGCTCCTTCCCCTTTCTTAACTCCTTTACTTGCATTTCTCTTGTCATAAGGTTGCACTTTGTTCTGACCACCTTTCTTCTTGTTGAGCTTCATATTACTGAATTTCTCTCTTGCAGTGTCATGTTGCTCAAATGAGAGAGTTAGATCAATTACTTGATCAAAGGTTTTGTCCTTGTATGGCAACATTGCCCTTGACAAACTAGGGTTCAAGCCTTGAATGTACCTTGCATTCTTTGCTTCTGCATTCCCTATTAACACCAGTCCATACTTGGATAAAGCTTCAAACTTCTAAGTGTATTCATTCACATTCATACTTCCTTGCCTTAATCTAATAAAGTCTTCAAGTAGTGTGGCCTTGGCAGATGCTGGGACAAATCTGGCCTCAAGCATGTCCTTGAAATTATTCCAAGTAATGGTATCCTCTTGTCTTCCTGCTGTCACAACTTCCCACCAATCCAGTGCAACCCCCTTCAATTTCCTTGAAGCTATCTGTCTCTTTCTTTGGTCATTGATTTGCATATCTGTGAAGACCCTCTCCATAGTTTTTATCCAAGTTTGAACACCTATAGCTCCTTCAGTACCTTCAAAATCCTTTCCTCCCAAAGTGGTACAAGTCTTAAGCAGTTTGGAGAGTTCCTCATGAGGATTGTCTTGCCTTGGTGCCATTCCATCCCTTAAAGCTCTCACAAAATCCTCCATGCTCATCACAGGTGGCTCACGTGATGATCCTGCACCTGTGTGATGCCTTGGTCCTACCATAATGCTATAAATATGATTTTTATGTTAGTTTATTTACCCCTATCAGTTTTTGGTGTCTTTACTTGGTTCATTTTCATTTCTGTGCACACTGTGCATGTGTCACATGTACACACATATATTTCTTGACATACAGCAAAAACATTCAACACCAACAATTCAAACAATGCATTCAAACATCCATATGCATACAACAACATTTACTATGTTATTTAAAACATAGCTCTGATACCAACTGTGGTAACCCTCATCCTAAAATGCTTAGAAATTTTTTTTTATACAAGAGGAACTCACCACTAACCCCAAATACTTTTATATTTAAATTTTTATATAGTTTCCAATTATTTTTCCCAAGACCCTGGAATTACTAATATAATCATATCAGTATACAAAGATTAAACCAATTATATATTTGATGATACACAATTGTTCCTTTATTATTATTTTATATATATATATATATATATATATATATATATATATATATATATCAGAGTCAATTTAAATCAAAGTGAAAACAAAATATCATACAATCTATTGACAAGCCATTTATTTCCTTTCTGAATCTTGTTCTACTGCCAGAGGTGTATTTTAGCAAATTACAACACTTAAACCTTTTATCTGACTATAAATATTAATCTGCCTAAATAATTCTATTAACACAAACATAGTGTTTCCTTAATCTTATCAGTGTTATCAGGTATACACATAACACTACTCATAAGTTATTTCCATTTATCATTTTAGGTTGATTAGGAGAGTACTTTTAGCATTTTAAAGTTTAATATGATGCAGACCTACAAACTTGGTGGTTTGTGAGATATGCTTGGAGTTATATAAGGGCTGCTTGGTGTTTTCTTTAATTTGTCCCGGAAGCACATTACACTTCACTGATTGAAATGAAGTGGTTCCAGGCATCCAAGGGTTTGACTCATGGTCATCTAGGCCGGCCATAGTCCCTCCTTTACCACTTGTAAACCTATATCCCTCATGTTAACAAACTTCTACAAAGTGCTACTCCTAAATTTCCAAGCCTTTTTAGGTCCAGTTCAAGTTTTATAGAAAAATCATTCTTATAGGTGTTCAATCATTTATCAAAAATTCAGTACCTTTCAAGTCTACTATTCTCAAAGATCTTTCTGAAAATTTAAATACTCAAATTTATACAAGTTTCCAGAATTCATGCACATGCCAGTATCATTTACCTGCCATACACAAATTCATTTCACTTGAATATTCTACAAAAATCTTGAGAGTTCATTTCAAAAATTAAATCCCCTTAGCAGTTCAATTCCCATAAGACAAAATATAAACAATAGAAATCAGAGGTTCAAATATATATACATATACATATATCAGTATCAACTATCTGACATGCATACATTTATTCCACTTGGATATTTCTTATTCAAATCTTGTCAAAACTGTTATAATTTTATTTAAAGAAAATCATAGAATAAACTCAGGCAATAAAACCAGAGATCATTACATTCACATTTTATATTTGTGTGTTATACCCATGCCCTTGTTTTCTCCAAATCAGATGATCACAACATCAATAAAAATCAAACTCCATCAAATATCATTCAAAAATGAATTTTACTTAAGTACAAGTTTTCATCCTCAAATACTTAGAATGTTTCCTACAAGTACTTCAATTGCAGAAAATAGAATTTGTCTAGTAATTCCATTACAAAGCAACTGCAAATTTAAAACAAGTCTCTCTTATTTATACTAGCAGCCAATGCCTTCTTTACTCATCAAGCCAACTTCAATTTCCTGCAAGCAAATCATTTAGCTGCCCCAAATAATTTTTGAGACACCCAGATGATTGCAAGGGCAACCAAAAGGGTCAGTTTACACTGGTATGAGCATTTATCAATTTTGTATATATGTACATAATTGTAGTAATCTTGCAATGCCTTCCTAGATTAACAGGTCTTATACTTAGCATGTTTTGGTTCATTCAAAAAGACACAATACCACATTCAACAAATCAAACAATGCACAACAGTCAGTTAAGATTAAGCATGTGTACAAATTTTTAATTCATCCTCATCAAAACTTGGGTAAGTAATCTCTGTTTTATACTCCAAATTTCCACCCAGCAAATTAATCAATGAACAATGTTTAACTTGATTAAATCTAACACCAAATCTGAAAGTTTATAACCCAGATTTTTAAACCCCTACCCCCATTTATTTCATGGTCTTTAACTCCTTGTCAAATGAACACTATGTATGCATTGTGATGGAATCTCCCAGGTTGTTTAAATTATTCCAACACACAAAGGCCTCAGGGTGCTGTTGCACCATGCACATACTTGCTTCCACCTGAAGTAAGCAGATCATTGACTACCCCCAAGTGACCAGTTTAGTTTTTCTTTTTTTTTATATCAGAGAAATATGACTGCCTGCATATTTTCTGACTCAACCCCATGTTCCCCTATTAATCTTGATCCATATTTAATGATGATAGAACAAGAATACTTAAAACATGTTAACTCTGAAAGCCAAATTACAGATCAATGCTCCAAACAAAAATGCACAAACAAACACCCATATCACCCATAACAAATCATTTCAGAGATTCAAATAACTCATAGTATTTTTAGGCTGCCTGCAATAGGCATTGCATACAAAAGATAAATACTCACATAATGTTTCTTCTTTCACTGCCTTAATTTCTTAGAACAGCAAATCCCCCAAAGCCTCAAGCTAGTGTTTCTCCTTGCTTATTTTATTTTTGTTTTGATCCCGAGAGAGTGATGGTTTTGGCTATGTGCAGTTATTTATAAATCCATTCTAGGGTTTTAGAAAATGGGTAATTCCCCTGATACCCTTAGATGTTTATGTACACATCATATTTCTGTGTGATCATAGATTGGAAATGCATACTTTAATTAGCCATTTCGGGGATCATACATTTTTAGACACTCAATACTATTTTCATGACTCCTTTCTACTCATGCCATAAGCATGTGACCCTTAGTTTATTATTTTTTTTATAAGTTTTAAGGAAATCTGAAAATCTACTTTGTATATATTTTCTTTCTACCTATCCATTACCTCCTTTCTATCAGACATACTACCATACTTTGTAATGTAAAAATCATTTACCCAAATTATTTGCTTGGAATAAATATGGTATGGAAATTTTATTTGATTCTGTATATGTATATATATATTTCTGCCTTTTTGTCAAATCAGTCAACTCCCTTTTTAAATTAAAAATCACATATATTATGCTAATTATTTTTCTGGCACAATTATAAGACATATAAACCTTTATATTAAACCTCATTTTATTTTATCTTCATATAAAACAGCAAACACCCCATATATATTAAATGTATATATATTTACATAATTCTTTGAACATAAAACTATATTTATTTTGAGCTCCAATTTTTCTTCTAATTACCTTGATTCCTTGCATTTTATCAAACAGAAGCTTTCATTTAATTTTATTCATTGCCAAATTCTTTTCTGTTTTAATGCAATATATATATATATATATACTTTTATATATATCTCAGAATTTTCTAATATAAATATATGTATTATTTTATTTTATTTTAGGGTCATTACAAAAACCACTTTCAAATCAAGTCCTATTCAAATCAAAGTCAAACCAAACTGTGTTTGATTTGTTTCAAGGTATGCAATAAGTCATAGAAAGTCATACAAGTCCAAACACATCATATACATATGCCATTTGCTTTTCAAAGCAAGAATCACAACAAATATCGCAACATATAGTCAAGCTAATTATTATAGTTAAAACAATCAACATATATACTTCATATTCATTTAAGTGGTGAGTTAGCTCACCCTTCAACAAGCTAACAACCTGGTTGTACAAGCTCCAACTTCATACCACAACCTTGCATGCACCCAAAATCCTTCTACCTTCACCCAAAGCTCACGGCAAGGCAACTCTCCCTCCACATTTGCTTACGGCCTTGACAAGTTCAAGGGTTTGTACTCAAAATCTTCAAGCTTTGAGTTACTAGATGGTGTTACTATGTTATTGCAAGCATATAGAATAAATTTGAGTTGAATTAGAGTTGATTCGAATTGTTTAGATCTTAAAAAATTATGAAGAGAGTAAAGAGTGTTTGATTTAATTTTGCGGATATGTAAAAGTGATCTAATGAACTATACATGGCTTTATATAGGCTTCAACCTCCCACTCACCTTCCTTATTTCTGGCAAGGAAGGCTTGCTCCCCCAAATGCCTCCATGTGCTCTACTTTACACATTACATGCCTTAGAAAATATCTCCATCCACTCAAACCTTCTAGAAGCTTCTAGAACATCCCTAAAGTGATTTAATGTATGTAAAAAAGTTTTAATAACTTATGTGGAATAAATAGTTGTTTACCGGAAAATGATTTTCAGTCACATTATCAATATTTCTTCGAAGCGTTTATTTTTGTGAACTTTTTTCAAAATCAAGTTTACCATCATTAGTTATTAATTACAATGAGGTTAACAAGGTCATTAAATCAAATTAATCGCATTTAATCCAAAATTCAAATATATAAATCATTTAGATATTTAAATACGATGTGTTCGAAATTCAGGATCGTTGCAATTTATCAATGCAACAAAATAAGTATTCGTAAACGCTTTATGACTTGCCTATACATCTATATAAAACTAGTTTGGTTTTTTAGTTTACGAAAATTATGTTCATAAAATAAATTAATCAATCGATATTGATCATTTCCAAACTCATTTTGGATGATCCACACAAGTCCCCTCACGTACGAGCATTACGTGCAGTCTCTCGGCTCATACAACCTTTCAACTCCTTGACCTAGGATATGTAGAGGTTTTCTATAAATTCCTATCTTGGATGATCATGTAATCTTTGTCTTAGATGAAATTAATTTAAACCTTATGTACTTACTCATATGTACATAAGCTTACAGAAAGAAGTGAACTCAACTTCACTCATCATTAATTGTATTTTGTCCAACAAATTCTAGTTACTACCTATTGATACGTCATTATGTATCATAGAGAGAAGTGACTATTGAGATAGAATCTTATTTTTTAGGTACTTGGAACATCTTTCCAATAAACTCACCTATCCAATCAAATTGAATCGTTTTCTTTTTCATATTATGTTATTTGCTTCCATTTTATATTCTACGAACGTATCGTAGACATACTACATGTGTATTAAATACACATGTTCATGGCTAAGATAATTCATAGGTGAATTTTATGAAGTATGTGGAACCGCTTTGGTATCATTAGACCTACGATTGCTTGCATCTATATGTATCAATCATAAGTTTTAACTAACTCTTATGTTGCTCCCACTGAATGGATACTTTGCTCTTAATCATTTGAGACAAAATTTGTAACGACCACCTTTCTTACACCAAAAGACGAGCCATTAAGGGTAGAAGAAAAGGAAAGATAAGAAGAAACTAAACAATCACAGAATCTCATCACGAATAAGCACAACATATAATATATAACATAGGATATTACATAGTCATTCCTATAATAATAATACATCAGAGTCATTATAATACAATTTTAACTAGACAATTATAACTCCTATTACAAACTACGTAGACCATACATAAGCATAGCAGAAATAAAATATAATAAGCTACAGTGAAGCCACCTGCTCAAGCTCCTTCAAAATGCTTCTGCAAGAAACCTGGATCACTTGGCTACTCATACGAATTTGAGTACCCAAGAGTTTTAGGAAAAGAAAATAAAACTCCAGGTCAGACATGGGTCTGGAGTGAGTAAAACTCAAACAACTTAATTCTTACTTTATAAAACACTTTGAAATCAAAGGAATCTCGTAAGACCACGCCGTACATAAACAAGACGAGTTTTTACCTTACGATAACCGAAACACTTTATATAGAAATCCAGTGATATTATGATAATGCTAGGGTTTTCAAGTAAAATAGAACATAGCTAGAATGCTTGCATCTCACATTTCAACATATTTGGGTACAACTAAAAACGTACGGCACTTATTAGAGAATGGATTCCATACAATGACTGGGCTACTGGGGTACTTCCCATCACGGTGCATCTCTAGATAAAATAACACCGAGGACCTCGCTTGGATCCCCTACCAACACAAGATCGGCCTACCCCTTGCTGGATAGTACCGAGTAAGATCACCCTCTGGTTAGGATCAGCAACCGTACCGAAGCATACATAAGTTGATAGTAGGGCCTTTAGATAGGGATAACCTTACCCTAATAGGAGCAACCCACTTAGCCTTGCTGCATCTCCCCTATTTTAGTCCTTCCCGGTTGATGAGGCCTGAGGCTATGTTTACTACTATAACATTGCTACTTAGAATGCTAACATTGTCTTTCATATGTTGAAACAAAGTCAACATTCATCCATACAAGTCGTTCAGGAGATGAACAAACCGAAGGCTCTTCGTAATATTCATCTTGGACATTTGCTTTACTATTTCCAATTCGAACGCTTACGTTCGTTCGAAGTAGTTTTCGGATAACGACTAATATCCGATCCCGGTCTATCTAAACCAACCTTCGATAATTTTAAAGAGTCAAGTTATTTGTAGTGGACTATCCCACTATCAGGGCATGAAATTTACATATGAACATATGTTCCATATGCTTAGATTATCATGACCCGCTTATCGAAATTAACCCCCTTGTACTCATCACGTTCCAGAAGCGCGGTATTTGTGATAAGTACAAGTCAGCTTACTTTCAATAAAACATGTCAATGTTTTATTACAAATACTTTAATTCATTTGGCTACTTAATAGCATGGGCAAGAGATCCTTGGTTTTAAAAACAACTCACTTAATGAAGAAAATTGGTTAAAAATAAATAGCCAATAGGTTGATAAAACAAACTTTTAAATAAATAACCTTTCATAAAATCATAAGTTTAAAACTCAATTAAACCTTAATTAAATCAAAATTAAATCATCAATAACCCTAATTTTATCCATGATTAAACCTTAGTTAAATAAAATTTATTTAAGAAATTGAACCATAATTAAATGGGTAATTAACCTTTTATTAAGCAACAATTAATTAAATCACTTACACTCATTTAATAATCAATTAAAGAAAATAAACTTGATTAAGTAAAAATTAATTATCTTTTATCTTAATTAATCATTATTTAAAATTTACTTAATTAAAAAAAATTCACTTAGTTAATAATTTCTTAAACTCTAATTATTTAATCTACTTAATCAATCAATTAATTAATAACTACCCAAATTAATTTAAATTAAATAAATCATTTATTAAATAATTAAAATTTTAAACTTTTGATTTACTTAATTAATTTAAAATGAGTTTTCTAAAACAATCCAAAAGAAAACACATAAAACTTGAAATCGTGAAATTTTCTGAATTGCATCCATAGCGACTATCACTATAAACGCAGTTCGCTAGAATTGATTTCTAGGTGAAATCTTCACTTTAACTCTAGCTACTACATATTTGAAACACAATTGTGAAAGTTTTGAAAACTTAAAAAAGGTAAAAACCTGGAAAAATTATTTTCAAAAATCTAAAGCTAGAAAATAGCTTTCATTTTCAAATTAGATCTCTAGACTTTTGCGACTTTTCAAGGTGCAAGTTTCATAACATTACATCATATACACATGGTTTTGTTTTCATACATATACTATCATAATATTTTATCCAATATCAAATGTCTGTATCCATATACATATCCAAACATATCAACATATCAACCAATCACCAAATCCAAGCTCAAACATAAACATATCATCATATGCCATAAATACGACATGATAATTCAACATACAAATCACCATATTTTCACAACATATAGTATATCAAAATCAAGTTAATTTCTTTTCCAAAAACAAAGGTTTTACTCATTGAAATTTTTTCTAAATTAAAGCAACTTTTGTGGGAACTCGAAAACGCTTTCGAAACTTGCAAAAATAGGACTTTTGGACCCTTGAACACTTGAAATGGGTTCGGCCAAGTGTGTTTGCGCTCGGCCTAGGCCTTATAGGACACACCCATGTGGAGATTTGGCTCAGCCATGGTTTGTTTTGGTGGATGGAATATTGTATTTTGGAGGAGAAAGTGTTTTAGGAGATGTAGAAGTGGTTTTGTGAATTAAATGAGGGATTTTTGCATAAGGAAGTGATTTTTTTCTATTTTCAAATTTATGAAGCGGAAGCCATGGATGCTTTAGCTCAAGCTCTTAGGAAATTTTGAAGTGAAGAGGAGGTTTGTAAAAATGAGAATATGAAGAAGTAGTGGTATTTATAGGCTTAGAATATTAATTAAAAAATTTAAGTGCTTATATTAAAATATATGTATGCATGCATAGCCATACCTCCTCCCTCCTCTCAAAACCATTCATACTACCCCCTCCCCATGCTTTCCACCATTCATGTCATGCTCTTGTGTCCTTCTGTTAAAAAGTGTATTTTGTGTGTGTATATGTATGTATATATACTTACTTTTATTAAATAAGATCTTATATGTTAATATGTTTAAGTGTGTAAATGTGTACGTGCATATGTACATGTACACAACATGTTAAAGTAGTTTATAATGTGTGCATGTGTATTTAACATAGTGTTATGACCTTTAATACAATTTTTAACTAATGAAAAATCGATATTTGGGAAAATAACTTCCGGTCACCTTTTCTATTTTTCTATGAACTATATATTTTGGTAAACAAATTTTGAAAACGATTTTATTATCATTAATTTTTATTTAAAATAATTTTACTAGTAAATAAAAATCAATTTATTAATTATTTAAAATATAATTAAATATTCATTTAAATAGCGATAAATTTTCGGGTCGTTACACTCTCCCCCTCTTAAAAGAATTTCGTCCTGAAATTAACAATCAAGGAGATAATTCAAACTATCCAAAAAGCCATATATTTATATCATAACCACATACAAATACATACACTAGCAACCATAGAAAATAGATATACACTATACATACAACCTATGACTAGCTATCCTAACATCATCTCGAGATAGGCTTCTCTCATACGATCCACCGTCTCCCAAGTGCAGTCTTTAGGATCCTCGCTTCATTGAATCTTAATAGTCACACCACCTTGTTACGCAACCTCTATTCATCATGATCAACAATATAAATTGGATTTCTAACAACTGTCAGGTTTAGTTCTATTTCCAATTCCTCTTGAACCAATGGCTCTGCAATTAAAGATGGGTCATGAACATATTTCCACAAATGAGACATGTGGAACACATTACGAACACTTGCCAATATTTCTAGCAACTCGACCCTATAAGCAAGCGATCCGATCCTCTCAAGAATACAGAAGGGTCCAACATCCTTGGAGCTAACTTCCCGGCTTTCCCAAATCTAACAGCTCCTCTTATTGGTGAAATCTTCACAAATACCAAGTCTCCAACCATGAATTCCAAATCTCTGCGTCTCTTATCCGCGTAACTCTTTTGGCGATCTTGAGCTTCCTTCATTCTTCTCTTAATCACTGCAACTTTCTCTGTAGCCTCTCGGATCATGTCCAGTCCAAGAATTAATCTATCTCCCATCTCAACCCAACATACCGGTGACTTGCATGGTCTTCCATATAGGGCTTCATACGGTGCCATCCCGATGCTTGCTTGGAAGCTATTGTTATAGGAGAAATCAACCAAATGCAAATGATCCTCGCATGATCCACCAAAATCTAGAATATAGGCACTTAAGAGATCTTCTAGAATCTGATTCACCTGCTCCATCTGTCCGTCTGTTTGGGGGTGATATGTTGTGCTTAAGCTCAACCTTTTTCCAAGGGTTGTTTGCAATGCTCCCAAAAATTGACTAGTAAATATGGGGTCTCGATCACTTACAATACTCATAGGAACTCCATGCAACCTAACTATCTTTATCATAAAAATTTCAACTAAGGAAGCAGCGGTCCCTGTTGGTTTCACCAGAATAAAATGTGCGCTCTTTGTTAGCCGATCAACGATAACCCATACTCCTTCATTTCCTTTTATGGTTTTGGGTAAACCATCGATAAAATCCATTGACTTCATTTGCCATTTCCAATTGGGAGTCTCCAAAGGTTGCAATAATCCGGCTGTCTTCTAATGATCACCTTTGATTTTTTGACAGCACGAACATTTGCTAATAAAGACTGAAATGTCCTTCTTCATTCCTGACCACCAAAATACTCTTTTCATATCCTTATACATCTTATGAACTCCTGGATGAATACTTATCTTAGAATTGTGGCATTCTGATAAAACCTCTTGCCTCAGCCCATCCAGATCTGGAACGCACAATCTTCTGTTCATCCTTAACATACCTTGACCATCCATCTCCAAATCTGAACATCTACCTCCTTGGACTCCTTGAATTAATCCTTCCAGTATCTCATCCTTCCGCTGGTTCCCCATAATCCTTTCCTGAAGTGTTGGGGTAAATTCCAAAAGAGTCAAAACGACATCCTACTTAAGGCATACGCCACCACATTAGCCTTTCTTGGCGTATAGAGATTATCTAAGTCATACGCCGCTAGAAACTCTAACCATCTCTGTTGCCTCAGGTACAGATCCTTCTGAATAAAAAGGTACTTTAGGGATTTATGATCTGTTAAGAGCTCGAATTTTTCACCTAATTAAAGAAAGAAAACTTATTCCTAAAATCTCTAAAGATTTGAAAGAAACTAAGAGGAATAGAAGGATCCTTACCCAGCAAGTAGTGTCTCGACATTTTCAATGCAAAGACAATAGCCAATAACTCTAAGTCATGCGTAGCATAGTTCTTCTCATGCGGCTTTAGCTGTCTGCTTACATACGCAATCAACCTACCATGCTACATTAGAACAGCACCAAGTCCCACTCCACACACATCTATGTAAACTGTGAACCCACTATTTCCATCAGGAATAGCCAAAACTAGCGCACTAGTCAATCTCTTCTTCAATTCCAGAAATGCCTCCTTACACTTAGGGGTCCACACAAACTTCTCCTCCTTCTTAGTCAGCTTAGTCAAATGGGATGAAACCTTAGAATAATCTTGAATAAACCTTCTATATTATCCAACGAATCCTAAGAAACTACGAACCTCGGTAGGAGTCTGCGGTTGCTTCCATTCCTGAATAGCTTCCACTTTCACTGGATCCACTGAAATACCATCTCCTGTCACAATATGTCCTAAGAATCTTACTTTTGATTTCCAAAAATGACATTTAGAAAATTTCACCTTCAAGACATGTCTCCTCAATGTCTCCAACACCACTTCCAAATGATATTTATGCTCCTCCTCGGATTTGGAGTAGATAAGGATGCCATCGATGAAAACTAACAAAACCTTATTAAGAACATCTCGGAAAACACGCTTCATGAGATCTACAAAATATGCTAGTGCATTGGTTAGCCCGAGAGGCATAACCAACCACTCAAAGAAAGAGTCAGGGCCTTTAAAAGCAGTTAAAGGTATACAATCTTCAACTACCCTCAATTGATGGAATCCAGTAGCTAGATCCATCGGAGAAAATATCGTAGCTCCATGAAGTTGATCAAAAAGATCATCGATGCAGGGTAAGGGATACTTGTTTCTAATGGTCAGCTTATTCAACTCCCTATAGTCCACACATAACCTTAAAGATCCATTAGACTTTGCCGCAAACACCACAGCAGATCCCCAACTTGAACGGCTGGGTCTAATCAATCCTCTCCTCAACAGGTCCTAATTTGACTTACCAACACCTCCCTCTCCCTTGGAGCCATCCTTCGCTTATGTTTAACCACCAGCCATACACCAGGAACCAAATCAATGCGGAATTCAATCTCACGGTGCAGAGGTAAACTTTTGACTTCTTCGAAAACATCAGAAAAATTCTTAACAATTTCAATAGACCCTAAACTCTCCTGGGCCGCTTCAAGGGCATACAAGAAATTACACATATTAATACCGGGTTCCTTACAAGCTACTTTAAGAATCCTTTCCAAATTGGTTACTAATGATACAGTTCTTTCAGCATAATCTAAAACAGCTCCATATTTCGATAACCAATCCATACCCAAATCCTTTAAAGTCTAAAACATATGGGTCGCAAGAAAAGTGATGAGAAAGGTAGGAAATTTTCTCACAAATCATGTTTAAATGGGTTAGACACACACACATAGGGTTTCCTACAATACTAAGAATAAGATGAAACTTATCTATCAATTCGCAAGAGATAAAACTATGAGAGGCACTAGTATCAAATAATGCTCGAGCAATAATACAATTAATCAATAAGGTACCTCCAAGGACTCCCTTTCCCTTCACATCCGTAGAAGTAGACGGTTCATCCTTGATGGCGTACACTTTGGGCTGCTGCACCTTCTTCATGAGTGGGCAGTCCTTTACCATATGCCCAGGCTGATGGCAATTAAAACAAAGAGTCTTTTGGACCATCGGAGAGATAGGTCCACCTAGTTGCTGCTGCTTTGGAACTTCACAATTCGGACAATACCTAGCAATATGTCCATTCTACTTACAAATATAACAACCACTATCTGTAGGCTTGCCTCCTTGACCTTCTCCCTACTTCCCATTTCCTCGCTTCTTCCAATTTGGATTGAACTTCCTCTTGTTAGAACCGTTTCTACTTGTATTTTCACTAGGCACTACTGGAGTAGGCTTCTTCTTTTCCAAGGTCTCGTACCTCAGAGACATATCAACTAGATCCACAAAAGTACCTTTAACATGAGCAGTAATCTTCTCATGGTATTCTTCCCTCATTCCTAAGACAAACATCTCATTCTTCTTTAATGGGGTGTCAATCAATTCTAGTCCAAAACAAGATAGCTCATTGAACTACGTCTCATACTCTGCTACTGATAGATCCCTCTACTTCAAATCCATAAAGTTTCGGTACATCCGAGTCTATACCCGCTGCCGATAAAAATTGATCCTCAAAAACTTCTTTATATCGCGCCCAGGTAAACTCGTCTTCTGGAATATTTGCAGTAAGAGAGTTCAACAAGCTGCTGCTCCCACTTGTAGTTGCTACGCTGCTAAAAATCTCTTCTGTTCATTGGAAAAACCAAGACATTTAAAAATATTCTCACAAGATCGCAACCAAGCTTGCACTTCCATAATAGACTCAGTCCCCTTAAATGGTTTCCCTCTAAGGTTAGTGTAATCCTTGCATAAGGTTGTGAAATTCACTCCCAACTGCTCTGGCGCTGCCTCTTCGAGAATCCGAACTCCTCCAGGATTTAGGGTTCGACCATTTGTAGTTGTAGTGCTACCTGCTCCCCTACCTCATCAACCTCGGTAAGCTGATCTATCTATCAGATACGCACTCTCGAAGTTGATCCTAACCCAAAGCCTAAGTTTTCGCTCAACCTAGGCTCTGACACCACAATGTAACGACCGCCTTTCTTACACCAAAAGACGAGCCGTTAAAGGTAGAACAAAAAGAAAGATAAGAAGAAACTATACAATCATAGAATCTCACCACGAATCAGAACAACATATAATAAATAACATAGGTTATTACATAGTCATTCCCATAATAATAATATATCAGAGTCATTACAATAAAATTTTAACTAGATAGTTATAACTACCTTCCCATTACAAACTACGTAGATCATACATAAACACAACGGAAATAAAATATAATAAGCTACGGTGAAGCCACGTGCTCTAGCTCCTTCAAATTGCTTCTGTAAGAAACCTGGATCACTTGGCTACTCATACAAATTTGAGTACCCAAGAGTTTCAGGAAAAGAAAATAAAACTCCGGGTCAAACATGGGACTGGTGTGAGAAAAACTCAAACAACTTAATTCTTACTTTATAAAACACTTTGAAATCAAAGGTATCTCATAAGACCGTGCCATACATAAACACAGACGGATTTTTACCTTACGATAACTGAAACACTTTATATAGAAATCTAGTGGTATTATGATAATGTCTAGGGTTTTCAAGTAAAATAGAACATAGTTGGAATGCTTGCATCTCACATTTCAACATATTTGGGTACAACTAAAAATATACGGCACTTATTGGAGAATGGATTCCATACAATGACTGGGCTGCCGAGGAACCGCCCATCACAGTGCATCTCTAGATAAAATAACACTAAGGACCTCGCTTGGATCCCCTACCAACACAAGATCGACCTACACCTTGCTGGATAGTACCGAGTAAGATCACCCCCTGGTTAGGATAAGCAACCGTACTGAAGCATACATAAGTTGATAGTAGGGCCTCTAGAAGGGATAACCTTACCCTAATAGAAGTGACCTACTTAGCCTTGCTGCAACTCCCTTATTTTAGTCATTCTCGGTTGATGAGGCCTGAGGCTCCGTTTACCTTTATTATAACATTGCCACTTGGAATGCTAACATTGTCTTTCATATGTTGACATAAAGTCAGCATTCATCCATACAAGTTGTTCAGGAGATGAACGAACCAAAGGCACTTCATAGTCTTCATCTTGGACGTTTGCCTTACTAGTTCTAATTCGAACACTTACATTGGTTCGAAGTGGTTTTCGGATAACAACTAATATCCGATCCCAATCTCTCCAAACCAACCTTCGATAATTTTAAAGGGTCAAGTTATTTATAGTGGACTATCCCACTATCGGAATGTGAAGATTTACATATGAACATGCGTTCCATATGCTTAGATTATCATGACCCGTTTATCGAAATTAACCCCCTTGTGCTCATCATTCCCGTAGCGCGGTATTTGTGATAAGTACAAGTCTACTTACTTTCAATAAAACGTGTCAACGTTTTATTACAACTATTTAATTCATTTGGCTACTTAATAGCATGGGCAAGAGATCCTTGGTTTTAAAAACAACTCACTTAAAGAAGAAAATTGGTTAAAAATAAATAACCGATAGCGTTATAAAACAAACTTTTAAATAAATAACCTTTGATAAAATCATAAGTTTAAAACTCAATTAAACCTTGTTTAATCTTAATTAAATCATTAATAACCCTAATTTTTTCCATAATTAAACTTTAATTAAATAACATTTATTTAAGAAATTAAACCATAATTAAATGGGTAATTAACCTTTTATTGAACAATAATTAATTAAATCACTAACACTCATTTAATAATTAACTAAAGAAAATAAACGTGATTAAGTAAAAATTAATTTCTTTTATCTTAATGAATCATTATCTAAAACTTACTTAATTAAAAATAATCAACTTAGTTAATAATTTCTTAAACTACAATTATTTAATCTAATCACTTAATTAATTAATTAATAATTACCCAAATTAGTTTAAATTAAATAAATAATTTAGTAAATAATTAAAAACTTAAACTTTTAATTTACTTAATTGATTCAAAATACGTTTTCAAAGACAATCCAAAAGAAAACACTTAAAACTTGAAATCGTGAAATTTTCCGAACTGCATCTATAACGACTATCGCTATAAACGCAGTTCTCTAGAATTGATTTCTAGGTGAAATCTTCACTTTAGCTCTAGCTACTACATATTTGAAAACACAATTGGGAAAGTTTTGAAAACTTAAAACAAAGGTAAAAACTTGGAAAAATATTTTCAAAAATCCAAAGCTAGAAAATTGCTTTCATTTTCAAATCGGATCTCAAGTCTTTTGTGACTTTTCAAGGCGCAAATTTCACAACATTTACATCATATACATATGGTTTTGTTGTCGTACACATACTACCATAATATTATATCCAATGTCACAAATCCACATCCATATACATATCCAAACATATCAACATATCAACCAATCACCAAATCCAAGTTCAAACATAAACGTATCATCATATGCCATAAATACGACATGATAATTCAACATAAAAATCACCATATTTTCACAAAATATAGTCCATCAAAATCAAGTTATTTTATTTTCCAAAAAAAAAAGTTTTACTCACCGAAATTTTTTCTAAATCAAAGCAACTTTTGCCGTAACTCGAAATCGCTTTCGAAACATGCAAAAATAGAACTTTTGGACCCTTGAACCTTTGAAATGGGCTCGGCCAAGTGGGTTTGGGCTCGGCCTAAGCCTTGTAGGGCACAGCCATGTGGAGATTTGGCTTGGCCATGGTTTTTTTTTGTGGATGGAATGTTGTATTTTGGAGGAGAAAGTGTTTTAGGAGATGTAGAAGTGGTTTTGTGAATTAAAGAAGGGATTTTTGCATAAGGATGTGATTTTTTTTTCAAATTTATGAAGAGGAAGCCATAGATTATTTAACTCAAGCTCTTAGGAAATTTTGGAGTGAAGAGGAGGTTTGTAAAAATGAGAATATGAAGAAGTAGTGGTATTTATATGCTTGGGATATTAATTAAAATATATGTAAGTGCTTATATTAAAATATATGTATGCATGCATAGCCATACCTCCTCCCTCCTTTCAAAACCGTTCATACTACCCCCTCCCCATGCTTTCCACTATTCATGTCCTGCTCTTGTGTCCTTGTCTTGAAAAAGTGTATCTTTATATGTATATATATGTATATATACTTACTTTTATTAAATAAGATCTTATATGTTAATATGTTTAAGTGTGTAAATGTGTACATGCATATTTCCATGTACACAACATGTTAAAGTAGTTTGTAATGTGTGCATGTGTACTTAACATAGTGGTATGACCTTAAAAAAAATTAACCAATGAAAAATCGATATTTCGGAAAATAACTTTCGGTCACATTTTCTATTTTTCTATGAACTATATATTTTAGTAAACAAATTTTGGAAACGATTTTATTATCATTAATTATTATTTAAAATAGTTTTATTAGAGAATAAAAATACATTTATTAATTATTTAAAATATAATTAAATATTCATTTAAATAGCGATAAATTTCTAGGTCGTTACAATACTCACCAGTATCATATGACTCATAATCATATGATTAAAGAATTATTTCTCAAAACCGAGGCTTAGTCCATAGTTCAAAAAAGAATTGTTAAAATTTTAGATATTTATATGTAATATAGCTAATGCCGAAAATAACGTTATTATAATAGATTTATTTCATAACGAATATCCAAAATATTTATAACAAAATAATGTGATATTTATTTTCAGTCAATAAGAGAAATAATTATTATTTCATAAATAATTATTGGAATATTTATGAAATCAATTTTTCCTATCTCTATGCATCCACTAATATGTATTATATAACATGCTAACACTATTTCAGTCATTACTATAATTGCATATGAAATATGAAGCTTAATTTATATACTGATTATGGGCTATTTATTTCTTTTATTGTAACTGGTCTATAATCGAGAATTTGATCAAATATCTTAAACTCATCAGAATAACCTTTATAAAAAATAATTTTCTAAATTATAAAACGATTGAAATAGAAATATCATTTCTCATTCCATATTAAGTGTCTTTAGTATTTTATAAAATTCTCATTACTGATGTCCCTCTATGAAGTAGAGGTGACTATTCACTTTCTTCATCCCAACTGTGCGTAAGTTACATCCACTCTTATACATCCGCTTTTATTTCCAAAATGGTCAAACCATTCAAAGGAGATCCTTACTATAATCAATTGTATTGAATATATGATTTTATATTATGGTTTATTCGCTTATTTCCAATGAACTAATTTCATCATAGTTTCATACATTACGAACCATGCATAACATTTATATGTAACTGAATATGGATCAAACATCCATGCATTTCTATTAGAGCTCGGCGCTTACAGAAAACAATATATAATCTTGGGCAAATAAACAATTAAGCGACTAAGGCATGGATGTTTTAGATTTTGTACAAATTGGCTCTTGCATTGGCCTTGAAGCGACAACATGCCAAAGAAATTAAAGGTGATTATATTTTATACTTCTTTTTAATCTTTAATATATTTCATTGGTATATCTTAACTGATAAAGATTTTATCAATTTTATTAATTGCACTAATCTATCAATGTAGATTATTTTAACTTTATATAGTATATGTTCTTACAATTTTAGAAAGGTTAAATGTTACCATTTCATTTTTCTCATAAGGCTCCCACTAGATTGTTAGGTTCTTTAAAACCCTAAAAATAGAAATATTTTGGTTTCTCTGATGGGCGTTAGGAGTTGCTTGCCCAGGGATTCTAACCTTGAGGAATATCAACAAATCATAGACCGGCAAGAAATGGTAACACTTTATCAACTATATCAAATATAACTCCTAACCCATGGTGTTTGTCTTGATCTCAACTCAATCTTGAAGAATATCGACAAATCGAAAGCGATTATTTATTCGTACCCACCATTTTGTGACAGCCTAATATAATGCATGTACCTTGAGGAATATCAACAAATACATGCATGTATCTTACCTTATATATATATTACTAGTACTAAACACAACATCTTTAGCTTAAGGAATATCAACAACTAAAGAGTACGCAAGTAATATATAAATGGTAGAGGATACCTTGTATATTAACGATTCATAATCTTCAATATGCATATATTAAACGATATCAATTTAGGGAATAATATATTTCTTGTGAAATACCCTTGTGAGTTAAGTGTTAGACACATTTGATATGACATTATACATTCTATACGTATATACTTACTCATTAAATCTAATTGGGTCTCTTTTTAGTTCCACTTAATTTTATACATATATAATTATATGAGCATTGACTTATTTTTAACTTTTATAGTTTAATTTACTTACATAATATATATATATATATATATATATATCTGTGTGTGTGTCTTATTAATTAAATCATATTTAATTTATTTTATACCACTCAATTTAAACTATTTAAGACAGTTAACCAAACGTAACGTATATAGTTCGTTTGTGTGTACATATCAATACATGTATAAATTTTAATTAATTAACTTTTTAGCTAATTTTAGTTAATAAATTTTATTTAGATAAATAATTAAATTAATTTGAAATTTTAATTTAATTTTTCATAAACAACGTTAAGATAAATAAATAAATATAACAATTATAGTTACACATATATCAATATATATGTTTTAAGCAATTAAATTTTAATTACTTATTTAATCTAATTAATCATATTAATTTAATTTTAAATTTCAAAATTAAATATTAATTTTTCAAAAGAGTTTGAATTCATTTTATTTTATAACTGTCATTAAATTTTCCATTTATAGTTTAAACTTGAATTTTAAATTTTAAATATAGTTTGAAAAATCCAAACAAAATTTGAAAAGTAGCTTAAGGCCCAAAGTAAAATCAGGCCTTTATATTGGGGATAACCTTTGGGTTTACTTCATCCTTCTAAATGGGTACTTATTATCCAAACCAAACTTTTGCAACTACTTTTCCAAACACCCTGCTAAATGGGTAAGCTTTAATCAGTTAGCCCTAACATTGCTAAATTAGACTGCAAAGACCATTTGGACTCTGATACCATTGAAGGAACTCGGCTAGTAAGAAGTGGTTGAAATTAGTAGATTTCAAAAAATTTAGTTATTTTTAGATCTGTTGGGCCTACGAATTCTAAAGGGTTATTGGATCCTATCTAATATATTTTAAATAAAACATTTATTTTACTTAATTTGTTTTAAAATGTATTTTTTTGTAAATTTTAATCTATAAGTGTATAAAATACACTTATATGCGTATAGCACATGTATTATAAAAAAACCTCTAGTGATCGATCATGTGACCTCATCACATCACCTTGGACCTCCCTTATCGATCACACCTCGATCCAAGCACGATAGCGATCATTTAGTTGCCCTCAATTATGCTGCATTTCCTTCTAATGACCTGAGTCCTTCTTTTGTTAGCCTCGCATATTCCTTGGTTAGCTCTAATTCACTTCACCCTCCACTTCAAAGTGCAATTTTGCACTTAGCTCCAACCTTGATCCATCGGTGCCAACCCACAGTGTCGGTCAGCACCGATCGATTATTCATAACCAAACTTTTGCTAAGCTAATATTTGTAACGACCCGCAATTCCAACACATTTCAAGCTGATAATAAACCACACATGTCCAACTCGAATTGAATGAAAAGGTGAATAGTTAGGGGAAAGAAAGAAGAAAGAAGAGAGAAGAGAGAAAGAAAAGCAAAAAACACAAAATCTCACAATGCAGCGGAACAACATATAATATAATATCAATGATCTTTACGAAAGAGAAGTTGTAATATACATACATCAAATCAGACTACACAAATAACTAATCATCATCCTGGACAGTTATAATAATCTGTCCTCATAAATGCTGATAATTTAAATAACCAATGCAGTGGAAAAAACGTATACATGAATACGACTTGAAGACCTCCAGGTCATCTTTGGAAGCTCTAAATCATCCAAATCGAATATGCAAATATACTTGGTCTGACCCGTGCATTTGAAGGGAATAATGCCTGGATCAGTCTGGTAAACCAACATGAGAAAACACATCTCAATTGGATTTTAAAGTTATAAAAACATTTCAAAACAAAGGTTTCTCGTAAGACCATGCCACACATAAACACGAACGGGTTTTTACCTTACGATAACCAAAACACTTTATATCAAATTCTCTGATACTGATATAGTGTCTAGGTTACAAATACATATTAACTATAGCCGAAATTGTTACATTTCTTAAATTCCAGTATAATAGGTTTACAATATAACCATAAAGGCATTGGAGAATGGATTCCATAAAATGACAAGGTAAGGGACTATCTTTGGACAATACGTCTCTAGAGGGATGCACCTGATGCTCCAACCTCTACCAACACAGAATCAGCCTACCTTTATCATAGATAGTGCCGAATATCCCATCACCCCGGTCGTTCCCGACCTATCCGTGGCCATAAGCATACACCACATACCCAATATATAGAAGGTAATCTAAAAAGGTGATGAACATGTCCTAATATGAGCGATCCATATAGACCTGCTGCATCTACCCTGTTATTGTCATTTCTGATGTGTGAGGCCTAAGGTAACGCATTAGGCTTCACAAAGAAACAAATCCCACTTTGAATGTCACATTGCCTTTTCAAACAACACATTAATTGATTTCCACAAAAGTACAACCTTCGAGTTCATATGCCTCAAAGAAGGGTGTTAAGTGCAAGAGGAGTTACCTCCTACACCACTAAATAGACGTACATTTGTAAAAACCAATATACATGGTTCTTAGAAATGCACCGTCAGACATTCGTCCATATAAGTTATCCAAGAACAGGACAAACCAAAGGCACTCCCCTACCACATCCTATCGAGAACCAACCCTAGGATTAGTAGCAGCAGTCCTTGCATCAAAGATATTCAGAATGAAGCACTACTGCCACCATATATACACACTATGGAATCGCGGGGCTAGTAGCAAGCAACCCTACATCATGAAGAACTCCTCCTTCAAAAATCATCATCTTCAACAAATCTGCACTTCAAATGCATACGTTGGTCCAAAATGGTTTTCGGATAAATCTGATCCCATCTCTGCGGACCAAGAATCGATAAGAGGCCCTCAACCTCATATGGAAACCAAGTCTCGTAGACTTATCACGTTTCCAACTCTCAACTTGCTATCCTTTGGCAAAGAAGGAAGCTCGGTAGATTGGAGTACCATAGTCACTCTACCCTACTCGAATCATCATTCTTAACACCAAATGATAATCATGCCTACTCAGTTGGCCTTGTTCTAAGTGCACGAATAATCAGTTCCACATTAAGTCAAGGAACCAAAAAGGGCCAAAAGTACAACCTAGCACACAAGCAGTCACTATGCCTATTTGATTAGTCTTTTATTAAATAAATCACTTTCCAAATGTTCACCTCAAAATATCTTTAACTCAAAAACATTTCCATATACTTATTTCAACGGTATAAGTATATTCACAAACCGTCTCATTTTCAACACTTAGAAAATATCTCTATATACTTAAATCTGCAATAAGTATGTTTACAAATCTTTTGAGGAAGGTATCATAATTACCAAACACGCTTTATTGGGTCAAAACGAATGTTGCGTACAACATTGTTACGATAACCCAAAACAATAATACAGGGATTTGACTATTTATATTTCTATTAATCCTATATACTATATAAAACACTTCCTTTCAAAAATCACTTACTATAACAAAGGTGTTATAGTCTATACCTATGTTACGTCCCGGAATATGACCACATTAATTTTCGAATATTTAATTAATCTTAAATATTCAAATAATAGGTTTTATAATTGAAATAAAAACTCTTTTAAATAATAAATTTTGAAGATAAAATAGTTTTTAAAATTAGTTTACAAAAATATTTAGTTCGAAGAAAAATCGAAAAAGTGATTTGAAATCGTTTTCCGAATTTTCAACGTTTCATCGTATAAAAGTTGTTTGAAATGTGGTGAGCCTTGTTTATATTTGAAACAACATTTAAATGGTTAAGAATGTAAATAAGTTAGTACATATAGGTATATACATAGGTATATATACTAAAGTATATACATGTATATTCTAAAAGATGCCTTAAGAGACATGATTTGACACTTTGGCGACTCGAGCACAAAACATGTTTAAACATGTTTTCTTTCACATGATGAGGGAGGGACAAGGTGGTAGGCTGAAATGGCATGTGTGGTTGAGGCTGTTGAGGTGGAAAAACAATGTGGAGGGTAATGGACAGCCGGAGTTTAGGTAATTTACATTTTCACTTGCTTATCAATAGCCTTTCATCTCTCTAAACTTTCCTCTTCTTTCATCGATCAGATCTCTTTCAATCTTGTCTAAATGAAGTTTTTCCTTTTTTTCAAATCATGTAAAATTCCGACTACAACTTTTATCTTGATCACTTCTTCAAATTTCCAGCATAGCTATGTAAAAATATCAATTGTTTATAGAGTGTTTTTGGATCCAGAATTTCAAGTCCGAAAATGGACCTTCTTCTTCTGAACATATCTTCTTCAAAACTAATTGAAATTGAATGATTTTTTTATGAAATTATAGAAAAAATAATTTTATAAAATTTTCCTCCTTACCACTTTTACAAAATCTGAGGGCAAATAGTCCAAAAACCAGTTGGAAAATGACCTATTTTTAGGTTCATTTTTGAGAGTTCAATGATTATCCAAAGTCACTTCACCTTACCGAAACAAGTTTCACTTCCTTCTTCTTTCAAGGTCGAGCCGACCTAGTGCATTAAGGGTCCAAGACTCCATCTTTTGCTTAGGAATGGAAGTGCTAGGTCATACCCTAAGTTAGCGAGGATTTGGATAGCTTTTGGTGAGTAAAACTACACCTTCTTAAACCAAGTTTATACTTTTTTAATGTTCATGTTAATAGCCTATGAATGCTTGTTGTATATGTGAAGAAATGGTTTGGTTGTTTGTTTGTTTCATGCTTTAAAGAGTTGTCGCGTTTGAAAGTTAGTAAGCATGTGGCTAGCTATATGAAAAGTTGGTAGTTAATATAATTGTTAGTAAATACTTACTACATGTTGTATCATCATTATTTACCTTGTGTTGTGCTTAAACCATTGCTATGTAATGTTTGGTTGTATGGCTAATTTCATAAGTTTTTTGCCGGACTGACCGTATAACCATAGTCGCTATATCGGCACTTTCAAAAAATCACCTTTTATCGAAACAGTTTGGTTTCATCTACGTACTTGGAATTGTTTTACAATTCAAGCAAGATTTTGATTAACGATGTTTTAAAAAGTAATTAACCATTTTAATAATGATTATTTAATTAATTACTTAACTAATAAGGATTAAGGTTAACTAACTACAAAGTTAATGATGTGTTTTAAATTTAACTAATTACCTGGTTAATGATTGTTTAAATTAATTAATCATTTTCTTTAATGATGTTTAAATTTAATTAATCATTTTACTTAATGATGTTTAAGGATAACTAATCATTCAATAATGATGGATTAAAGCTAATTAATCAATTGGCTAATGATGCTTTTAAATTAATAAATCTTTTTAATAAATGATTTTTAAATAAACATGTTTTAACTCTTATTAATCTTTCCTTTATCGATGTTTATAATAAAAAAATCAATTTTGATTAATGAGAATTAATTAATTATATTAATTATATTTAAATTTATTAATTAATATAATTAATGATGTTTTAAAGATGATTTACCCTTTTTAATTAAATGTTATTGGAGTTAATTAATCAACTTAAATTATGAATTTCAAAATGAATTTATTAAAGTAACCAGGATGTTTTGACTTTGTTATTCATTTTAAATAATGATAATTAATTATTCATTAATTTAATTAATTATATTTTACTAATTAATTGGATTAAAAAGGTTTAAAGTGGTTTACCCTTTTTATTATTTAAAGACATTTGAAGTTCAAAAGTCAAATTGTGTGATGAAGTTTAAAGTAAATTAATCAATGTAATAAAGATATTTTAATTTATTAAATCCTTTTTAAATTGATATTTTGAAGTTAGTAAACTCTTTTAACAAAGTGTTTTAAAGCTAATACTTGTAATGTGAGGCAAGCACGAATTCGGGTTTTTAAAAGAAAACGTTTGCTTCGTTTATGGAAATGAATTAATTTCCTTAAAGCAATTCACTTATATGGGAATGATTTATTTGTATACTTAGCACTAAATGTCGAAGAAGTAGACTTGTTGCTATTTTGACAGTTAAGAATAACCGTGAGACATGACTTTGAGGTAACACTACCTTGACTGGTCCGATATTATTGTTAACCAAGAAATAGTACAAGTTGGAATTCGATGAGTGGTGGTAAGTATACAAGACTTAATTTCCATAAACGATCATTTTATATCCTCGATAGTTGGTTTCTCAGCTATAGATTACTTCAGCTTCTTTATTATCATCATTCTAAGACGATATGTTACTCCGTTGAGCTTTGATATCCTTTGTCGAAAATGACTAAAACGCTAGTAGAGGCCAAGCTATGTGGGGTTTCTCCCATTAGGGTATTTTCACATCCACTCTAGATTGGATTTGGTGTTGTGCATTGAGATGTGAAATACTCAGATACTCAGCAATAGTTGACGGGGTCTGGCTTGGAGGTTACCGAGAGCCATCAAAGTTCTCAAGTATATTTCTAAAGGTATTTTATCGGTAAGGGAGGCGCACCCTCCTAGTCATTTGTTGGTAAATTTCCTCCACTTATTTGATTTGAACCTTTAAATCTGTTTTCTTTAATTATTGTGGGAAGAATCAACCACTCTTCGTGGTGTTCAATTATTGATTTTGTCCATTCTATCGAGTTTGGATGGTTATCTTGTTTAGTTCATTCTATCGAGTTTGGACTGTTGTCTTGTTTTATCTATTCTATCCAGTTTGGATTTTTATTTATACTATTTCCATTCTTTCAAGTATGAATGTTATACTAATTGTACACATCATCAATGTTTTGATTTGTTCCCAATTGTTCATTTCCATTTTTGTAACACCCTGTATTTTTATATAATTAAATAATCAAATAACGATAAATAGTGAAAATAAACATTTTTGTAATTGTTCGAATATGGCCTCGAAACTTATACCATTGTGTTCGTGGCGATTTATAATCATTTTTCATATATAACTTGTCGAAATCCGAGTTAATACGGAGAAATTACGAAAGAAACAAAAATAAGAGAAAACAGAAAGAAAAAAAATATAGGTCAACCCACAACCCCCCAAGTCGACCCGAAGAGAGCACAGGTCCACCCTAGGGTCGACATGCATAGTATCATGGACGACAATTCATCCAAGTACGTGCCGGACTCCTCAAAATTGATTTTTTCGCAATCCGAAGCGTTATTTTCTGGATCCGACGACTCGCAGTGACCCTGTGACATGGTTGCACCAGATTCAATCTAAAAATCCAACGGTCCGAGATCCCCAAACTCTACTATAAACAAAACCCTAGGCATAGCTTTTTCTCACAATTAGATTTTCTCCAAATGGGTTCATTGCCTGAGGTAGGACCCTAAATAGAAAATATTTCTTTGGGTTCATTGCCTGAGGCTGGACCCTAAAAAGAAAATATTTCTAGGGAGAAGATCTTCTCAATAAAAATATTAGACACCTTAGAAGGGGATCCAGGAAGACCAGGGAGCCAAGCTAAGCACAAGCAAAGCTAAGTATGTGACGACCGCCCATGACCCCTGCACCGAATCTAGAGATAGTGCGCTGTAAAGTGTGCCAGGCGACCATGGACGATTGTCAGGGTAGATCAAAATAACAGAATCTATCGTATTACTCACAGCGCATGGACAAAATACAATAGAACATATGTATAGTGAAGCTTTACAGAACAAAATGACATCATATAAAACTCCATAATAGTTGAGTACAAGCATCCAAATAGTCAATACATCAAGCCTCACTACATATCACTCAGAGATTATACAAACAGCGGAACATCCAGTACATATAAGAAGATAATATGCAACCCTCAAGCTCGTCTTCGATATCAGCATCGTGAGAAGAGAACAGCACCTGTCACCTGCTACCTAGTCTGCCCGTCCCAAAATGGACGAACAGCCCAAGGCAATAAGAACTAAAAAATAAAGCCTTGAGTCAGACAACAGTCTTAGTGAGCAGTAAATTAACTAACAACATACCAAAAGAGCATAAAGGAAAAGGAATAGGAATACAACCCTCCCACTCCAACCTCTTTCTACAGTGATAGCCCCCAAACACACACTAAGCAGAAGCAAACATAACAGAGCATACAATGTACAGTAAAGAAATTATCACTCGAGTCAAGGGCGATGTTTTCCAAGCACAAACCCCCAAGGCCTAAACCAAGATCAGATAAGCACCCAGAAAACACTGCTCTTGAGACCGAATGACGATACAACCAAACATCCATGACTATGGCTATCACTGTTATCATTGCTTCGATATCACCGTTAATTGAATGACCGGCACATTCTTTCAGCCGTCCGTCAAGGGCTAATGGAAACACCAGTTCTAGACATAACTCCCGCACGTCGTCGCAGCCCGTGCCTAGGACTATCGAATCTGCCCAGAGTACTCGACCATCAACAGTTGGCCGTTGGGACTATCGAATCTGCCCAAACGTACTCTTGCTTAGAGCATGCTAGAACCTTCAACAACGATGCTATCCAAGCCTCCTAGTCATCCTCCTTGACGACTATTTCCATACTAGCTCAAGCGCCTCTCAAGCATCCATTACTCTTAACGCGAATCATATCACCGAGTTACCAACATGCTTGGAATGATCCCGTCTGGATTAGACCAAGACTTTCTCATATCATACTTCGCTTCATCACATCCTCGCAAAGTCTCATCTCAACATTATCGTCTATGCATAAGAGCTTCATCATCCCGCTACATATGCCACGAGCAGCTTTCTCAATTCAAGAGCCTTTCCCTTAGCTTTTGAATCATCTTCGATCTAAATCAAATCGTCAATCATCTAATTCATAGCAATCAACCAAGTCAAACATTAATCCAAATAATCAAGCATTCAAATAAGATCTAAATAGACAATTATCACAATAATGGCAATTTCGTAAATAAAGTGTTGAAAGTCTAACAAGCATGAAATCATGAGAATTATCTCTACAATCTTGATGAATGAACTTGCATAGGTTAACACTTAGTAAAATGGATGTCAAATCATCATGAACAATGGATCTACATGGATCTACACTTAGGATGAAGAAAATGCATGAAAATCACTAATTTAACACCAAATCGAGCCAACAATCCGATATACTCCTTTGGATCCGTGTGAGAGATAATCACCACTCACCAAATCACCTAAACAACCTCAAATCAACACGCTTCAGATCTGGACAGCGAAGGATCAAGCTTGATCTATCACGAATCCGCTTCAAACGAAGAAATCTCGCTTCAATGGATGAAGATCTTCAACTTTAGCTCTTGGATCTTCGATCTTGATCTTTGATTTGGATGAAAGGAAGCACTAGATTAGAGTGGAGAAAAGAAGTGAAGAAGTGTAGAAGTCGAGCTCTCAAAATGGCAGCACTTCGTCGCTTCAAAATCCGGATCCCAAAAAGTGAGAAAACCCCTTCCTATTTATAGCAGAAATTTCCTTAAGTCGTAACTCGACTATCTCCATAGGTCGTTTCCGACCTAAGCCTCTCCGACCTAACAGATATGCACGCACGCCCCAACTCCTACGACCTAACACTTACCTGTATATGACTCACGACATAACAACTCTCTCCTAAGTCGGTCACGACTTATAGCATGCGCGCCTACGACTCAATTGAGAAGCGACCTAACAACATTACGACCTAACATAAGTCGCAAACAACTGGACTGCGATCTAACTACTAAGCCAAAGCCCAGTGACCTAGCAACTCGCGCGACCTACGACTTAACAAGTGCGCGACTTACGACTTAGAAATCACGCGACCTAACACTTAAGCTATACCCTGCGACCTAACAACCCATACATAAGTCGCTTACGACTTAACACCTTAACTCGTCCACGACTTAACTCCCATAGGTCGTACCCTCCTTAAGTCGCTAACTCACTTAAGTCGCACTATTACTTAACTTGCTAACTCGCTGTTTCTTAACTCGGTCACTTCCTTAGGTTGTCTATCCCTTAGGTCGTTAACTCACCCAGTCGACTTAACTTGGCAACGACTTAAACACTTAACTCGGTAACAATTTAACTCGCCACAATCCTTAAGTCGCGCCTACCTCTTAAGTCGTCCAAACGACCTATCTCCAATCCCTTAACCCGCCATTTCCCTGGGTAGCTCCTATCCCCTAAGTCGTATACGACTTACGACTTATACTAAGTCGTGAACGACTTAGGACTTAGCCATATTTTTGCCTAAAACTCATATGTCACCACCTTAACCCAGTTAATCTCTTAAGTCGGCAACTCGACCCAGACTTCTCTTAAATCGTCCAAACCGACTTAGGACTTAGAAAATTCTGAATGACTTATCAACAACGTAACCAATTGTCAACTGTTTTACGATGTTCCGATCCGTAAAATACGGGTCGTTACATTCTCTCCCCCTTAGGAATTTCGCCCCTGAAATTCCAAGCAAACAAAGCAATCGAAGACTATTCTGTACGACTACCATCCATAGCAATCAACAAACCATACATCCAATTCTAGCTTAGCGTACAGAATTCTAAAACTTAGAACAAGTTACAATATCGTGAGATGAGACGACACCTTAGGGCCATACCTTGAAGAGTTCAGGATGAGCTGCCTTCATCCTCTCTTCCACCTCCCACGTACAGTCGTTATCATCATCACTCCATTGTATCTTGAGCAACTTAACTACCTTCCTCCTAAGCTGTTTCGTGTCGGTTTCAACAACACGAAGCGGCTTACGAGGTCTTCTATCAACTGGATCAACTTCGAAGTCTTCACAGCTATCAGCAGAAACGACTGTATTCGAGTCGTGTACATACTTCCGTAGATATGATACATGAAAAACATTGTGCACACTCGACATCTTCTCTGGTAACTCCAATCTGTAGGCGAGCTTTCCAATTCGCTCGATGATCGGGAATGGTCCAACAAATCTCGGAGTCAATTTTCCTTTCTTCCCGAATCGAATAACATTCTTCAGTGGAGAAATCTTCACAAAAACCATATCTCCTACGTCGAACTCCAAATCCTTACGACGCTTATCAGCATAACTCTTCTGACGGTCTTGGGCTGCCTTCATTCGTTGCCGAATGATCTCTATACAATCTGAAGTCTGCCGAATCATCTCTGGCCCAAGTATCAGCTTTTCTCCAGTTTCCAACCAACATGTCGGAGAGTTACACGGTCTTCCATACAATGCCATACCAATGCTTGACTGGTAACTGTTGTTGTACGCAAACTCCACCAAATGAAGGTGATCTTCCCATGATCCTCCGAAGTCCAAAAAACATGCTCTAAGAAGATCTTCCAAAACTCGGTTGACTCTCTCTGTCTGACCATCTGTTTGAGGGTGATAAGCTGTACTCAAACACAACTCGGTTCCCAAAACTTCCTGGAAGCTCTTCCAAAATCCACTAGTGAACAATGGATCTCGATCGCTCACTATACTCTTCGAAATACCATGGAATCGAACTATCCACTTAACATACAACTCAGCCAACCTTGATGCAGTCCTAGTCGATCGAACAGGAATAAATCTTGCACTCTTAGTCAGGCGATCTACAATGACCCAAATCCCTTCATTTCCCGTCCTGGTTCTAGGCAATCCATCAATAAAATCCATCGACACTTGCTCCCACTTCCATGTAGGAACTTCTAATGGCTGAAGCAATCCACTTGGCTTCTTCTGCTCGGCTTTTACCAACTGGCAGTTCATACACTTGGAAATAAAATTCCCAACATCCTTCTTCATGCCTTCCCAGTAGTAGGTTCTCTTCATATCCCGATACATCTTATTTCCACCTGGATGAATTGTCAACTTCGAGTGATGACTTTCCTTCAGAACTTCACTCCTCAATTCATCTATATCGGGAACAACTAGTCGTCCTTGCTTCCGAAGCCAACCCTCTCGATCGACCTCGAATCCTTTATCCTTTTCTGGTTCTAATCCAGATTCCAAATCACGGATAATCTTGACAAGCTTATCGTCTCGCTTTTGGCTCTCGCCAATCCTTTCCACAAGAGAAGGTTTTATCGATAAGTTTGCCAACATCTCAGGTTCCAATTCACATCTTGGCCTGAAGTCAAATCCGGCTAAATACTCGAGAATCTTCCATTCTGAAAACATGGCTCCCAGTCCTGCATGTCTTCGACTTAACGCATCTGCCACTGCGTTACCTTTTCCCGGAGTATAAGATATACCAAAATCATATGATGCCAAAAACTCTAGCCATCGTTGCTGTCGAAGATTCAAATCCTTTTGGGAGAAAAGATACTTTAACGACTTATGATCTGTAAACAACTCGAATCGAATTCCCAATAGATAATGTCTCCAAATCTTCAGAGAAAAAACAATCGCCGCTAACTCCAAATCATGAGTCGGGTAATTCCTTTCGTGCGGCTTCAGTTGTCGACTAGCATACGCAACAACTTTACCCTTCTGCATTAGCACTGTTCCAAGTCCAGTACCACATGCGTCGGTGTAAACCACCATCTCATCATTCCCACTTGGAATAGTCAAAACAGGAGCACTCGTCAATCGTTCTTTCAGGATTCTGAAAGCTTGCTCACACTTATCATCCCATCTGAACACTAGGTTCTTCTTTATCAATCCTGTTAACGGTGCAGCCACCTTGGAGAAGTCTTTGATAAACCGTCGATAATATCCTGCTAATCCAAGAAAACTTCTCACATCAGATGCATTCTTAGGTCTAACCCAATCCTGGATTGCTGCCACCTTAGCGGGATCAACCGCTATTCCACTTCCAGAAATCACATGGCCTAAGAACCTCACTTCACTCTTCCAGAAGTGACACTTCGAAAACTTGGCCTTCAGCTGATGTTTCCGCAAGATTTCCAAAACAATACGCAAGTGTGTCTTGTGCTCTTCTTCAGTTCTGGAATAAATCAGAATATCATCCACGAACACAAGCACAAACTTGTTCAACTGATCTCTGAACACTCTATTCATAAGATCCACAAAATATGCTGGCGCGTTAGTCAACCCAAACGGCATTACCAGCCACTCAAAGAAACCAGATGGTGTCCGAAAAGCAGTCTTCGGCACACTATCCTTAGCCACTCTCAACTGGTGAAATCCCGTTGCCAAATCCATCTGAGAAAACACCTTGGCTTCATGAAGCTGATCAAACAAGTCATCTATTCTCGGCAATGGATACTTGTTCTTCTTAGTCACCTTATTCAGCTCACGATAATCCATACACAATCTCAACGACCCATCTGCCTTGGTTGCAAACACAACTGGTGCACCCCACTCGGACACACTACGCCGAATGAATCCTTTCTGCAAAAGATCATCAACTTGCACCCTCAACTCCTGCTGTTCCCTAGGCGCCATCCGCCTAAGAGGCATCACAACAGGTCTGGCTCCTTCAACTAGATCTATACGAAACTCGATCTCTCTATGCGGCGGCAACCCTTTGACTTCGTCAAAGACATCTTCGAATCCATTCGCGATTGGCACTAATGACAGTCCATCCCGTGGAACAACTAGCAAATACATGAAGCTCATGAAGACGCCTTCTTCATGCTTACATCGTATCACAAACTTTTGCCCCTTCACATTCTCGACTGTCACTTCCAACCTCTCGCAATCAACCTTTGCCGCATACCTCCTAAGCCAGTCCATACCCAAAATAATTCCGAACCCCGCAAAGTTCAGAACAAAACAATCACAAACAAAAGAGCAACCATGACTCGACACAATCAGACCACGGCATAACATACACAAACAAGACGAACCCCCAACTAGATTAGTCACAACCAATGGCCTATCAACAATATCCGGTTCCAAACCTAACCGGCCTACAAGTTCATTATAAACAAACGAATGTGACGCTCCAGTATCAAACAGAACTCTAACTGGAACACCACCTAGGAAAAGAGTACCTTGAACAACCACACTCTTTCCTTTCTCTTCAGCGGTAGGAGCTTTCGAAGACGACGGAACAGCTCCCAAAGCATAAGCTTGCACAATCTGCTTGTCCCTCCTCGGTTCTGGACAATTCTTCCTGAAATGCCCTGGCTTGTCACAGTTGTGGCACTTCGTCGGCGCTTTCGGATTCTTGCAATCCCTGGAGAGATGGCCTTTCTGCTGACAGTTGTAGCAAGCCACCTCGCCTTTCGGCTTCTTCTGGCCATCCTTACCCTTCTGCTGCTGCTGCTTCCTCTTCTTGTTTCCACCCTGCTGGGGTTTAGACTCTTCCCTGGTCACAGCAACAACAGATCCTTCCTTAGGAAACAGACTCTCATGCCTAAGAGCTTTCTTCACAAGCTTCTCAAATGAATCGTCCAAATGATCCACCAACTGTCTCCCAAGATAATTGTCCAAGCCTGTCACAAACTTCTCATTCTTCTGGTATGCAGACTCAATATATGACCGGGCATACTTGGACAACGCTTCAAACTCAGAAACATACTCAAGAACTGATCTCCCTCCTTGCTTGAGCTCCACAAACTTCTTGAACAGAACAGACTTCTGAGCTGTAGAAATGAACTTAGCTTCAAACCTAACTTGGAATTGCTCCCAAGTAATCTCTTCCTCCGGAGTAGTGATGGTAATAGAATTCCACCAATCAGAGGCTCTCCCTTGAAGCTGCCTTGATGCCAACTTCCTCTTAGTTTCATCCTCAATTCCCAAATCACCAAAGATCCTTCTACAAGCATCCATCCACCTCTGGACCTCAATAGTTGATTCTGTTCTCAAGAAAACCTTCCCTCCAAGAGCAGTTAGTCCTTGCACAACTTAGCAAAATCCACTGGTTTCGGAGTCTGAACCTGAACTCCAACATCAACTGCCGCCCCTAGAACTGGTATCCTTCTCATGATCGAAGTCATCATAGCTTCGAACATAGCTGCATAATCAGCAGTTACCTCAGTAGCACGGCCTTCCCTAGCAGCTGGTCTCCCTCTTCGACTCATTCTCAATATCTATAAAAAGGAATGATTAGGACATCTAGAGAAACAACTGCATAAAGGACTCAATTCTACTAAGCTACTATATTATATATAGTATTCATCCATCAAAATACAATTACGTCTCTCATACGTAGTTACGTCAGTGAGCGTTGGGTAAAATCGATTAACCAATGCTCTGATACCAAATGTGACGACCGCCCATGACCCCTGCACCGAATCTAGAGATAGTGCACTGTAAAGTGTGCCAGGCGACCATGGACGATTGTCAGGGTAGATCAAAATAACAGAATCTATCGTATTACTCACAGCGCATGGACAAAATACAATAGAACATATGTATAGTGAAGCTTTACAGAACAAAATGACATCATATAAAACTCCATAATAGTTGTGTACAAGCATCCAAATAGTCAATACATCAAGCCTCACTACATATCACTCAGAGATTATACAAACAGCGGAACATCCAGTACATATAAGAAGATAATATGCAACCCTCAAGCTCGTCTTCGATATCAGCATCGTGAGAAGAGAACAGCACCTGTCACCTGCTACCTAGTCTGCCCGTCCCAAAATGGACGAACAGCCCAAGGCAATAAGAATTAAAAAATAAAGCCTTGAGTCAGACAACAGTCTTAGTGAGCAGTAAATTAACTAACAACATACCAAAAGAGCATAAAGGAAAAGGAATAGGAATACAACCCTCCCACTCCAACCTCTTTCTACAGTGATAGCTCCCAGAAACACACTAAGTAGAAGCAAACATAACAGAGCATACAATGTATAGTAAAGAAATTATCACTCGAGTCAAGGGCGATGTTTTCCAAGCACAAACCCCCAAGGCCTAAACCAAGATCAGATAAGCACCCAGAAAACACTGCTCTTGAGACCGAATGACGATACAACCAAACATCCATGACTATGGCTATCACTGTTATCATTGCTTCGATATCACCGTTAATTGAATGACCGGCACATTCTTTCAGCCGTCCGTCAAGGGCTAATGGAAACCCCAGTTCTAGACATAACTCCCGCACGTCGTCGCAGCCCGTGCCTAGGACTATCGAATCTGCCCAGAGTACTCGACCATCAACAGTTGGCCGTTGGGACTATCGAATCTGCCCAAACGTACTCTTGCTCAGAGCATGCTAGAACCTTCAACAACGATGCTATCCAAGCCTCCTTGACGACTATTTCCATACTAGCTCAAGCGCCTCTCAAGCATCCATTACTCTTAACTCGAATCATATCACCGAGTTACCAACGTGCTTGGAATGATCCCGTCTGGATTAGACCAAGACTTTCTCATATCATACTTTGCTTCATCACATCCTCGCAAAGTCTCATCTCAACATTATCATCTATGCATAAGAGCTTCATCATCCCGCTACATATGCCACGAGCAGCTTTCTCAATTCAAGAGCCTTTCCCTTAGCTTTTGAATCATCTTCGATCTAAATCAAATCGTCAATCATCTAATTCATAGCAATCAACCAAGTCAAACATTAATCCAAACAATCAAGCATTCAAATAAGATCTAAATAGACAATTATCACAATAATGGCAATTTCGTAAATAAAGTGTTGAAAGTCTAACAAGCATGAAATCATGAGAATTATCTCTACAATCTTGATGAATGAACTTGCATAGGTTAACACTTAGTAAAATGGATGTCAAATCATTATGAACAATGGATCTACATGGATCTACACTTAGGATGAAGAAAATGCATGAAAATCACTATTTTAACACCAAATCGAGCCAACAATCCGAATACTCCTTTGGATCCGTGTGAGAGATAATCACCACTCACCAAATCACCTAAACAACCTCAAATCAACACGCTTCAGATCTGGACAGCGAAGGATCAAGCTTGATCTATCACGAATCCGCTTCAAACGAAGAAATCTCGCTTCAATGGATGAAGATCTTCAACTTTAGCTCTTGGATCTTCGATCTTGATCTTTGATTTGGATGAAAGGAAGCACTAGATTAGAGTGGAGAAAAGAAGTGAAGAAGTGTAGAAGTCGAGCTCTCAAAATGGCAGCACTTCGTCGCTTCAAAATCCGGATCCCAAAAAGTGAGAAAACCCCTTCCTATTTATAGCAGAAATTTCCTTAAGTCGTAACTCGGCTATCTCCATAGGTCGTTTCCGACCTAAGCCTCTCCGACCTAAGCCTCTCCGACCTAACAGATATGCACGCGCGCCCCAACTCCTACGACCTAACACTTACCTGTCTATGACTCACGACATAACAGCTATCTCCTAAGTCGGTCACGACTTATAGCATGCGCGCCTACGACTCAATTGAGAAGCGACCTAACAACATTACGACCTAACATAAGTCGCAAACAACTGGACTGCGATCTAACTACTAAGCCAAAGCCCAGCGACCTAGCAACTCGCGCGACCTACGACTTAACAAGTGCGCGACTTACGACTTAGAAATCACGCGACCTAACACTTAAGCTATACCCTGCGACCTAACAACCCATACATAAGTCGCTTACGACTTAACTCCTTAACTCGTCCACGACTTAACTCCCATAGGTCGTACCCTCCTTAAGTCGCTAACTCACTTAAAGTCGCACTATTACTTAACTTGCTAACTCGCTGTTTCTTAACTCGGTCACTTCCTTAGGTTGTCTATCCCTTAGGTCGTTAACTCACCCAGTCGACTTAACTTGGCAACGACTTAAACACTTAACTCGGTAACAATTTAACTCGCCACTATCCTTAAGTCGCGCCTACCTCTTAATTCGTCCAAACGACCTATCTCCAATCCCTTAACCCGCCATTTCCCTGGGTAGCTCCTATCCCCTAAGTCGTATACGACTTACGACTTATACTAAGTCGTGAACGACTTAGGACTTAGCCATATTTTTGCCTAAAACTCATATGTCACCACCTTAACCCAGTTAATCTCTTAAGTCGGCAACTCGACCCAGACTTCTCTTAACTCGTCCAAACCGACTTAGGACTTAGAAAAATTCTGAATGACTTATCAACAATGTAACCAATTGTCAACTGTTTTACGATGTTCCGATCCGTAAAATACAGGTCGTTACAAAGTACGACAGGTGGGTGGATTTAAATTATATATCTTTTACGTTTATGATATATTATCGTTAGATTCCCTTTTTATATTTTAATTTAGAACTTATTTCAGTAATTAGTTCTGTTGAAAACTGTAAATTGTATAAGAAAGCTTATATTTAATTATTATTTATATGGAAAAGGAAGATAGGAATCCAATTAAATATGAATAATATTAGGCTTGACATTTAGAGAAAGGTATGAGCCTAAAAGTAAGAAATTTGCAGTTATGTACATCTATTTTAAAGTTGAAATTTAGCCTGTAAATGTTAGCTTCTTTTTATTCATTTTTACGCGAATAAATTAGTTAAAGAGAAGAATTTGCAAATACAGACTAAAATAGAAAAACACTAGATTTATAGAAATTAGATGTAAGAAGAACTGAAATAAAAGGATAAAAATAGAAATTTGCAGTAAATTATGCTAAAATGGGAGAAATAAATAAAAAGGGAAAATCGAATAAATTGATTTGGAAGTAAGTGACAGATTAATTGGTTGGTTTAGAAAAGAGAATACATTTCTATAGCTTAATATTTAAAAGATAACGACAAACCTAATTGCAAGAGTAAAAGAAAGAAAAAGGGAATTAGTGCAAAATAGAGAAACTACTGTATTTTGCACTATCCAAAAAAAATCTTGCAGTTACGGACTATTGTTTATAGCATTATTTAGTATTAAAATATGGAAATGGATTTTAGCATAGTTTCTGTAAACAACCAAATAGAATAAAACCACTTCCTAGAATATAAGAAAATAAAGTAAAGAATTAAAGGAAGTAAAGAAGAAATCAAGTTAATAATTATGACAAGACTAGAAGCAATTAACAGAAATATACTTAGGTCTGCATTTACTACGCTGGTAGTAGAATAAAAGCAAAGCAATTATTATGATAAGTAATTTTGTGACAGTCGGATGTAGTCACAAGCCAAGATTGTCATATAATATAAGAGAATTAAAGAGAATTCAATATCATAATAAAAGAAAACAGACTAGAATAGAAAAGAGATACTTGTAATTATATTTATAATATATAGATTACAAAAGAATATAGAAGTGACAATTGCAAGTAAAATTATAACATATGTTATAATTAAGAAGAAAGAACAGAAAAGGCTTATTTTAAGACTTAGATTAAGTTATTAAGCAAATAGAGCAGAAATAACAGGAGAGTCTTATTTTAAAACTTACACTAAGCTAATAAGCAAACATAGAAACATGGCCCATATCAAAAGAATTCCCTTTCAGTCAGGAACTGATGGTCTCACAATAGTTAGGTGAGGCTGGGACAAGCTTGTGCTAATTAGGGTAAATAAGTAGCCAACAGAATAAGAAAAGTAAACTAAACACAAAATAAAAGATTAGACTTGGGGTCTAATAAAATAGTAAAATGCATTTGGAGTAGCCGAAAGGATGAAGAGCCTAACGAAGCAGTTCATCACAAATTCCACCACAGAAAAAGCACGTCGAACTTAGTTATTTTGGGCTAGAAGGAAGTACGAGACTTCAACTGGACCTGAGGGTACTCTAGGATGGCCCTCTGGGGTAGGCATCGCGAAGAAGTCCCTCTGAGGCAGGTCTGATTCCATCAAGAGAGTTTGCCTTGACTTCTTTTGTATGGCAAGACCATTGTAGGCAGTCATAAGGGGTTGATGTTTAGAGTATTATATTCGTATGGCACTGTACTTGACTTGCGATTATGTTTTAGTGGGCAGGACCCAAAAGGATAGTCGCATGCGGATATCGGGCCAGCATCAAACTAAGAACCGAGTTTGGGAAAGACTAGAGTTAAACCAAAAGGCCAATGATTCTTTCACTATCGAGACATTGGATGAGGGGCGTAGCCAATTGGATGTTTAGATTGTTTGCAGTAGGGCACAACCACTTAGCTCTTTAGAGGTCTTTCGATTAGTTGAGAGGTGGCTACGTGGGGCCATAGCCACGATGAGAAAAGAGACAGACTAAGTAGAATATCTGTAGGCCTAACGAAGCGGTCCTTTACAGATATAGAAAATCCCCGATTGAGTTTCGTACAAGGTAGACCTTATTAAGCGGAAGTCAAGGAGTAAACAGAACGATTACGTATAGTCCTCAAGGTATGCACTGGGTGGTATATTGTGGATGTCCGAGTATTAGTATAGGCTAGTGCGGACGTAGTTTTACATTTTCATAGCAGACGACGGAATATCTGTATTGCAGGCCTCAAGAAGCTATCCTTTACAGATGTAGTCACAGAACGCTCTAGGAGCAAGACGATGGAATCCATTTCGATAAGAATACGGAAGGTACTATGGGTAGTACCTAGGACCGATGAGGTCATTGGGTATATAGCTACATATATGTATTAGTTATTAGGTTTTAATCTACTAGGGAGTAGATGGGTACGATTCACGCACAGAGGCGAGAGTAGTATAAACCCAATAAACCTAATATAACAGAAAATGGAAATAAAACGGTATATGTAGAATTAAGCTTAGAAGTGTATAGTTTGTCCATTCACTAGAACTTTAGTTCTGACCCCCTCCTCATAACATCCTACAGGTAAGGTAGATGACAGAGACTTTCCAGCTTTAAGACACTTGTTTAGAAAATATTATTATATTGGTGAGTATTTACTTACTATTATATTTTAGTCAGTTCCGCTGTGAGATATTTATCTGAGCTCTGATATATTTTTCTTTTCCTATTTGCAGGATACCAAAAATCCAACTCGGGCTTCAGTGGGCTTGGATTTTAGCATTTTTGCAAAAAATCCGGACCCACTGGAATTCGGATTGTTACATTTGGTATCAGAGCCTAGGTATTGGATTCCTAGGTAGAAAGTGAGCGAACGGATTTGTATTTTTGAATAAAATATAAATAAATCCAAATAGTCCCCAATTATATATTTTAACATATGGAAAGTTTTTAGAGGTATATTTGTGCGTAGTTTGCTAGTTGGGTTTGGGATGACCCAAGTATGTTGAGCCCTGTGTTATTATCAATTTATAGCATATAAACAAGCCATGTTTTGAGAGAAGATTGGTATCCATATGTTATAGGAAGTAGGGAAATTCCCTAGGAATATAGGGGGAGTGTTTTTATTTTGGAAGGAGTAAGAGGTTTTAGTAAGAAGAAAATCCACTTTATGTCTAGCCCAATAAAATGAAACTTTTGGATTTGAAAAGTTGAAAAAAAAATTGTTAATATATTTGAGGAAGTAAATATTGTGTTTTTGAGAAAAAGAAAAGTGGTATGAAATTTAAATTGGTTTTTATATGATGTAAATTTTATTAAAAGTGAAATTCTTTTTGAAGAATAATAGAGCATGTATAGCTCGCTAACTTCTTTGTAGGTAAACAAAGATTTTAAATATAAAAACCTAGAGTGTGTTATGTATCGAAAATGTAGGTTACAACATTTATTGTTGTAAAAGATGTTTTCAGTAAAAATAAAGGAAGCATAGACTATGACACTATTGTTATAGTAGGTGACTCCCTAATTAAATGTTTTTACATAGCATGTGGGATTTATTAATATTTATTTTAATTGAATCTATATATTAGTATTTTCGGGTTGTAGTAATGGTGTTCTACGCAACATCTGTTTTGACCCAAATGAGTTTTGGAGATAATTTCTAAAGTGGTTTCTATGTATGCTTATTATTTAAATAAGCATATGAGAATATTTTCTAGTTATGTAAATATTAAAGCAGTTTTGAAAAATGAGTTCTTTTGAAAAATAATGTACGTTAAATTAATGAATTTAGTAGGAAATATCTTATGTAAGTGAATATAGAGTAAACATACTTTAATCTATTGGAATGAAATGAATAATGATATAATTTTCTATGAATCACAAATAAAGATGTTTTTTGCAAGGTATAAGGAATACGTGAAAGAGATGTACAAGGTATGGAAAGCATCATATTTTGTATAGCCTATTTCGATAAAATATAAAATAAATTCCTTATAATTTCACATAAACATGAAATCCTCCTTTAAAAGACTCATAGAAGGTTTTAGCGTTAATGGTTTCTCATAAGAGAAAGTAATTTCAATACATTAAGGTATAAAACCGTTAAGTGTAGTAAGTTAGAAACTCCTTCGAGGTTAAGTAATTGGAATAGTAGAAAAGTTAAGGGGTTTTTTATAAAATAATTGTTCTTATCTACTCCAGTTTTAGTAAATTTGAAAATCTACGAAAAGAAGATATTTTGGAAACATGCGAGGACATTTTTTATAGATCAAGGAAAATGAAACTTGTTTTAAGAACAAGTAAGACATGTTTTAAAGAAAAATGGTCTGATGAAAAAGTAAATAAGTTTTTGGGAAAAAAAAATTTAAGCAACCAAGTACCTTTGAATTTAACAGAAAACTTCAAAATAACACTTTCAAAGGAAAGAATTTTGGGATTTGATGTTTCAAAAATTTAGAAGCTTTAACTTTTGAAGTAAAATGATAAATACCAAATCAAACCAAACTTTTATATATGGAGTAGATAGGAATCATTTCCTAGGTGTAACGGGAAAAGTTTAAGGCTATAGTAGTAATTACTTCTAGTAGTAATAATAAAAGTTCCCGTAAGGTGTATAGGACACTAGTGAAAACCTAGAAATGTTGCTCCATGTGTGTAGACTATAGAAGAATAGTGAAATGATATTACTAAGATAGTAAGACATACATGGTTGGGAAAAGTAGACCTTAGTTGGGAAAAAATGAAAGGTAAGGAGAAAATTTCCCCAAGCTTAGTTGCCTTTTTAGATAGAGACTGCATAGATTGAGATCCTTATCCATTGCAGTAAATGAGACTTAGTTATACCTTTTTGAGCATGGACTAGAAGAGATATTATAGATCATATTCGTCATGAGTAAAACAGCGAAAGTTGATAACTAGTAATAGGCGGTAGGAGGAGCATATGAGTTACTTTGATTCCTAGAATAGGAGCTTTCTATGTCAGAGTGGACATGGTCCTAGACCTCCAGCCCTAGATGATAGCTGTGTTTTGTTGCTATATTAAAAGAAGAGTAAAAGCAAATAAAAGGTAACTAAAAGAAAACAATAAGATCTATAGAAATAAATGAGGATTGCAAAAGGAAAATACATCTTTCCCACAAATTAAGCTTGGGAAAAAGTTTGAAAAGGAAAAATCTTTCTTATGTAAACCGTGTTTGGGAAAGAAAATAGAGATTTTATAGGATAGCGGCACTAGTTCCAAGTACGGAGAGAGAGGTACGCACAAGTAAAACAGAGAAATGTGAAGTTTTTCTTTTTTCTACCTTCTTTCTAACATAAGAAATCGAGTTCGGAAAATTATATTCTTTCTGAAATTCGAATATTAAAAGTTGTGTGGTAGGATTTGGATGAAAAATTCGTTGAACTACACCCCTATTCAGTAGGAGTGTGGGAAAAATTGGATGAAAAACGTTTTGAGTTTTCAAAAGATTGCATTCATGTAGAAATTGCAAGTATATTTAGGATGTGTGCTCATGTTTTAAAAATAAATTTTTAAAGAAGAAAAGCATTCATATAGGAGGTGCTGCTTAGAAATTCATGTACATCCATATATCTTATATTGAATAACACTTTTGAACAAGGAAACGGATGGTCGCAAAATTGGATGTACACAAAATGGTTGTGATTAATGCAAGAAATTACATAATTTTACCCTTGTCAAATTTCAGGGACAAAATTTCCTAAAGGGTGGGAGAATGTAACACCCCGCATTTTTATATAATTAAATAATCAAATAACGATGAATAGTGAAAATAAACATTTTTGTAATTGTCCGAATATGGACTTGAAACTTACACTATTGTGTTCGCGGCAATTTTCTGATCAATTTCCATATATAACTTGTCGAAATCCGAGTTAATTCGGAGAAATTATGAAAGAAACAAAAATCAGAGAAAACGGAAAGAAAAAAAATATGGGTCGACCCACTGGTCGACCCACAACCCCCCAGGTCGACCCGAAGAGAGCACAGATCGACCCTAGGGTCGACCGACATAGTATCATGGACGAAAATTGGTCCAGGTACGTTCAAAACTCCTCAAAATCGATTTTTGCGCAATCCGGAGAGTCGTTTTCTGGATCCGGTGACTCGCAGTGACCCTGTGACGTGGTTGCATCAGATTCAATCTAAAAATCCAACGGTCCGAGATCCCCAAACTCCACTATAAATAGAACCCTAGGTCTAGCTTTTTCTCACCATCAGATTTTCTCCAAATGGGTTCATTGCCTGAGGCTGGACCCTAAATAGAAATTATTCTTTGGGTTCATTGCCTGAGGCTGGACCCTAAAAAGAAAATATTTCTAGGGAGAAGATCTTCTCAATAAAAATATTAGATACCTTAGAATGGGATCAAGGAAGACTAGGTAGCCAAGCTAAGCACAAGCAAAGCTAAGGACGATAGGTGAGTGGATTTAAATTATATATCTTTTACGTTTATGATATATTATCGTTAGATTCCCTTTTTATATTTTAATTCAGCAGTTATTTCAATAATTAGTTATGTTGAAAATTGTAAATTGTATAAGAAAGCTTATATTTTATTATTATTTATATGGAAAAAGAAGATAGTAATCTAATTAAATATGAATAATATTAGGCTTGACGGTTAGAGAAAGGCGTAAGCCTAAAAGTAAGAAATTTGCAGTTATTTACATCTATTTTAAAGTTGAAATTTAGCCTGTAAATGTTAGCTACTTTTTATTCCTTTTTATGCGAATACATTAGTTAAAGAGAAGAATTCGCAAATATAGACTAAAATAGAAGAACACTAGATTTACAGAAATAAGATGTAAGATGAACTGAAATAAAAGGAGAAAAATAGAAATTTACAGTAAATTATGCTAAAATGGGAGAAATAGGTAAAAAAGGGAAAGTCTAATAACTTGATTTGGAAATAAGTGATAGATTAATTGATTGGTTTAAAAAATAGAATACATTTCTATAACTTAATATTTAAAAGATAACGATAAACGTAATTGCAAGAGTAAAATAAAGAAAAAGAGAATTAGTGCGAAATAGAGAAACTGCTGTATTTTGCACTATCCAAAAAAAAAGTAAATAAATAATAAAAGAAATATCTTGCAGTTACGGACTATTGTTTATAGCATTATTTAGTATTAAAATATGGAAATGGATTTTTAGCACAGTTTTTGTAACCAACCAAATAGAATAGAACCACTTCCTAGAACGTAAGAAAATAATGTGAAGAATTAAAGGAAGCAAAGAAGAAATCAAGTTAATAATTAAGACAAGACTAGAAGCAATTAACATAAATGTACCTAGGTCTGCATTTACTGCGTAGATAGTAGAATAAAAGCAAAGCAATTATTATGATAAGTAATTTTGTGACAGTCGGATGTAGTCACAAGCCAAGATTGTCATATAATATAAGAGAATTCAATTTCATAACCAAAGAAAACAGACTAGAATAGAAAAGAGACACTTCTAATTATATTTATAATATATAGATTACAAAAGAATATAGAAGTGACAATTGCAAGTAAAATTATAACATATGTTATAATTAAGAAGAAAGAACATAAAAGGCTTATTTTAAGACTTAGATTAAGTTAATAAGCAAATAGAGCAGAAATAACAAGAGAGTCTTATTTTAAAACTTGCACTAAGCTAATAAGCAAACATAGAAACAGGGCCCATACCAAAAGCATTCCCTTTCAGTCAGGAACTTATGGTCTCACAATAGTTAGGTGAGGTTGGGACAAGCTTATGCTAATTAGGGTAAATAAGTAGCCAATAGATTAATAAAAGTAAACTAAACACAAAATAAAAGATTAGACATAAGGTCTAATAAAATAGTAAAATGCGTTTGGAGCAGCCCAAAGGATGAAGAGACTAACGAAGCAGTTCATTACAGATTCCAACTTAGAAGAAGCACGTCCAACTTAGTTATTTTGGGCTAGAAGGAAGTACAAGACTTCAACGGGATGTGAGGGTACTCTAGAATGGCCCCCCGGGGTAGGCATAGGGAAGTAGTCCCCCGGAGGCAGGTCTATAGGTGTTCCATCAAGAGAGTATGCCTTGACTGCTTTTGCATGGCAGGACCATTGTAGGCAGTCAAAAGGTGTTGATGTTTGGAGTAGGATATTCATATGACACCGTACTGGACTTGCGAGTAGGTTTTAGTAGGCAGGACCCAAAAGGATAGTCGCATGCGGATATCGGGCCAGCATCAAACCAAGAAGCGAGTTCGGGAAAGACTAGAGTTAAACCAAAAGGCCAATGATTCTTTCACTATCGAGACATTGGATAAGGGACGCAGCTAGATTGTTTGCAGTATGGCATAACCACTTAGCCCTTTAGAGGTCTTTTGAATAGTTTAAGGGTGGCTGCGTGGGGCCATAGCCATAATGAGAAAAGAGACAGACCAAGTAGAATATTTGTAGGCCTAACGAAGCGGTCCTTTACAGATATAGAAAATCCCCGACTGAGTTTCGTACAAGGTAGACCTTGTTAAGAGGAATTCAGGGTGTAGACAGAATGATTACGTATAGTCCTCAAGGTACGCACTGGGTGGTATATTGTGGATGTCCGAGCATTAGTATAGGCTAGTGCAGACATAGTTTTACGTTTTCATAGCAGACGATGGAATATCTGTATTGCAGGCCTCACAAAGCTATCCTTTATAGATATAGTCACAGAACGCTCTAGGAGCAAGACGATGGAGTCCTTTTCGAGGAGAATAAAGAAGGTGCTATGGGTTGTACCTGGGACCGATGCGTTCATTGGGTATATAGCCACATATATGTATTAGTTATTAGGTTTTAATCTACTAGGGAGTGGATGTGTACGATTCACGCACGGAGGCGAAAGTAGTATAAACCCAATAAATCTAATATAACAGAAAATGGAAATATAACGGTATATGTATAATTATGCTTAGAAGTGTATAATTTGTCAATTCACCAGAAATTAGTTCTAACCCCCTCCTCATAACATCCTACAGGTTAGGTAGATGGCAAAGACTTTCCAGCTTTGAGACACTTGTTTAGAAAGTGTTATTATATTGGTGAGTATTTACTTACTATTATATTTTAGTCAGTTCCGCTGTGAGATATTTATCTGAGCTCTGATATATTTGTCTTTGCCTATTTGCAGGATACCAGAAACCCAACTCGGGCTTCAGTGGGCTTGGATTTTATTCAATTTGCGAAAATCCGTACCACTAGAATTCGGGTTGTTACAAGTTTTGTAATGTTTGGTTGTTGTTTATGTGGGAGAAAACCCATTCCGCGTTAGCAGCGTGGTCCCACATATTATTGTTAAATACACTTCCTTTTTTTCTGAGTTTTACTCATACCAGACATTTTGTCTGTCCTGAGTTGTTTATTTTCTCTAAACTCTTGGGTACTCAATTATATTTGGGTAGTTTGAGAATAGCTGGTTTTCTTAGGAGCTCTTTGAAGACAGTAATCGAGCAGGCGGCTCCTTACCTATTTAGTTATTTATTTCCGCTGTATGATTATGTTGGTATATTTGGTATCTAAAAATTTGAAGTCAGAATGAATAGTTGCAAATCTATTAAATATAGTACTTTTTTTTAACTCTAATAGCTCCATGTAAGGAGTAATCTTTTACTATATCATTTTGTATTATATGTACCATTTCTTAAATAGGTATTTCTATTCTGTTCTTTCTGTTATTTATGTTACCCCAAGACAACTTATCTTTCGGATGCTTGGGCAATAGCACATAAATACCGAGGATGTATTAAGTGTCATTCCCAGTCAGAAAGGTAGGTCGTCACAGATGGTATCAGCGCATAGGTTTAGCAAACCTCTAAGCCCTGGTAGGGTAAACTCTCGAAGGATAGGATTAGTAATATCCTAGGATAATTTTGGGAGTATAAATATATATTGAGTGCGTATTTGGTAGTGCTATAAAAATGTTTTATATTGTGTTGTTTGATCCATTAGTGGTATATGAATTCTGGTCAATACGTCTGATCAGTGTTATCAATAGGCATTCCTAAACAATTGAACAGATCTACCAATATAGTATTGTTTAAAAATGTTAAATGAAATAATTTTACCTAAGAATATATTATATATATAAGAATGATTTTCATAACTAATATAGTTGTATAGTTGAGTTGATTATTTAGAAATGATAATATTTTATGGTTATCATTTAGGATTTAATTAGTTATGCTCGTCCAGTTTGAGCATTAACTATTGTTGAACAGTTCATAAGGAATTTTCCTATGTAAGGTATAGGTTAAGTAAATGGAAATTGGGGAATCTTGGAATGAACCCCTTGTGAATTAAGTTTAACAGTTTGATTATAAGGTGTTCGACGAAAGGTTTAAGTTAAAAGTCAACTTTTAATAATGTTAACCTAAAAGTAAACTTGTAATAAAAAGTTTTTTAATATAATCTAAATGGTAACCAAAATAAAAATAATAACAATAAAATAAGTTAATAAAAATTTAGAGGATGAATTGTGACATCCCGGAATTTTTGGCAATATCAATTTAATAATCTGCATAAAAAATTAAATTGATTTGATAATATTTGTTAATAAGATTTGAATTGATTTAATAATCTTCTTTTAAATAATATTTAACTGATAATTTATCTTTTAAAAAGCTAAAAAATTGTTTTCTATTTAAAATGTATATATATTTGTATATATTATAAATAGAAATCTTTGGTTTGAATCTAATAAATAAATGAATCTTGTTTTCAAATTCTAATATATTTTTGGTAATTTGGAAATTTTGATTTAATTTAAAATATATAGTTTTAAAATGTTTAAGATAAATGTTTAATTGATTTAAATTATATCTTAGCTTAAGTTTAAGATTAATTAAAAAGGTTGGTTTTAAAATGTTGTTTAATAAATATGAGATATTAATTCATTTAATAAAAATAGGAAGTTATAATCTCTTTTATAAATTATTTAAATTTGACAAATTATTATTTTCAAATAACATTATTAATGTATTGTTATATATATATATATATATAAATATAAATAGATTTTAAAATAGAAGTGTTATTTTCAAATTTAATATGTTGTTATATAACTTGATTTAAAATTGGATTCTAGGATTTATTTTGAATTTAAAAGTTTTAAAATTAAATAGGGTAGATATTTAAAATGCTTGGATTTTAAAGATATTGTATAAGCTTTTATTTGTATATATATATATAAATAGTTTTATTTTATTTTCTCTAAAAAGGAAATTCATAAGGATAAAGTTTAACTTAAAAATAAAATATGTATATAAAGTAAAATACAAGTAGGAAAATTCTAAACATCTTGTTAATTATAGACACTTATTTATATTGCAAGCATAACCAAGCAAGAATAAATTATAGGTCTACATGTTTGCAAGGTTGTAAGCTCATAAGTAAACAGTTGACATAATTCTGGAAAATCATGTAGATATAAGGCTGCAAGGCAAAAGAGAAAGAAATAAATATCTTCATGTTTGTACAGGAAGTATAGGATAGCTATGTACACTTGAAAGGAAAGAAAAATCATATTAGTACATACGAAATGGGAAAAAGATAAGTATGCAATGGGTAAGGACATAAGAATTTAATGATATTATCTCTAGTACACATTATAAAATCATATCAGCCCAAGGAAAGGAAAATCTCTGAACAATCTTTTACCTAGAAAAATAAACAATCATGTAAATATTGATCTATATATCAACCTCTTCTTCTTTTCGTTCAAAAGACTTAGCATTCCAGTAAGTATATTTCAACTGAAGCTTTACTTTCAACTCAAAACAAATGCAAACCTGAGACAAACACTCAAGTTTTTAAAAGAAGGGGCATTTCAGTTTTAAAGAGATTCAAAAGTATCATACAACTGAAGCATCATTCTACAAATTCAAAACAACAAGCAAGCTAGATGATTTAAAGGAAAATGAAAGCAAAAACATTTTCCACTTTTAAAGCTTTCAAAAGCTATTTCAAAATCTAATGCCATGTTCTTCCTTTTCCAAACAGGTGAGTAACATATTTTTAAAATATAACTTAAGTATTGATATGGTTGCATGTTATTCTCTGTGATAAATATGTATTGTATAAGTGCTTTCTGCTGTGAGTAAATATGAATAGATATATGTGTGTATGTTGTCTCTGTATTGCACTGTCTTTAGATTCCAGGTTCAACAATTGTTCAAAACCCATTATCACATGATCTAATCTATGTTAGTGATTAAAATTCAAACAAAATATGTTTGTTGTATCATAGTTTTAAGCTTAAAAATTTGTTTAAGTTAATCGAATTTGTATTGACTCTGGAAAATTTAAAACAACAGAACAACCTTTAAATAAGTTGAAATAAAATTATCATAATTCATGAATTTAGAGATATGAATCAAATACTTAAACTAAAACTGGATTTTTGAAACTAAAATCATGATTTTTAGTATAGGGATTTGAGTGCATTTCTGGTTTAACCAGAAATGGGTATTTGAGTAGTTTCTGATGATCACGAGGATCTGGAAGGTCGGGGTTCTTTCTAGTGGAAGAAGGATGAACAATGATGACGGGGAAAAGGCCGGATGGATAATCATAGCTTTGTGGTGAGGATGGCGATCGAATTAAGTCTGTAACCTTAGTTTTTAAATGGGATGAGTTTGTGATTGGGTCGTATTCTCTGGTTGATCGAGTTCAACCAAGCTCAGGGGAATTGAAGCAGGGGAGATGACGAAGGCTTGGCCGGAATTTCAGCATCGCTGATGGTCGGAGGAGCGAGCACGATAAGTTGTTCCAGGTTTAGGTTGGTCTCAGGACTTCTGTTCCACGTTTGGTGCTCGAGTGCTCGAATTCTTTCGAGTTGTTGTGTTAGTTTTGATGGTCGGGGTCGTAAGGATAGGTGAACGCCAATATGAGGAGGCCAGTGTGGTCGACCGGAGTTGGTCGGAGCCACAGTGCATGTGCACAGTGCATATTTTGTTCTGATGATGTTGGGTTTGAGTAGAAGGAGGTATACTTGAGTTTTCTCGTGCAGCTCCTGTGTCTTACTCGATGTATTTTAGAGTGACTTTGGGTCATTTGTGTTACAGGTTCAAAAGGAAGAAACCTGTCTGTTTTAAATTTTAAACGGGATTTAAAATTTGAAAAAAATATTTTCTTTAAGCAAAGTTAAAATCAGATTTTTAAAGTATGGATCCAGATTACTTTTGTGTCCTAGTTTTGAAAATGAATAAAGTTTTATAAAAACCAAAATGTTTTAAACAAGTTTAAATCCAAAAGTTTTTTTATGTAATTTGTTTCAAATAAATATTTGAATTGGATTTTGAGCATTTTTAATGAAAAGTTAAATAATTTGTTTAACTTGAATTTGCAAGTTAAAATGTAATGTATTTAAAAGCTTAAATTTTAAATTAAATTTAAGTAATATAGTTATAACTTTTCTACATATAGGATTATAAGTTAATATTCGAATTGGGTTAATAATTATGAATCTTAAAGTCAAAATGAAATTTGATTAAGTATAAGTTTTTAAAGGGTTAATTACTTAGTATAATTATTTAAGGTTGATTGATGAGTATAATTAATTAAGATTAATTAATTAATTGTGATTAATAAAAGGTTAGTAAATTGATTAATGAATGATTAATTAAAGGTTAATTAATTTGTAACGACCCATAAAATTTTAGTGATTTTTTTTTATTAAATTAATTGAAAATTTGTGAAATTTTAAACAATAAAATTTGAAATTAAAAATTTATTATTTGGAATACGTCTATTATAATATAGCAACTGGTAAATTTTCATCTGGTAATATTGAAGTTTATTTTCTTGTAAAATTCTATTTCAATTTAAATCAGTTAAAAATTGATGGTAATAAAATAATTTTCAAACCTGAATATTTTTATACAGGAAATTTATAAATCATCTTCTGAGTGAGATGTCAAATTTCGTTTCATCAAATTCGAACTTCTATAGCTCCATCGATCTTATTTTCTGCGTTTTAGCTGCATTTTTCCACTAGCAGAAATTCGAATTTTTATAATTCAATCGTATCGTTAATATCTGTATACCGTTTTGATCGTCTCGTCGTGCTGATCTCTACGGTATATTTATTTATGTATTTTGAGGTCCGGTACGCGACGGAAGCAATAAAGTGTTCATTGTAACGGTACCTTTTAATTGTGACTTTCAACTTCCTAATCCGTTTGAAATTTTTACTGTGTAGCTCAAGCATATAATCAATTGCATTAAATAACTTTTAAGCTGAAATGGAAATAGACCGTACCATTCCTTTATTTTATATATTTTATACTCTTGCTTTTCAAATTAGAACTGCTGGCCACGTCAATAAATTGCCTTAAAAATCTTTCAGCCGAATAATGTGATACTGTTCTCGTTTCTTTTCCTTTCTCATTGTTTTTTTTGGAAGGCTATTCGTCAATTCCAAATTGTTCTCTGCCTTTTATATTCACTGTCATCTTTTCCATTCTACTTCTTCATTTTCCTCTCCCCTTCTTCAAATTTTGTTCGCTTGGCCTTCCATCAAAACTCTCCTCCACCTCACTTCCTTCCTCTCCTATCAACTTCCTATAACCGCACTCATCCCCTCCCCTTAGCACAGCCCACACTCCTCTCCTCCCGGTTACGACCCACCCCACCGGTCGAAGCCACCCACCGCCTAACTCGAGCAAACCCACCTCCGCATGGATCCAGCCCCACTCACCGACCCCAAGTGCTAAACTACCCACGTCTCCCCAGTCCGACCAAATCTCCACCGTGCCTAACCCACCACTTCCGCCCTGCCTTGAACCGACCCTCGCCTTATCAAATCACACCACCGCACCTCCTCCCCCTCGTCAAGTCTCCGCCGCTGACAGCCGCCCATCATTTCATCCCACCATAGGTGATGATATTGTTATATATTTTCTATTAATATATGTATACTTATATATAAAGGTTATATATTAGTTTTGTGAGCTTCGTATGTTGTTTGAAATCTATTCTTCTCATCTGCTGAAAGTAGTCTTGCCCAATGCTCTGTAACTGTTATATATATCTAAGTATATGAGTAAAATATTGTAAATAGTACATTTGGTAGGTAGCCTGTGGGTGTTGTAAATATAGGCTGTATATCTTTGGTTGAATAGCTGTAATCATATTTGTTTTCGCACATCATGGTCTGCATAAACTATAGGACATTTTTCGAAGGGTAATATATATTCATTTGGAAGATATTGGTTTTAAATTTATATATATGTATATATATGCATATAGTTGTTTATAATGTATGTCATATAGAAAATGCATCAATAATGTTTTGCAGCATATATAAATGGTTACAGTGTTTATTTATGTTTAAGAGTATGTATATTTTATGTTTTGTTATATATAATTATAATATATATAGGTGATATGTTGATTATATAATAAAGTTTATATCGGTCTTGTCTTTGTTAGTAAAAGTTTTTTTGTGTGGTACGTATTAAGCATAATATATATATAGTATGTTTTGTAACTATATAATATATACATTGTTTATTGATATGTTTGTACAATTTGTATGGCGGTATATGATTTGAAATAACTTATGTATGAAAATTCATATATTTGTTATATAGTATGTCTACTGCAATAGTGGTTTTAAGTATGTTATAATGATATAAAATATATATTTGCTGGCAACTACATTATAATATATAAGTATTTTATTCCAAATCTTATGTATATGTGTTTGATTTTGATATATATATTTAATTTAATAACAATGATTTTTAATTTTATGTTATTCTAATATTTGTTTTAAATTAAATATTGATTTCCTGGAATAACATATATCTATATATTCGATGTTTTTGTCAAACTGATTTAATTGTTTCATCGATCCTGTTCTGATTTGAATTCGTCTCTTCCTATTCATTAGCTTCGTTCGCCGATTCAATCTTGCCTTGTTTTGTGATTTCGTGCTTGGATTTCGTAACTCAACTTCATTGTCTACCACTCTAGCCTCGAAAGGTGAGCAATCACTCACGATTTACGTTCTTATATTTATTAAATTCGATTTCAATTGAAACGACAATTGAAATATGCTGCTGTAGTTATTTAAATTGTTATATATGCTATTATCTGTAACTATTCACCTGTGGGATATGACACCATATCCTATTGTTTATATTATATTGTTATTGTTGATATATGCCTGTTTTATATTATTATATTATCTGTTATCACTCTGCAAGTTCCCTGTAGTTTAGGATTCACTGTGGGTTGAAATGATACATACCCGAATGGACTTTAGAATAGGAGAATTTCGTTATGGGTTGAAATGATAAACCCAAGCGATTTTCATTTGAATTGAATTTGGGATTTCGGGTCGAAATGATATCTACCCGTATATATTTAAATTACGGATTGAAATGATAAATATCTGTATCACCTGACCATAGGGTAGAAAATATATACAAACACCGTTGGTCTATATATAAATATTTTAAAATGATTTCTATGGTTTTGAAAGGGAATCTATATATGGTCTTATTTAATATTGGAAATTTTTTATATATAAATAAGTTTTAATATAAAGTTGATTTAATTAATATAATATGTCTAGGTATTATATTTCCAAATAAATTCTTAAGGATTTATATAAGTTAAGGAAGATAATTTGAATTTATTTGAAATTGTATTCATTAAAGAATTTTATTTAATTAAACCGATTTGAAACTTATTGAAATTGAGATTTAAGATAGGATTTATAACTCGGGTTTGATTTAAATAATTTAATGAATAATTCTTGTTTAAATAAATTTAAGGAAATATTTAGTAAAAATGAAATTTAAGGCTAGTTAAATGATATTGAATTTATTAAGTGAATATTCCCTGATTAAATAATAATGAAGTTAAATCAAGAGCTATACGAAACTGTTAAATTTAACTTTGATAATGTTGAATATTAAAGCCTTGAAATATATTGAAATTTAAATGGTCTACTGAGAACTGAATTGAATTGATGAATTGAGCTTTGAATAAATTTGAATTTGAAATTTGAGTTGATTTGAATCGATTTGTGAGACTTGAGGAAATATTAAATACTTTACCTTTTAAATTATTTAACATATATATTATTTTGGAAAATAGATATATTCGAAATGAAAATGATATCTTTGTTTTGAAGTATAAATTATTTTGAAATGGCCACGGTGTTAGAGTGTATATTTCTACATTGTAGATAGTTCCACGGATCCTTAGAGGATGGTTATCCCAAGCATCCTTTAAGTTACTAGTATTTCAGTTGATATTTCACTTGAGTTGGATTTATTGATATAAGAATGTTAATCCTGACTCGAGTGTTTTGTTTTGCTTTACGCTCGGGTCAGACCGAGTGATACAACATTTGAGACTCACCTTTGGAGTTTGGAGCTTCATTTGGAGATCCAACCATCGATTCAGCTTTCAGCTTTCCAGTTGATTTGTTCAGGGAGGTCATCTGTGACGCCCCACCTCTATACCCACGCTAACCAAGAACACCACGATGTAGTGCTGTCAATTAGCACGGAGAATAAGGCTGTGGAGGAGCGACCATCCATGTAACTTCTTTGTGCGAGCACTGATACGTCAGATAGTATAGAATGCATATCTTTTAAGGAGGAAATCCGACATACCGATACAAACACAAAGCTATCACACGGTGGCTATATATAATCTTCGGAAACAAACACAGAAATAATCATAACATAAATCAGTCACAGACATCCATATCACAAAGGCGGAAGAAGATATGAATAAATATATATCACATGAAAGTGTACATCAGAGTAGTGGTCTGAAAGATCCACGATAATACAAAAGAATAGCATCACGTGCTATACAAAAGAATAAGTACACAACATAGAGTCTATATCTCAAAGGTGTACATCCAAAAACTACTAATCTAAGTAGTTAGCCAAAAGTCAGAAATATCCTGAAGAGAAGTCAAGCAGAAGCACCTGTAACATCTCGGTCTGACCCGAGTATTATTTATAAGAAAATAATAAACGGATCAGTCTAGCTATAAATATCAAATGATATGGTATAAAGTAAAAGGCATGACATGAACATGAAATAACCATAACTACATACTACTATAAGTATGTAAATGATAATCAACAAAGGATTAATCAATATCACAAGAATCTTCTCAAAGATAAGGTAGGGTATCATACCCTAAACTTGTATTCATAACAATTCAATAACACATGAATTCACCAATGCACAAAAACTGATATCATATCAATGAAAATCATAAAAATTGGTGAAGCACAAAATTCCAGAAATCATCATCAGAAATCCAGAAAACACATAAAAAGGGGGGAGGCCTAACACATGAATGGGAGCATGAAAACTCACCTACGCGTAAACACATGACGAGAAGCTATCTCATGGAAGCTATCCATTAAATTTTCACACAGGAATGGCCCGAAGACCGTAGGGTGCTACCCTAGATATGTGATGGCGAAACATCACATAATCGGGGTATAGTCTCCCACGTAGACAAAGAGACATCGCTCAATCGCTAGTCTAAATCACAAAAATGATCGTCATGATCATAAGGAAGTGTCAATCACACCAAGCTAGTAAATATATGAGTTTAGCTTCATGTCCCATAACCACTTGCTTAACTTAAATATTTACGAACAAGCTGTAAATCTTCACTAGGAAATTGTCACAAAAAGGGTTCAATCGAACAAGTCCAAGAGCTAACCGACGAAGTGAACGCAAGCGTTTCATACCACTCGTTTTACTAAGTCGTTTAAGTCGATTTCTCACTCGAGTGAAGTAAAGGCTTGTATATACTAGTAGATTGAAAATCGGTTTGAGAAAACGAACTTTTGATATTTAAAATAGTGTTGAAATCGCTTTGATGAAAGAGTTTTGATATTTACTATTAGTATTGAAACCTTCATATATCTTTAAAGTGACAAGTCATAAAACGATTGTAGAAACAAATCAATTCACGTTCGAAGACGTGAGTAAAGTCCAAAGAAGTCAATCCCAAAACCATCAAAGTAGAAATTCTGATAAATGTTTTTCAGAAGAGATTGCCTACGCAGAGTAATACGGGGTTCGACCTACGGCGGGGTGCGGGGCAGCGCCCCGTCACGGTACGACTTAGTGAAGGCAAGCTGGTCCAGCGACCTAAGGAGAAGTAGGTCATACGACCTAAGAGTTCACGCGACCTAACAAGACTAAGGATAAGGTCGGAGACGACCTACGACTTAGTGGTGGAAGACAGAGCGACTTAACGAAGGAACAGGGTGCGCGACCTATAGGGTTCACGACCTAAGAGGGTTCGCGACCTAACGGGTCAAAGGTTCAGCGACCTAACAGATGCAGGCCAAGCGACCTAAGGGGTAAAGGAATCGAACGACCTAGAGAGAATGCGCGACCTAACTGGGTTCGCGACCTAAGATAGGCGAACGACCTAACTGGGTTCGCGACCTAACAAGGTGCGACCTAAGGTCTTGCGACCTAAGGGAAAAAGTCTTACGACCTAACAGTTAAAAGGTCCTACGACCTAAAGAGAATGCGCAACTTAACTGGGTTCGCGACCTAAGATAGGCGAACGACTTATGGAAAAGAAGCTTAGGTCGGAGACGACCTACGAGATAGGCCAGTGCGAGCGACCTAACATTTGCCTGGGGATTATAGGTCAGCAACGACCTAAGACTTAACAAAAATCGAGCGACTTAGTGGTTTGCCTAGGAATTTTAGGTCGGCAACGACCTAAGACTTAAAGCTGTTTCGACCTACGACTTATTTCCCTGCGACCTAAGCCAGAACGACCTAAGCACGCAAGCGACCTAAGCCTTAACTCGTGAACGACCTAAGAAAGTGGAGACTTTTCAACACACAAGCTAGCAGTCTGGACGACCTAAGGAGGGCAGAACGACCTAGGGCCAGATTTTTGCAAACAACAATGAAACTTGAGTTCCTCACCAATTCAATCCAAACCAGTTGCAAACATTAATGCTAAAGTGATAGGAATCATTCCCAACAGTCCAATGACGATCATAGGCAAGATGTGAGATCAAAAATCTCACCTTTTCATGGAATTTGATGAAGATGGAGATTTGAGAGCAAAGCGAGAACACCAACAAGCTTGAAGCAATGTTCTTCACGTGAATTTGATGTTGAATCTCGGATTTGCAATAGAATATGTGTTTGGAGTTTTAATTTCCACTTCCCACCACCATTTTTGACAAAGCTTGAAGTGTTTTGATAGAGTGAGGAAGATGGTTGGGCTGAACTAAAGGGGTGCAGTCCAAACCAAAGTCAAAGGCGGGAAAAAGTGTCGAAAATTTCACTATCTCCAAACATATCGAAGTTTACACTCAAAAAGGTCGCAAACGTCATTTTGAACTCAATGGAAGTGGTCTCGAGTCCTAATTTGACCGTATGCAAAAAGTAGCTTTTCGGACTAACATCCGACTAACGATAAAATATTTAAAATATAAAATCGATAGATATGCGGGTTGTTACATCATCTATTTGTAATGGAGACTTCACTGATTTGAGATATTCTGTTGTATTTTATTTTTAACTCTGATGTTTATATAGTAGCTTCATGAACTACTATTTTATCTATTCCACTGCGTATTACTCTGTGTTTGTGATTCTGTGATTGATCTATTTACTGTATATGCTGAGTTTTGCCAAATTTAAATTAACAATCTGATATTTTGAACAATTCAAGTCCGACATGCATGGATTTATTGTCGATTTGAGTGGTCCAAAATAGTGGGTCGTTACATAATTAATGAATATGATTAGTTTTAATAAATAATTAGATTGACTAATTAAAGATAATCAATTATGAAAATGTTTAAGTATAATTACTTAATGGAAGTAATTAAGGAATTAATTACTTAATATAATTAATTGAGTTTAATTTGATTAGTTAAGTTAATTAATTAAGTTTAATTAATTTTAATTAATCACTGGATGATTTGATAAGTAATTACTTAATGTAATTAATTTAAGATGATTTAAATATGGAAGTAATTTGGATTAAATTACTTTGTGACATTAATCCAGGGATTAATTGTGGTAATTAATAATGGAGTAATTAATTTATTTAATGAATTAATTAAGGGTAGTTAATTACTGAATGGGATTAATCAAGAGTGATTAATAAATGTTGGTAAATTAAAGATTAATTTCTTAATGTAGTTAATTTAAATAGGGTAATAAATTAAAAAATGTAATTAGGGATCATTAAATTATATAATTAATGATGTAATTAAGGGTTGATTAATTAAGATTACTTAATCTATAATAAGTGGCTTTGAGTAATTTATTAATGTAATTAATTAAGGATTAATGTAATTAATTATAGTTAATTAATTAATGGAGTAATTAAAGATTAATTACTGTATTTGGTTAAGAATAATTAATTTGTGAAATTAATTAAAGGATAATTACTTGAATGTAATTAAAGGTTAGTTAATCAAGGATGATTAATTAAGATGTAAATTAGAGAATGATTAATTAATTGATTTGTAATTAATTAATGGTTATGTAAGCAAGATTTATAATGATGAAGTAATTAATTTAATTTACTTTAAATTAATTAGAGATAAGGTAATTAATTTAATTCATTTTAAATTAATTATAAATGGTGTGTTTATGAATCCTTGTTTAGATGAATGATATTGATTTCCTTGAATGGTTTGAAATCTCAGATATGAGATAAATAATGCTGTGTGATATGGATGCTTTGGTTGAAGTGTGATGATAATATGGATTATCTATTTATGATGATATTGTGAATTATCTATCTGTGATATTATGAATTATCTATCTGTGTGTATATGGATAATGAAATGAATTGTTTTAACTTTAAAACAACTTGGCCTTAAAAGATACGATTTGGATTCGATGAGACCGGGATCGGGTTTCCAGATTTGGATATCCGAAAACCACATCGATCCAAATTAACGATAGGTCGTGAATCTCAAGTGAAGATGAAGATTCAGAGTGCAAGGGTTATTGTCGTTAACTCTGAGGATGATTCCAAAATGAGTGTAACGAGATAATGCCTTCGGTTTCATTCGAACCCAGAACGAACTTGTATGGATTGAATGCTTTCAGAACATCGTCAGGTAGACGATGAGCATTCTAAGAGATGTGTTCTCTAAAGGTAATCGTCACCTCAAGCCTCATCAACCGGGAATGGCTAAAACAGGGGAGGTGCAGCAAGGCTTCGTGGGTAGCTCCCACTTGAGAGTAAGATATACCTCTGTCTAGATGTTCCTTTTTATTTCGGCTTAGTGGGCAGTTGGTCTACAGCCAACTGCGGGGTTATCTTATTTGGGACTGTCCAGTAAGGGATAGTTCCGGCTTTGTGTTGCAGGGGACTTAGGGTGGGTCCTCGGTACGCTGATCTAGGCCAGGTACTGTGATGGGCGGTACCCCAGTAGCCCTGCCATTGTATGGAATCCAATCTCCAATAAGTGCCATCGGATTTGATTGTATTACCCACATGTTGGCTAGTATGCTGGAATTTAATAGATGTAACAATTTCAGCTATTTCTTATTTACTTGAAAACCCTAGACCTATTATAATACCACTGAATTTCCTATCAAAGTTTTGGTTAGCGTAAGGTAAAAACTTACCCATGTTTATGTGTGGGGAGTCTTACGTGATACCTTTTGTTTTCAAAGGATTTTTAAAGTTAAGTAACTCTAACATGTTACTCATACCAGACCCATGTCTGACCCAGAGTTTATTTCTGTTTTTCTTAAACTCTCGGGTACTCAAATTTTTACGAGTAGCCAAGGGATTCAGGTTAGCTTTGACGAATTGTGGAGGAGCAATGGAGCAGGAGGCTTCAGCGTTATAGATATATAGTGTTCCGATGTGTTGGTATCTCTGTGTTGTATCTGTGTTGTATTCGAGTTGTATTAACTAGACAGGTGTTTATAACTATCTAGTATGTGATGTATTTCTGTGTAACTCTGATTGATGTTGTATATTATGTAATATTTATGTGGTTAATATAATTTATTCGTTCCGCTGTTGAGATTCTGATGTTGTTTCTTCTTTCTTCTTTATCTTTTCTCTTTTCTATCCCTTTCTTTCTTAAAGATGATGCAACTTTCCGGTGGTAGAAAGTTGGGTCGCTACAGTTGGTATCAGAGCATAGGTTGAGTGAATACCTTGGCTCTTAAGTGATTTCTTTCTTGAGAGTGCGTATTTGTATTTTTGATATATATGTATATCTATATTTCTACCTATCTGTTGGGTTACCTGTTCGGGTTTTCCAATATAAGATATAAGGTAGATAGGGTAGTGGTGTGTGTAACACGACTACCAATGGTTGGAGTTTGTTGAGGTTAGAAGTGTATCTGCCGAGACTGTAGACCCAATACTATCTCGAGTGAATTTTTGTTGTGGTGTAAGGATTTCACCAATCTCTGAAGGAAATCTGTTAAGATTTGGAAATCATTTTTGAAGTGCAAGTTTGGATGAGTATAATTTGGATTCTGATAGCTGAGCAGAAGCTAGTGATGGTATCTTGATACCTCAGGAATTAGTAGCTTGTGATGAGACATAGTGACTATGGATGTCTCCGAAGATGCTTTCTTTGGAGCAAGGTTAAGGAAGTGTGTCTGCTTCGGTGTTGTGGCTGTGTTCAGCTGGGTGTTTGTGTTTGGCTTTAAGGCCTGATTTTCTCAAGGAGTTTGGATTAGGAAGTCTTTGGCATCAGTGGCAGCGTCGCAGCTCGGAGTGTTCTGTGTTGGCAAGGAAGCTTTCTAGCTTAGCAGTGAAGTTCGAAAGCAGCAGAGTGGACCCATTTCTTCGATGGATTGGCTAGATAGGCTTAAGCTGTTCTGATTTGGTAAAGAGAGAACAGTTTTCTTTGGATATTAGATTGGGTCGGTCGCAAAAGTGACTTGCGATAGTTGAGTGTTGTCTTGGTTTGTCAGAGATCTTTCGGAATTTATGAGTTTTCTCTTTATGGATCTGTTGAACCATATTTTTGGAAGGTGTTGTCCCGTTGTGCTTGTGTGTATCATCAGCATTTCCATCTACTCAGATCAGAGTTGTGCAGCGGAAGCGTTTGGGAGTGCATCTGTTTTATCTTTTTGATAGGAAAAGTAAGTTCAGTTTTCTGATATTTGAGGAGTAGAGTTTGTATTCTTTGATTGATTGTGAGTGGATCATTTTGATGAGTTGTTTATAGAGGCATCAGCGAAGGTTGAGCTGATCAGTAGGGATGAAGGCAGCCCAGGATCGTCAGAAGAGTTTTATGGATAAGAGACGGAGGAATTTGGATTTCGAAGTCGGAGATTTGATTTTGGTTAAGAGTTTGGTCTTCTGGAGTGAATTGTCAGTTTGGATAACTGAGATTCGATGTGTTTCACGTATCTCTGAGGGAGTACGTATAAGATCTATCTCTGGTTGTAGAACCAGCAGTTCAGGTAGTTTTGGTTGTTGAGTCAGACTTGTCTGTAGTCTGATATCCTGTCTTGTTGTGTAGATCTAGATGAGTAGGAGCTCTGTAGCTTAGTAGTATTGATTGTTTGAATTCTGTAGAGCGAGTATCTCGGTATTTATACTTGGGAACTCTAGATAGTTCTATCCACAATTTTGTCTGGATAGTTAGATTTGTTTGATTGGATGAGTTGGTTGCTATGGTTGTTAGCATATGATTAATATATGCTTGTGTTTTTAAAATTAAATCCTTAATTAGATTATTAAATTACCTTTGTTTTAAATTTCGGGGACGAAATTCTTTTAAGAGGGGAGGAATGTGACATCCCGGAATTTTTGGCAATATCAATTTAATAATCTGCATAAAAAATTAAATTGATTTGATAATATTTGTTAATAAGATTTGAATTGATTTAATAATCTTCTTTTAAATAAATATTTAACTGATAATTTATCTTTTAAAAAGCTAATAAATTTTTTTCTATTTATAATGTATATATATTTGTATATATTATAAATAGAAATCTTTGGTTTGAATCTAATAAATAAATGAATCTTGTTTTCAAATTCTAATATATTTTTGGTAATTTGGAAATTTTGATTTAATTTAAAATATATAGTTTTAAAATGTTTAAGATAAATGTTTAATTGATTTAAATTATATCTTAGCTTAAGTTTAAGATTAATTAAAAAGGTTGGTTTTAAAATGTTGTTTAATAAATATGAGATATTAATTCATTTAATAAAAATAGGAAGTTATAATCTCTTTTATAAATTATTCAAATTTGACAAATTATTATTTTCAAATAACATTATTAATGTATTATTATATATATATATATATATATATATAAATATAAATAGATTTTAAAATAGAAGTGTTATTTTCAAATTTAATATGTTGTTATATAACTTGATTTAAAATTGGATTCTAGGATTTATTTTGAATTTAAAAGTCTTAAAATTAAATAGGGTAGATATTTAAAATGCTTGGATTTTAAAGATATTGTATAAGCTTTTATTTGTATATATATAAATAGTTTTATTTTATTTTCTCTAAAAAGGAAATTTATAAGGATAAAGTTTAACTTAAAAATAAAATATGTATATAAAGTAAAATACAAGTAGGAAAATTCTAAACATCTTGTTAATTATAGACACTTATTTATATTGCAAGCATAACCAGGCAAGAATAAACTATAGGTCTACATGTTTGCAAGGCTGTAAGCTCATAAGTAAACACTTGACATAATTCTGGAAAATCATGTAGATATAAGGCTGCAAGGCAAAAGAGAAAGAAATAAATATCTTCATGTTTGTACAAGAAGTATAGGATAGCTATATACACTTGAAAGGAAAGAAAAATCATATTAGTACATATGAAATGGGAAAAAGATAAGTATGCAATGGGTAAGGACATAAGCATTTAATGATATTATCTCTAGTACACATTATATAATCATATCAGCCTAAGGAAAGGAAAATCTCTGAACAATCTTGTACTTGGAAAAATAAACAATCATGTAAATATTGATCTATATATCAACCTCTTCTTCTTTTCGTTCAAAAGACTTAGCATTCCAGTTAGTATATTTCAACTGAAGCTTTACTTTCAACTCAAAACAAATGCAAACCTAAGACAAACACTCAAGTTTTTAAAAGAAAGGGCATTTCAGTTTTAAAGAGATTCAAAAGTATCATACAACTGAAGCATCATTCTACAAATTCAAAAAAACAAGCAAGCTAGATGATTTAAAGGAAGATGAAAGCAAAAACATTTTCCAGTTTTAAAGCTTTCAAAAGCTATTTCAAAATCTAATGCCCTGTTCTTCCTTTTCCAAACAGGTGAGTAACATATTTTTTAAAATATAACTTAAGTATTGATATGGTTGCATGTTATTCTCTATGATAAATATGTATTATATAAGTGCATTCTACTGTGAGTAAATATGAATAGATATATGTGTGTATGTTGTCTCTGTATTGCACTGTCTTTAGATTCCAGGTTCAAGAATTGTTCAAAACCCATTATCACATGATCTAATCTATGTTAGTGGTTAAAATTCAAACAAAATATGTTTGTTGTATCATAGTTTTAAGCTTAAAAATTTGTTTAAGTTAATCGAATTTGTATTGACTCTGGAAAATTTAAAACAACAGAACAACCTTTAAATAAGTTGAAATAAAATTATCATGATTCATGAATTTAGAGATATGAATCAAATACTTAAACTAAAATTGGATTTTTGAAACTAAAATCATGATTTTTCGTATAGGGATTTGAGTGCATTTCTGGTTTAACCAGAAATGGGTATTTGAGTAGTTTCTGATAATCTCGAGGATCTAGAAGGTCGGGGTTCTTTCTAGTGGAAGAAGGATGAACAATGATGACGGGGAAAAGGCCGGATGGATAATCATAGATTTGTGGTGAGGGTGGCGATCGAATTAAGTCTGTAACCCTAGTTTTTAGCTTGGATGAGTTTGTGATTGGCTCGTATTCTCTGGTTGATCGAGTTCAACCAAGCTCAGGGGAATGGAAGCACGGGAGATGACGAAGGCTTGGCCGGAATTTCAGCATCGCTGATGGTCGAAGGAGCAAGCACGATAAGTTGTTCCAGGTTTAGGTTGGTCTCAGGACTACTGTTCCAGGTTTGGTGCTCGAGTGCTCGAATTCTATTTCGAGTTGTTGTGTTAGTTTTGATGGTCGGGGTCGTAAGGATGGGTGATCGCCAATGTGAGGAGTCCAGTGTGGTCGACCGGAGTTGGTCGGAGCCATAGTGCATGTGCACAGTGCATATTTTGTTCTGATGATGTTGGGTTTGAGTAGAAGGAGGTATACTTGAGTTTTCTCGGGTAGCTCCTGTGTCTTACTCGAGGTATTTTAGTGTGACTTCGGGTCATTTGTGTTACAGGTTTAAAAGGAAAAACCTGTCTGTTTTAAATTTTAAACGGGAGTTAAAATTTGAAAAAAATAATATTTTCTTTAAGCAAAGTTAAAATCAGATTTTTAAAGTATGGATCCAGATTACTTTTGTGTCCTAGTTTTGAAAATGAATAAAGTTTTTATAAAAACCAAAATGTTTTAAACAAGTTTAAATCCAAAAGTTTTTTTTATGTAATTTGTTTCAAATAAATATTTGAATTGGATTTTGAGCATTTTTAATGAAAAGTTAAATAATTTGTTTAACTTGAATTTGCAAGTTAAAATGTAATGTATTTAAAAGCTTAAATTTTAAATTAAATTTAAGTAATATAGTTAGAACTTTTCTACATATAGGATTATAAGTTAATATTCGAATTGGGTAAATAATTATGAATCTTAAAGTCAAAATGAAATTTGATTAAGTATAAGTTTTTAAAGGTTAATTACTTAATGAAAAGTAATTAAGGATTAATTACTTAGTATAATTAATTAAGGTTGATCGATGAGTATAATTAATTAAGATTAATTAATTAAATGTGATTAATAAAAGGTTAGTAAATTGATTAATGAATGATTAATTAAAGGTTAATTAATTAATGAATATGATTAGTTTTAATAAATAATTAGATTGACTAATTAAAGATAATCAATTATGAAAATGTTTAAGTATAATTACTTAATGGAAGTAATTAAGGAATTAATTACTTAATATAATTAATTGAGTTTAATTTGATTAGTTAAGTTAATTAATTAAGTTTAATTAATTTTAATTAATCACTCGATGATTTGATAAGTAATTACTTGATGTAATTAATTTAAGATGATTTAAATATGGAAGTAATTTGGATTAAATTACTTTGTGACATTAATCCAGGGATTAATTATGGTAATTAATTATGGAGTAATTAATTTATTTAATGAAGTAATTAAGGGTAGTTAATTACTGAATGAGATTAATCAAGAGTGATTAATAAATGTTGTTAAATTAAAGATCAATTTCTTAATGTAGTTAATTTAAATAGGGTAATAAATTAAAAATGTAATTAGGGATCATTAAATTATATAATTATTGATGTAATTAAGGGTTGATTAATTAAGATTAATTAATCTATAATAAGTAGTTTTGAGTAATTTATTAATGTAATTAATTAAAGTTAATTAATTAATGGAGTAATTAAAGATTAATTATTGTATTTGGTTAAGAATAATTAATTTGTGAAATTAATTAAAGGATAATAACTTGAATGTAATTAAAGGTTAGTTAATCAAGGATGATTAATTAAGATGGAAATTAGAGAATGATTAATTAATTGATTTGTAATTAATTAATGGTTATGTAAGCAAGATTTATAATGATGAAGTAATTAATTTAATTTACTTTAAATTAATTAGAGATAAGGTAATTAATTTAATTCATTTTAAATTAATTATAAATGGTGTGTTTATGAATCCTTGTTTAGATGAATGATATTGATTTCCTTGAATGGTTTGAAATCTCAAATATGAGATAAATAATGCTGTGTGATATGGATGCTTTGGTTGAAGTGTGATGATAATATGGATTATCTATTTATGATGATATTGTGAATTATCTATCTGTGATATTATGAATTATCTATCTGTGTGTATATGGATAATGAAATGAATTGTTTTAACTTTAAAACAACTTGGCCTTAAAAGATACGATTTGGATTTCGATGAGACCGGGATCGGGTTTCCAGATTTGGATATCCGAAAACCACATCGATCCAAATTAACGATAGGTCGTGAATATCAAGTGAAGATGAAGATTCAGAGTGCAAGGGTTATTGTCGTTAACTCTGAGGATGATTCCAAAATGAGTGTAACGAGATAATGCCTTCGGTTTCGTTCGAACCCGGAACGAACTTGTATGGATTGAATGCTTTTAGAACATCGTCAGGTGGACGATGAGCATTCCAAGAGATGTGTTCTCTAAAGGTAATCGTAACCTCAAGCCTCATCAACCGGGAATGGCTAAAACAGGAGAGGTGCAGCAAGGCTTCGTGGGTAGCTCCCACTTGAGAGTAAGATATACCCCTGTCTAGATGTTCCTTTTTATTTCGGCTTAGTGGGCAGTTGGTCTGCAGCCTACTGCGGGGTTATCTTATTTGGGACTGTCCATTAAGGGATGGTTCCGGCTTTGTGTTGCAGGGGACTTAGGGTGGGTCCTTGGTAGGCTGATCTAGGCTTGGTACTGTGACGGGCGGTATCCCAGTAGCCCTGCCATTGTATGGAATCCAATCTCCAATAAGTGCCATCGGATTTGATTGTATTACCCACATGTTGGCTAGTATGCTGGAATTTAATAGATGTAACAATTTCAGCTATTTCTTATTTACTTGAAAACCCTAGACCTATTATAATACCACTGAATTTCCTATCAAAGTTTTGGTTAGCGTAAGGTAAAAACTTACCCATGTTTATGTGTGGGGAGTCTTACGTGATACCTTTTGTTTTCAAAGGATTTTTAAAGTTAAGTAAATTTAACCTGTTACTCATACCAGACCCATGTCTGACCCGGAGTTTATTTCTGTTTTTCTTAAACTCTCGGGTACTCAAATTTTTACGAGTAGCCAAGGAATTAAGGTTAGCTTTGACGAATTGTGGAGGAGCAATGGAGCAAGAGGCTTCAGCGTTATAGATACACTTTGTTCCGCTATGTTGGTATCTCTATGTTGTATCTGTGTTATATTCGAGTTGTATTAACTAGACAGGTGTTTATAACTGTCTAGTATGTGTTGTATTTTCTGTGTAACTCTGATTAATGTTGTATATTATGTAATATTTATGTGGTTAATATAATTTATTTGTTCCGCTGTTGAGATTCTGATGTTGTTTCTTCTTTCTTCTTTATCTTTTCTCTTTTCTATCCCTTTCTTTCTTAAAGATGATGCAACTTTCTGGTGGTAGAAAGTTGGGTCGCTACATGAATATTTGAGATAATTTGATTATAATAAAGGAGAATCATTTATATGTAAGTTTAACTCACATCCAAATTTACTATATCATATATGTAATGTTATAAACTATTGTTGATTTCTTTGATGGTAGTTAGATTTGTTTGATTGATTGTTTGGTTGAATTTCCATTTGGAAAATGGTTGTTTAATATAAATTAATCTTGATATTCCATTTAAACTGATTAAGTGTCATTATAGCAATTTCCGCTATACCGTCATTTATTGAGTTTCATCCCCTAAACCCTTGTATGTGTGTTTGAACTTGAGCTGGAATTTTCACAAAAGTAGATGTTTAAAGTTCATTAATCATTTTGATTAATGATATTTTAAGTTAATTAATCATTTTGACTAATGATGTTTAAAATTAATTAATCTTTTTGATTAGTGGGATGTGGATTTAATTAATCATTTTAAGTAATGATATTTGAATTTAATTAATTATTTTAATTAATGATATTTTAAAATTAATAATCATTTTAATTAATGATATTTAAAAGTAATTATTTATTTTAATTAATGATTATTTGAATTTGATAAATCGTTTGATAAATAATATTTTAAGTTGGTTAATTGATTTAATAAGTGAGTTTAAAAAAAATTAATTGATTTGATGAAAGTGTTTTGGAAGTAATTAACTATTTTATTAAAGATAATTGATTTGTTTATTAAAGAAAATTGTACACTTAATTAACTATCTTTTGGGATAGTTAATATTGTTTTAGATTTATAAAATATATTTTTAGGATAATTAATGTTATTTTAATTTAATAAAAGAATTTAAATTTGATTTATTTTCTTTGGAAAATTTATATTGTTTTAAGGATTTAATAAAATGTTATAAATCATCCTCCAGGACAATTAACATTGTTTGGAATTTATAAAAGGTATTTAACTTGTTTTATTATCCTTTGAGATAATAAATATGTTTTAAATTAATAAATAATGGTTTTTAAATGAGAACTTTTAAATAGAATTGTTTATAAATTAAGCTAAGTGTAAATTTTTTTGGAATTTTAGTAAACGATGTTTAAAACGATATTTGTTTTGGCCTTTGTTTAATACAATTAATAAAACAATGTTAATATCTTGACCTACAATCAAACTCAGCAGTCTGGGATACCTATTGATGCCAAAGCCAGGGAGTATATTAACAATGGTGTCATTTCCTTACCATATTCTAGCAACCAGAGAATCAGGCAGCTGTGGTGTGAGACCAGCCTACAACAGTATCCAATAGTTAGTGATGATAGGATAGTATGGTCGAATGATCTCTTGTTTCACTCTGTCTCAACCATGTATAACTCTATTAACAACCATGCTTCCTCTCTCCAGTTTTCTTGGTGCAAGAGAGCGTGGAATGATCAGTGTAAGGAGAGTGATAATCTTTCTCTTTGGAAAGTCCTAAAAGATGCCTTGAATACCAAAGATAGGCTAATAAGGCTGGGAATGAATATTAATCCTACTTGTTGCTTCTGTAATGACAGCTATGAATCCACATCCATCTTTTTTTCAACTGCCCAACTGTATATTCTCATTGGAAAAAACTGATGCAAACTCTTGGTTGTAATGAGGTTTCTAGGATAAGTAACATTGAATGGTGTACTATTTATAAATCTACGAGATGGAAGCCTAACCCAGGCATGCTGCTGCTTCTAGTACTCAAAAAATTCATAGCAGTCATATGGAAGCAAAGAAATGAAAGAATCTTCAATGGAATATTTAAGCCAGAGGCAATAATATGCAATGACATAAGACAAGCAATTAGGCATTGGATCATGCAAAGTTCTTACAGCTTTGATGACGGAATTGTGAGCATTTGGGATTAGTTTCTTATATGCATTAAATTTGTGATGTGTTTTATTTTTTTCTTCCTTTTCTTTTTGTAGCATTGCATGCGATGATGCATTTCTCATAATTATTGTGTTATGTAATAAACTGGATGGGGACCAACTAACCCCGCTTAAAAAATTTAAATCCTGGAATTGTTTAAAATGATTTCAAAAAATTTTGAGAAAAATAACAGTGTTATTATTTGGAAATATTTCTAAAGCATAAATATTTTGGAAAAGATATTTTAAGTGGAATGGTTTTTCTTTAAATAATTCGAAGTAAAATATTTCGGTTAGTTTTATGGTAATCTGAATAATCTTCTAACTAACGATCAGATGTTGCTTAGGAGAATGTTGTGGAGTACTTAGTAAATTATTATATTTATCATTATGCGATCGAAATGAATTCAAATCCGAACGAACCCAAATAGAGTTTTAATAAACAAATTGTTTGAAGTTATTTCATAAAAGAATATATGTAGTATGTTTTCAAAGATGTGTTTTGAAATTTATAACTGGGAATTTAATCTTTAAGTTCCTTAAAAGGGAATTGATTTCTAGAATAAAAAGTATTTTTGATAAGAGAATGTTTTGATAAATGAATTTTACCCTTAAATAGTATATGAGGTAATTTACAACTGATTTAAATGGGTTAGATTGTTATGAAAGTTTTGATAACGTTGTTTTATCAAAACGATAGATATTATTTAACTATCTAAGCAGTGTAAATTATTGGTGTTATTGGGTCAGTCCATAAACATGATTCATTATAACACCTTAATGTGAAAAGGTAGGAAGGTTTTAATAGACATTATTTTATTAAAACCGTAGCTTTTGTTTAAAACATGTAAGTAGTGTAAACTATTTTTTATTTTGAGTCAACCCATAAACATTGTCAATCTTAACACTCTAAGTTAAAGAGGTCGAGAGGTTGACTTAGCTTTAAAAGACCCAAATTTTGATTTGATCTTCACCTAAATTATGAAAAGCAAAATAAATTTTGTGTTTTTTATATACCCTTAGGATTAAGAAGGATATTATACAAGTAAATAAAGTGGAATAAGTTATTATTTGGTCTTTTATAAAGAAAGGACTTTATAAAATATTTTTAAACTTAGATGAAAATTTATGAAATAATTCATAAGAAAATTTGATATTGCATAAAATATTAAATGCAAATTTATGTGATTTAGAAAGATTGGTGTAGTCAAGAAACTAAAATTTTTAGAGTATAACTTCCAATTTTGTACGAGCAAGTTTGGATAATCTTCTAAGCAATAATCAAAGGCTAATGAGCAAAGAATGGTATGCTTAGGTAATTATCTATATTTTAGGCAATCCAAAAAGTTTTGAACCTAAGTTAGGAGTTTGTTGTTAATCTTTTGACATTTTTAATAATGTTGAGTGTTAGATTTTTCCTCATGGAATTTTAATTGATAGTGTTAGTGTACTCTTTTACGGAATTTGATTGATTTGACTTAATTGAATTTGATTGATTGGTTATGTGGTCTTATATACCATAGTTTATAATGTCAAAAAAATTATAAACCAAGGTTTTTGAATTATTGTTTATTAAGACTTAAATCCCGGTGCTTTTGAAAATGTGATTTTGGAAATTTTTTTGGGAAAGGTATAATAATTGTTTACTCTAGTAGTTGTATTTGGAGGAACCGGAATACAACTAGATGCTCCATATTCTTTTGATTCTAGAGTTTTACATGTTTTGCTAGGACGACTCCCTTCTATTCATTTTTGGTTTTTGTTTTAATCATTTCATTTTGGAATAAATTTGAAAATAAATTTTTGAATATAAGAGCTGGGCATTTAGTTATAAATTTACCTTTTGATATGATTGGATGCATAGTATTTTATTTCAGGGTATTCTCTGAATTTTGATGCATATAGATTTATATCATACTAGTTTGTGCTGGATAAGTTACGCCTAGTTAATGTGTTAGTTATTTCTAGGATAGTCTGTTTTCTGGGATAGGATTGTGGTAAATTTCGGGGATGGAATTCTTTTAAGGGAGGAGAGTGTAACGACCCGGAATTTCACCACATTAATTTTGAAATATTTAATAGTTTTAAATATTCAAATAATAGGTTTTATAATTAAAATAAAAACTCTTTTAAATAGTAAATATTGAAGATAAAATAGTTTTCAAAATTAGTTTACAAAAATATTTAGTTCGAAGAAAAATCGAAAATGTGATTGGAAACTGTTTTACGAATTTTCGACGTTTCGTCGTATAAAAGTTGTTTGAAATATTGTGAGCCTTGTTTATATTTGAAACAACATTTAAATGGTTAAGAATGTAAATTAGTTAGTGATGCAGCGGCGGATAACTGAAATGGATGAAACGATGAAAGTTGCAATCGGTGGATTGAAAATACCAAACGCCCAATTCCGTTGATCTCAAAGATACCGGAATCTAGCTATCTTCGTCACGTTGATCGCGCACGATGCCATGAAAGAAGATCTGCAATTCTTCAAACGTTGATCAAGCACACATGATACCGTGAATTGGCTTCAAAAATCGTTGATTCGAGCGCACTCGAATGCCGAAGGTGGAGATAGGAGATACACTCAACTACCAATTTAAGTAGAGGCACAAAGATCTCAAACAAAGTTTTATTAAAATCAACTTACTTTACAAAATGACACCACCATGCCTATTTATAGGGTTACAACAACATCACAGCCTTCACCGACCTAACATAGGTCGCCAACGACCTAACAGATCAAACGACCTAACAAAATACAAGTTACAACAAGTAAACGACCTAGTACATACATGGCCGACCTAACCAGGTACGACCTAAAACAACAACATCACGCGACTCAACAATTACAACATTACATCACAATGACCTACGACTTAAGTCCCAGAGCGACTTAAAATACATGGCAGCAACGACCTAAGAACAAGGCTTTATGACAGCGACCTAGGCCTCAACGACCTAAGAAAATAGTTTCTGGAAATCTTCACGCGACCTAATACTTGAGCGACTTATGGGAACCTCCTCCAGCGACTTAAGGTCTCGCGACCTATTCTTGAGCGACTTATGGTAGGTCGTTCGTGACCTAAAGAAAGCGGCATGTGAGAGCGACCTAAGGAAATCTGGCAAATACAATTAGTAGCTTGTCCCAGTAGGTCGCTAGAGCGACTTAAACTTAACTCGTTACCATCGTTAGGTCGCTGGAGCGACTTAAAACATAACTCGTTAGTCTTAGGTCGAGACTTACTAGGTCGAAGCTTTTTAGGTTGTGCCTCATTCTTCCTGTCATAACTCGTAAGGTCGCTTGAGCGACTTATCAACTCGTTAGGTCGCTCGCGACCTAAGCCATCATCAGATTGCGCTGCATCATCCTCCCCCGGTTGACAAGAATTCGACCTCGAATTTGCACCTTCCTCCTCTTCAACAAGCTTATTCCCATAATACGGAATTAAATGTTTAACGTTGAAAACGTCTGCAGTGTGAATATGATCCGGCAACTTCAACTGATACGCATTATCATTGATCTTCTTTAAAATTTCCATTGGGCCAAATTTTTGAGCTTTCAACTTGTTGTAAGTTCCAACAGGAAAACGATCTTTTGTTAACACGACATAAACCAAGTCACCTTCTCTGAAGTTCACACTCCTTCGCTTTTTACCTGCCAGTTGTTTATACTTCTCATTTGATGCAAGCAATCGTTCATAAACAGTTCTGTGGCACTCCTGCAACTCAGTCACAAAATCACAAGCTCGCTTAACAACTCCCTTCTGATATGGCATGGTCGTCAAATCTAATGGTCCCTTTGGAATTGCTGAATATACCACTTGAAATGGACTGAAACCCGTACTTCGATTAACAGCATGATTATGTGCAAATTCTGCCTGACATAACTTCATATCCCAACTCTTCAAATTATCCTGCACAAGACATCGCAACAAGTTTCCCAATGATCTGTTCACCACTTCCGTTTTCCCATCTGTTTGCTGATGATAGGCGCTACTAAAATTCAGCTTCGTTCCAACCATATTCCACAAACTTAACCAAAAATGGCTTAGAAATCTAGAATCCCGATCAGAAACAAAAGATTCAGGTAACCCATGTAATCGATACACCTCTTTAAAGAACATTTGAGCAACACGGACGGCATCAGCTGTCTTCTTACAAGCTATGAAATGTGCCATTTTCAAAAATCTATCCACCACAACAAATATAGAATCATTTCCCCTTTGAGTTCTAGGCAAACCCAAAACAAAATCCATGCTCACATCGACCCACGGTCTAGTAGGCATAGGTAATGGCATATATAATCCTGCATTTGTAGCGGTTCCCTTCGAAACTTGACAGATATGGCATCTCTCCACAAATCTCTCAACTTCTTTTCTCATTGACGGCCAAAAATATGATTCAGAAATCAATTGTAAAGTACGATCTCTACCCACATGACCTTCCTCATGCAACTCCTTCACAATCTTCATTCGTAAGCTGCACTCTGGTATACACAATCGATTTCCCTTGAAAAGAAAACCATCCACCAACACGTACTCATCTGTCTTCCCCTTCTCGACTTCATCAACCACCTTGTCAAAGTAAGGATCATCAACAAACAATTATGGCAACACGTCAAACCCCGTCACTTCAACCTTCATTGTAGTCAACAAATGATTTCTCCTGCTCAATGCATCTGCCACTCGGTTCGTAATTCCCGACTTATGCTTCACCACAAATGTAAATTGTTGCAAGTATGCGATCCACGAAGCATGTCTGGCTGCAATTTTGTCCTGTCCCTGCAAATGTTTCAGTGCTTCATGATCAGTATATAGAACAAATTCTTTATGGAACAATTAGTGTCTCCAATGTTTTATAGCTTGAACAATAGCATAGAATTCCACATCATAAGTATTATATCTCATCTTGGCTCCCGATAGCTTCTCACTGAAATATGCAATAGAACGTCCCTTCTGACTTAACACCCCTCCAATTCCAACCTTAGATGCATTAGTATGTAACTCAAACAACTGAAAATCCGGCAATACTAGAATTGGTGCTGTCGTCAAAAGTTCCTTGATTTGCTCAAAAGCAAATCCTGCTTCCTCCGACCATGAAAATTGCTTCCCCTTCATACAATCAGTAACTGGTGCCATCACGCTACTGAAGTGTGGAATAAATCTTCGGTAGAATGACGCTAAACCATGAAAACTTCTAACTTCTGTTATCGTCCTGGGTTGTGGCTAATTTCTGATTGCTTCAACTTTATTCTGATCCACCTGTATACCTCCTTTTGAAATAACATATCCCAAAAACAAAACACTATGCGTCATGAACACGCATTTCTTTGTTGCAGCATAAAATTGTTCCTGTCGCAGTATCATCAACACTTCTCTCAGATGATGCAAGTGTTCTTCTGAGCTTCTACTATATATCAGTATATCATCAAAATACACCACCACGAACTTCCCAATAAATGGTCTAAAGATCTGATTCATCACCTGCATAAATGTACTAGGTGAATTCGAAAGACCAAACGGCATAACTAGCCATTCATATAATCCTTCTCTCGTCTTGAATGCTGTCTTCCATTCATCCCCTGGTCTTATACGAATTTGATGATAACCACTCTTCAAATTGATCTTCGAAAAGATAGTAGCCCCACTAAGTTGATCCAACAAGTCATCCAGTCTAGGCATAGGAAAGCTGTATCTCACTGTCATCTTGTTTAGTGCTCGACTATCAGTACACATCCTCCACGTTCCATCCTTCTTCGGCACTAATAAAGCTGGCACTGCACAAGGGCTTAAACTTTCCTATACACGCCCCTGTTCAAGCAACTCTTCCACCTGCCTTCTCAACTCCTCATGTTCCTTTGGACTCATTCTGTAATGTGGTCTATGTGGTAACACAGCTCCTGGAACAAGATCTATCTGGTGTTGTATGTCCCTCAACGGTGGTAACTCCGTTGGCAGCTCCTAAGGAAATACATCTTCAAATTCTTCCAGCACTGGCTTTACTTCTTCAGGAATTTCAACCACTTCATTACTCTCACGTCCAATCAACAAAAATACTTCAGGCTCCTCTTCTACTTCCTTAACAAACTCCTTCAAAGATAGCAAAGTTTTAAGTTCTTCAATCTCCTCCAACTTGCTTTCTTCTTGTTGTCGCTTCTTAGGATCTAAAGTGATTTTAGTACGTTTAAACATGAAACTGTAACTGTTAGTATGACCATCATGTTGCACAGCTCTATCATACTGCCATGGTCTTCCCAACAACAGATGGCATACATCCATATCCACAACATCACACCAAATTTCATCTTTGTATTTCTTCCCAATCGAAAAATTAACACAAGCTCTTCGTCCAACCTTCACCTCCCCACCTTTTCTCAACCAAGCTAACTTGTAAGGTTTCGGATGCTTCCCAGTCTTTAATGCCAACTTCTTCACAGCCTCGGTAGAAATGATGTTATCACAGCTTCCCGCATCAATAACAAACTTGCAAGCCTTCCCCAGAATAGTGCATGTTGACTGAAAAATGTTGCTCCTCAACCAGCTAGAATCATCCTCTTGCTTTGGTGTTAAACAAGACCTCCTCATCATTAAATTACAACCCTCATCTCCTGTCAACTCTTCTTCCTCCTCAGTATGAGGTGAATTGGAACATTCAGCTTCTACTTCCTCATCCTCTGCCTCAGCAACCATCACTCGCTTCTTTGGCTTTGGACATTCATTGCTTTTGTGACCAAACTCCTAACAATTAAAGCATTTGATACCACTATTGACCATGGACTTAGCAACTTCACTTACAACCGGTTTTGCAACAGCCTTAGAAACATTCGCATTGCTACTAGCCCCTTTCACTTGATTGTTGGAATTTGTAAACACACCACCACCTATCCTACCTTGCTTCTCCCAAGCTAAAGCTTTTTGATATGCTTCATCAACAGATCTGGGATCAAACATATTCACCATATCTTGAATCTGCATTCTCAATCCTCATACAAATCTAGCTGTCAACTGCTCCTCCGTCTCCATGATATCATTCCTCGCAATCAATTGATAAAATTCATCCGCATAATCATTCACTGACTTTGTTCCTTGTCTCAGATTCTGCAATCGTTGATACATAAGAGACTGATAACTATACGGCAAGAATGTAGCCTTCATTAACTTCTTCATCTTCTCCCATGATTCAATCTTTGACTTTCCCATCCTTTCCCGTGTAAGTTTAGTTTGCTGCCACCATGCCATAGCTCTTCCTTTCAAACGAGTAGTAACCAACTTCACTCTTCGATGCTCGGGAATTTCTTTGAAGTCAAAAATTTATTCAACATTTGAAATCCAATCCAAAAATTCCTCCGCTACCATTCCACCCTTGAATTCTGGAATTTCAGTTTTCATCCCCGACTCCCATCGTCGATCATCTTCAACATCCCGATATGCATTTCGTACTTGGTCTCAATCTCGAGAATGAACACTACATCTACCACCATCTTCATCAAAAACAGATGTACTCCGATAACGATCTCGACCACCCACATCTCTATGATCATGTATATCTCTTCTACTTTCTCTTTCATCATCACGGTATGGCTCATGTTCAAACTCACGTGGAGTTCTTCTCTCTTCATTCCTATTCTCATGATGTTCTCTTCTCAATGAAACTGAAGATTCTCTTCTTTCTCGGTATGATTGCGGCGACACCCGCCTTACTTCCGTAACCGATGGCGAAACTCTGTTTCCTCCATGGTTCGAGACTGGCGACCTTCTCCTTTGACTTTGATTCATATCATTCATCAGTTTCTCTAACTTCCCAATGCCTTAATCAAACTTTTCATTGATGCGTTGTTCCATTTGCTCGGCTTCTTCTCTTCTATACAACGCTTCAACATTCTGATGGCGATTAGCTCTTCTCGGTGGCATTGTCGAATCAAGCAATCTTCAACTCTCGGCCTTGATCTACAAAGTGATGCACGGCTTGAATTCTTCAATAAGAATTGGCTCCAAAGACTCGGCTTAGCTATGATTGGCTAAACCTTGCTTTGATACCAAATGATGCAGCGGCGGATAACTGAAATGGATGAAACGATGAAAGTTGCAATCGGTGGATTGAAAATACCAAACGCCCAATTCCGTTGATCTCAAAGATACCCAAATCTAGCTATCTTCGTCAGGTTGATCGCGCACAATGCCGTGAAAGAAGATCTGCAATTCTTCAAACGTTGATCAAGCGCACTTGATACGGTGAATTGGCTTCAACAATCGTTGATTCGAGCGCACTCGAATGCCGAAGGTGGAGATAGGAGATACACTCAACTACCAATTTAAGAAGAGGCACAAAGCTCTCAAACAAAGTTTTATTCAAATCAACTTACTTGACAAAATGACACCACCATGCCTATTTATAGGGTTACAACAACATCACAGCCTTCACCGACCTAACATAGGTCACCAACGACCTAACAGATCAAATGACCTAACAAAATACAAGTTACAACAAGTAAACGACCTAGTACATACATGGCCGACCTAACCAGGTACGACCTAAAACAACAACATCACGCGACTCAACAATTACAACATTACATCACAACGACCTACGACTTAAGTCCCAGAGCGACTTAAAATACATGGCAGCAGCGACCTAAGAACAAGGCTTTATGACAGTGACCTAGGCCTCAACGACCTAAGAAAATAGCTTCTGGAAATCTTCATGCGACCTAATACTTGAGCGACTTATGGGAACCTCCTCCAACGACTTAAGGTCTCGCGACCTATTCTTGAGCGACTTATGGTAGGTCGTTCGCGACCTAAAGAAAGCGGCATGTGAGAGCGACCTAAGGCAATCTGGCCAATACAATTAGTAGCTTGTCCCAGTAGGTCGCTGGAGCGACTTAAACTTAACTCGTTACCATCGTTAGGTCGCTGGAGCGACTTAAAACATAACTCGTTAGTCTTAGGTCGAGACTTACTAGGTCGAAGCTCTTTAGGTTGTGCCTCATTCTTCCTGTCATAACTCGTAAGGTCGCTTGAGCGACTTATCAACTCGTTAGGTCGCTCGCGACCTAAGCCATCATCAGATTGCGCTGCATCAGTTAGTACATATTGGTATATACGTAGGTATATACATGTATATACTAAAAGATGCCTTAAGAGACATGATTTGACACTTTGGCGACTCGAGTACAAAACATGTTTAAACATGTTTTCTTTCAAATGATGAGGGTGGGAAAGGTGGTGGGCTGAAATGGCATGTGTGGTGGAGGGTGTTGAGGTGGTAACATAATGTGGATGGTAAAGGACAACGGGAGTTTAGGTAATTTACATTTTCACATGCTTATAAATAGCCTTTCATCTCTCTAAATTTTCCTCTTCTTCCACAGATCAGATCACTCTCAAATCTTGTTCAAATGAAAATTTCCTTTTTCCAAATCATGTCAAATTCCAGTGGCTATAACGTTTACCTTGATCACTTCTTCAAATTTTGAGCATTGCTATGTCAAAATATCAATTGTTTACAGAGTGTTTTTGGATCCAAATTTCAAGTCCGAAAATTGTCCTTTTTCTTTTGAACATATCTTCTTCAAAACTAATTATAACTGAGTGAACTTTTTTTGAAATTGTAGAGAAAAGAATTTATAAAACTTTCCTCTTTACCACTTTTACAAATTCTAAGAGAGAATTATCCAAAATCCAGTTGGAAAATGACCTATTTTCGGGTTCATTTTTGAGAGTTCGATGATTATCCAAAGTCACTCCACCTTACCAAAACAAGTTTCACTTCCTTCTTCTTCAAGGTCGAGCCTACCTAGTGCATTAAGAGTCCAAGAATCCATCTTTTTCTTAGGAATGGAAGTGCTAGGTCATACCCTAAGTTAGCAAGGGTTTGGATAGCTTTCGGTGAGTAAAAGTACACCTTCTTAAACCAAGTTTATACTTTGTTAATGTTCATATTAATAGCTTACGAATGCTTGTTGTCTATGTGAAGTAATGCTTTGGTTGTTTGTTTGTTTCATGCTTTGAAAAGTTGTCGCATTTGAAAGTTAGTAAGCATATGGTTAGCTATATGAAATGTTGGTAGTTAAAGTTAATATAATTGTTAGTAAATACTTATTACATGTTGTATCATCATTATTTACCTTGTGTTTTGCTTAAACCATTTCCATGAGATGTTTGGTTTTATGACTAATGTCTTAAGTTTGTTTGTCGAACTGCTCCTATAGCAATAGTCACTATATCGGCACTTTTGGAAAATCACATTTTAGCGGAAACGTTTGGTTTCAACTTCATACTTGGAATTGTTTTACAATTCAAGCAAGATTTTGATTAACGATGTTTTCAAAATTAATTAACCATTTTAATAATGATTATTTAATTTAGTTAATTACTTAATTAATAAGGATTAAGGTTAACTAATTACTAAGTTAATGATGTATTTTAAATTTAACTAATTACCTAGTTAATGATTGTTTAAATTAGTTAATCATTTTATTTAATGATGTTTAAATTTATTTAATCATTTTACTTAACGATGTTTAAGGATAATTAATCATTCAATAATGATGGTTAAAGTTAATTAATCAATTTGCTAATGATGCTTTTAAATTAATAAATATTTTTAATAAATGGTTTTTAAAATTTATCAATTTGTTTTGACTCTAATTAATCTTTCCTTTATTGATGTTTATAATTAATAAATTATTTTTGAATAACGAGAAATAATTGACTATTTAATTAATTAATTATATTTAAATTTATTAATTAATTGAATTTTTGATGTTTTTAAGGTGATTTACCCTTTTTAATTAAAGGTTATTGGAGTTAATTAACCAATTTAATTTATGAAGTTTCAAAGTGAATTTATCAAAATAACCAGAATGTTTTGACTTTGTTATTCATTTTAAATAATGATAATTAATTATTCATTAATTTAATTAATTATATTTTACTAATTAATTGGATCAATAAGGTTTAAAGTGGATTACCCTTTTTATTATTTAAAGAAATTTGAAGTTCAAAAACCAAATTGTGTGATGAAGTTTAAAGTTAATTAATCAATGTAATAAGGATGTTTTAAGTAATTAAATCCTTTTTAAATTGATGTTTTGAAGTTAGTAAACTCTTTTAACAAAGTGTTTTAAAGCTAATACTTGTAATGTGAGGCCAAGTATGAATTAGGGTTTTTAAAAGAAAAGGTTTGGTTCGTTTATGGAAATAAATAATTTTTCGTAATGCAATTCACTTATATGGGAACGATTTATTTGTATACTTAGCATTAAACATTGAAGAAGTAGACTTCTCGCTATTTCAAAAATTAAGAATAATCGTGAGACATGACTTTGAGGTAACACTACCTTGACTTGTCCGATATTATTGTTAACTAAGAAATAGTACAAGTTGGAATTCGATGAGTGGTGATAAGTATACAAGACTTAATTTCCATATACGATCATTTCATTTCCTCGATAGTTGGTTTCCTAGCTATCGATTACTTCAGCTTCTTTATTATCGTCATTCTAAGATGATGTGTTGCTCCGTTGAGCTTTGATACCCTTTGTCGGAAATGATTAAAATCAAAGAGCGAGTGGGGGCCAAGCTATGTGGGGTTGCTACCATTAGGGTATTTTCACATCTACTCTAGATTGGATTCGGTGTTGTGCATTGAGATGTAAAATACTCGGATACACGATAATAATTGTCGGGGTCCGGCTTGGAGGTTTTCGAGAGCCATCGAAGTTCTCAAGTATATTTCTAGAGATATACTTTCAGTAAGGGGGGCGCACCCTCCTAGTCATTTGTTGGAAATTTTCCTTTTCTTATTTGATTCAAACTTTGAATTTCTTTCTTTAATTACAACGGGAAGAATCAACCACTCTTTGCGGTTTTCAATTATTTGGTTCGTCCATTATATCGAGTTTGGAGAGTTATCTTGTTTAGTTCATTCTATCGAGTTTGGACTATTGTCTTGTTTAATCCATTCTATCCAGTTTGGATTTTTATTCATACTATTTCCATTCTTTAAAGACTGAATGTTATACTAATTGTACCCATCAACTATGTTTGGATTTGTTCCCCATTGTTCATTTCCATTTTTGTTATGTTTGGTTGTTGTTTATGTGGGAGAAAACTCGTTCTGCGTCAGCAACGTGGTCCCACATATTATATTTAAATACACTTTATTTTGTTTTAGAGTTTTACTCATACTAGGCATTTTGTCTGACCTGAGATGTTTATTTTCCCTAAATTCTTGGGTACTAAATTATATTTGGATAGTCCGAGAATAGCAGGTTTTCTTAGGAGCTCTTTGAAGATGGTGATTGAGCAGGCGGCTCCTTAGTTATCTAGTTATTTATTTCTGTTGTATGATTATGTTTGTATATTTGGTATCTGAAAAATGTAAAGTCGGAATGTACAGCTACAAATCTGTTAGATATAGTACTTTTGTTTAACTCTGATAGCTCCATGTAAGGAGTAACCTTTTACTATAACATTTTGTATTATATGTACCCATTCCATTGAGAGGTATTTATATTCTGTTCTTTCTATTATTTATTTTACCCCAAGACAACTTATCTTTCAAATGCTTGGGCAACGACACATGAATACCGAGGATGTACTAAGTGTCGTTCCCAGGGGTCAGAAAAGTGGGTCGTCACAACCTACCTCGCTTCCTTGAAAACATCTATCACAACAATAAATGTTGAAATCTATGCCTTCGTCCCTTGGTACATTTAAACTACTTTTTAAAACCCCCTTAACTCTATTAGAAAATATCACTTTCAAAACATTCCTTTAAAGGATTATTTTAACTTTTAAAATGGGAATGTATTTCCTTTATAAAAATCGATATCCAAATCTCAACATAAATTATTTTTGTATTTATAAAACTATGTTTATGAGTCTCCATTCTATTTTACAAAACTTCTCTTTACAAAATTCAATTTATAAATCCATTTCTTTATAAATCTCATTTATTTATAAAATCTCATTTATAAATCTATTTACCAAATATCAATTACAAATCCATTTTTATTATTTATAAAACTCCGGTTATAAATCTACTACTTTATTTATAAAATATTACTTTTATAAATATTTTATATAAGCCATTTTAAAAATATTTGTTTCAAACTATTTCAATATTCTTTAAAACTGCATTTCCTTTATAATAAAAGATGGACTTATCTATTAAGTTTTTAAAACCTTTATAATACAGTTCAAACATATCTATTTAACATATTACACAAACTATTAGTTTATAATACCAAAAATCATACTTTTTATTTTATTTAAAATAAACTCCTTCTTTTAATAATTCAAGAATAATTTTTTTTAAACATATGTTTTTTCAAAATCACTTTAAAATCCTTTTAAATAAAAATCTTCAATTTATAGTATTTTAGAAATACTAAAATTGAGGCCAAGTGCTATTATAGCACTAAATAAGCAAAATCATAACCATGTCATCAAATATGGCATCCAACAAATCATATATCATGATATATATGAAAACTAAATTCAACAACTGTGAGGAATCCTGTTGGATCCCTCCAAATTGTCCTCCTGCATCACATATACAGTATATAATCATATAATATGGGTCATCCGCTACTAGGCGGGTACATTTAAAAGGCATCCGCTCCAATGGCAGGAATAAATGCAAGCTAACTGATAAAACTGTAAATCATCCAAACAAGCAACAAATAGGCATAAATAAAATATCCACATTTATATAAAATATAAGTAGGTCCAGAGAGGTGAGTCAACTCACCTAAATTCTAATTGTCGTCAAAGCGTTCCGGTTTGAATTAAAATCGAATGGACGTTCGATTTTAACACAAATTTCTACAAGCTCCAAATTTGACGAATTCAACTCCATCGTTTATATAATCCAGATATGAATGCAATGGTGAAAACGACACCTCGAACGAACCTTTATGTGCAAGATATGATCGTTAGAACTTAGAGATAATTAAATTATAATTAATTTAAATTAATTAGGTTCAAATTTGTTAATTACCTTCCCTTTATCGTTCAATAAACCCAGGCCGCTCCTTTTTAAACACCGACATCGTTGTTCATCTTCATTCCACCGCTACTACAAGTCGCCTGAGACCGTCACTTCACCTCCACCGACTCCCCTAGCCAAGACGCGACGATCCCCATAGGTCCGACTCCCTACCAAGTCATCGACGTCGAGCACGAGCTCGACCATCCTTTCGTCGTCGATGTTTTTCTAGTTGAGGTCGAGGCCGATACGGCCTCTGGTTGTCACGGTGGTTGTGGACCGTTGGATGATGGACTTTTAATGGCGGTTAGGGTTTCATCAATTTTTTTTGGGCAAAATAATGAGACTAGGGGTGCTTTTCTAGAAAAATAACCAAAAACTATTCACGCTTTAAAATTTTGAACTCCAATCGAGGCTTGCCGCCTGACGTTCTATACTAAATACCCTCATTCCGAACACAATGGTACTAGTATCTGGACCTAATTGTATCATATACAGAAGTTAAATTTCAAAATCAAATTATATTAATTTAAATTCCTTTAATTAATTTCTATGCTTTACGAGCTTGCACGACTAAATGATACATCTGATCACCACAAAATTCAGTAACGTACAATAATTTACTATTACAGATCCAATGGCACTAGTTTCGTAAAAATCCAAGATAGTGTCCGGGAAGGCTATTTTCATACGTTAATTAAAAATAATTATTATTAAAACCATTCTGCTCACTTTTAATTCAAATTTAAAAGTTTACTATCTTCATTTTTATTTAAACAGAATTTAAATCAGCTTTCGAAATCACTTTTATTCACATTAAATCCCTATACTTAAAATTTAAGTTGTTTGACATGTAAAATTAACTTTTTAATATTTAACATTAATTAAATATTTCAAATTCAAATGACCAAAATCCTAGGTCGTTATAGACTTTCCTCCTTAAATGAATTCCGTCCTCGAAATTGCTAAGGAAAGAAAAATGCCAAAACCCATTAATTTTTCAAAATCAATTAGCTGAAATGGATTATAAAAATTTCTAAGTCTTTAAATTCATTCACCGATACCATTTAATATCATTCCAAGTTATAACATAAAAATCAAATTTCAGTTATCAAAATTTCTCAAAATTCACAAAATTATCACCAACGTCTCCTTTGCGTGGTTCGATCGGAAAATTTACAATACATATATAATATACATCTCATCTTATGGATGAGGCATCCTGTAGGGAAAACATAAAATGCAATATGTAATCCGAGGTGTACCTTTTCTTAATATTAGCAAGCATATACAACTAATATAATATGAAAGCGAGCTCCAAATGCGAAGCATACACGGTCGGTACCTACTAAGCAATTAGCAACAAATAAGAACAAGTATATGGAAAGTAAAATCACTATATAACATAGACTAATATAACCACCATATGCAACCAAAGAAACCATCACGCATCCTTACTTAATAATGTTTACAATTACTAGTAAACAAAGTTAACTAAACATAACATACAATCATATCAAAGCCCGTAGGATGTCCATAGACCATCCGTCCACAATATCAAATCCGATCGCTTTCTTGATCACACAATTTCACTTTCGAACTACTATCGCTCGGTCAACTTCTCCAGTGCGGACTCCGATCCGGTTACTTGACTAGAAACCTTCATTATCCTTGCAAATCCATACACTATGATAGAGATTTTCAGAATAAATAAAAAAATCCATATCTAGTGTATGCCGTCAAGAATAGAGTGAAAAATCCTAAGTTGAACCGTTGTAAATCACTTAGAAATCGTATACTCGAATCTAGATCAAACAGTTATGCGAATAAAATGATCCACGTACAATTTACGTATTTATTTCAATTGGTTTCTTAACTGTAGCAAATTCTTCTTATTCACATTCATTTTATTCTCGTTCATTTTATTCTCATTTATTTCATTCTTAGTATATTTCTTTTAATACTAATATTACTGAGCAACCTTTCCATATAATCATTACTGAAGTTTATTATATACATGTTATACAACACAACATATTTTTATTATCATTTCCAAACTTAAGTTCGTATTCATTTTAAATCACAATCAATTTCATTTAACTTTACTTAAGTTAAATTTCATTTCATAGCTCAATTTCAGATTTTCTTTTGTTAACCAAAATGTTTAACCGTTTTTAAAATTTGGTTTTACTTTCCATTTTCTCAAATCTATAAGTTATATGAACTTATCTACTTATAATTTCATAAATCTTTACTTAAGTTCATCCACATTCTATAATTACAACTTGTGGTTATATGACCATTTTACAACTTAAGTTTATATTCATTTCATACTCTTCTACAGCCTAAGAGTGTATAAAATTTCCAATTTTCCTTACTTAACCGGAATATTTAACAAATTTAAAATTTGTTTTTAACTTACTATTTTTCAACTTATAAGTTACAAAAACTTATTTTCTTCTTATATTTCACAGAACACTTAAATCAAAATTTTCATAACATCCTTTGTATATCAAATCATACTTTTGAAATCTAAAACAATCTTTGTTTGCCAAAACAAAACTTTACTTTATCAAAACAAACTTTTATAGCAAATCACTATGGAAACAATCATCGCTTCGATACTCGGAAATGAACACCGATGACGCTGCTGTCATCACCCAAATTATTTTTCAGTGACCGAAGTGGGTTCAGTGCTTTTATCTCCTTCAATCCTTTTAGAATATTTCTATTCAAAATATTTTCAAACCAATACTATTATTATTTCTTCCAAAACCTTTGAAAAACAATTTTCAAAATCACTGGGATTTAAATTCTCAATTTCTTGTTTTAAATCCATTTTTATTTATAACCCATATTTATAAATATACTTACACAATTTCATTTCCTTTTTATTTTATAAATCACATTTATAAGTCATACTTATATAATTTCACTTCTTATGTAATATCATTTCACAAATGTTGGTTATATTAATTATAATCAATACTCTATAATTCGCATTTATAAATTCACTTTCTTATATAACTCATTTTACGAATGTTTATCTTTGTTTAGATTATAATAAACAACTTTTATTAACATGTATGCCTTAAATCCAACCAACATACCATATATAATTATAATAATTTCTGAAAAATTATTCCTTTATATAACAAATATAATCAAGGTAAAATTATTTAATTTACCCAATTTCAAAACAATACTATGTCGAATTGCTATGTGCGAGTGTTTAGAGATCCCTATCAATAACGTTAATTACTCGTATTAACAAATATCCATAAGCCACTCAACAGATCAACCAACACGATACAATTTTTTTTATATCACTAGCAAATACGCACGCACATACACACACACACACACACAGATATATACATACATACATACATACATATATATATATAAACACACATTTAAACTCATTCTAGGGTGCCATTGACCCTATCTATAACGAGTACCCCATCAAAGCCTAGGTTTTCGCTAACCTAAGCTCTGATACCAACTGTAACGACCCACAATTCCGCACATTTCAAGCTAATAATAAACCACACGTGTCCAACTCAAATTCAATGAAAAGGAAAATAGTTAGGGGAAAGAAAGAAGAAAGAAGAGACGAGAGAAGAGAGAAAGAAAAGCAAACAACATAGAATCTCACAACATAGTGGAATGACATATAATATAATATTAATGATCTTTAGGAAATAGGAGATATAATATACATATATCAAATCAGAGTACACAAATAACTAACCGTCGGCCTAGATAGTTATAACAATCTGTCGTCATAAATGTTGATAATCTAAATAACCAATGTAGTGGAAAATAAACATATACATGAATATGACTTAAAGACCTCCAGCTCATCTTCGGAAGCTCCAAAGCATCCAAATTGAATCAGTAAATGTACTCGGTTTGACCCGAGCATTGGAAGGGAACAACGCCCGGATCAGTTTGGTAAACCAACGAGAGAAAATACATCACAACTGGATTTTAAAATTATAAAAACCTTTCAAAGCAAAGGTATCTCGTAAGAACACACCACACATAAACATGGACGGTTTTTACTTTACGATAACCAAAACACTCATATCAAATCCTTTGATATTATAATAGTGTCTAGGATACTAATACATATTAATCATAGCCGAAATAGTTACATTTATTAAACTCCAGCATAATTGGTTTACAACTAAGTCCGTAAAGACTCGTATTGGAGAATGGGTTCCATAAAATGACAAGGTAAGGGACTACCTTTTGACAGTACATCTCTAGAGGGATGCACCAGAGGCTCTAACCTCTACCAACAGAGGACTAGCCTACATTTACCGTAGACAATACCGAATATCCCATCACCCTGGTTGTTCCCGATCTATTGGTGGCCACAAGCATACACAACATACCTGATATATAGAAGGTAGTCTAGAAAGGTAGTGACCATATCCTAATAAGAGCGACCCACATAGCCCAGCCACAACTACCCTGTTTTTATCATTCCTGATGTGTGAGGTCTAAGGTAACGTATTACCTTTCACAAAGCAACAAATCCCACTTTAAATGCCACATTGCCATTTCCAACAACATACTAATTGTTTTCCACAAAAGTAAAATCTCTGAATTCATACGCCCCAGAGAAGGGTGTAAAGTGCAAGATAGGTTACCTACTATAGCACCAAACAGATGTACATTTGCAAATACTATTGTACGCGGTTCTTAGAAATGCAATGTCATACATTCGTCCATACAAATTGTCTAGGAACGGGATAAACCGAAGGCACTCTCCTACTACATCATGTTGGGAATCAACCATAGGATTAGTAGCGTGTAGTCCTTGCATCGTAGATTTTCAAATTGAAGCACTACTGCCACCATATATATAATATGGAATCACGAGGCTAGTGGCAAGCAACCTTACATCATGAAGATCTCCATCTTCAAATATCATCATCTTCAACAAATCTGCACTTTCGAACGCATATGTTAGTCCGAAGTGGTTTTCGGATAAATCCAATCCTAGTCGCTCCGGACCAACAATTGATAAGAGGCCCTCAACCTTATATGGAAACCAAGTATCGTAGACTTATCACGTTTCCAAATCTCAACTTGCTATCCTACAGCTAAGAAGGAAGCTCGATAGATTGGAGTACCATAGTCACTCCATCCTACTCTAATCATCATTCTTAACACTAAACGATAATCAAGCCTACTCGGTTGGCCAAATACTAAGTGCATGAATAATCAGTTCCCACATTAAGTTAAGGAACCAAAAATGGTCAAATATACAATCTAGCACATAAGCAGTCACTAGGCCTGTTTAATTAGTCTTTTATTAAATAAATCACTTTCTAAATATTCACCTCAAAATATTTTAAAAAGATATTTTCTCAAAACCATTTTAATTTTTTTGATATTTGGAAAACATTTTGATATACGTATTTCAACTATATAAGTATATTCACAAACATCTCATTTTCAACACTTAGAAAATATCTCTATATACATAAATCCGCAATAAGTATATTTACAAATCTTTTGAGGAAAGCTTCATATTTCCTAAACACGCTTTATTGGATCAAAATGAATGTTGCGTACAACATCATTACGACAACCCAAAAAAGTAGTATAGGGATTCAGCTATTTATATTTATATAAATCCCGTATACTATATAAAACACTTTGTTTGAAAATCACTTACTATAACAACATTGTTATAGTCTATGCCTTCCTCGCTTTCCCGAAAACATCTATCACAACGGTAAATGTAGAAATTTATGTCTTCGTCCCTTTGTACATTTAAATTACATTTAAAAACCCTTTAACTATATCGGAAAATATAACTTTCAAAACATTTCTTTAAAAGATTATTTTAACTTTTAAAACGGGAATATATTTCCTCCATTAAAATCCATACCCAAATCTCAACATAAATCATTTCTATATTTATAAAACTATGTTTTGAATCTCCATTCTAATTTATAAAACTTCTTTTTATAAAATCCCTTTGTTTATAAAATTCTATTTATAAATCCATTTCTTTATAAATCTTATTTATTTATAAAATCCCATTTATAAATCCATTTACCAAATATTAATTACAAATCCATTTTTAATATTTATGAAACTCCGTTTATAGATCTATTACTTTATTTATAAAATATTACTTTTATAAATATTTTATATTAACCATTTTAGAAATAATTGTTTTAAACTATTTTTATTTTCTTTAAAACAGTATTTCCTTTATAATAAATGATGGACTTATCTATAACCATTATAACAGTTCAAAAATCTCTATTTACCATATTTTACAAACTATCAGTTTATAAAAATCATACTTTTTATTTTATTTAAAATAAATTCCTTCTTTCAATAATTCAAGAATAATTTTTTAAAAACATAAGTTATTTCAAAATCACTTTAAAATCCTTTTAAATCAAAATCCTCACTTTAAAGTACTTTCGAAATACTAAAAATAAGGCCTAGTGCTACTATAGCACTAAATAAGCAAAATCATGTCCATGTCATTAAATATGGCATTCAACAAATCATATATCACAATATATATGAAAATTAAAATCAAAAGTGGTGAGGAATCCTGTTGGATCCCTCCAACTTGTCCTCCGGAATCACATACAGTATATAATCATATAATATGGGTCATCCGCTACAAGACGGGTGCATTTAAAAGGCCATCCACTCATATGGCAGGAATAAATCCAAACTAACTGATATAATAGTAAATCATCCAAACAAGCAACAAAAAGGCATAAATAAAAATATCTGCATTTATATAAAATATAAGTGGATCCAGAGAGGTGAGTTAACTCATATAAATTCCAGTTATTGCCAAAGCATTTCGATTTGAATTGAAATCGAATGGACATTTTGATTTTAACACAAATTCCTACAAGCCCCAAATTTGACGAGTCCAACTCCATCGCGTAGATAATCCAGAAATGAACACAATGGTGAAAATGGCGCCTCGATCAGACCTCAAATATGCAACATACAATCGTTAGAACTTAGAGATAATTAAATTATAATTAACTTAAATTAATTAGGTTTAGATTTGTTAATTACCTTCCCCCCCATCGTTCAATAAACCCAGGCCGCTCCTTTTCAAACTTCAACGTCGTCGTTCATCTTCATTCTGCCGCTACTATACGTTGCCTGAGACCACCGCTCCACCTCCATTGACTCACCTAGCTAGGATGCGTTGATCCCCACAGGTCCGACCCCCACCATGCCGTCGATGTCAAGCACAAGCTCGACCCTCCGTTTGCATTTCAACTGTGCTTCGCCGCCACCATTCTTCACCAAAGTCCATCTCAACAGTTCATCTTCATCATCTCATCGCCGCCGACGTTTTTCTAGTTGAGGCCATGGCCGATATGGCCTCTGGTGGTCGCGGTGTTTGTGGACCATTGGATGATGGACTTTTAGTGGAGGCTAGGGTTTAATGAATTTAGTTTGGGAAAAATAAAGAGACTAGGGTTCTTTATAGAAAAATAACCAAACAACATTCACGCTTTAAATTTCCTAACTCCATTCGAGGCGTGCAACCTGGTGTTTTATATTAAATACCTCCATTCTGAACACAATGGAACTAGTATCGAGGCCTATTCCATCATATACAGAAGTTACCTTTCAAAATCAAATTATATTAATTTAAATTCCTTTAATTAATTTCTATGCCTTTCGAAATTGCACGACTAAATAATACGTTCGATCACCACAATATTCATTAACATAGAATACTTCACTATTACAGATCTATTAGCACTAGTTTCGTCAAAATCTGAGACAGTGACTTGGAAGGAGATTTTCAAACATTAATTAAAACGAATTATTATTAAAACATTATAATCACTTTTAATTCAAATTTAAAAGTTTATTTTCTTCATTCTAATTTAAACAGAATTTAAATTAGCTTTCAAAATCACTTTTATCCATATTAAATTCCTATATTTGAAATTTAAGTTGTTTGACGTATAAATTTAAATTTTTAATATTTAAAATTAATTAAATATTTCAAATTCAAATGACCAAAGTCCTGAGTCGTTACAATCTTCCTACTTTTTGTATCAATCTTCCTCTAATTTCTTGACTCTAATCTAAATGCAAACATCAAACCTCTATCGATACACTTATAATCTTTCTACAATCGATCCATATCCAAAAACGAACACTACCACCTATTCTAAGCATGGAATCATACAAAATAACAACCAAAAAGCATCATATAATAGTAAAAAATATTCAAGAACACACATTATCATATAACTCATACAATCGATTATGATATGAAATTGCCTACAAAATCCATTTAAAGACATTTAGATTCAGTTATAAAATATTTATGGTTCTAAATCATTTAAAGATCTTGTTTTTAACTTGAAAAGTGATTTAAAAACACATTTTTATCATTTAGAAGAACTTCAAAGTTGTGAGAGATGATAGATCACTCACCTAGAAACCAAATTGCACCAAAAACAAGGTTGATCTAGTATGAACAACCAAGCACGAATCCCCATGCAGTAATTTTTGAAATCCCAAGAGCCTCCTAGCTAATGTCTATGCTAATCACTCTTTAACTGCTTGTTTTGGCTATAATTATAAAGGAATTTGAGGGTATTTGGCTTAGAAGTTAATTGTGGAGGTCAAGAAAAGTTTCTAGGAGTTAGAAAGTAATTAGGGATTGTCAAATCAGCTGGGTTAGGCGCAAATCCTGAAATAATTAAGTGGGCTTTGTTGTGCTTAAGTTAATTGCCTGCTAATCTGCTTAAAAAATTTCCAGACTTCAAATAGCCAGATTTCTTCCACCGTATGATCAAAAATCTATTACGACTACTTTACGGGAAGAGAAACCATCGTATCTTTTATTTGCATGTGGTTTTAGACCCTAATTCGACTTATATTAAAAGTTGTAGCCCTTAAAATTTAAGTGTCAAAACTGTATCATGATTTATTCTTAGGGTCAAAAATGTTAATCCCAAAGTTATAGCCTAATCCGACCCAATTTGGTTATGAAAATAATATTTTTAAGAACCATTGGTACATAAAAGTTTTGCATCATTGCACGTAAGATTAATTTTTTGGTCTTTAAACAAGCATCAGGAAGCTCGAAAAATTGTTTGATAAGGCAATCAATAGTTTAGTTTCAATCAAAACACGGAGGAAGTGCATGTATTTAAGAAGAAAGAAAAGGAGTTGTTACATTTATTATGCTAAATATATGTAATACACCACTAACTGGTAATCATGGATCCATGTTACAATCATCTAAAGCACGATTGTCTAGTAATTTATAAATACTGATTGGTAAGGATGTTAGGTTTATCCAAATCTAAGTACATACAGTCCATTGTAAATGTTTATCATGGAAAATCCAAGAAAGGAAATGTTCCTTTACAACATGGAATTATCCTTTTGAAAAGGGAATCCACATTTACGGATGAGGAAAAAGAGCGTATAAGAAGAACTTTTTACGCTTAGAGATAGAATCCATTACATACTCTATGTTGTAACTAGACCCGATGTTGCTTGTGCACTCAATGTTGTATGTAAACATCATTAATACCTGAGCAATGATCGGTAAACAATATTTAAGATTATTCACAAGAACTTATGAAACACTAGAGATTTGTTCCAAATAACAACAACAAACTTTTTACGAAGGAGTATTCAGACTCGAATGTCAAAAGTGACATCGATGATAATAAGCTAAACTTGATGTTGTCTTTACCCTAAATGAAGGTCTATAATTTGGAAATATTCCAAGCAAAACTTACGGAATATTCTAATATGAAAGTTGATTACATTTTCTTGAAGAATGCTACTTGAGAAATGGTACAGATTAACAACTTTATATGTGAGCTAGCAATAAACCATACCATTGAGACTCTAATACAAAAGTATCCTAATAACAATGATACAATACAAATTGCAATAGAAGAAAAACCTCATGATAGACCTGTTTGCAACCAAATTGGCCACAAACACCTAAGAATATATTTCTGTAGTGAAATAAATGAAGAAACTAAATTAATATGGAGGAATATACCAAATTAACAAGAAACTCACAACAGAGAACAAGAAAAACAGGATTTATAGTGGTTCGGCGTTGATTGCCTATGTCCCTTTGTATATTCTCTTTATTGGTTCACGGTAACCTTGATTACAGTAAGAAACAACAAAAGACAAGAGAATAATGGAAGAAGTTGATTAAATAATAGTGCTATTTAACCAATAGCTTAAAAATCCTTAGAATGACCCCTTAGGCATGTATTTATAAGTGAGAACGACCACCAATCTGACTGGAACTTCAGCAACGAAACCTTCTCATCCTTATGGGCCCACCATAGGAGCGCTAAGCCCAACTCTTAATGAAGAGGGACCGGTACCGATCCCTCAATATGTTGAGTTTGAGACAGTGACCCCTATGGCAGCTTCCTCATGCTCGAATGTGATGGCATCTAAAATGTCAGGATGATTGAATGTGTGGAGCTCTTGTTTTTGTTCGATTCTTGGTTTGGTTCCATATTAGTCTAAAGAGTGTCGATCCCTTTTTATGGTGACATTCCGAACCCTGTATCTCTATGTACATCCCTGAGTTGCACAAGGCCGACCCACCGTCATTTGTTGTGTTATACCGATCCATAGTGCCTCTCAAACATATGCCAGTCCATAGCACTCAAGACATTATGCCAATCCCTAATGCTTATGGATATTGTGCCAAACCGTTTAGTTTCATTGACATATACCAATCCCTTCATACATTGCATGCTATACCAATCCCTCTAGCGTCATCAAATCATGCTGAACTAAATACTACAACTTATACCGATCCCTCTACATTTCCATCCAAGTTGACTATCCAGCTGAGTAACCATGCCGACCCCTATAATTTCTCATTGCTATACTGATCCCTTTAGCATCTCGTCTATATTAACAAATGACTATGCCAATCCCTATTTCATCCAAGCTAATTTCCATCTTTCTGACATCCTGCGCTATCTACCTATCAACTCTGTTCAATCCAGGCTTTGTATAACGGTCCGGGCTCTATTCTGGGTCCTGTAGCCATTGCCTCACGGTCATCCTTCCTGTTAACTGTCGAATTTATCTTGCACGATCAGTCCAATATAGCTAGGTCAGGGTACCGAGTAACACTTGCCCCACAAAATACGTCTTGTGAGTAACATGACGTGCTTTGAATCGGAAAAAGGCTGAGTCGTCGGAAAGGGAACCATCCAACTTCCTAATTGATGTCTATTTCTCGAACTTGAAAGTTTCAGGCCTGACTGTATTCTCTATTAATTTCAAAAAAGATGAATTTTTAAACCATCCCCGTGCTGGTTCATATGCACGGTTCTATGGTTGGTTCCCGGACGTGTTCGAATGTTCGTAGGTCGTTACTAATTTTAATAGTATCATGTATGCTTGTGTCTGCAGTCGAACCTTCATGATAACGACCGTCTGATATTTTTTAATTGTCCATCATTTCTTTCTTTCCATATATTTATTTATATTATTATTTTTATTTATTTTATTTATATATTATACATATTTTACTGTTTTTTGTTTTTTGAACGGATCGGCATTCGACATGCCGATTCCTTTCTAGGGATACATGAGTAGTGATCGACATGTCTTGGTGCCGACCCTTTTTCCTTATCTTTGACTAGGTCACCCCTATAACCAGTCCCTTCCCTATACACATGCATATAAGTTCACCCTTCTTTCTTTCTTCCTTTCACTTTTCTGTTATCTAAGTTTCACTTCACCATTTTCATTGTCTTTGCATCCCCAAGATTCATCTCTGCGGAACCCAAAACATCACAAAATCTCATTTTCACAAACATAATTCCTCCAACTTTAAAACTTAAGCTCAAACACGAACTTGAGCCAGTCGCTTCTCCTCAATCTCTGATTCCAAAGCCCGAATGCTTGCCCTTCTACTTTAACTTGATACATACATATAGGTATGAATTCTTCTTTTACTCGTGTAATTGGGTCATAAGTTTCTAGCTTCGATGAGTTTGAGTGTCGTTTATGTGTATAGTTTTATGGGTTTCATTAAGATACACAATAGAGGAGGAGAAGATGAAGGAATAGGAGAGGGAGAAGGAAAAAGGTGGAGAAAAAGGGTTCGGACGAGATGGCGTAGAAGATGGCTGAGCTCTGGAGTCGGTTGGGGAGGGTTCGGTTTGGGTTTGAGTGAGGTCATGAAGGTTCGGTGTGAAGTGGTTTAGCGAGGGATCGGTGAGGAGGATGTGAAGGAAGGGATCGGTAGGACATATTCATGGAAAGGGATCGGTTGGCTGTTGTACAGATGAAGGATCGGTGAGAGGTTGTTCGATGAGGGATCGTTAGGGAGTGTGTCGATGAGGGATCGCTGTGTAGTCGTAGTGTAGGGATCGGTATAAGATTGTTGGAGCAAGGGATCGACATAAAGAGAAGAGGGATCAGTGTTATATAACAAAAGCTAACTTAATTTAAGTCATTCAAACACTTAACTTCGTCTTAGCCTTCCTGAACATAAAATGATTAAGAACAATTTGACTTGCATATTGAGACTGCCGGATTTGAGCTTAAACGAGCAAACTTCCGGACTTTTCAATGTGGACTAAATAAAGAACCGGCTATAACTTGTATAATAAACTTCATGACTCAATATGTTGATAACCGATCCTAAAGCTCTCATTGCCGATCAACTTCCTTGTCGATTAAGATGGTCAGCGATGACGGTCTCTCTGGACAACACTCCAAGTTTTGTCGTTTTATTCTTGCTCTTTTGATTCCAAACTGTTTATGCCTGTTTCACACTGCATAGCACTACACTAGTTCACACACGACACGGGGGGAACAGGTTGTTATTTCTAATCTTGATTGTCTACAGAGTATAGTCGACATAGATCTTGAACGCATGAAGTGTTCAGTCAACATGTCTCCTGAATCAGTGGCAAGATACATCAGTTCCGAAGCAAAATCAAGTTCTGCCACCATATCCGAAAGACCCACTTCGAGTCGCCACATAGAACAACCAAAAGCATCTTATCCTCAAGCTAATCTCTTTTCCAAAATCCCGGTTCTACCAACAGAAACCATCAGTCCGGCTCCTAATGTTGTTGAGGGTGCCATTATTCTGGATAACTCTGTCGACTCGCAAGCTTCTCGAATCGGCGATGCCGCTCTTCGTCGATTATGCTCCATCCATGGGATCCCGTTCGAGGATGTTTTGTTCCAACGAGGCAAGATAGACCTCATCTACCTCCAGCCGGATATACAGCGCGTAACAAATTCATGTGCTGGGCTGGATGTATTCCACCTTTTACCTCCTTCGTCCGGGAGATGTTGAGGTATCTAGGGACCACCCCTACTTAGTTGCATCCCAACAGCTACGCCTTTATTCACGGGACTTTCCTCTTATTCATGAATGTTCTACTTCGCCCGCCAACTCCTGAAAATACTAGTTTATCTATAACTTTAAAAGACGATCAGGGAGTCCTTCTTACGCCTTCCTTGAACCTTCGCCGAACTGTCAAGTCTTGATGGGTGCATGGAACAAACTTTCCTTATTTAAGCACGAGTGATTCTAGGAGCGATGTCCTCCCGGCTTTGCGAGGAGATGGTTAAAAGGACGTAAATGTTACTTGGTTTTCCTTTCAAGTTCGATGACTTAAGTCACAACTTCTCCTTCGAATGTATTAACATTCGAAGTTCTTTCAGGTGTTCGTCCACATCCGAAGGTGAAAATTTTTCTAGAGCCGTGGCTGCCATCCGCACCACTCCCATTGAGGATCGAGATATTAAACTCCTTGTAACTAACAAGCTAATATCTTTATTCGGGCTATTGGAGGACAACCGCAAAATCGGACTCCCCGAAAGCCAAGCAGTTCCGAAGATTATTATTGAACGAAGAGAAGAAACAATCAACGCCGTCGTGCCCCCTGCCGAGGGGACTCTAGAAGATACTGAAGAGGGAGAGATCAAAGATTCTCAAGCTGATAAACCTGGAGGTGATGATGCAGGCATCGAAAAAGCACCGATGACTGGTCCTTCGCAAGTCGGGCAATCACAGACACCTCCGAAGAGAAAGAAATTGGTATACTGACTACACAAAAGAAAATTTGGATCATATCCAAAATTCGTTTTTACTCCCCTCGGAGAGGAGTCATCTTCTCAGCGACTAGAAAGTTCGTTAAAAGGACTCTCCAACCTTCAAATTCCGGATGATATAATGTCCTACGACTTTCCCAATATTAATATCGAAGGACTCTCCAACCTTCAAATTCCGGATGATATAATGTCCTACGACTTTCCCAATATTAATATCGAAGGACTCAAGTCCCCTACGAAGAGTGGTGAAGGTGTCCAACCTTCCAATAAAGGGGAGAGCACTCCAATGAGTAAAGCCACTGTTATTGGTCCGTTGGGGGGAACACTAGGACACTCACAAACACTTGCACTCCACTGCGCACTTTTTATTAATCTTTCATACAACAACTTTTAATATGCTCTTGTTTGGTTTTTACAAGTGCAATGTCTCGGTCTCATGCCTTCAATCGTCTCCGGGGTTCGTCTACTTATCACCGTCCAAGCCGAGACTTTGAATTTGCACGACGTATTGAGAAGGATGATGGATGAGATAAAGATTAGTATTTAAGGGAGTCCTCTTCCTCTTCTAAGCAGAAGTCCCAATCCCATGCCTCTCGTCATGATGAACACTCTAACTTTCCTACTCGTAGCGGAGAAAGATCTTCGTATCGCAGCCCTCATGCCACCGTGCCTCATGAGCAACATTCTGGCTCGTCTAGTTCAAGGCAATCACGTGAGCACCCCTCCGCAAGCATCCACTTGCCACTTCTGATCCACTTCCACCAGTTGCTGCTCCCGATTATACTACAGCATAGAAGTAAGCTGAACTTAAAGCTACTTTTCTAAAAATCTGCTTCGATGGTCTCAAATTTCTCCCCTCCATACATGTTATTCCTGGACACGCCAAAGAGAGATTATTAGCATGGATGAACTATGTATTCATTTAGCACGAATCATTTATTCATTTGGTCGAGAAAGTTTTTGAAGTCTCCATTGAGCACCAGCTTGAAATCGACCATCTCAAGCTGAAGGCTATCCATGACAAAGATATCATCAAGCATCAAGACACTGAGTTGCTTGAATACAAGACCAACTTGCAGAAGCCAAAAAGAGGTGCAAAGGAGACGGCAAAGGTGGTAAGTCACTTGGAGTCTTCTCATAGAAAGGAACTTGATGAGGCGCTTCAACGCAGCGACACGCTTGCTCTAGAAAAAGACTCCTTGCAAAAGGAGAAAGACGATATAGCTTCCACGTTGAAGAGATTGGAGAATTTTTAAAGAAAGAGAGGGAGGAGAAAATTGAGGCGCAAGAGGAGTCGTAGAGATACTGTGAAGAAATCGTCGCGGCAAGGAGCTTGAGAACAAAGCTCGACGAATAATTCGCTAAGATTGAATCTTTGAAGGAAGAAGCTCGGGAAGAGGGCAGAAAAGAAGTGCTTGAACAAGCTAACTCCCGGGTGGAGGCTGCCACCGAGTCTGGTAGTATTGAGATTAAGGACTTGTTCGGTCCGCTAATCATCGAATATAATGCGAAGGTCCTTTTCCATCGCGACTTAAGCTTTCTTGGCGAGGGATATCTCGAGTCACTAGCCGAAGCCTGGGAGCTTATCGTCAAGGTAAAGAAGGAAGAGTTAGGAGAAGCAGAATTCAGTGAAGAAGAACTCGTGAGAGAAGTTCTTCGAGGAAATGAACCGTCTGATCTGGCCGCCGCTAAACTTCAATTTTTTAAGGGTCCCATACCGACTAAGGAAGGAGAGGATATCATTGAGTCTTCTGGAACTGATCCTAAGGGTTCATCTCCTTCCTAAATAGTTGGAACATCATCATCTCATGATAGAGAGAAAAACCTTAGTTATGATCAGGATAGGCCTGGCCTTGGACCACACATGGTATCTTCCATTCTCGAAGGAAGCACCCCTTTGACTACAGAAAGCCAACCGAACGCTGGTACCACGCCGAACTTTTTCGAGTTTGAAAAGTTTTTTGTTTTTCCATGCGTAATGTTTTTCAACTAATGTCCATGCTCTAACAAATTTTGCAGGTTTTCTGAGCCCTGATCAGACTCCCAGGAGCGGTGCCGTCACGAAGCAGCAGAAGAAGACGGTCGATGTCTCGGTTGCTATTGATATCGTAGGGCCCGATGCTTAAGTCATCGGCGCGCTTGATGAGGATAAGCCCGAAGATTCGCCCCCTGCTGATGAATCGGAAAACGTAATGATCACAGGTGCTTCGGAGCACACTACTAAAACCATTATGAGGGAGTAAATCGAGGAGGATGAGAAGTCAAAGCGTAAAGTTAAAGGTGAGCCCATCGAGGCGGAAGTTGAAGGTCTTGATCTTGTACCACTGCAAGTTATTCCACCAGGTGGGATGATCCTAGGAAAAATCCCTCCTCCTACTTCAAGCATTCCGACCAAGGGTGGCAAAGGGTCCTAGAAGAGAAGCTCAACCAACTCCACTCCTGAAAAATCAAAGAGGGAGAGAAAGTCGAAGAAGTAGTCATTACTTCATGTCGTTGTACACAGTCCGAAAAATTATTTTTTCCGTTAGTCATAAGTGTTCGGGTACAAATCCCATTTTTTCTTCCCTTTTTTTGAAGCAACTTGTACTGGAATTTTGGGACTTATGGATAAAAGTTTTTGCTTTCGATTAATCATCATGTGAATCGTTATTTTGGTAGTTGAATGATTACTTTCCATATCAATGTACTTGTAATTCATTGTTTGCAAATTCCGTTAACTATTCACCGTCTCCATCTCAAGGCCCCTCTGCGGTTATTGCCTTAAGTCATAAAAAATGCTAAGTCACAGCTGCAGTAAGCTATCGCATTTAGTCTTTAGTAGTTTGTACTCCTCCTGTTGATTTCGGGTCGGAGTTGGTGCGATAGTGAACAGTCGGAATCCGTTCATATATCGGTTGGGGTTTACATGTTATTCCGTGCTGTAGGGACATAGAGTTATTATACGAGCGGCTAGTTCATGCTCAATTTATTTATACTTCGGTCTACACTCCGGGGACTTAAAATTTTCTCGTGGGCGATCGGTATTCACTCGGTTTGTTTATATACTCCAGCCCGCACTCTGGGGACTTAATTTTTTTTCTTGGGTTGTCGGTATCCACCCAGATTGTTTTTATATTCTAGTCCGCACTTTGGGGACTTAGTGTTTTTTCATGGGTAGTCGATATCCGCCCAAATTGTTTATACTCCGGTCCGCACTCCGAGGACCTAGAGTTGTTTCGTGGGCGGTCGGTATCCGCCCGAATTGTTTGCACTTTGGTCCGCACTCCGAAGACCTAAATTTTCTCGTGGGTAGTCGGTATCCGCCCGAATTGTTTATACTCCAGTCCGTACTCCAGAGACCTAAAGTTTTCTCGTGGGTAGTCGGTATCCGCCCGATTTGTTTATACTCTAGTATGCACTCTGGGACTTAGAGTTTTCTCATGGGCGGCCGGTATCCGCCCGAATTGTTTATACTCTTGTCCGCACTCTGGGGACTTAGAGTTTTCTCGTAGGCAGTCGTTATCCACCCGAATCTTTATATTCCAGTCCGCAATTTGAGGACTTAGAGTTTTCTCATGGGCAGTCGGTATCCGCCTGAATTTTTTATACTCCAGTCCGCACTCTGGGACTTAGAGCTTTCTCGTGGGTAGTCGATATTCGCCCAAATTGTTTATACTCCAGTTCGCACTCTTGGGACTCAGAGTTTTCTCGTGGGCAGTCGATATCTACCCGAATTGTTTATAATCTAGTCTGCACTCTAGGGACTTAGAGTTTTCTCGAGGGTAGTCGGTATCCACCCAAATTGTTTATACTCCAGTCCGCACTTTGGGGACTTAGAGTTTTTTCATGGGTGGTTGGTATCCGCCCGATTTGGTTTCAGGCCAACTATCCGGGCAGGAATTTTTCAACCTCTGGATTACCAGCCACATTTTTTCCCTATTGCATGTCCCATCCTCTAGATCATATGTGGGAATTGTTAATCGAGCAAAGTAATGAAGCTCATCCCGTTCAATCCCATCGGGGATTAGTATGATTGATCGGTTTCAAACTGCAGGGGCATGTCCACATATCTCATATATTGATATCAATAAGTTTCGTTATGTACTTATTTTAAAATGCAATGACAGTCATATAAGAAAAGGAAGTTTGAGTCTTTATTTATCAACTGGAAGAGAACAAACTATTCTGTCTTATTACATATTTGGAGAAATCAAATGCTAAACAAAATATAGAAAGTCAATAGAATTGAAATGCAAAGAAAATGTTCTAAGTTAAATAGCATCGTAAATGATTACAATTCCCCACTCTTGGAAATGTAATTCCATCGACAGTCGCTAGCTTAAAAGTTCCTTCTCCAAGCCTTTGTTCGATGACATACAGTCCTTCCCATGTCCGATTCATGTGTGATAGGGCCAGAAAAACCCGTTTTAGGATGAGATCGCCAACTTCAAAGGTTCTCGACTGAACTTTAGTGTTGTAATATCGGGTGACTCGATGTCGATGGCTGCGCTCTCAAATCGCCTTCCTCGCGCTTCTCATCTATAAAGTCCAAGGATTCCAAGATAAGATCTTTGTTTGTTTTGGGGGCATAGTAAGTCACTCGATTAGAAGAGACTTTGAGTTCCACTAGAATAACAGCTTCGGGGCCGTAAGCAAGAGCAAATGGAGTATGGCTAGTCGCGGACTTATGAGTGGTTCTGTAGGCCCAAAGTGTCGTAGGAAGTTCATCCATCCACTTACCTCTAGCCTTCTACAAATGCTTTTTTAGAATATATTTGATAATTTATTTATAGCCTCAACCTGTCCATTTGCTTGAGGGTGAGCGACCACTGCAAACCTCTTTTCAATCCAATATCTCCGGCAAAATTCTTTAAATTCAGCACTATCGAACCGAGTCCCATTATCTGTTACGATGGTTCATGGAAGTCCGAATCGACATATGATGTTTCGAACAATGAAATTGATTACTTCCTTGGTTGTGATCGTGGCTAATGGTTTCGCCTTGGCCCATTTGGTAAAGTAATCTACTACGATGATAGCATACTTCGTACAGCTTTTAGAGACTGGTAAAGAGCCGATGATGTCAATACCCCACATAGCAAATGGCCATGGACAGACAATTTGTGTGATCTCTATTGGAGGAGCTCTTAGGACTTTCGCATATATCTAGCATTTGTCACATCGTCTCATATAATCTGCAGCATCCCGGTTTACAATTGGCCAAAAATATCTGTAACGGAGTATCTTCTTTGCCAGTATTTTCCCCCTAATGTGATCGCCGCATTCCCCTTCATGAACCTCTTTCAAAAAATGCCTTATCTCGTCATGAGCGATACAATGGAGTGAAGGAACAGAAAATCCTTTTCTATTCATAGTTCCTTTTTGCATAATATACCGCGAAGTTTTGCGAAGGACTTGTTGCTTTTCGTTTCTCCTTTCTGGCAAGATTCCGTGCAACAAGTAATCTTTAAATGGAGTCATCCACGATTCCCTTTCGGATTCTGCTTCTAGTAGTTGATCAGTTTCCATCATATTTCTACTTGGGGTATGTAATATCTTGACTGGAATCAAACCCATCTGTTGTGCATCGCCAGTACTAGCGAACTTTGCCAATGTATCAGCCTCCCCGTTTTGCTCATATGGGTTATGTGAAATCTCATAGTATTCGATATCCACTAAAAACTACTGAACTCGGGTAAGGTACGGGGCAAGTCGTTGTCCCTTAGCTTGATAGTCTCCTCTGACTTGATATACCACAAATTGTGAGTCGCAAAAGATTTCAAGAGACTTCACTCTGAGCTCTCTTGCAAGTCTAAGTCCAGCAATCAACGCTTCATACTTAGCCTTGTTGTTTGTAGCAGGAAAATCAAGCTTTAAAGCATAAAAAATTGACCGGTTCTCGGGGGTTACAAATATAATCCTAGCTCCGGAATAGTGACCATTAGAATACATCGGTGTACAACTTCCATCACATGGTAGGGATTCCGCCACCATTTGGAAGCTCGTCTTGCACGGTAAATTCTGCTATGAAGTCTGCCAACGCTTGACCCTGGATAGCCTTCGAGGTAGAAATACGATATCGAATTGGATGAGCTTAATATTCCATTTAAGCAACCTCCTAGATTTTCAGGTCGCTGTAGGACCTGTCGTAACGGCTGGTCGGTGTAAATGTTAATCGGATGTGCTTGGAAATACGGATGAAGTTTCTGTGATGCAATTAGCAAGCAGTACGCCAATTTGTCTATCTTTGGCTAGTTCCTTTCTGCTTATGTCAATCGCTTGCTAACATAATACATCGACCTCTAAATCTAGTTCTCTTCGCAAATCAAAGCGGCACTTATAGCATGTGCTGATATTGCCAAATAAATGTACAACTCCTTGTGATCTACCAGCTTTGACAAGACTGAGGGTCTCTTCAAATGATTCACCAGAGTTCAGAATGTGTCTTCACAATCCTGCATCCATTCAAAGTTTCTCTTTCCCTTCTTGATCAAATCAAAGAAAGGAATGCATTTGTGAGTTTCCCTGGAAATAAATCGACCTAAAGCGGCAATCTTCCCATTCAAACTTTGCACTTGTTTACTAGTTCTAGGAGCTTGGATATCTCGGATAGCCTGAATCGTTTCTGGATTAACTTCAATTCCTCGAGCATTGATAATAAAGCCCAAGAACTTTCCTGATGCAACACCGAATGAGCATTTCAAAGGATTGATCTTCATGTTATATAATCGAAAGATGTCGAACATCTCTTCCAAGTCTCGAATGTGGTCGTTTGATCGTCATGACTTCACAAACATATCATCACATAGACTTCCATTGTCCTCCCATTTTGATCTTTAAACATCCGGTTAACTAAGCGTTGATAGGTTGCTCCAGCGTTCTTCAACCCAAATGGCATCACCACATAACAGTATAATCCAACATCCGTCACAAAGCTGGTGTGTTCCTGATTGGGGACATGCATCGAGATTTGGTTATACCCTGAGTACGCGTCCATAAAGGATAACAATTCATGCCCTGTAGTTGAATCAACTAGCTGATCAATACTTGGAAGGGGAAAACTATCTTTAGGACACGCCTTGTTCATGTCTGAATAATCGATGCACGTTCTCCACTTCCCGTTTGCCTTCTTCACCGGCATGGGATTAGATATCCATTCAAGATAGAGGGCATCGCAAATAAACCCATTGACTTTCGGTTTATCCACATCCTCTTTGAGGGCGACGGATCTCTCCAGATCCATGCCTCGCCTTTTCTGTTTTACCGGCACATACTTCAGGTCAATGTTTAGTGCATGGCTCGTGATGGAAGGCGAGATCCGACACTTGTCAGAATGAGTCCAAGAAAATACATCCAAATTCGCTTGGAGAAAATCTTCAAGTTCTCTAATCCTCTAGGGGTTGAGCTGCGATCCAATCTTCAAGACCCTTGATGGGTCATCGTGGCTGACTGTTATGTCAATAGTCAGTTCAACCAACGCCGCCTTGGTCTCCTTAGGCTCTTCTTCATCATTCCTCAGATTTATATCTCTATAGAACCGACTGTGGTGCCCAAACAAAGGCTTAGGCGCCATTTGTCAATCTTCAGCAACTTGGATGTGGACAGATTTGTCCACACCCATTTCTTTCTCCTTACGTTGAGCTTCTCTCAACTTAGCCACATAACAGGCACGTCCAATCGCCTGATCACTATGCACCACTCCTACTTCATTTATCAGTTGGAAATTTCAAAGTTAAACACCATGGGTCAAGAGCTGCCCGTAATACAGCCAGGGTCGGTCGACCTAGAAAAATGTTGTACGGTGATTCAACATCCAAAACAATGAACGGTAGGATCCGCACTCTTCTCACCTTCCCCCAATTCCACTGCAACTCCACATAACCAACCGCCTCAGTTGCCACACCATTGAAACAATGTATGCGAGCTTTAGATGGTTTCAAATCTTTAGCCTCCATTCTCATTTGATCATAATCCTTCTTGAAAATAATGTTTACCGAACTTCCACAATCAATGAAAATTCTTCTCACTAGAGCAGGTTCAATCATGGCATAAATGACCATCGGGTCAATTGTAGGGGCCTCTACTCTATCTGCATCCTCACTCCTGAACACTATATCATCAGTCATCGTACGTTGTTGCTTAGCCAGGGTTCCGTCCTCTGTATTTGAACAATACTCAAAATCCATATGCCTCATCGCGCTGGCGTAGCTCTCCATTTCCTACCAACTTATATCTCTAGGATGCGATCCTCCAACTATCGTGTTTATCACTAATATTCCTCCGGTCCGTGCAGGCTCCTCAGCCACACGCGGAACTTGTCCTCGATTGGAGTTAGATGTCCCTTGTCCGCCATCCTGCAGAGCTTTCACAAACTGCTCCAGCTTTTTTTCCAGAATCAGCTTCTCGATAGAATCTTAGAGATGCCTGCACTCGTTCATATTGTGCCCGTAACACTCATGAAATTGGCAATACTTTCTAGTCTATTTTTGTGCCTCTGTTGACTCTTTTAGGAGCGATTTCTTGTATTGAAAAGGATTGCAGGTGGGTAAGCAGATATTTTCCAGGGATGCATTTAAAGGCATGCAGTTGTCATACATAGGAATCCTAGGCTTTGATCTTCCAAGCTCCCTCTTTCGATCCTGATTCCCTTCTCTATTTCTCTTCTGTTGATTCGGCTAGTTCTGAACATTAACCCGAACCTTCCCAAAACTCTCATCGGACTGCTTTATTGCAATGTTGCATTGTACTGCTTCTCCTCCCAGTCCTTCAGCATTGCTTTTTCTAGAGGACCTAGCTTCCTCCTTCCTCATAAACAGAGTCGCCTTTGAGTAGAAGCGTTCCAACGTGGCCGATGGTTTTCCAGTTAGCCAGTCATTGAACTCGGACTTCAGATCAACCCCTCTCATCACAATCATTAGTATAACATGGTCATTTGGGTTACTGACTTCTGTAGCAGCGATATGAAATCTTTCCAAGTAGTCTTCAGCGATTCCCCCAGAGTCTGATTACACTGGATTGTGACATCACACCTTTAGGATGGGTAGTATGAATCTGGAACTGCTCACAAACTTTGTTACCAGTTCATCAAACCTTGAAATCGACCATGGGGGTAATCTTGTAAACCACATCGTCGCAATACCAGAGAGAGTTATAGGAAAGCATTTGCATTTGGTTGCGTCATTGGCTCTCCCTGAGTCCATCAACATTCGTACTTCATAATGTGCTGCTCGAGGTCAATTTTTCCCTCATAGGTAGTCATCGTAGGCATGTTGAACTTTCTCGGGTACTTCGCATGTAAAACGTTGTCAGTAAATGGAGTATGGCTCCTCGAAATTCCGTAATCATCATTCGTCAAACCTTAGTTATCCCTCACCAGTTATCTCACCATCGCCGATAAGTTCAGTGTCTGGATGGGTGGTGCTAAGTGGTGGGCGCGCTCCACCTCACGTATATGGTCTGGTCGATGTCTATGGGCCATTTCCCACCCCCTTGGTCTATCATCCTCTTGATGTGCACCCTGAACATTCATGTCGTCATTAATTTGGAGGGGTAGTTGGTAAGCATTCAAACGGACTCCTGCATCAAAGCCTCTGGAAACAGCTCCAGACCGATTCCCCAAGTTCAGCTGGGGAACCCCTCCTATAGAGGAGGGATTGGTACCGATCCCTAGGGAGGGATCAGCACCGAGCCGTCTAAGCAGACCATGTTGGTCTACCAAGCGATGCTCCGACGTCCCAGCTTACTCTCCTTCGACCCTACGACGTCTACGCCTGTGATGTTCATCTTCTGATGAGGCAGAACTCTTCAACACCGAGTAAGAAGCAAGATCCCTTCTGGCGCTCTAACGCTGCTATTGGGCAATCTAGTTCATTAAGTTAGCATTAATCTGGATTTGCTGGTTCAGCTACCTATGGCTCTCCATTAACTCCCTCATCAGGTTGTTGAATTCATCTCTACTTATAGAATCAGTGGGGCTCTAAACTTCAGTAGGTTCCACATTTAAATTTGTAGGCTGGTTGCTTGGAGCTCCTTGTTGAATTCTATCAGTTTCATTTGCACCAACATTCTGGGAAGTCGATCTAGTATGCCTCACCATTTTAGACTTCTTTGCTTAGATTCCAGCAAATCTAATAGTATCTGCAAGCCTTTTAAGACGAATCTGGATCTCCTTCGAGGGATTTTCTCAATCCAATAGCAGCAAAGGGGATCCTAACGGGCTGAGAATCAGGCTCCCAGTGAAAGCACCAAAATATTCACAACCAAATTGGCCACAAACACCCAAGAATAGATTTGTGTAGTGAAATAAATGAAGAAACTAAATTAAAAATGGGGAATATACCAAATTAACTAGAAAATCACAGCAGAGAACAAGAACAACAGGATTTATAGTGGTTCGGCGTTGATTGCCTACGACCACTTTGAATATTCTTTTTATTGATTCACAATAACCTTGATTATAGTAAGAAACAACAAAATACAAGAGAATAATGGAGAAAAGTTGATTACAATAATAGTGCTATTTAACCAATAGTGTAAAGATCCTCAGAATGACCCCTAGGCCTGCATTTATAGGTGAGGGCGACCACCAATTTGACTGTAATTTCGGCAACATGACATTCTCATCCATATGGGCCCACCATAAGGAGCGCTAAGCCCAACTCGCAATGGGGAGGGATCGGTACCGATCCCTCCATATGTTGAGTTTGGGGTAGCGACCCCTATGGTAGCTTCCTCATGCTCAAATGTGATGGCATCTCAAATGTTAGGACGATTGAAAGTGTGGAGCTCTTGTTTTTGTTCGATTCTTGGTTTGGTTCCATATTAGTCTAAAGAGTGTCGATTTTTTTTATGGTGACATGCCAAACACTGTATCTCTATGTACATCCCTGAGTTGCACAAGGCCGACCCACCATCATTTTTTGTGTTATGCCGATCCATAGTGCCTCTCAAACATATGTCGATCCATAACACTCAAGAAGTTATGCTGATCCCTAATGCTTATGGATATTCTGCCGAACCCTTTAGTTTCATTGACATATATCGATCCCTTCATATGTTACATGCTATGTCGATCCCTCTAGCGTCATCAAATCATGCTGAACTAAATACTACAACTTATACCGATCCCTCTACATTTCCATCCAAGTTGACTATCAAGCTGAGTAACCATGCCGGCCCCTATAATTTCTCCTTGCTATACCGATCCCTTTAGCATCTCGTCTATATTAACAAAATGACTATGCCAGTCCCTATTTCATCCAAGCTAATTTCCATCTTCCTGACATTCTATGCTATCTGTCTATCAAATCTGTTTAATCCAAGCTTTTTATAACTGTCCAGGCTCTATTTCTGGGTCCTGTAGCCATTGCCACACGGTCATCCTTCTTGTTAACAGTCGAATCTATCTTGCACGATCAGTCCAATATAGCCGGGTCAAGGTACCGGGTAACAAGACCGAAATATGTTTTCCATAAGTAACATTTGCTGATTTTTTTATTAAAATGGAAAAGAAGTTATCAAACTAGTAGATATAAGATAATATTGCAAACTCATTCACTATGTCCCTTCTTGGTTTAATCGAGGAAGATTGGAAGAAAAATAAAAAATCAATAGAATTAAGTGTATGCCCTAAGGGAAATTATGTTATTTTGATTATGTAGCTTAGCTCTTGTAATAAAACCTTACCCAAAAATACGATGAGTAATAAATCTGGAAAATATGCTTTAGTCAATCTTCAGTAAATCGGAAGAATATAAGACACGTGAGTACGTCTTGCAGAATCCAGCAAAATCTGGAAAATATGCTTGGGCTGACTAGAGCATTATAAGAAAAATAACGCACGTATCAGTCTGGTAAAATCAAATCATAAGGAACTAATTTATTATAGCTTGTAAAATCTTTTAAAATCAAATGTATCTCGTAAGGCCACGCTGGACATAAAGACGGACGAGTTTTTACCTTACGATAACCAAAACATTTTTACAGAAAATCCAGTGATATTATGATAATGTCTAGAATACAAATGTATATTAATCATAGCCAAAATTGTTATATTATTAAATTCCAGCATAATAGGTATACAATCAAGTCCGAAGGAGCATATTAGAGAATGGATCCGAACTATGAAAGAGTAAGGGTCAACCTATCTAATCCATATACCTCTTGATAAAATGTACGGGAGGTCACAATGTATTGCACCTCTGCTACTCAAGACCGGCCGTACCCCTTATGGATAGCACCAAATATGATCACCCTTTGGTTGCGATTGAACAAACATAATGGGCCTCGAAGCATACATATAGATATTGACAGTAGATCTTGGGAAGATCATACCATAATAGGAGTGACCAACACAACCCTGCTGCACATCCCTGCTTTTGTCATTTTCCTAGTTGATGAGGCTTGAGGATACGATTATCTTTTTATATAGCAACCATCTTGGAATGCTAACATTGCCCTCCAGGCAGCAATGCAGCGCCAGCATTCATCCATATAAGTTCTTTCTAGGTCTGAACGAAACCGAAGGCACTATCTCTACTACATCCATATTGGAATCACCCTCAGGATTAGTAGTAAGTAGCCCTACACTTTAAAAAGGTCCATCTTCGATTCCATATTCTTTGAGATATCTTCAGTTCGAAATGCTTAAGTTGGGTCGAAGCGGTTGTCGGATAATTTATACTTATCCAATGCCGGTCTCTTCGAAACAACTTTCGATAGTTCCATTAAACTCAAACCCGGTTCTTTTGGAAATAATTAGAAAATACATTGGAGCAGGGATCACCCTCTAACCGTTTAAGTGGACGGATCTCCCTATAGTTTGTCCTAGGAGAAAAAAACAAGATTTACACACACAGTACAACATCATCAAAGAAGACTGTGCCATATAACTCGGTGTTTGTCCTAGATATTTCTGGAGTTATATTTTGGTTCAAATTTGATAGTCAGTTATTTAACTATCAATCAAACAAACAAAAACAAATTCAGATATTTAATTACCCATAGGAACAACTAAGCCTCAAACTAAATCTTTCATTTATTAAAACTCTTTCAAAAGTATTTATAAAAAACATTCATATACTTATCCCACTGACATAAGTATATTCACAAAGCATTTGTGAAATATTTATCATTTCCAAATCATATCAAAGGATACAAAAATGTTATTTAAATTAGAAATAAAGATAACCTCAAACAATATTCCTTCGGTGTTAAGTGTGGAACGAATGTCCATACCACAAGAATTACGAAGGTCAGTTAAAGAAAATCCAATCTAAAATCCTTTTATAAATCTCCTTCAATAAATCCTCTTAATAAATCTCTTTTATTTATGAAGCTTCTTTACTTAAAGTCCAAACACATTTACAAAGCTCTTTATAAATCACCAAGTTAAATTTACAAAACTCTTTTATAAATATCAAAACCATTTATATATCTCTTTATAAACCTCTAAAATTATATATAAACTTCCTTTATAAATATCCAAAATCATTTATAAAACTTTCTTGTAAATATTCCATATTTAAAACAAAACTCCTTTAATAAAATCATTTAATAATGTCCTTTTGATAAACAAAACAATTATTTAAAACACCTTTACTAAAATCATTACTTAACTTAAGACCATTATTAAAGATATGGTTGACCTTAAAAATTAAAAAGAAGCTTAGTGACCACAATGGTTCTCTTTTAATTAAGTTCACTTTTCAAATTATTGCATGGACATTTACATAACAAGCAGATATCTATAAGGAAACCAGCCAACAACAAACAAATCAACATATAGGTAAGATGTCCAAGTTACTATAATAGCATATAGAGATTTGTTCTGCTAAACACATGTCCAAGTTAATATAATAGCAAAATGGGTTTTTATTCTGCTTAAATAGATGTCAACATAATCTGCTTGGGAAATTATGGCAGAACTGTGATTTATACTACCAAACAAATGTCCAATATAACTTAATTAGCATAACAGTGTTTTATTCTGCTAAACAGATGTCATTGGGTTTAATATTCAATTGGGTTACTTAAGGGTGATCGACAAAGAAATCCCTTGAATTTAAAATATTCTTTTAAAGGAAAGTTACTTTTAAGACAAAACCGATCTTCGAAATTAAAGTAGTTTAAAACTTTAAAACTTCTATTTAAAAATTAAATAACAATTAAACTCTTTAATAATAATTAAAACTTTAATTAATAATTAATAATAATTAACTGTTAAATAAAAATTAAATAATAATTATCCTTTTAAAAATTAATAATTAAACTATAATTAATCTTTAATTACTTATTAAATAATAATTTAACCATTAATTATTAATTAATTATTAATTAATCTCGATTACTTAATTAAATATACCTTAATTAAAACTTAAATAAATAAATTAAATCTTTATTTATAATAATTAAATCATAATTAGCTTTAATTTACATCTTAACTTAAATTTAACTTGATTAGTAGTTAATAAATAATTAAACCATTTCTTAATTAATAAATTAATTAATCTTAATTAAATAATAATTAATTCTTAAATAATAATTAATTCTTAAATAATAAATTAAATAATAATTAACCTTTTATTAATTAACAAATTATAATTACTTACATAAAAATAATTAAATACTAATTACCCTAACTTAATTAATGATTAAGTACTAATCCACACTTCATTAAAATTTATAAACCTTGTTTAATACTTAATTAATTATCAATTATTGGAACTTAATTAATTAAAAATTAATCATAAACTCTTAATTAAATTTTTAAAACATCATTGTTATGTTTACAAAATATTTCAAACCATTTCAAAGTTGGATACTTACTTTTGAAAAATTCAAATTTTATCGAAGCTGCATCCATAGCGACTATCGCTATGGATGCCGTTTCCCAGAAATTCTTTCCTACTTTCTTCATTGATAACTTATCACACAATAGCTTTCTAACTTTTCAAAATACAAAGTAGGTATTTTATAAACAGAGCAAAGTTTCCTAACTTTAAAAATAATTTTTTATTTCTAAATCAAAGCTCGTATTTTCACAAAAGGATTACTTTGTCGATAAACCAAACCAACGTGCTAACTTCCTAAGCAACAAACATATAGTCATGTACATCACAACATATACATCGCAGAAGGCAAACATAAGCAAACGCATATTCATGCATACATAACCAATAATTTATACTTCAAATCAAAGCCTAACTTTTCAAACACATAAAAACATCATTCAAACATATTCAACTACATCAAAACCTAAAAACATCAAGCCACATATACATAATTTTATGCAACATTTATAAGTAAAACTTAAAATTTTAAATCAAAAAAAGTTTACTCACCAAAAATCTTTGAAAACTTGAAATGCTTTAGAATTTGGAAAACCACAAAAATCACTCAAAAATAAGTCATTTTCCCCTCGATATTTGGCCATCTTACTCCCAGAATTTGGACAAATGGTATAAAGAAATTTTTTAGAAAATCCTTTTCTCTATCATTTAATGAAAAGAATCACTAAATTTGGATTTTTTTGACGAGGATATGATCAAAAGAAGGAGTGGTATTTTCGGGCTTGAAAATATGAGTCCAAAAATGAGTCATAAAGAAATGCAATTTTGACCCAATATTATTCGAAATTTGAAAAACCCATTCAGATAAAAATTGTAGCTACTGAAATGCTATAGGTTTGAAAAAAAGAAAATCTTGATTTGGGGTAGTATAAAGGAAGTTATGGCCGAATGAAATGTTAGTAAAAATGGAGAAGAAAGAGTTTTAAACAAGGTTTGAAAACATTTAAAACAAAATAATTTTTTGAATTTAAATTTTAAAATTTTAAAATAAGGCATTAACAAGGTTTCATGAAGCTAAGAAGAATATGGTGATGCTTTGAAAGAAGAATAAAAAATGAAAATGAAGGGAAAAGAAAATGGAAGAAATATGTTTTATATGACATAGAAATAGCAAATTACCAATTTACCCTTGTCATTTGCCCTCCACTCCTTGAGTGCCACCTGTAACGACCAAATAGTATCATATATCCCTTTACCAAGAAGAGTAATACTTCAAATAAGTGTTTACCATCCAAACACATCTCTTTCCCAATTTTAGTCACTTTTGAATCACTCGAACAAGTTAATAAAAAAAATACTTCTTTCAAATCCCTTTTTGAAACTATATTATGTAAATATTTCCAACTATATAGTTTTTAACAAAATATAATTATCAATTACTTGCTTCGGATTCAAACTCGTTCGATTATACAATGACAAAGAGAAAAATTTACTAAGTGCACTATCACATCTCCCTAAGCAAACATCCGATTTTCACTTAGAAGATTATTTAGATCATCACAAAATAGTTCGAGACTCATTCCCGAACTGTCCAAAGGAAAGTCTTACTCTCAAATTTCGTTTCAAAATATTTATACCTTAAAGTATCTTTAAGTATAATTACTACTACTTTTCCAAGAATCGTTTGAAACTTTATCAAAGCCACCGGGATTTGAATTTCCTAAAAATTCATCTTATTTCCAAAACATATTTTATAATTATAATTTATAATAATCAACTCTTATAAAATCATCAGCAATATTTCTTTTAATAAAAATCTTTTATTAAAATCCAATTTTTAACCTAACATTATCATTGAACACCTTATAGTCAACTATGAAATTTAATTCGCAAGGTGTTCGATTCAATGTTCCTACAAATTCTATCTATCCAAATTATGATGGAAAAGGGAAACTACCAATAAATCAGATAATAGTCAATGCTCAAAATTGGACGTCATGACTAATCAAACCCTATATGATAATTATTAAATATTATCAACTCCTAACAACAATCACATTATATATAACTACATTTAATTTTCAAAAATTATCCATTTATATATAAAATATAATTTAGGTAAAATTATTTCATTTACCCATTTAAAACAATACTTTGTTGATTTTCCTAGTTTAAGTGTTTAGAAACCCCAATCGATACAGTTGTTCCCTCTGTATTGAATAGAATTCATAACCACTCAACCGATAAATCAACACAATATAAAACATTTTTATAGCACTAACAAATACGCGCTCTTATATATACACTCAAACTCATCCTAAGGTCCCGCTTACCCTATCTCAAATGAGTTTACCCCACCAAAGGCTCGGTGTTCGCTCAACCTAAGCTTCGATACCACGCGTAAAGATTTGCCTTTCTTACATCTAAAGACGACACTTAATACATCCTCGGTATTTGTGTGCCGTCCCAAAGACAAGTCATTAGGGGTAAAGAAAGAAAAAGGATGAATAGAATCTCACAATAATGTGACGAGCAATATATAATACACACAAAATCTTTACAAAAAGAAATCATCTTTATTTATACACAACATCAGTGTACATTAACCTAGTATCAGCCTTGATAGTTATAACAGCCTGTCCTTACAATTGCTGATTTATACAGACGTGAACAAAACAAACAAAACACAATGGAAGAATATAAGATACGTGAGTATGTCTTGTAGAATCCAGCTCATCTTCTGAAATCCCCAAAGGAACCACCTAAATTTGGAAAATATGCCCAGGATGACCCAAGCATTATAAGAAAAATAACGCCCGGATCAGTTTGGTAAAACTAGCATGAGAAACTCAAATCGCAAGGAACTAATTTATTATAACTTGTAAAATCTTTTAAAACTAAAGGTGTCTCATAAGACCATGCTGCACATAAAGACAGACAGGTTTTTACCTTACGGTAACAAAAACTTTTTTATAGAAATCCAGTGATATTATGATAATGTCTTAAATACAAATACATATTAATCATAGCCAATATTGTTACATTATTAAATTCTAGCATAATAGGTATACAAATAAGTCTGAAGGCGCTTATTGGAGAATGGGTTTTAACTATGAAAGGGTAAGGATCTACCCATCGAATCTATACACCTCTAGATAAAATGTACGGGAGGTCACAATGCATTGCACCACTGCTACTCAGGACCTACCCTACCCCTTATGGATAGCACCGAATATGATCACCCTTTTGTTGCGATCGAACAACCATAAAGGGCCCCGAAGCATACATATAGATATCGACAGTAGATCTTAGGATGGTCATACCCTAATGGGAGCGACCCACAGAGCCCTACTGCACGTCCCTGCTTTAGTCATTTTCCCAGTTGATGAGGCTTGAGGCTACGATTAACTTTTTATATAGCAACCATCTTGGCATGCTAACACCGCCCTCCAGGCGGCAATGTAGTGCCAACATTCATCCATACAAGTCCATTCTGGTGAGAACGAAACCGAAGGCACTACCTCTACTACATCCACATTGGAATCACCCTCAGGATTAGTAGCAAGTAGCCCTTGCTCTTTAAAAAGCTCCATCTTCGATTCCTTATTCTTCAAGGTAACTTCAGTTCAAAACACTTGAGTTGGATCGAAGTGGTTTTTGAATAATTTATACTTATCCAATCCCGGTCTCTTTAAAACAACTTTCAATAGTTCCGGTAAACTTAACCACGATTCTTTAGGAAATAATCAGACACTACATAGGAGCACGGATCACCCCCTAATCGTTTAAGTAGACGGATCTCCCTATAATTTGTCCTAAGAGAATAAAACGGGATTTACACTCACAGTACAGCATCATCAAAGTCGACTATGCCATATAACTCACATGTTTCCCTTAGATATTTTCGAAGTTATATTTTGGTCCAGATTTGATAGTCAGTTATTTAACTATCAAATAAACAAACAACAAAAAATTAAGAGATTTAATTACCCATAACAACCACTAAGCCTCAAACTAAATCTTTCATTTATTAAAACCCTTTTCAAAAGTATTTATCAAAAACATTCATATACTTATCCCACTGACATAAGTATATTCACAAAGCATTTGTGAAAGATTTCTCATTTCCAAATCATATCAAAGGATCAAAAAAATGTTATTTAAATTGGAGATAAAGATAACCTCAAACAATATTCCTTTTGTGTTAAGTGTGGAACGAATGTCCATACCACCAGAATTAAGAAGGTCAGGTAAAGTAAATCCAATCTCTAATCCTTTTATAAATTTCCTTCTATAAATTCTCTTAATAAATCTCTTTTATTTATGAAGCTTCTTTACTTAAAATCCAAACCCATTTACAAAGCCCTTTATAAATCACCACGTTAAATTTACAAAACTCTTTTATAAATATCAAAACAATTTATATATCTCTTTATAAATCTCCAAAATTATTTATAACTTCCTATACAAATATCCAAAATCATTTATAAAAATTTCTTATATATATTCCATATTTAAAACAAAACTCCTCTAATAAAATCATTTAATAAAGTCCTTTTGATAAACAAAACGATTATTTAAAACACCTTTACTAAAATCATTACTTAACTTGACACCATTATTAAAGATATGGTTCACTTTAAAAATCAGAAAGAAGCTTAGTGACCACAATGGTTTTCCTTTAATTAAGTTTAATTTTCAAGCTATAGCATGGGTATTTAATAAACAAGCAGACATTTATAAGGGAATCAACCAACAACAAACAAATCAACATATAAGTAAGATGTCCAAGTTACTATGATAGCAGACGGGGGTTTGTTCTGCTAAATACATGTCCAAGTTAATATATTAGCAGAATGAGTTTTTATTCGACTTAAATAGACGTCAACATAATCTACTTAGGAAATTATGGCAGAACTATGATTTATACTACCAAACAAATGTCCAATATAACTTAATTAGCAGAACGGTGTTTTATTCTGCTAAACAGATATCATTGGATTTCATATTCAATTGGGATTACTTAAGAGTAATCGATAAAGGAATCCCTTGGATTAAAAATATTCTTTTAAAAGAAAATTACTTTAAAACCAAACCGATCTTCGGAATTAAAGTGGTTTTAAACTTTAAACTTCTATTTAAAAATTAAATAACAATTAAAATCTTTAATAATAATTAAACCTTTAATTAATAATTAAATAATTATTAACTATTTAATAAATAATTAAATATTAATTCTCCTTTTAAAAATAAATAATTAAACTACAATTATCCTTCAATTAGTTATTAAATAATAAATCAGCACTTAATTATTAATTAATCTCAATTAATTAATTAATTATTCCTTAATTAAAACTTAAATAAATTAATTAAATCTTTATTTAAAATAATTAAATCATAATTAAATTTTAATTAAATCTTAACTTAAATTTAACTTGATAAGTAGTTAATTAATAATTAAACCCTTTCTTAATAAATAAATAATTGAATTAATCTTAATTAAATAATAATTAATTCTTAAATAATAAATTAAATAATAATTAATCTTTTATTAATTAACAAGTTATAATTACTTACTTAAAAATAATTAAGTACTAATTACGCTTACTTAATTAATGATTAAGTACTAATCCACACTTTATTAAAATTTATAAACCTTGTTTAATACTTAATTACTTATTAATTATTGAAAATTAATTAATTAAAATTTAATCATTAAACTCTTAATTAACTTTTTTTAAAATTATTATGTTTACAAAACATTTCAAACCATTTCAATGTTTGAAACTTACTTTTGAAAAATTCAAATTTTCTCGAAGCTGCATCCATAACGATTATCGCTATAAATGTTTTTCCCAGAAATGCTTTCCTACTTTCGTCTTTGATAACTTATCACTTAAAAGCTTTTTAACATTTTGAAATACAAAGTAGGTATTTTAAAAACAAAGCAAAGTTTCCTAACTTTAAAAATAATTTTTGATTTCTAAATCAAAGCTCGTATTTTCACAAAAGGATTACTTTGTCGATAAACCAAGCCAACGTGCTAACTTCCTAAGCAACAAACATATAGTCATGTCCATCACAACATATATATCTCAGAAGCCAAACATAAGCAAATGCATATCCATGCATACAAAACCAATACTTTATACTTCAAATCAAAGCCTAACTTTTCAAACATATAACAACATCATTCAAACTTATTCAACTACATCAAAACATAAAAAAAAATCAAGCCACATATCATACACAATTTTTTGCAACATTTAGAAGTAAAATTCAAAATTTTAACTCAATAAAGGTTTACTCACCAAAATCTTTGAAAACTTGAAATGCTTTATTTGGAAGTCTTGGAAAACCACAAAAATAACTCAGAAATAGGTCATCTTCCCCTCGATATTTGGCCATCTTACTCTCAGAATTTGGACATGTGGTAAAAAGAAAAAAATTTGGAAATTCTTTTCTCTATCATTTGAAAAAATGAATCACTAAATTTGTATTATTTTGGAGGGAGATATGGTCAAAAGAGGGAGTGGTATTTTCGTGCTTGAAAATATGGGTCCAAAAATAAGTTAGAAAGAAATGCAATTTTGACCTAAAAATATTCGAAATTTGAAAAACCGTTCAATTGAAAGTTGGAGCCACTGAAATTTTATATGGTTTGATAGAAAGAAAATATTGATTTGGAGTAGTATAGAGAAAGTTATAGCCGAATGAAATGTGAGTAAAAATGGAGAAGAAAGAGTTTTAAAACAAGGTTTGAAAACATTTAAAACAAAATAAATTTAGGAATTTAAATTTTAAAATTTTAAAATAGGAAGCCATTAACAAGGTTTTATGAAGCTAAGAAGAAGATGGTGATGCTTTTGAAAGAAGAATAAGAAAATGAAAATGAAGGCAAAAGGAAATGGAAGAAATATGTTTTATATGACATAGAAATATTAAATTACCATTTTACCCTTGTCATTTGCCCTGCTCTCCTTGAGTGCCACCTCACTACCCCTTTCCACCTCACCATGGATCCGCTCCCCTAGCCCCCACACCATCATGTCAAAGCCAATACCATTTTAATGCACCTGTACTTATGTCTCTGATGGTATCTTTATATATTAAAATATGTTTAATTTTTTTTATAAAATAATAAATCTTATAATATATCATTTGTATACCTAAGTGTACATACATATACTCATGTACATTTGCATGTCTAAATATTTGTAAATGTATGTATTTGTGTATACTAAAGTGTCATGACCTTTCCGGCAGCTTTTACCTGATGAAAAATCAAAAATTCGAAAAACGAATTCCGGTCACATTTTCAATCTTTCTTCGAACTCAATATTTTTTTAAATGGATTTTGAAAAATATTTTACCATCATTATTAATCATCAAAAGATTTTTATTTTCATTATAAAATCTATTATTTGAATATTCAAAATTAATTAAATATTACGAAATAAAAAAAGTGAAATTTCGGATCGTTACATATAAAGTGAAGCATAACTCAAAAGAGGATTTGTCTCCTTTGATATAGAAGTATATTATCATTGTAATTGAAAGTCGGCTCGAGGTCACATAGAAGTATATTGTCATTGCAATCGAAAGTCAACTCAAGGACAAAGGCTTTGGCCAAAGCAAGTCAATGAACCGATAAATTTTATCGAATTAAAACAAGCTATTTTGAAAGTTGAACTCGCAATTAAACACAATAATTAGTAGAGGTTTTGACCTTAGGCCTAGCTCTATAAGTCTAAATGACATATAGATGATAAAGAGACATAACACACACAACATATCTTTGCTTAAAGATGATGCTTTGAAAAAGATTAAAAGAAGGATCTATATGCAACCGAACTCATGCCCATTATTATACTTCGGAAAATCTCGCACATGCTTTAACATTAATTTTTTTAAATATTATTAATGGCATATTTCACATATGAGTCACACAGTTGCGATTCTCAGAATTTATCTAAAATTTACATACAATTATTACAAATTAAAATGAAGATGTGTTGCTAGTAGATATTTAGTATATCCTTACTTAGTATGAAATGGAGATGGTGAATCATGCTATTAACTGTTTGATGGTCTCTCGGCGGTATATATAGGTTCATCACTAACATCTAATGCTATGAATAGATGCTCGAAAAATTCAAAATCCTAAAAACTAAGATAGATAAGGATTTGATAGTATTTGCAACCAACAATTACCCATCTAACTTTTATCACTATATTAATTGAATTGTGCAAAAAAATTATTCATAACATGATTGGTATGTACTATTTTATCAAGACAAGAATCCATATTATGCATGCACAAAAAAAATATTTGTTGCCCATAAATGCTTTTTACCATCGTATTTTTTATTTTTTATATTTATATTGGAACTATTATAAAAAAGGTTATATTAGACCAAATTTTTATATTTATTTTTTAATTTGTTAATTATAAATAAAACAGATTAATATCCTATATTCGTTCCTATTAGCAGATACACATATTTGATATGCAAAAAACATTTTGAATACAGAAGTAGATATGACATTATCTGTATCCAAATGTATCTGTTTAAGGGCCTACATACGTCAGATATATTATAAAATTCTAGTGCTGTTTATTTGCCCTACGCTTGTTGAAGCATGGTTTCTTCTTATGTGTAATATCCCAGAATTTATGGGCAATATCAATTTAATAATCTGTTTAAATAATTAAATTGATTTGATAATCTTTGATAATAAATGTTTGAATTGATTTAATAATCTAATTAAATAAATATTTAATTAGTGAATTTATCTTTTAAAAACTAATAAAATTGATTTCTATTTATAATGTATATATATATGTGTATATATATTGTAAATAGATAGGCTTTGGTTTGAAATTTAATAAATAAATAAAGTCTTGTTTTAAATTTCTAATATACATTTTGATAGTTTTGGATTTTAAAATATATGTAAGAACTTTTATTTATAAGCATAATTGATTTTATTTTCTTTAAAGAAATTTATATATATATATATATAGATAAGTATTTAATAAATTAGGAAAAGGGCTTTATTAACATTATAAAATAAATATGAATTACTTAAAAAGACAAGTGTAAATCTTTAAGGCCATGTAATAACATGTGTACACTAATAATACAATGGTAATGCCAAATGTCAAGTTCTTAATTTTGGTTTTCTTTTATTTTTATTTTTAATAAACTACATTTTTCTTACATATATACAAATGCCTCTCATTTCATTCCTTTTATTCTTTTTCAAAACTAAGAAAACATTCAGCTGTAAACAAAATATAGCTGAAGATAAATTCTCCTCTCAACCAAATCTGTAACTTAAAATCCTCCTCAAACAAATCAGCAATTAAACTTCTCTCAAACAAAATTCCTCAAACAAAGATCTGTAATGCATTTTCCAAATCAAAGTCTTTTAGTCTGCCTATAATTCGTTTTCAAAAATCTAAATCAAAGCCTGCAAAATTCTTTAATCTGAAATCAAGTCTGTAGCCTGCATTTTTTTCAAAATCAAACAAGAGCCTGCAATTTCTTCTTCAAATCTGGGATCTGTTTAAAGCAAGCAAATCTGGAATCTTAAACAACATCTCAACAATACAAATCATGACATGCATGCAAGTTTCCAGCAAGCAATGCAAATTTCTGTAGCAAACATTCAAGTTTAAAAGTGTCAAAAAGCTTTTCAGATTTAAGCTCTGTTCATTCTCTAAAATGGTGAGTAACCCCTTTCCTAAAAAGTTTAAGTATCTTAATCTGGTTGCATGTAAATTCTGGAATGAAAGCATGTTAGTGTGTTTGTTTATTTATGAAATTTTTGTGTACATTTGGAAGTATTGATTGTGTGCATGTCTGTGACTATGTGTTCCCTCTGTTCTTAGTTTTAAAAACTAAGATTTTCAAAGAAAATTCATTATCTCCTTATCTGATCTTGGTTAAAACTTAGGCTTCTTTGAAAACTGTTTATTTAGTCATGAAATTGGTTTAAAATTTTATTTAAGTTAAAAGTAAATTGAAATTTCCCTGAAAACCTTAGGAATAGTTCAAGTTTAACATATATCAAAAATTTAAACATCTTAAATCATTGAAACAGGTTTATAACCTGAATGCATGTTTGAAATCATGAATTTTAAAACAAAAATCACAATTTTTATTTAACTGTTGAGTCAACTTGTCTGGGTTGAACGAAATGAGGATTTTTGGGTTTATCTGATTGTCAAATGATATTGGGGTGATGTGGTTCTGCCTGGAATTGGAGAATAGATGGAAGAATAGGGGAAAATTGTCTGAAGTGCTGACAGTGGTGGTTGGCGACAGTGGTGACTAAATTTAGGTTCCTAGCCCTAGTTACTGAGGGTCGAAGTTTTAGTAGCTTCGTGTTGTCTGTAGTGCTTCGAGTGATACGAGGCTTTGGAGTTTGGCAGAGGGGGTATTGATGGATAAATTGCCGAAGTCGCGGTGATTCTGATGATCGGAGGTGAGATTGCGACGTGGTTGACAGGGTTGTGGTGATGTTGCTCAGAATGTTTCCAAGTTTGGGATTATTGCTCGAATTCGATGGTGATGCTTGTTCGTGGTTCTGGAGGTCGCGATCGTGGATAATGGTCGAAGTCGACATGCTGGTGATGGAAGCGATGGTCGGAGGCGATTGACTCGCCTGTGCACGTACACGAGATACTTTGGAGCCTGGGTCGTTTTCTTGTTTTGGGAAGATGAAGTCTCAGTTGTACTCGGGTAAGTTGATGAGTGACTTGAAGTCGTGTTCGAGAAAATAGGGTTCTGGCTCGGGTTCGTTGCAGAGGAACTCGCGTGGGTTTAATCTGTTTTAAAAATTTTAAACATAACAAAGTTTAATAAAGAGGGGAAGGGAAAAACTCGAAGTGGGTCTCGGGGTTTTCCAGTTTTTACTCGGGTATTTTGATATTGGGCTCGGGTAGATTGATGATAATAGAAGTAAAAACCTGACAGTGTTTTCAAAATTTAAAATAAGTTTAAATTTGTAGAGTATGATTTTAAATAAAGTTTTAAAATCAAATTTAAAGTATGGATTCAATTTAAATTTGTATCGTAGTTAAAATAAATAAGTTTATTAAATTATAATATTTAAGCAAATTTAAAATGTTTGAAGAAGGTTTATTTAGCAATTAATTAAGTAATAGAGTTAAATTAATTGGTAATTAAGAATTTATTAAGTTGTAATTTATAAATAGTTGATTAAAGTTTAATTACTTAGGAAGTAGTTAAAGAATTGTTAATAATTAATGAAAGATCATTAATTAGGGATTATTAGATAATTAAGTAATTAATTAATTAACATGATTAAATTTGATAATCAATTAGATTAATTAGTTAATATGAAAATGGGTTAAGTATAATTACTTAATGGAAGTAATTAAGGTAATTAATTACTTAAGGTAATTAATTAAATAAATTTGATAAGTTTAAATTAATTAGTTAAATTAATTTAAGATAATGATTTGGAAATTTGATAATTACTTAAATGTAATTAGTGAAAGTATAATTACTTAGGAAAGTAATTAAAGGTAATTACTGGATGTAATTAACTGAAGATGATTTAATAATAAAAGAAATTTGAGTTAATTACTTTTGAATAATTAATCAAGGGATTAATTAAAGGATAATTAATTAAGGAGTAATTAATTTATGAAGTGGAGTAATTAAGGGAAGTTAATTACTAAATGAGATTAATCAAAGGTGATTAATAAATGTGACTAATTAATTATTAAATGTAATTAATTTAGATAAGATAATTAATTAAGAGTAATTAAGGATCATTAATTAATAAAATTAATGATGTAATTAAGAATTGATTAATTAAGATTAATTAATAAATAATAAGTAATTAATTAATTGTAATTAATTAAGGATTAAGATAATTAAGTATAATTAATTAATTAATGAAGTAATTAAAGATTAATTACTGAATGGTTTAAGATAATTAATTTGTGAAATTAATTAAGTATTAATTACTTAAAGTAATTAAAGGATTATTAATCAGGAATGATTAATTAAGATGGATACTTAGAGTAATGATTAATTAATTGGTTTAATTAATAATTAAGTAAGCAGGATTTATAGAATGAAGTAATTAGTTTAATTCACTTTAAATTAATTAGATGATAAATCATTGCTTAAGGATGGATGAATGAGATTGAATGTATTTCATTGTTTGATATCTCTGATGAGATATGATTGATATATGATATGGATGTTTGGTTGAATTATAATGATAATGTGAATTATCTGTTTGGGATGATAATGTAGATTATCTATTGAATTATCTATCTTTGTGTATATAGATAAGAATTGAATTGTTTTAACCTTAAAACAACTTGGCCCTTAAAAGATACGTTTTGGATTTCGATGAGACCGGGATCGGGTTTCCGTATACCGGAATTCCAGGTCTGGAGACCCGAATACCACATCGATCCAAATTTACGATAGGTCGTGAATCTCAAGTGAAGATGAAGATTCAGAGTGCAAGGGTTATTGTCGTTAACTCTGAGGGTGATTCCAAAACGAGTGTAATGAGATAATGCCTTCGGTTTCGTTCGAACCCGGAACGAACTTGTATGGATTGAATGCTTTCAGCACATCGTCAGGCGGACGATGAGCATTCTAAGTGATATGTTCTGATTAAAGGTAATCGTAACCTCAAGCCTCATCAACCGGGAATGGCTAAAACAGGGGAGGTGCAGCAAGGTTTCGTGGGTAGCACCCACTGAGAGCAAGATAGATCCCTGTCTAGAGGTCCCTTTTCTTTTTATTCGGCTTAGTGTGTCGCGCCAACTACGGGGTTATCTTGTTCGGAATTATCCAGTAAGGGATGGTTCCGGCTTTGTGTTGCAGGGGAGCGGGCGTACTCCTCGGTACGGTGATCTAGGCCACGTACTGTGACGGGCGGTACCCCAGTAGCCCTGCCATTGTATGGAATCCAAACTCCAATAAGTGCCGTACGTATTAGTTGTGCCCAACTATGTTGGAATGTGAGATGTAAGCATTTCAGCTATTTCTATATTTTACTTGAAAACCCTAGACCCTATTATAATAAAATCAGATTTCCTATCAAATGTTTTGGTTAGCGTAAGGTAAAAACTTACCCATGTTTATTTGTGGGGAGTCTTACGTGATACCTTTTCTTTCTAAAGGTTTTGAAGTTAAGCAAGTTTAACCTGTTACTCACACCAGACCCATGTCTGACCCAAGTGTTTATTTCTGTTTTATAAACTCTTGGGTACTCAAATTTTTACGAGTAGCCAAGGGATTCAGGTTTAGCTTTGACGAATTGTGGAGGAGCAATGGAGCAGGAGGCTTCGGCGTTCGTAGATATAGTATTCCGCTGTGTTGATATCTGTGTTAGAGTCTTGTATTGTATTTGAGTTGTAATATCTAGACAGATGTTTATAACTGTCTAGTATGTGTTGTATAGTTGTGTAAACTCTGATAAGTGTTGTATACTATGTAATAGTTTATGTTATTAATATAATTTATTCGTTCCGCTGTGAGATCGTTGTTGTTGTTTCTTTCTTTCTTCTCTTCTTTTCTATTTTCTACCCCTTTCTTTCTTATTAACGATACGTCTTTCTGGGCATAGAAAGCCGGGTCGTGACAGTTGGTATCAGAGCATAGGTTGAACGAATGCCTAAGCTTTTGGTTAAGTGAATATCAGAACACTAGGTTGAGTGAATACCTAGGTTGGGAAGGGTTGTTCATTAGAGATAGGATCTGTAGCAACCTGTTTGAGTCTGAGTGAATATATATATATACGAGAGCGCGTATTTGTTAGTTATATAAAATGGTTTTATATTGTGTTAATTGATCGGTTGAGTGGTATATGGATTCTGGTCAATACGAGTAGCTAACGTTATTGATAGGGATCTCTAAACACTTGGACCAGGCCAACGGACACAATATTGTTTTAAAAAGGTAGATGAAATAATTTTACCCAGATATATTTTCTATATATAAAAAGTATCATTTTAAAAGTATATGGTATTTGTAATGATTGGTTGAGATGATAATAATTTATCATCTAGGATTAGGAGTCTGAGTGTTGAGGTTGGAAGAGTATCTGTCGAGACTGTAAACCTAATACCGTCTCGAGTGAACTTTACAGTTGTGTAAGGATTTCACAATCTCTGAAGGAAACCTGTTAAGGTTCGGAGTTTATCTTTGAAGTTGGATGAGTAGAGTTGGATCTGTCAGTTAGGCAGAAGTGAGTAATGGTATCTTGATACCTCAGGTAACAGTAGCTGTGTGATGAGATGCAGTGACTATGGATGTTCCCAAAGATGTTTTCTTTGGAACAAGTTAATGAAGTGTGTCTGTTTCGGTGTTGTGGCTGAGTTCAGCAGGGTGTTTCTGTTTGGTTTGGGTTTCGAGTTTCTCGAAGAGCTTTGGATTGAGAAGTCTTTGGCATCTGTGGCAATAGTGCAGCTCGGAGTATTCTGTGCATTGGCAGGAAGTTCTTCCGGCTTAGCATTTTTTCTGGAGGTGGAGTTCAGAAGCAACAGAGTGGATCCATTTCTTCGATAGATAGGATAGATAAGTATAAGCTGTTCTGATTGGTAAAGAGAGAACAGTTTTCTTTGCAGTTAGGCTGGGTTGATCGCAAAAGTGACTTGCGATAGTTGAGTGTTCTCTTGTGTTATCAGAGATTTGCTAAATGTCTTCAGTGAAGTCAGAAGTTTGTCTGCATCTGGAGATTGAGTTTTCTTATCGACTAGGATTCCAGGAGTGGTACCAGTAGTTCAGCTGGGTAGAAGGATGTCTTCTAGAGATAGAGTTGGTGAAGCAGCTCAAGTTTTGATGGAGTATCTGAGTTTTTCCTTATGGATCTATTGAACCATTTTCTGGGATGTGTTGTCCAGTTTGTGCTTGTGTTCTTCATCAGCATTCTTATCTACTCCAGATCAGAGTGGTGTAGCGGAAGCAGTTTGGCGAGTGCTCCTGTTTGTCTTTTCCAGATAGGAGTAGTTAGTTCAGTCTACTGATGGTAGTAGAGTTGTGTTTTGGATTGGGTAGATCTTGAGAGGATCATTGGTTGAGTTATTTTTGGTCCTGTTTATTTCTAGAAGCATCAGCGAAGGTTGAGTTGATCAGGAAAGATCTGTAGGCAGCTCAGGATCGTCTGAAGGATTTTGTGGGTAAGAACGGAGGAATTTGGAATTCGAAGTTGGAGACTTTATTGTTGTTGAAGTTTTTCTCTGGTTAAAGGGAGCTATAAGATTGGGTAAGTCTGGGAAGTTAGCTCCGAGTTATTTTAGATCTTTTCTGTGATCTAATTTGGATAAGTATTTTGATCTACAAGGTTGAATTGTCAGTTTGGATAACTGGAATTCAGTGTATTTTACGTATCTCTGAGGGAGTACGTGTTTGATCTATCTCTGGTTTAGAACCAGCAGTTCAGGAGATTTGGTTGTTGAGTCAGACTCGTCTGTAGTCTGATATCTTGTTTAGTTTTGTAGATCTAGATAAGTAGGAGCTCTATAGCTTAGTAGTATTGGTTGTTTGGATTGTTGTAGAGCGAGTATCCCGGTATATATATACTTGGTGAAACTCGAGGAAATTCTATTCAGAATTTTTCGCTAGATAAAATTGTTTGTTTGGATGATTGTTTGCTATGGTTGTTTGCATATGGATGATAATATTTGTTTGTAAATTAAATAGATTATTAAATTACCTTTGTCTTAAATTTCGGGGACGAAATTATTTTAAGGGGGGAGGAATGTAATATCCCGGAATTTATGGGCAATATCAATTTAATAATCTGTTTAAATAATTAAATTGATTTGATAATCTTTGATAATAAATGTTTGAATTGATTTAATAATCTAATTAAATAAATATTTAATTAGTGAATTTATCTTTTAAAAACTAATAAAATTGATTTCTATTTATAATGTATATATATATGTGTATATATATTGTAAATAGATAGGCTTTGGTTTGAAATTTAATAAATAAATAAAGTCTTGTTTTAAATTTCTAATATACATTTTGATAGTTTTGGATTTTAAAATATATGTAAGAACTTTTATTTATAAGTATAATTGATTTTATTTTCTTTAAAGAAATTTATATATATATATATAGATAAGTATTTAATAAATTAAGAAAAGGGCTTTATTAACATTATAAAATAAATATGAATTACTTAAAAAGACAAGTGTAAATCTTTAAGGCCATGTAATAACATGTGTACACTAATAATACAATGGTAATGCCAAATGTCAAGTTCTTAATTTTGGTTTTCTTTTATTTTTATTTTTAATAAACTACATTTTTCTTACATATATACAAATGCCTCTCATTTCATTCCTTTTATTCTTTTTCAAAACTAAGAAAACATTCAGCTGTAAACAAAATATAGCTGAAGATAAATTCTCCTCTCAACCAAATCTGTAACTTAAAATCCTCCTCAAACAAATCAGTAATTAAATTTCTCTCAAACCAAATTCCTCAAACAAAGATCTGTAATGCATTTTCCAAATCAAAGTCTTTTAGTCTGCCTGTAATTCGTTTTCAAAAATCTAAATCAAAGCCTGCAAAATTCTTTAATCTGAAATCAAGTCTGTAGCCTGCATTTTTTTCAAAATCAAACAAGAGCCTGCAATTTCTTCTTCAAATCTGGGATCTGTTTAAAGCAAGCAAATCTGGAATCTTAAACAACATCTCAACAATACAAAATCATGACATGCATGCAAGTTTCCAGCAAGCAATGCAAATTTCTGTAGCAAACATTCAAGTTTAAAAGTGTCAAAAAGCTTTTCAGATTTAAGCTCTGTTCATTCTCTAAAATGGTGAGTAACCCCTTTCCTAAAAAGTTTAAGTATCTTAATCTGGTTGCATGTAAATTCTGGAATGAAAGCATGTTAGTGTGTTTGTTTATTTATGAAATTTTTGTGTACATTTGGAAGTATTGATTGTGTGCATGTCTGTGACTATGTGTTCCCTCTGTTCTTAGTTTTAAAAACTAAGATTTTCAAAGAAAATTCATTATCTCCTTATCTGATCTTGGTTAAAACTTAGGCTTCTTTGAAAACTGTTTATTTAGTCATGAAATTGGTTTAAAATTTTATTTAAGTTAAAAGTAATTTGAAATTTCCCTGAAAACCTTAGGAATAGTTCAAGTTTAACATATATCAAAAATTTAAACATCTTAAATCATTGAAACAGGTTTATAACCTGAATGCATGTTTGAAATCATGAATTTTAAAACAAAAATCACAATTTTTATTTAACTGTTGAGTCAACTTGTCTGGGTTGAACGAAATGAGGATTTTTGGGTTTATCTGATTGTCAAATGATATTGGGGTGATGTGGTTCTGCCTGGAATTGGAGAATAGATGGAAGAATAGGGGAAAATTGTCTGAAGTGCTGACAGTGGTGGTTGGCGACAGTGGTGACTAAATTTAGGTTCCTAGCCCTAGTTACTGAGGGTCGAAGTTTTAGTAGCTTCGTGTTGTCTGTAGTGCTTCGAGTGATACGAGGCTTTGGAGTTTGGCAGAGGGGGTATTGATGGATAAATTGCCGGAGTCGCGGTGATTCTGATGATCGGAGGTGAGATTGCGACGTGGTTGACAGGGTTGTGGTGATGTTGCTCAGAATGTTTCCAGGTTTGGGATTATTGCTCGAATTCGATGGTGATGCTTGTTCGTGGTTCTGGAGGTCGCGATCGTGGATAATGGTCGAAGTCGACATGCTGGTGATGGAAGCGATGGTCGGAGGGGATTGACTCGCCTGTGCACGTACACGAGATACTTTGGAGCCTGGGTCGTTTTCTTGTTTTGGGAAGATGAAGTCTCAGTTGTACTCGGGTAAGTTGATGAGTGACTCGAAGTCGTGTTCGAGAAAATAGGGTTCTGGCTCGGGTTCGTTGCAGAGGAACTCGCGTGGGTTTAATCTGTTTTAAAATTTTTAAACATAACAAAGTTTAATAAAGAGGGGAAGGGAAAAACTCGAAGTGGGTCTCGGGGTTTTCCAGTTTTTACTCGGGTATTTTGATATTGGGCTCGGGTAGATTTGATGATAATAGAAGTAAAAACCTGACAGTGTTTTCAAAATTTAAAATAAGTTTAAATTTGTAGAGTATGATTTTAAATAAAGTTTTAAAATCAAATTTAAAGTATGGATTCAATTTAAATTTGTATCGTAGTTAAAATAAATAAGTTTATTAAATTATAATATTTAAGCAAATTTAAAATGTTTGAAGAAGGTTTATTTAGCAATTAATTAAGTAATAGAGTTAAATTAATTGGTAATTAAGAATTTATTAAGTTGTAATTTATAAATAGTTGATTAAAGTTTAATTACTTAGGAAGTAGTTAAAGAATTGTTAATAATTAATGAAAGATCATTAATTAGGGATTATTAGATAATTAAGTAATTAATTAATTAACATGATTAAATTTGATAATCAATTAGATTAATTAGTTAATATGAAAATGGGTTAAGTATAATTACTTAATGGAAGTAATTAAGGTAATTAATTACTTAAGGTAATTAATTAAATAAATTTGATAAGTTTAAATTAATTAGTTAAATTAATTTAAGATAATGATTTGGAAATTTGATAATTACTTAAATGTAATTAGTGAAAGTATAATTACTTAGGAAAGTAATTAAAGGTAATTACTGGATGTAATTAACTGAAGATGATTTAATAATAAAAGAAATTTGAGTTAATTACTTTTGAATAATTAATCAAGGGATTAATTAAAGGATAATTAATTAAGGAGTAATTAATTTATGAAGTGGAGTAATTAAGGGAAGTTAATTACTAAATGAGATTAATCAAAGGTGATTAATAAATGTGACTAATTAATTATTAAATGTAATTAATTTAGATAAGATAATTAATTAAGAGTAATTAAGGATCATTAATTAATAAAATTAATGATGTAATTAAGAATTGATTAATTAAGATTAATTAATAAATAATAAGTAATTAATTAATTGTAATTAATTAAGGATTAAGATAATTAAGTATAATTAATTAATTAATGAAGTAATTAAAGATTAATTACTGAATGGTTTAAGATAATTAATTTGTGAAATTAATTAAGTATTAATTACTTAAAGTAATTAAAGGATTATTAATCAGGAATGATTAATTAAGATGGATACTTAGAGTAATGATTAATTAATTGGTTTAATTAATAATTAAGTAAGCAGGATTTATAGAATGAAGTAATTAGTTTAATTCACTTTAAATTAATTAGATGATAAATCATTGCTTAAGGATGGATGAATGAGATTGAATGTATTTCATTGTTTGATATCTCTGATGAGATATGATTGATATATGATATGGATGTTTGGTTGAATTATAATGATAATGTGAATTATCTGTTTGGGATGATAATGTAGATTATCTATTGAATTATCTATCTTTGTGTATATAGATAAGAATTGAATTGTTTTAACCTTAAAACAACTTGGCCCTTAAAAGATACGTTTTGGATTTCGATGAGACCGGGATCGGGTTTCCGTATACCGGAATTCCAGGTCTGGAGACCCGAATACCACATCGATCCAAATTTACGATAGGTCGTGAATCTCAAGTGAAGATGAAGATTCAGAGTGCAAGGGTTATTGTCGTTAACTCTGAGGGTGATTCCAAAACGAGTGTAACGAGATAATGCCTTCGGTTTCGTTCGAACCCGGAACGAACTTGTATGGATTGAATGCTTTCAGCACATCGTCAGGCGGACGATGAGCATTCTAAGTGATATGTTCTGATTAAAGGTAATCGTAACCTCAAGCCTCATCAACCGGGAATGGCTAAAACAGGGGAGGTGCAGCAAGGTTTCGTGGGTAGCACCCACTGAGAGCAAGATAGATCCCTGTCTAGAGGTCCCTTTTCTTTTTATTCGGCTTAGTGTGTCGCGCCAACTACGGGGTTATCTTGTTCGGAATTATCCAGTAAGGGATGGTTCCGGCTTTGTGTTGCAGGGGAGCGGGCGTACTCCTCGGTACGGTGATCTAGGCCACGTACTGTGATGGGCGGTACCCCAGTAGCCCTGCCATTGTATGGAATCCAAACTCCAATAAGTGCCGTACGTATTAGTTGTGCCCAACTATGTTGGAATGTGAGATGTAAGCATTTCAGCTATTTCTATATTTTACTTGAAAACCCTAGACCCTATTATAATAAAATCAGATTTCCTATCAAATGTTTTGGTTAGCGTAAGGTAAAAACTTACCCATGTTTATTTGTGGGGAGTCTTACGTGATACCTTTTCTTTCTAAAGGTTTTGAAGTTAAGCAAGTTTAACCTGTTACTCACACCAGACCCATGTCTGACCCAAGTGTTTATTTCTGTTTTATAAACTCTTGGGTACTCAAATTTTTACGAGTAGCCAAGGGATTCAGGTTTAGCTTTGACGAATTGTGGAGGAGCAATGGAGCAGGAGGCTTCGGCATTCGTAGATATAGTATTCCGCTGTGTTGATATCTGTGTTAGAGTCTTGTATTGTATTTGAGTTGTAATATCTAGACAGATGTTTATAACTGTCTAGTATGTGTTGTATAGTTGTGTAAACTCTGATAAGTGTTGTATACTATGTAATAGTTTATGTTATTAATATAATTTATTTGTTCCGCTGTGAGATCGTTGTTGTTGTTTCTTTCTTTCTTCTCTTCTTTTCTATTTTCTACCCCTTTCTTTCTTATTAACGATGCGACTTTCTGTGGAGAGAAAGTCGGGTCGTGACATTATGTTTGGGAAATATTAGGAAGTTCCATTTGAGGAGCAGTGCCTAATCCTGTTCAGCTTTGTCCTTAGATTAGCACCATGGTCGGTGGATCCAATAGCTTATTGAGATGTGTAGATGGAGTGAGGTAGTTATATTTTGTAAAGGTGGAGTGTTAAAATCATAAGACTCAAATACATAGAGAAGGGAAATTACTCGACTTGTTTAATCTATTAATTAATGTGAGGAAAGAATGGAACTAGCTTAATGATTCAATCACTTATGGAATAAGAGGTGGAAATTATGCATGTAGGGGTCGTGGAAATAAATATCACATGCAAATTATAAGCATATTTAAAGGTTTTGTAATAAATTGAGCTATCATTTATAAAGCAAGAAAAGAGCTACAGGTCCTATTTTTGATGTTGTTATAGGAACAGTCCCTGTAGAAATGAATATGTAAATTTGGTTTCTATTTTTGAAAAATAGAAAACGCGAGGTACCTTGCACTTTTCTGACAGAAAATGCTATGTAACTTGCACTTTTCTAATTTTGAAAATTGTTTTGGAACTTATGAAACTTTTGAAAAACGCAAGTTAACTTGCGCTTTCTATCAGGAAAGCACAAGCTAGTCTGCGCTTTCTAATTTTTTAATTTTTTTTGAATATTTTCAAATTTTTTGCAAATTTTGAAAGTGCAAGTTAACCCGTGCTTTCCATCAGGAAAGCGCAAGCTAGTTTGCGCTTTTAATTTTGAAATTTTTTTTCGAAAATTTTGAAAATTTCAAAATTTTTAAAATGTGCAAATTAACTTGCGCTTTCTGATTTAGAAAAAACAAGGACCTAATTTACATACTTATTGCTGCAGGGACTTTTCTTGTAACAACATTGGAAATAGGGACCTTCTGTGCAAAGCCCCTTTATAAAGGTGTATGTAAATTTTTGATAAAGTATTGGGAAAGTAATTTTCTCTAAGATAATGCCTTTATACTTAAGTATTCCATCTATATAGATAAGGGATATTGCAATGACCCTCTCTTTTCTACATTCATTTTGTAAGGATTTTTTTTTACTAAGTATATATATATATATCATTTATTAACAAATATATTTCCCCAGGGTCATTTTTCTTTTCCAATAAACAAACTTTATCCAGGATCAAAAGTTTTACCAATATAGATATATCAGTGCAACCACAAGGATATGCACACACATATGAAGATGCATGTGCCACTCTTGCTTAATCAGGTTATGGCAAACAAGAGGTTACATTGATTGATTAGATTTAATCAATCCCCACATAGCTTAAGTTTTATTTAGGTAATAAAATCTTATTCACATAGGTAACAGTATGATTTTTAATCCTTAATAGCTTGCTGGATCCTCTATAAAATATGATCCATAAAACCAGATAATTATGTTATGATTATCTATAAAAATTAGTAGTGGAGTGTCTGTGCTCTGAAAATGATATAAGCCTCTATCATTTTCTATGTTTGCTTTCCTATAAAATCTACCTTATATGCAAACTCATATCTGGGATATTCTTAAGTGAGTTATCATATTCTAGAAGTTTGATTCCTTAATACCAAAATACAAGACTAAATGAAATGCAGTCCGGGGTGAGTTTCCTCAGACATATGGATACTCAGCAAAGAAAAACATGGGTTAAATAGACTCTCTGTTCAGGCATATTTCAGAGGGTCTTAAAATGCATTTTGCCTAAAGCTTTAGTAAAAAGAAATTCAGATTTCATGTTAAAATTACAAAGGTACTGGTGTGACAATATCTGCACAAATCATGTCTGAACATGTATAAAATTTACTAATATGGATCTAACTTCACCCTCCTATAAAATCCCTATTATGGATCTAACTTACAAAATTATAGATAAAACTTTTCAACATTCCAGATAATGAAACCCAGATATTTTAAATTCCAGTTACAAGTCAAATTCTTAAAAATACTTAAACAAATATCCAACATCACTCAATACTTACTACAATGGAAAATTTTAAAATATCAATACATGCAAATTTCATCTTTTAAGCTCTTATCTATCTAATTCTAGCATGCTATAATCTTCTTCTCAATGCCTTGCTTCTACTCCTACCTAGAGGCCGCTGTTCCTGAAAAAGCATTTGAAGCTGCCTCATTTTAAATGAGACACCCCAGATGCCATTAGCACACTAGGGTCAGACATATGTCTGGTATGAGAAAATTCACTAAAGCAATTAATTAATTAAGTTAAAATTGAATTAAGTACATATACATAAAGTTCTGCCCTTTGAAGACAAGTAATACTTGTGTGCATGTTCTGTGTCATTGTGCATGTGTACACTTTAATCTTTCTTTCCAGAGACTTTGTATAGATATGGCACATACACTTAGGCATACAATTCAGTCATAAATCAAATAATCATTCACACCAAACAGAAAATAACCAATATGAGTTAAATCATTTATTCCCTCCTCATATTTCATTTCTGGGAAAAATCTAGTTTCTCATCATGTCAAATATTCTTCCCTTGATATATTTATCTACCCTGGTCACATCTGCAATTTTATGAATCAATGGACACACTGTAATGAACTAATTCACTCCATTACACAAAGATCTCAGGACTTAAACAAGCCATGTGTCAACTTGTATTACTCAAGAACACAAGTCATTCCTGCAGTAATCTTGACCCCATTTCCTAATCAAGTTCTCAGGTACTTTCTCTTTTTAATTTTTCAGGGCAAACCCAATCAGTGAGTCACTTTACAAAAACAAGCATTCATCTCATAGCATTCCTCATCATTCACATAAACAAACAGAGGTAATCAAGCAATTTAAGTATTGGTACTTATTAAAACATGTTCTTGCAATTTTAAAGAGATATAGACAACTAACATTGGTTAATGGCTCTATGAGAAGATTTTATTGCAAACATCTGTGCTTTAGTTAACTCAGATTGACCAAGCTTCCTAAATCACAAAATCTATTTGCTAGGTGGTTGTTGTATATTTTCTTTGAATCAGGAGTATCAGCACATAGGCAAGCCTATTGCACTCCTAATTCCTTTTTATCTTAAGCCTCAGCACATATACATATGTATATTGCAGCCCATATGCTCATTAATTCTTCTGGGTTGAGCCAAAACCAACACTACTTGCTTATATTCCACATTTTATTTTCTGGGTATTTATTTATATTTCTAACCAGTATCATATCAGAAAGAGATCTGGGTTTTTAAGATACTTATTCATGCATACTGATCATATTTAGAATATTCACAAAATAAAACAACCAGAACAACCATTTGGCATTAAAGCATCCTTAATTTCTGAAAAACAATCACATACACTTCTAAGAAAAATTAATTTATAACTGGCTGCCTTCATTAGGACTTAGTGCCTTAAGTTGTTGAGTGAGTTTTCTCACCTAGCTCTCTTCTTTGCTTCCTTAATTAGTTGATAACTTCTGCCTTTAGCCTCAAGCTCTTTTCCTTCTCTTGCCTTATGTTTTATATGGTGTTTTTTTTTTCAAAGTTCTTTTTTGAGAAGGAGAGGAGGCTGCTGCTTATATATATATATATACAGAGTTCTCCTTAGGGTTTTAGGTATTGGCTAAAGCCATTTTTTCCCACCAGAAAATTATGTTATCAGCATTTATTTGAACCCAAGATTCTACCCTCCCCGGCTTAATTTGGTGAAGAGAAAAGTGGTTATCTACTTTGGTTATTTTAGAAATCTTGCTTTTCCATAAAATGCTTTTTCTCTTGTCTATTTGCACGCTAAATGTGTGATCTGATTTCCAGCAATATTATATACATATTTCTTTCTTTCTTAATTCAGCCTATAAAAAATACATTTTCGTTCCTCCCATTTTCTATTTTTAGCCTTTACTTTATTATCTGGTGTTTCCTTCTTATTTATCCACCAGAGAAAAACATATTTCTGTGTTTCATCTTACTAGTTTAAATTCTAATACTTAGTTAGTATACTTACATATATGTTTTTCAGATAATAACTTATATACATCTGTACATCTATATTATTTTATACTGGTACACATATGCACATGTATACTTAGTTATATTTCTGCATATAGCACACTTGAGGGTTTTCTTTATTTATCAGTAAATATATATATATACATATACATATATATATATACATTTTCCATACATAGCATCATGTACTCATTCATAGTATCCAGGGATCTAGCTTTACTCATGTGTATTTTCTGTGCACAAAGGCACATCATTTTATTATACCACATCAAGCTGTCTCATCTTTCCCTTAAACATGGTTTTATAAACTACTTAAAAATTATTTTAATCTTATTTATATTTTTCCAAGATAAATTCCTAAAATATTGGGTCATTACATACACCCCACCTTTTAGGAATTGTGTCCCACAATTTTTCCAAGCTTAAACCAGAGAATAAGTACTCCTCAACCACTTAGATTTCTAGTTCTATGATAATAACTAAAAATACATACATCCAAAAGAAAAGCAAATTTAAAAAAAAAATTAGATTTACCTCTAATCTGAGAATAGCTTAGGGTAGCTCATCCTAACCTTGTCCTCTAATTCCCATGTGCAATCACTAGGATCAAGACTCCACTGTACTTTTACAAGTTTCAGTGATTTATTTCTTAATTTCTTCACATCCTTTGCCAAAATTCCTACTGGATCTTTTTCATAAATCAAATTAGGATTTATCTGCACTTGGGTTGGGGTCTCCAGAATTTCTGCCTTGTCATGTACCCACCTTCTCAGTTGTGATACATGAAAAACATCATGTATGCCTTGCATGTTTTCTGGCAATTCCAACTTATATGCCAAGGGACCAATTCTTTCCAGAATTTTGTATGGTCCAATATATCTTGGGGTTAACTTGCCTTGTTTCCCAAATCTCAGCACATTTTTCATAGGTGAGATTTTGATGAAAACAAAATTTCCCACTTCATATTCTACCTGCCTCCTTTTCTTGTCTGCAAATTTCTTTTGCCTATCTTGTGCTGCTGCCATCCTTCTCCTTATCAACTCAATTTTCTCCTTAGTTTCTTGTATGTACTCAGGCCCTAAAATAACCCTTTCTCCTGCTTCTACCCAACAAACAGGTGACAATCAAGGCTTACCATATAAGGCTTCAAATGGAGCCATTCCTATGGTGCTTTGATAACTGTTGTTGTATGTAAATTCAACTAGATGAAGATAATCTTCCCAGTTGCCCCAAAAATCCAATACACATGCCCTCAACATGTCCTCCAAAACCTTGTTTACTACCTCAATCTGCCCATCTGTCTGAGGATGGTAGGCAGTACTTAAACATAGTTCACTTCCCATTGCTTCTTGAAAGCTTCTCCAGAATTTTGAGGTGAAGATGGTATCCCTATCACTCACAATGGTTTTGGGAATGCCATGCAATTTTACCACTTCCTTCATAAAAATTTGAGCTAATTTTGGTGCTGTCCTTTCTGACTTGACTGGGATGAAGTGTGCTACTTTGGTTAGCCTATCAACTATCACCCATACACTTGTATTTCCTCTCTTAGATCTAGGCAGCCCATCTATGAAATCCATAGATATATCTTCCCACTTCCACTGTGGTACACTAAGAGGCTGCATCAACCCTGATGGCCTTTGGGTTTCAGCCTTGACTTGTTGGCAAGTCATACATTTGGCAATGTATTTAGCTACATCTGATTTCATCCCCTTCCACCAGAAGTCTCTTTTCAAATTTTTGTACAATTTTGTGTTGCTTGGGTGTATGGAGTATTAACTTCTGTGATATTCATTCAATATCTCTTTCTTCAATTCGGTGTCCTCTGGCACACACATCCTATTTTGGTATCTCATATAACCATTTTTATCAATATGGTAATTCATCACTTCCTCCCCTTTTGAGAGGAGAATTTTCTTCTCTAATAAGTTTGCATCCTGTTCTTTCATTTTTTCTACCTTCAGGATTAAATCTGGTTGAAGTGTCATTAAGCTTAACTTCCCTTTATTTTCTTGTGCACCATGCATCTGCTCATCAATGTGCACACAACCATTCTCCCCAATTTCTAACTCAGTTAGCAAAGACAAGTCCTTAAATTCTTCTATCATCATCATAGCCAATTTACCATGCTGTCTACTTAGAGCATCTGCAACTTTGTTTGCTTTGCCTGGGGTATAGAGTATGTCAAAGTCATAGGCAGCTAAGAACTCCACCAATCTATGTTGCCTCATGTTCAAATCTTTTTGTGAAAATAAATATTTTAGAGACTTGTGGTCGGTGTAAAGTTCAAACTTAGTGCCTAACAAATAATGTCTCCAAAGTTTCAAAGCATAGATCACAGCTGCTAATTCAAGATCATGTGTGGCATACCTAACTTCATGGGGTTTATGTTGTCTGGATGCATATGCAATGACTTGGCCTTGTTGCATCAGCACTGCACCCAAGCCAAATCCACTAGCATCAGTGTATACAACTAATTCTTCATTTCCATGAGGTACCTTTAAAATTGGAGCATTCACCAATGCCTCCTTCAACTGTTCAAAAGACTTTTCACATTTTTCTGACCAAACAAAAGCTTGGTTCTTTTTGGTTAGGTTAGTAAGTGGTGTAGAAATTTTTGAAAAATCTTTTATAAACCTCCTATAATACCCTGCCATCCCCATAAATGACCTCACTTCACTCACAGTGCTTGGCCTCTTCCATGCTTGAATAGCCACTACTTTATTGGGGTTCACAGAAATTCCTTGGGCAGATATAACATGGCCAAGAAAATGCACTTCTTCTTTCCAAAATTCACATTTTGAGTATTTTGCCTTTAAGTCTTTTTCCCTTAGTCTAGACAAAACCATGTGCAGATGACTTTCATGCTCTTCCATTGTTTTGGAATAAATTAAAATGTCATCTATAAAAATAAGCACAAACTTGTCTAAATAATCTCTAAAGGTTCTGTTCATTAAATCTACAAAGTATGATGGTGCATTGGTCAAGCCAAATGGCATAACAAAAAATTCATACAACCCTTATCTGGTGTTAAAGGCAGTGTACTTGATGCTTGATTCTTCCACCTTCATTTGATGAAAACCAGATGCTAAATCTAGCCCAGAGAATACTCTTGCTCCAGCCAATTGATCAAAAAGATCATCTATTCTTGGCAGTGGGTATTTATTTTTAATGGTTACCTTGTTTAATTCCATATAATCTATGCAGAGTCTCAAAGTACCATCTTGTTTCTTAACAAACACCACTGGTGCCCCCAGCAAGAATTACTGGGTCTTATAAAACCCTTATTTTCTAATTCCTCTAATTGTTTCTTTAATTCTTTTAGTTCATTTGGCCCCATCCTTGTTGGCTTTTTAATCACTGGGCTTGCTCCTGGGACTAAATGAATTTGGAATTCCACTGTCCTATGGTTTGGAACACCATTAACCTCCTCAAAAACATCTAAATATTCATTGACTATGGGAATTTCCTCAATAATATGTTCACTGAAATCTTTACCCAAATCAATCAAATGACACAATTTTCTTCCCTTGGACACTTCACACAAAATTGTGATCCTCTGGCTTCCATGGTTTTGCAATGATATGGTGGATGAGTCTAAGTTAATTATGGCCTTGAATTGCCTTAACCAGTCTACTCCCATAATAACACCTATATTTGGGTAATTTAAAACATATAAATTGGAAATAAAAGTATCTCCTCCTATGTTTAATCCCACATCCACACAGATCATGTTTAAAACACTAGAACTTCCCAGTGGACTTTGTATATGTAAAGGGGTTTCAACCAATATGCAACTTAATTTCAGCATTTTAACTAATTCATAGGAAATTAAGGAATGAGTTGCTCCAGTATCATATACTACTGCTATGGGTACATTACAAATAAATAGTGTACCTTCCACTTGACTGTGCTTCTCAGCATTGATCTCCATTGTTCTGCCTTTTTCCTCCAAGTTTGCTAATTTTCCTTGCTGCTTATTCTCAGGACAATTTCTTTTCATGTGCCCTTCTTTCCCACATAAATAACACTTGAAAGCTCCTCCTTTCAGTTCTGAACATCTTGGTTTGATATGTCCTTCTTTTCCACATTGATGGCACAAAATCTTCTTGGTTTCCTTAGCTTTAATATCCCCAGTAGACTTAGTACTGGCCTCTTCTTTCTTCTTATCATAAGGATGATATCTCCCCTTACCCTTCTTACTGTTATTGTTCTTGAAATTTCTGAATTTTTCCCTTTCCTTGTCATGCTGCTCCAACCTCAAAGCTAAGTCTATCACGTGGTCAAAGGTCCTGTCAGCATAGGGTAACATGGCTCTGCTAAGTCCTGGGTTCAAACCTTTTATGTACCTATCATTTTTGGATGCTTCATCTGCTACAAGCATTGCTCCATATGTGGAAAGCCCTTCAAACTTTTGAGTGTATTCTGTGACAGTCATAGTTCCTTGCCTAAGTCTAATAAATTCTTCTAGCAAGGTAGTCTTCGCTGATGCTGGTACAAACCTTGCTTCCAACATCTCTTTGAATTGATTCCAAGTGATTTCATTCTCATTTCTTCCTGCAATGATTACTTCCCACCAGCTTAAAGCTACTCCTTTTAGCTGTCTCGAAGCCACTTACCTCTTTCTTTGATCATCAAGTTGCATGTCATTGAAAATTCTATCCAATGTTCTCAACCATGCTTGAATTTCCATAATACTCTCTGTCCCTTCAAAACTTTTGCCTCCTAAATGAGTATATGTCTTAAGTAATTTTGAGAGTTCTTCATAGGGATTTTCTTGCCTTTGTCCTGCCCCATCCCTAAATGCTCTCACCAAGTCTTGCAGATTGACCATTGGTGGTGCATTGGAAGATCCTGCTCCCTGATTTGGTGGTCTTCCTACCATAGTTTGCTAATAATAATTTACATAGCTGGTTAGTTTGATTGGTAATTTTATTATTTCAGTGGTTTTATTTACAATGAAAACATTGTTATATATTTAGTCTCTTTAAATTTTATTTCTATCAGAGAACTTGATCTTTATTTCTACTATGTTTAATAACATAGCTCTGATACCAAATGCAATGACCCTCTCTTTTCTACCTTCATTTTGTAAGGATTTTTTTTTACTAAGTATATATATATATATCATTTATTAACTAATATATTTCCCCAGGGTCATTTTTCTTTTCCAATAAACAAACTTTATCCAGGATCAAAAGTTTTACCAATATAGATATATCAGTGCAACCACAAGGATATGCACACACATATGAAGATGCATGTGCCCCTCTTGCTTAATCAGGTTATGGCAAACAAGAGGTTACATTGATTGATTAGATTTAATCAAGTGGAAATTAGGGAGGCATCCCTATCATACTTTCATATTGTAAAGCGGGTCCCTGTCAAAGTTTCATTGTAAAGCGGGTCCCTGTTTTCTGGAAACGAAGAAAAATTATTGCTGAAATGTCAGCAACTTTTATAATTAAGTGCTGATATTTCAGCAACTATTTGTGTCAAAGTTTAATTGTAAAAACAAAGAAAAATTATTGCTGAAATGTCAGCAACTTTTATAAATAAGTGCTGATATTTCAGCAACTTTCATAAACTGTGTTCACAGTGTACATAAATGTTGCTGAAATATCAGCAACTTTTATAAATAAGTGTTGATATTTCAGCAACTTTCATACACTATGTTCACAGTGTACAGAAATGTTGCGGAAATGTCAGCAACTTTTATGAAATGTTGCATCATGCTCTGCAATAATCGTGAATAAAAAACAGGGACCTAATTTACACTGAAATTTAGTGAAGGACTTTTCATGAATTTTGAAACTTAATAAGGACATGTGCCAAAAGTACCCTTTAATCAATCCCCACATAGCTTAATTTTTATTTATGTAATAAAATATTATTCACATAGGTAACAGTATGCTTTTTAATCCTTAATAGCTTGCTGGATCCTCTATAAAATATGATCCATAAAACTAGATAATTATGTTATGATTATCTATAAAAATTAGTAGTGTAGTGTCTGTGCTCTGAAAATGATATAAGCCTCAATCATTTTCTATGTTTGCTTTCCTATAAAATCTACCTTATATGCAAACTCATATCTGGGATATTTTTAAGTGAGTTATCATATTCTAGAAGTTTGATTCCTTAATACCAAAATACAAGACTAAATGAAATGCAGTCCGGGGTGAGTTTCCTCAGACATATGGATACTCAGCAAAGAAAAGCATGGGTTAAATAGACTCTCTGTTAAGGCATATTTCAGAGGGTCTTAAAATGCATTTTGCCTAAAGCTTTAGTAAAAAGAAATTCAGATTTCATGTTAAAATTACAAAGGTACTGGTGTGACAATATCTGCACAAATCATGTCTGAACATGTATAAAATTTACTAATATGGATCTAACTTCACCCTCCTATAAAATCCCTATTATGGATCTAACTTACAAAATTATAGATAAAACTTTTCAACATTCCAGATAATGAAACCCAGATATTTTAAATTACAGTTACAAGTCAAATTCTTAAAAATACTTAACCAAATATCCAACATCACTCAATACTTACTACAATGGAAAATTTTAAAATATCAATACATGCAAATTTCATCATTTAAGCTCTTATCTATCTAATTCTAGCATGCTATAATCTTCTTCTCAATGCCTTGCTTCTACTCCTACCTAGAGGCTGCTGTTCCTGAAAAAGCATTTGAAGCTGCCTCATTTTAAATGAGACACCCCAGATGCTATTAGCACACTAGGGTCAGACATATGTCTGGTATGAGAAAATTCACTAAAGCAATTAATTAATTAAGTTAAAATTGAATTAAGTACATATACATAAAGTTCTGCCCTTTGAAGACAAGTAATACTTGTGTGCATGTTCTGTGTCATTGTGCATGTGTACACTTTAATCTTTCTTTCCAGAGACTTTGTATAGATATGGCACATACACTCAGGCATACAATTCAGTCATAAATCAAATAATCATTCACACCAAACAGAAAATAACCAATATGAGTTAAATCATTTATTCCCTCCTCATATTTCATTTCTGGGAAAAATCTAGTTTCTCATCATGTCAAATATTCTTCCCTTGATATATTTATCTACCCTGGTCTCATCTGCGATTTTATGAATCAATGGACACACTGTAATGAACTAATTCACTCCATTACACAAAGATCTCAGGACTTAAACAAGCCACGTGTCAACTTGTATTACTCAAGAACACAAGTCATTCCTGCAGTAATCTTGACCCCATTTCCTAATCAAGTTCTCAGGTACTTTCTCTTTTTAATTTTTCAGGGCAAACCCAATCAGTGAGTCACTTTACAAAAACAAGCATTCATCTCATAGCATTCCTCATCATTCACATAAACAAACAGAGGTAATCAAGCAATTTAAGTATTGGTACTTATTAAAACATGTTCTTGCAATTTTAAGGAGATATAGACAACTAACATTGGTTCATGGCTCTATGAGAAGATTTTATTGCAAACATCTGTGCTTTAGTTAACTCAGATTGACCAAGCTTCCTAAATCACAAAATCTATTTGCTAGGTGGTTGTTGTATATTTTCTTTGAATCAGGAGTATCAGCACATAGGCAAGCCTATTGCACTCCTAATTCCTTTTTATCTTAAGCCTCAGCACATATACATATGTATATTGCAGCCCATATGCTCATTAATTCTTCTGGGTTGAGCCAAAACCAACACTACTTCCTTATATTCCACATTTTATTTTCTGAGTATTTATTTATATTTCTAACCAGTATCATATCAGAAAGAGATCTGGGTTTTTAAGATACTTATTCATGCATACTGATCATATTTAGAATATTCACAAAATAAAACAACCAGAACAACCATTTGGCATTAAAGCATCCTTAATTTCTGAAAAACAATCACATAAACTTCTAAGAAAAATTAATTTATAACTGGCTGCCTTCATTAGGACTTAGTGCCTTAAGTTGTTGAGTGAGTTTTCTCACCTAGCTCTCTTCTTTGCTTCCTTAATTAGTTGATAACTTCTGCCTTTAGCCTCAAGCTCTTTTCCTTCACTTGCCTTATGTTTTATATGGTGTTTTTTTTTCAAAGTTCTTTTTTGAGAAGGAGAGGAGGCTGCTGCTTATATATATATATATATATATATATACAGAGTTCTCCTTAGGGTTTTAGGTATTGGCTAAAGCCATTTTTTCCCACCAGAAAATTATGTTATCAGCATTTATTTGAACCCAAGATTCTACCCTCCCCAGCTTAATTTGGTAAAGAGAAAAGTGGTTATCTACTTTGGTTATTTTCTGAAATCTTGCTTTTCCGTAAAATGCTTTTTCTCTTGTCTATTTGCATGCTAAATGTGTGATCTGATTTCCAGCAATATTATATACATATTTCTTTCTTTCTTAATTCAGCCCATACAAAATACATTTTTGTTTTCCTCCCATTTTCTATTTTTAGCCTTTACTTTATTATCTGGTGTTTCCTTCTTATTTATCCACCAGAGAAAAACATATTTGTGTGTTTCATCTTACTAGTTTAAATTCTAATACTTAGTTAGTATACTTACATATATGTTTTTCAGATAATAACTTATATACATCTGTACATCTATATTATTTTATACTGGTACACATATGCACATGTATACTTAGTTATATTTCTGCATATAGCACATTTGAGGGTTTTCTTTATTTATCAGTAAATATATATATACATATACATATATATATATATACATTTTCCATACATAGCATCATGTACTCATTCATAGTATCCAGGGATCTAGCTTTACTCATGTGTATTTTCTGTGCACAAAGGCACATCATTTTATTATACCACATCAAGCTGTCTCATCTTTCCCTTAAACATGGTTTTATAAACTACTTAAAAATTATTTTAATCTTATTTATATTTTTCCAAGATAAATTCCTAAAATATTGGGTCATTACAGATATATTCGATCTTCATAGGTATGAGAGTTTTCTACCATTATCCTATTAAATTAAAACCTTAACTTTTAGAAGCAAATAAAATTCGATGTTTAGAGTGTTATTTAACCTTTTCCAATTTGATTATATTCCCTCTTGTAATATCCGTTTAAAATGACATGAAATAATAGTTTTTCGGGTCCAAGGACCAAGGCAATTTTTCGAATCACGTTGAATCTATGTGTTCCTTAGTTCATATTACGTATTTTTGGTGATTGGTATAAACACTTGGGTACTCTCACTGAGAAAACCGAGTTTTTCTCCTGCTGATTAGATCTATTGCCGTTGTTGGATTGCTGAAATCTAAGGAGGAGATCCAGATCCGATATCCAGTAGTTCCTTCCATTCTATTCAGATTCCACCAGATCTAGGAAAGAGCTACATCCATCATCATGGTTACCACCAGAACCGCCTCAACTACTGCAGATCCAGATAGACAGAATATCATGTAACTGAACACAATGGGTCAGGCATCTACCGGGGCTCCAGATCCACATGGCCCTATGACTAGGGAAGAGTTCTAGATTTTGATGTAAGAGCTAACCCAGAGCCATCAACAGCTCACCCAGCAGATCCATGCCAACATGGAGCTCGTGAACCGACTGAATGAGGAAAGATGAAGGAGGTCCAGAAGGGATCGTTCTTCATATTCATCCAACGAAAGCTCGGCCACCTCTGATTACAATCATAGACCTACATGCCAACGGCTGGATGGAAACTATGCGCAAGCCTCCGAGCATCAGCATGCTCTAAACCTCGAACAAGCCGGGGCTGGTCCTTCTACGGGACACCAAGCTGAACCCTCCTCTCGAGGAGGGGCACTTCCTTATCACACCATCGATAGCCACGCAGTTGCTGCCGCTACAGAATTGGAAGTTGAGATCCGGAACAGAGCAAATCTGACCCTTCATCAACATGTTCAAGCTTCAAAACCCTATATTCCTGAAGACCCGGAGACAAGGAGGCAAGGAACGGACCGTCGACCGCGCCCGAACCGTCCCCAAAACATGGAACCGACCATGCCTTGGCCTCGAATGTCCAAATGCTTGACATTCCAACCATGATCCGCCAAATGATCCGTGAAAGTCAAGGCCTTAATAATGATGACTGGGGAATATCCCGAAGTCATACACCATTTACTGATGACATTGTTTATGCTAAGCCACGTCGTCGATTCAGGATGCCTACTTTGCCCGAGTATGAAGGAAGTTCGGATCCTAATCAGCATATATTAAAGTATGAATGGCTCATGAACGCCACTCGAGCTGACGATGCGGGTAAGTGCAGGAGTTTCCCAATTTCCTTGGGAGGAATCGCAACTATGTGGTTCACCACCCAGATCCATTTCAAATTTTGATCAGTTGGCCACTAAGTTCGTCGAACAATTCCATATGCATATTACAAGGCCAAAGGATGTCAACAGCATGTCCAGCATTAACTAAGCTCTGGGAGAGACACTCAGACGTTATCTGGAAAGGTTTCATGTTGCTCGTGCTGAGGTTAGCAACCCAAAATGACAATTCTATCTTAATGGCATTGACTAAGGAATTGATCCCAATTCCGAGTATGGCAATTGGTTGGCTAGGAAAACCCCCACGTTGTTGGATCATTTCTATGCTAAGGCGGCCCAGTTTTTGAGGAGAGAAGACGCTAGGCGATCTAGGAAGCAAGACGATGAGGGGCCCAATGGTGAAGGCGTTTAAAGTAATGTTACTGTGAAACAGACCGGTGAAAACTCTGGCAACATGCAATTGAATATACAGAACAAGCAAAGCCAACAGAAAGGAAATGAAGGTCAGGGTAAGAAGCGAGATCAAAATCATGGACCGAGACGTAGAGCTCCCATGTTTGACCGATATACTCCCATGAATACATCCTTGGAGAATGTTTATATTTAGATTTGTAACACATGCCAATATAAGAAGCCTACTCTGAAACAGTCATCTGAGAAGCAGATACAAACTGGAAAGTTCTATAGATTCCATGATTGCTATGGCCAAAATACTAATGAGTGTCGTCATTTACAAGACATAATTGAAAAGTTAATGAGAGAAAGGAAGTTGGAACAATTTGTGCGGGCGTCGTAGAATGGAGGTGCAGGCCCATCGAACCCAAATCAAGGTCAAAACCAAGCTAGGCTAGAGGAACCCGCGCATAATGGCGGGAGGTTGGTAATAAATACAGTTAGTAGTGGTCCTCATCCAGCTGATCGGAGCTAGAAGGAAATGGAGTCGTATGCCAGTTCGATTAGGCATGCAGACTTCGAGTGTTGCAGTAACATTGATGATGAGGCTCTGGCGAAACAATAGAAAATGATGATAGATGACATCGTTTTCCAGCACAGAGATGCTGATAGAGTCGAAGCCCCCATTATCGATCCACTAGTCATATCAGCTCAAATAGGTCCTGCTTGGATGAAGAGGATCTTGGTAGATAGTGGAAGCTCCGTGAATATTCTTTTTAAGCGGGCTTATGACCAAATGAGAATGGAGGCGAAGGATCTAAATTCATGCCAATCTCACATACATAGCTTTAATGGAAGTGCAACAATACCCGCTGAGATGGTGGAGTTGCCAGTCGAGTTGGGAATCGGAGATTGCCGTAGAGTCCGGATGCTACAGTTTGTTGTGTTAGACATTAATTCTCCATATAATGCTTTCTTGGGTCGACCGGCCCTCGTTGAATTCAGGGCAACAATTGCCCCATGGTGTTTGACTCTTAAGTTCCCCATAGATAACGGAGTTGGAGTTGTTCATGGAGATCAGGCGGTTGGACGCGCCTGTTATGTTGCTGAGCAGTGGGAGGCGCAGCGAAAAGAGAAGGGCAAGAACATAAAGGAATCTCTCTACGTCCACTTTTTGAGAATTTAAAGTTAACGCCTGGGCAAAGGCCCAGACACCACAACCAATTCCTAAAAGATCTTGATCCATGAGATAATGATAATGAAGAGGAAGTCAAAGACAGTCAAGCTTCCTCGGCATAGTTGACGATCGATGTTTCGATCGATGATGATGACGACTCCATAATGATAAAGGTCGGATCTCAGCTAAGCCAACAAATGAGAGAGGAATTGGTTGAATTTCTCCGGGAAAACCTCGACGTGTTTGCTTGGACGCACTCTAACATGTGCGAGATCTCACCGAATATCGCGAGCCATGCATTGAATATTAACCTCTGGCATGTCCCGATCAAACAGAAAAGGCGCGGTATGGATCCAGAAAGATCTACTGCCTTGAAGGAAGAGGTAGATAAACTCAACTCGAACGGGTTTATTCGAGACGCATTATATCCAAAGTGGGTATCCAACCCAGTGCTTGTCAGGAAATCCGACGAGAAATGGAGGACTTGTGTGGACTACCCAGATTTGAATAAAGCATGCCCTAAGGACAGTTTTCCATTTCCCAGAATTGATCAGCTTGTAATTTCAATGGCCGGACACGAGCTCTTATCTTTCATGGATGCATATTCCGGCTACAATCAAATACCAATGCACCTATCTGATCAGGACCATACCAGCTTTGTCACCGATCTAGGACTCTATTGCTATAAAGTGATGCCGTCCGGACTCAAGAATGCTGGAGCAACTTATCATAGACTCGTGAACCAAATGTTTGCCAACTAGATCGAGAAAACCATGGAGGTGTACGTAGACGATATGCTCGTGAAGTCGCGACCATCCATCGATCATGTCAAAGACCTAGAAACAATGCCCAACATCCTCCGACGGTACCGAATGAAGCTCAACCCATTGAAGTGTCACTTTGGAGTCGCATCCGGAAAGTTCCTTGGATTCATTGTCAATGCTCGAGGAATTGAAGCCAATCTTGAAAAGTTCTGGGCGGTTTGGAATCTCGAGACTCCCGGAACTATAAAGCAAGTACAAAGCCTCAATGGGAAGGTGGAAGCTTTGAGCAGATTCATCTCTAAATCCACAGACAAGTGCATTCCCTTCTTCGATCCGATCAGGAAAGGAAAGTGGAACTTCGAATGGACTGAGCAGTGTGAGGGCGCATTCCGAGCACTGGTTCAACATCTAGCGACGCCCCCTATTTTGTCAAAGCCGATCGATCATGAGCGACTATATATCTATCTGGCGGTCTCAGCAAATGCGATCGGTGCTGCACTGATTCAGGAAGAGGATCAGATCCAACGACCGATCTATTATATAAGCAAGCAATTGACAAAGGCAGAGAGAAACTACCCAAAGTTGGAGAAGCTGGCTTATTGCCTAGTCATTGCCTTGAGAAAGCTCCGTCCTTATTTCCAAGCTCATCATGTCTACACTGACCAGCCATTACAATAGGTCCTTACACGACCTGAGACGTCTGGAAGGTTGCTCAAGTGGAACATCAAGTTGAGTCAATTCGATATTTATTATACGCTGAGGCGAGCCATTCAAGGACAAGTTCTGGCAGACTTTATAGCTGAATTCACCATACCATAGGACTTTCCCGAAACCAATGAATCTACCAAATACATATGGAAGCTATATATTGATGGTGCATTAAACGACCGTTGCTCAGGCACTAGAGTAGTACGTGAAACTCCCGAAGGTCGATCCATATGCTATACTTTGAAGTTTGACTTCCGTGCAACTAATAACTATGCAGAGTATGAAGCTTTACTTGTGGGACACAGACTTGCCAGAGATTTGGAAATTATTGATGTGGAGATTTACTGCGATTCACAATTGGTCATATGCCAGGTTCGGGGAGAATACCAAGCTAGAGACCAGAGGTTGGCTGCTTATCTTGCTCGGGTTCAAGAAACATTTAATCAGTTCGATTACTATGCCATCCTCTGTATACCCCGAGAGCACAATCAGAAAGCCGATTATTTGGCAAAACTGGCCAGCACCGGTGAGGCATGGCAAATGGGGCTCATCCCCATTGAGACACTTACGGCTTCGAGTATCGATCAGTTAGAGACGCACTGGGTACACGAAGCATCACCCCAGAAGGAGTTATGGATGACTCCGTTCAGGGATTATCTTGAGAATGGAACTTTGCCCGAAAAAAGGAGTGAGAGAAGACAGATTCTCCGAAAGGCTTCGCGATTCATTATCCAGAATGGAGTCCTGTACAGAAGAGGGTATTCAGTTCCTTTACTCTAGTGTATCACCCACGATGAAATCAAGCGAGTGTTACATGACGTGCATGAGGGAGAATGTGGCGATCACACTAGGGGGCAAGCCCTTGCCAAAAAGATATTGAGATATGGATATTACTGGCCGACTGTGAATAGAGACGCATTATCTTATGCCAAGAGATGAGATAAATGCCAGAAGCATGCCAGGATTCCAAGAGCCCTGCCTATCGAAATCACACAAATGGTCAGCCCATGACCCTTTGCCACATGGGGCATTGATATAGTTGGGTCTTTACCTCTGGCTAAAGGTGGTGCGAAGTACGCCATCATTGCAGTTGACTACTTTACTAAATGGGCGGAAGCCGAGCCCCTCGCTACTATCACGACGAAGTAAGTAATCAACTTTGTTGTATGTAACATTATCTGTCGTTTTGGCCTCCCGCATACAATCATCACTAACAACAGAGCCCAATTCGATAGTGTCGAGTTTAAGAATTTCTATCAAAGTTTCCACATCAAGAAGAAATTCTCGGCTGTTGCTCACCCTCAAGCAAATGGACAAGTTGAAGCTGTTAACAAATTTATTAAGTCCATCCCGAAGAAACGATTAGAGAAGGCTGGAGGCAGATAGGTCGATGAATTCCCATGGCCCTATGGGCATATCGAACTACGCACAAGTCTACGACTGGCCACACTCCATTTTTACTTTCCTACGGCGCTGAAGCCGTTATTCCAGTTGAGTTAGAAATACCTTCTCATCATGTGACCTATTATGATCCAAAGACAAACGCCATCTTACTTGCTAAATCTTTGGATTTATTGAATGAGAAGCATGAAGAGGCTGATTTGAGGGTAGCCGCACACTGAAGTCGAGTCGCCCGATTATACAATGCTAAGGTCCGACCCAGAACCTTTGAACTTGGCGATCTCGTACTTAAGAGAATCTATCCAGTCCCTTCGCATATGAAACCAACATGGGAAGGACTGTATGTAATCGAGTGGAGAGTTGGAGACGGCACATTCAAACTATCAACTGTTAATGGACTCATTTTACCAAGGGTATGGAACAGCGAGAGTCTCCATCACTATTACACATAACGGGCTTTATTTATTCATTTAGTCTGCTTTTCCTTTGAAATTTATTTGTGCATTTTGAAATTTGAACTTGTAATAAGGCAACTGACTTTGCCATACTTTCTTATTTCAGTAATAAAATGCGAACTCGTCAAGCCGTAGTAGCGATTCTTGAAATGTGTCATGCGACCATCACGATACATAAAGAGCTAAGTTCCATCTTACGGTGGGACTTATTCAAATAGGGAGTGACTGTGATCCGACCAATCACTCGCTAAGTGAAACCTTAAGCTCGGTGGCAAGCAACCACGCTAAAGCCAAAAGTATTAATACACGACAATCCTCCAACGAACTCCATCTCCCGGAGTGCGAGCTGGAGTACAACTTCAAATCTAAAACTCGAAGAGGATGGATCCTTCCATCCATGACTTCGATTGCCAAGTCAAGGTGGATGTGACCCCATCGTCCGCAACCTTGATCAACTCTTAGTTCCCAAAGCACGAACGGGATCCTAATGCCTAAATAGATGTGACTGACCATCTGTCGGCCAACTCCAGATTCCGAAAGCGCGAATCGGAGTATAACCACAATCGGGTGTGATTGACCACCCACCGACTCACTCTAGTCCCAAGAGCGCGGACTAGAGTATAAACACCAAAATGGGTGTGACTGACCACCGATCAACCAACCCCAGATTCCCGGAGTGCGAACTGGAGTATAAACATGAACTAACTCTGATCGTGAGAGTGCGGACCAGAGTATAAACATTAAATGGGTGCGATTGACCGCTCGTAAAACAACTTAAGTCCCCAGAGCGTGGACCTAATTCTAAACACTAAATGGGTGTGATTGACCACCCATCAACCAACTCCAGATTCTTAGAGCACGAACTGGAGTATAAAACATTAAACGGGCACGAATAACCGCCCATAAAACAATTCTTATCCCTGGAGCGCGTATATGACTCCAAGTACTAAACGGGTGTGATCGACCACCCATGAATGGTCCTATGTCCCCAGAGCGTGGATGTGATTCTAAATGATAAGCAGGTGTAACCGACCGCCAGCACTCGAGCTTAATCTCCAGAGTGCGGGTGCAGGTACCTATCGATGAACGAGTGTGATCGACCGCTCAAATTCATCTCACTTTAACTTTGTTGCGACTTTGATAAATAGAGGTCAACAAAGGCAAAAAGTGTCCGCCGACCGACTACTTAAATTTTCCTTGAGACTGGGGGCATAACTCAAGTACCAGCCACTGACCGAGACACTGTAACATCAAAATTTGACTCGACGTTTGGTTATGACCCGAAACCATGACTTTGGGACTTAACGACCGAACTCAAGTTCGACTCAAAAACTAAAAGCCTCACGAGTACATTAAATGGAAATACGAGTGTAGAAATGCTTAAGTTAATAGACAAAGAGTTATGCTGAAAAACAAAATGGAATCTCATTTCAACTATTCTTCAAAAGAAAACGATAAGTACAAAAATTATTTCAAGAATTCCTATAGGCAGAGGTCGAACTCGCATCTATACACGACCTACAGAAAGCAAAAGGAAATTCCTACCTATCTATCAAGAAAAGGAAACAAAAAGACATGTCTACTCCTTTGACTTCTTCTTCTTCAGTGTTGATCCACTGGAACTACCACTCAGCTATCTTTTTTAGTCGTTGCCTCCCCAGCCTCCTTTTGTTGGTTATTCTTCGGCCAGGGGAATTATAGCGGTCTTTTCCTCCAAACTCACGAGGATCGGAATGCTCTCGGTATGCGGAGTTGGAGGAACAACGACACTTTCAATGTTGGAGGATAGAGGAGGCATGCGGGTATAACCGATCATGCTATCTAGAGAAATGATAAGCATAGGGATCGGACCAGGGCCCGCCATGCCACCTCCCACGCTGCTAGCCTGCTCGGCTCTCTCTATTTCAGCGTTAATTTCCGCCATTATCTCCTCCTCCCAAACTACTTGAGCCTCCACAAGAATGCTGCCAGTCAAGCCCACTGAGCTAGTTGTAAACACATTTTCACCTATGCGGAAAGGTAGGTCAATGGTTGGGTCGCTTCGGTGGCCGAGGAGTTCTTCCATCATTTGCTCGTCAAGAATGAAGCTACTTTCGTGCACCTCCCTGGTTGATGTTGCAACCGTTGTGGTCATTGCCTCCGTCATAAGAGCCTCCTGCTCATGATGCAATTCTTGGGTTGCATGAGGATGCTAGTGCAGAACCTATGACTGAATAAAGATAAGAAAAGATATTAGTGACATCCTCTGACAATTCTCCAGCCTTTGGATGAATATAAGAAGTGTTCGAAGTACCTTTCTCAGATTGACTCGCATGTTGAGCCGGTGTTCCTTCAAAAACATGTTCATGAACCGGGGAAATGTGCGGCCTATCTGGGTCGTACGCCGGAACAGCTAAAAGGTTAATTATAGAATTAAGCTCGAGTCGAGTCACTATAGGCATTTTAGAGCTTCCTTCATGGTGCTCAACTACGGACCCCTCTCCAACGTCCGGGTATTTAGCGGTAGTTTCTCCTTTTCAAAAGTGACAATGGCATCGTGAAGAACTTTTCTCTCATCTTTGGTTAATATCCGGTTCTCTAGTTCGAAGTCGTCAATGGATGTAGGGTTGCAGTCTGCTTTCTCATCCTCTACCAAGCGGCACCAGGGATTGTACAAATGTAATGAGTAGTCTTCGAGCCAGCTCAGATTGTGGTGTTTCAAGACATTGACATTATAAGTGACCAGGAGGTCTTCGATATCACCTTCCAACCTTTTCTCTGCCACTCTAACCACAGTCTCAGTCTCGGTTTCTTGGACCTTAAGCTTGGTCGCATCCCGCTCATCCCTAAGTACAATGGCTTGCTCACACGCCTCTTGGGCAGCTCTATTAGCGTCGTCTTTTTCCTTGGCGACTTCAGCAAATTTGGCTTTTATCTTAAAGCTCTTTGAGTGCCGCGTCTCTCTCTGCCATGACCGTAGTGGTCTGGTGTTCCATTTCCTCGACCAAGGCTAAATATGTTTGTCTTGTCTTCTCTATCCTCTGGGTTGCCTCATCGGCCCTCTTATTAGCCTCCGTTTTCGAATTTCTTGAAAATTCATTCTCATTGTTGCGCACCTGAATTATGCGGTCCTTCTGAGCGAGATTAGTTTCTAGTTTCTCAATTGTCTTCACCCACTCAAAGGCCACCGTTGAAACTTTCTCTGCAGTCTTCATCCATTCTCAATACTGACTATAAACATCATGTACGTAGTCATGTATCGTATGTTCTACCCCATTGGGAATTCCCTTTAAGTGCGGAGGAAATATGAAGCCGTCGAAGCAGACGTTTGGGAAATCTTTCTTCAACTTAGCGATTCTAATCGCTCCTTCCCCGATGGGTTCTGTAGCGACTTGTTCAATAGTAATGGGGGTCTCAATCTCGAACCTCCGACGTTACTCGTCAGGCCATGACGTTTGAGGAGGTGGTAATTGATGAGAGGTTTCCATAAGATGTCCACCATAATCAGAAGGTTTGGAAGGAACTCTAGGTGGCGGAGAGCGCGACCATGAGTGGCACCTATAATCCCTTTCCTTCTCCCTTTCTAGGTGCTCACGCTCTTGACTGGAATGGTGATGGTCATAGTCTCTATCAGACTCGCGCCTGTGAGACTCAGAGTAAGAACTAGAAGAACGGGGCGCAGAGCGAAGACTGCCAAGCATTGAGCCTTGCCTTACCATTATGTCTGTGAAATGAAAAGAAAATTGGAATTAGTTATCCCCTGAAATCGGAAAGCATGTGATGATAAGTTGTGCGGTGCCATGTGTGTGTGTGCATGTGCAAACCCCCCAACCAACCGATTATGGCAGCTCCGCTTGTAGGAGTCGGCTCCCCTATATCTAAAGCACTCCAACATGCCTCGGTTTCCAACCCAAAGTCTTGAAGTGAAGTCAGATTGTCATGGGACATCCGCCAATCCTTCCAACGAGCTCTCCATTTGCGGAGGAGGAATCTCCTTACTAGTAGCGGGCAGAGGCACAACGACGGTTTTGTGCCTTAGAGATTAGCGGACAACGGTCTTGCCTTTTCTTTTTCCCGATGCTTGAGGGTCCTGCGAAGGCACAACCATGGACTCGTCTCTAGCTGGCGAGCTCTCGTCATCGTCTTGTTCGGTTATAACAATTCCGGGAGCTCTCCTTCTTATTTGCCTCACCGGAGCCATCCTAAGAACTCCTACTAGTCCTATGCTCTAATCTCTATCGAGCAGCCCCATGACAATCAAATTTTCATCAGTGAGGACTTCGTCGATTTCTCTATGCGCGGCTGGCACCAATTGAAGAACCCTTACTATTTCTTTAAACTGATCCCCTTCGGGTCATGGAGTCGAAGCTGTATAAGAAGCAAAGTGTTAGACTCCACAATCAATTAATATTATCTAGTTAATCGACAAAAAGTTGGAGCACTTATGTCGGACTAGCCAACGTCTCGCGAATCCCAACGGGCACCGAACATAGAACCACTCGGTTTTAAAATAGCTAAGCTTGCCCCAAGCTCTAGCCACTACCTAGCAATTTTTAACTGCCTCCAAAAAATTGAAAGAAGGGTTGTACCCGTGACTTTTTATGTTGAATAAATATCTAATCTCTTCTATGGTCGGAGGTCGGAAAAGGTGCTCCATGAAGATAACAAATAGACTGTTGAGCAAAGCGTACCCGTTCGGGTGCAACTAGGATGGAGAGATCCTCAAGTAAAGCAACACTTCCTGAATGAATTGATTGAAGGGAGAAAGTGTCACGGCTACACACATGAATCTATTGCAAGCCGTGTATCCCTCCGGGGGGTTGTGAGCTCTATCTTTCGGCCCCGGTAATAAGACATCATTTAGAGGCAACCCATGCCTTAGGCAAATCCGGCATAACATATCTTCAGAGATATTAGAGTGGATAGAATCCTGTGGGTTCATAATAAAAACTGCTCCTGGTAGCTCATCTTGAGCAGGGCTAATTACTTCAGCTGCGATAGCCAGTATTTCAATTACGGGAAGATGCGGACTATGAACATCCTACGAATGAGAACTTCTGGGTTCCATAGCTATTGAACTCAGTAAAAATCATCGTTATATGACAATAAACATGTGTTCCCCCAGTGTGAAGTGAATGATCATGTTGTGCAGTGCTACATAATGCTTTAAATTTCTACAAGTTTAAGAGATTTTCAAATGACAAGACTTCGAGATTCAAACGAAGCGACCGTCATCGTTGACCGTCACAACCGAGCCATCCGAACTTTGGAGAATGATCCAAGTTAGAGTTCGTCGGATTTGTCAAGTTACAGTTCCATTGACAAGCTTCGAAGGGTAGTCAAAAATGCAATTACACAGTTATATCCAATTATGCAAAGTTGAAGCTCGCCGAAGTCAAATGTTCGATTATGCAAGATTTCATATCCATTAAAGTTTGAACTTGGATCGATCACCAGAAGTGCAATTCGTATCGATCGGGGAAGACGGCATCACGTATCGATCACTAGAAGGTCAATTCCTATCGACCCAGAACCCTCAACTTCGTATCGATCAAAAACAGCATCTTCGTATCGATCGCCAGATCAAAGTCTTCGTATCGATCACTCTGGATTGATATGAACTCCCATCATCAGTCGATACGAAGCTACTTACTTGATTGATACGTAGATCCATTATGCCTGGATCGATACGAACTCATTCTCCATCCACGATCGATACGATTACGTCCTTCATCCACCATCAATACCAGTAATTCCTTCATATCCCTCTACACTTCTTCTTCTCCAAACAACATAAACGCCATTCCAACCTTCCTTGACCTTGCTCCGGTCTAACTCCGACCTCGACACCACCGGAATCGGCCACGAATATGAATGGATTGGCAGTCGAACTCAAATCTCATCGTTTTAATGTGGATTTATGGGTTGATTATCTAGTTAAAGCAGTTAGTTCGAGGGATTAAAAAATTAAATAGCTCGAAGATGAAGGCAACTTCTTTTTCTCTTTTGCTCTGATCGATACGAAGATAGTGTGTAGGAGCGAAATCAAGTGGAAATTTTTTTAAGTCCCAAGCGTATTTATATGGACTCGAAACCATGGAGAATAAACACTTCGTCTCCCAGTGCTAAAAACCGGTAGGAACAGTCATCAACCTCATCGATACGAAGAGTTGTCTACGTATCCATTCACCCAGATTGATATGGGATATGACTGTTCGTATCCATCAGTAATTGACCTCATATGTCATCGATATGAATGTCGCTGTCAAGTCATGTTTGGTTCGATCAAATCCATCGATACGAAGTAACAATTTCGTACCAATCTGCTTTAAGACCACAGGAGTTCGTATCCATCAATACGAAATGCATATCCCAACTCTTCAAATCAATCCAGGAGAGGATCGATACGAAGAAAGGACTTTAAACTACCATCAAACGTTGTTACAACTTGAATTTCACATCGATCCAAGAGAGAATCGATACAAAACTCGATCCAAACAAAAACTAAAAGACTTGACAATGACCCGTGAACGTGCAAACGTGAACACGAGTCAAGTTAACATACGTGCATGTATGATGAACTAATATTCAATTTTCAAAATTCACAAGATTTGAATGCTCACCTGATGACAATTATGACAGTGGATGACAAATTGCTAGCACTTGACACTCGGTTACAACAGAGCACTGCATGATCATTAGCGGTCAGTAATTCAGCATTTATATTACTGGAAATCAATCAAAGGTTACATCTTTCGACGAAAAGACGAAAACTATTCAGCGAATCAAATAGGACTTTTCAGGACAAAGATTGCAGATTTTCAAAGCTCGTCATGTTTACACAAGACGTACTTTAAGGGGCAAATGTTATCCCGCCTTTTTGGCAAGGTAGTGACACCAAGAACTTGACTAGAAACCAAGGAAAATCCGTCCCGAATATTGGTTATACACAGGTTTACTATGGATACTGGTCGATTTTGTCCGAGTCCGGATCAAGCTACAATTAACATGGTACAATAAGCATAGCTATGAAAGCCAATGTTCCAAATTTCAGTTCAATCGGAGTTCGTATGCTCAAGGTATGGATCGATCAAAATCAAGGAAGTCAACCTCATTCGGATCCATGGTGTTCGTATCCATCAAAGTCAATCTCCTTCGTATCCATCGGCAACTACTCCTTTGTATCGACCGACCGCCTTATAGATTTCGTATCGATCAGCCAACAGATTGATAGGAAATCAACACCCTTCATCGATACGAAATCAACACCTTCAATCGATACGAAGAGCATAAGTTCATATTGATACGAACTGGAACAAAAGTTATCGATACGAAGCGGCTTCAAGTGAACGATACGAACGAAGTTACATGGGATTGATACAAAGAAACGTGGTCAAAAAGAGGAAATGGTCGCTTGGCATGAAAAGTGGATCGCTCCTGGACTATCGCCCCACGTCACACTGATCGATACGCATAGCATCGATACGAACAGCTATCAATAAGAGTTGATCGATACGAACTCGCAAATTCAAACTTGGATCGATCATAACTCAAAATCTACAGGTCCAAATGCTACCAAATTTTCGCAGGAGCTTATTTATCACCTCAAGAATGTCTCTGATCGATTTCAGCCCAAAAGGAGCAAGCATTTATCGATACGAAATTAACATGGATCGATCCCAAATGACCTTGGATTGAACTGGTGGGCCCACCCACGTGTGAGAAGGGGTATTCCAAGATCTAGGCTAGATATTTCCAGGCTACGCCTATAAATAGCAGCCCTATGTCTCCCAAAAATGGACTTTTGACTCCGTTACGCCGTTACTTTGTCGAATATCCATTGTAACTTGAGTGCTTGAGTTGTAATATGTGGTAATCAGTTAAAGAACATCAATAAAACAACAAACTTTCTAGAGTGGATGTAGGCTACAACGCTGAACCACTATAAATCACTGTCTTCTTGCATTTTTGTTTGTCTATTTTGGCGTGTTTGTTAGATTAGCCTCTGTTTGCATTTATATTCTTCATTTTAATCTCTTCAAATACACCCGAAGAGTGTTGTACCCAATTTTGTTACAAACATCTATAATTAGTTTTACCGTATCCTAAACCACTTTTATTATTAAAGATCTAGAATTGCTAAAATTGAATTTAAACCATTTTGACCTTTGTTAAATTTTGTGACTTTTCATTAAGCTCATTGAATTTAATTTTATAATCATAACTTTCCTTTTAAAAAATTCATTGCCATTTTTCAAAGCAATAATTTCTTTAATTATTTCAGGTTTCTTATCTTTTAAAGCACAATTCTCCATTTTAAAAGACAAAATTTGAGAACGGGATTATTTAAAGAAGTTTGCAATTTATCATTATTATTTTTTAGATCACCAACTTTTAAATCTTTTACATGTAAAAAATCATTAATTATCAAAGCATTATTTTTCAATTCAAAAGTTTCATTTTCTAGCTCTACAATCTAGTTTTCACAAGCTTTTAATTTTTGTAATATAATAAAATTAATACTTTATCAAATTTATCATATAATCTATCATATTGACTAAATAATTAATCATGTGAATCGCAAAGTACCTTATTAGTGTTATTGGCCATTTAATTTTATTAAATTTAGATAACAAATTTTTTATAACTGTGTGCTCTTTTACCAAATGTATGTCCCTTTAACTAATTTACCCTAACAAACTTTATGTAAAATGGATCTTAAGCCAGAAGGGGATGAATAGCGTTTATATTATATTTAAAAGTTAATTTGTGAAATTAATATTTATCTACTCAGATTGGTAACAAAATAAAAAAATAGCAGATAATTAGAGAATAAAATGCAGTAAAGTAAATGATACTAGGAATTTTTATACTAGCTAGTTCGAATTCTCAATTCTGCATCCAGTCATGTACTCCTCATTTCCACTAAAACAACTTGCTTTTTATAGATGGCAAGCACACCTTTACAATCTCAACTTTCGTCAGGTGGCAAGCTACTCCTTTCCTCTTGACTTTCCTCAGGTGGTAAGATCACCTTTCTTTTTACAATCAATCATAGACTAAAGCAAGTAATTGTATTTTCAATACATATTATTATAGATTTAATACAATGAACCTCTAATAGAAATATATCACTGAAATCTTGAAGGAATTGGATGAGACTAGGGAGAGAATGATTGAAATTCAAGTACCAAATCTCTGGTCTTTTGTGGTTTGCAAATCCTTGAAGAATTAAAGTGAAACAATATGGCTTTGTAAAGGGAGCGGAAGAATATTAATAGATTTTTCTCATAAAAGTAGCAAAGTGAAAGATTAAGAGAAAATGAGAGAATTCATTGTTAAAGTTCATTTTCTAGAGCCTTTATATAGCGAATGAAGAGACATGACTTTTGGTGAAAGGATAAAGAGACTTGTCCATTCGTTTAAATTTGAAAAACCAAATAATGGTCAGTGTGTCTTCATACGGTTGATGGGTATATCTACATGCATGCCTTTATGTCACCATAGTCACAAGGGATATGTCGATATATATATATACATATATATATATATATATATATATATGTCAACATAGACTGCGGGATTTTGTCGACATACTTAGTAAAATTCTGGTTTTCTTTCTCTAAAATTTAAATAGAGACTTCCACTTTTTAAAACTCAAATTGTATGTTTATATGAAGATGTTAGGAACTAAAATAGAGTAGAATGAAAGAATTATTTCGAGGATATTTGCTATGGGGCCTTTAATAAAAATACTTAGACCTAGACCAACTCAGTGAACTCTACAAATATCTTTGTTGTTGAAGCACTTGTGTTTCATCTATCTTGAGTCAATTAAGTTCTTCCATTTTCTCTAATTAATCTTCATATGTATAACTCATTTGCTTACATTGAGTTTTCTTGTTTATCTTTGTAAAATATCTCCATAATATATCTAAAATACTACATAATTTGGAGAAAATTTAGTAGTGATATTTATACGGTTGTTATCATCAAAATCAATACTTGGGGTATTAACACTATTGGGAGAAGATGTAAAAGTAGAATGGAAGTTGGAAATTTCTTCTAGATAAGAATATGTAAGAATGGCTGTTATAACTGAATTACTTAAACTTATTTAATGTAGAAATTTTAATTAAGTAACGCAAAATTGTACATTTAAAATAAGGGAAGTGAAGATTTCTCAAAATTATGAGAAAATATAACGGTTGGAAAATAGTCAACTTTAATAGGAGTATAATTAGACACTAAAAAAATTCTACCTAACAATAACTAGTTGTATATTATATTTATTAAATAGAATTAAAATTGTAACGCTCTGCCTTCAATGATCAAAATATCATAAGGAATTTACCATCTAATAGCTCGGATCAATGTGCATGGAAGGAGCGATCTCTCGTTACACTACTTAGGGTCAACATGGATACATTTCAATACCTGAATACATCTAAAATAATAAGTATCTCGTCTCGATGCAAGGCATTGTACACGAGTTCTAAAATTGAATAATAAAGTAGATGTAGATCTAAATTTCCCGACTAATAGAATTAAAGTGAACAAAAATGATGAATTTTATATCATATCTGAATTCTAATACATCATCTCATATATATACAACTCATTACATAAAATAATCACATTGACCAATACAAAGTACAAATATTGTAAATACTTATCATCATTAGCTGCTCCAATTCCATATCGTAGCCCATAAAATATATAGTGTAACAACCCTAGATTTTACATATAATTTAAAATTTGATTTTTATTTGATTTTGAAATATTTTTTAAGCTTGTTTCATTTCAAACATTTCAATTTTAAATATAAATGTTGATGATTATGTGAGTTATAATTTCAAACTAATATAAATTGAATATTTTATTGAAAAGTGAAATTCTGGTCAAACTGTTCAATCTTTGACTTTTAAACTTCAAATTTAAATTATATAAAATCTTAAATTTTATCTTTTATTATGAAAATAGATGTAATAAATTGAACACTGCTTTTTGTTTCGTTGAAAACGGAGTTAAACTGTAAAAGTTATGTATATTTCAATATTGAGTGCAATTTGTTTCATTCTGCAATTTTGTTATTTTAAATTGTATAAATTATATTTTCTTTGTCATATTTTATTTTAATATGTATTAATATGTTATTTTATGTATATTTTTGTCTTTTAATATTTTTAAAGTGATAATATAATGTTTCTAAAGTTCATTTGAATTTATTTCCAGTTTTTAAAGCCCGGTTTGCATTTTAAAGCTATTTTCTTATTTTCAATTCTATTTAATTAAATTTTAATTATTTATTCACTTTGAAAATGTTTTAAAAGTCATTTTTATTTCAAATTTTGTTTTAGAATATTTTTTAAAATTAAGTTAATAATTTTCCAAGACTAGTAGTGATTTATTTGTACTGTAACTGACCACCACACCCTAACCACCACCATAGGCCGCCACCACTCCTCTGACCTGACCACCACACACCCCTCCAGCCACTGTCCAGTCATGGTGCACCCACAGGCCGAGCCCACTCCCCATGGCCGAACCACTTTGATGATCAAAAACCACTATATTGCCTAAAACTCTTCATACTCCATGTTGTAACTCCTCGCCATCATTCTAGCCTTTATGCCGTGCGTTTGCATGACCAAACCCAAGCCATGTACTGTCCAAACCTGAGCCAAATCTACCCCTAGGCCGTTCATAGACTATGAGAAAGCAAGGCAAAAGATTTGGCATTCGTATCTCTTTTCATTTAAAAGTTATTCCACTTTAAGTGTATTGAAATTGTGTTTGTTTTGATGGTTGTTTTGAGTTGTAAACACAAGACTTGTAGCATTGGATCTTGCTCGCCACTCAAGTCCGTAGCCTTGTCATCGTGCTTTTGTTTCCATTTGGGTCATTGGTTTTGTTATCTCTAGCAATTAGAGGTGAGTAAATCTCACCAGACATTTATACTTATACAAATGTGAATTGACATCATTTGAATGTGTAGAACTATTATGTGATGTTATAACTGCCTGTGATCATTTATATATGATGTTAAATTGTTAATTTACTTGTCATCTTATCTGTTACTATTATATGATGCTATTATGTTCATTTATATCTGTTTATCACACTGCAAGTTCCCTATAGATTAGATTCACTATGGGTTGAAATGATACATACCCGAACGGACTTTAGAATAGGGAAAAATCGTTATGGGCTGAAATGATAGGCCTGAACGATTTTTATTTATTTTATTTAACTTGGGATTGCGGGTTTGAAATGATAGAACCTGGATTTTTCTTTTTAAACTACGGATTGAAATGATACATATCCGTATCACTTGACCTAGGTTAGAAAACTATATACAGGCTCGTGGTTATTTTATAAAGTATTTTGGATATTTTTAAGTATTTTAAAAATATAAATTTATGAAATTTGATTTAAATAGATTTTGAAATGTTTTAAAATAAAGAAATTATGATTTTTCTATGAGTTAAAAATGTAATTAATGAATGGTTAAATTGGATTA